>OV815272.1:36805882-38055882 GCA_929108145.2 Limnephilus rhombicus | reverse complement strand
AACATAACTGTGATGTCATAGTCTGCTGCTAGACAAAAAATTGTTTTAAAAAACGTAAACAGTGATAAAGCAGTTTTGTTTGGTGGTGTCTCTCAGTGATCTCTGCGCATAGTCCATTGTTTGCCTCCCTTATCAGCATACTCAGTATGACGTGCATATTTACTAATTTCCACACTGACAATAATTTTAGTAATCTAATTTAAGAATTATGTCTAAAATTGTCTGATACTTTTGATATCATTGGTCTAAAGAAGAATCTTCTTCTACTTTTAGAAAACACCTTTCGATTATTGTTGAACCAGTTTATATATTTTTTGAAACCATTGTTCCTTTCCACCTGCATGGCACTTTAGCCATTTATCCTCTCCAGCGTCAATATGAACATGAAATATACAATTGATTCCACTTAATTGGGACACATTGGTACCCAAACATTTTGTCCCAAATAAGCGGCTGTCCCAAATAAACAAAGTTTAGGGGAGGTAATTTTTATTTTATTTATCGAGCTCTTTTAAATGATGTATAAATATTACTTTGATTCGAATAGTCTCGAATGTGTTTTTAAACTTTATTAAATTAAAAAAATATATTTAATTACAGAAAAATAATTATGTATTAGGTTGTTTGTTGGTAACAATTAAATGGAATAGTGTCCCAGATAACTGAAGTAGATTAGTATTAGTTTCTGTTCCTTTGGTTTTGTCCCAATTAACCGCCTCTCCCAGTAAACCGGTGTACCAATTAAGCGGAATCGACTATATATGAATAATAAGAAACATTATATGGTAACAGAAAACAATTGCAAAAAACATTAATTTCGGTTTTTGAGCAAAACTCATTAATTTATGCAAGGTTCTGCAAATTCTCAGCTATTTTGAGGATTTTCTGTGCGACATTCAAGAATTTTATAAATGCATATATTTATGGCCTACCTTTTTTATTTCCAGGGTGTTCCACTGACACACTACATGGAAGAGGTACTGACCAGCAGAATTTCACAGAATGCGGGTAAAGGAAGGCAAGCCATCGAATGGGTCATCGACAAAATCGACACGGAAGTAAAGGAAATCGCCTCCGCTGCTTTCAAAAGTACCGACGAAATCCTCAGCTCCACAATCAAGTCCATAGATGACATTAAAACCACTGCCAGAAAGTCCATGGACGATATTTCCAACAAAACTAAGAAATCCCTCGACGACCTCACGGCTCCAAACACACGACAAAATAATCTACCTGAATTCTAGCTCCATTTTTGTGATTAGTTCAATTTAACTCAGTGTGTCTGTCGAGCATTGGGAGTTTGTTACATTTGTGGGTTCAGTTTGTGAATATAGAAGAGGTGATCTCATCATGTTAACTCATATCAGGCATGTCCGGGATTTGCACAATATGTATGCCAGGTTTATTGTCAACGGTTTGTATGTGATTTCCAAATAATGTGTCAAATTGAACATTCCTCTCTTTTCTCTGCTGAAAGTTTTTTTTTGGTTTCTGACTAATGTGTGAACCTTTTCTGTAAACTATGACTTTTGTTTATTTGAAGAATAATAATATCATTTCTATTTTAGTTTAAATTTGATTTTTATTTATGGCTTTGAACATTTGCTTAGTAGAAACTTTAAATATTAATATTTGTAATTTATTATAATTGTTATTATCTAAACTGTGTTCTTATTGTAGATGCACTTTTGAAGGATATTAAATATATATCACAACCAGCTTGTTTTTACGAGTTGAAAATGTATGTAACTAGGCATTGGGTGATAGCCATTGAATTCAAAGTGAATTTTTGGTAACAACTTGGATTTAAAAATAAATCTAATTGGGTTTGGTGTTCTCATCCAATACATAAGTAAGTCACCATTGTGACCACACACACAATATCTTCACAAGAAAAATTTCAAATAAGTTTGAATGGAACTAACATCTAAAAATAGCCAAGAGTGTTATTAAATTCAAAGTACTAAATATAGATGCTTTGACCAAATAATAGACGATTCCCTAATAACAATTGTATTGTAATAATGTTAATTACTTAAATTCCAAAAGCATGTCTTTTATTTTATAATAAAATTATAATTTTTGCAAAAGTACAAATTCCTTCAATGTTAGGCTAATAAAAACCCATAAAAGTATTTTTAGGGTATAACTTTTACATGCAGCAATTTCTTTATGCTTGCTTTTTATCTGGTAAATAAATTGAAACCGAATCCGATATAATTGCTTTTATTTCTTCCTGCTTTTCGAAGCCCGATGGTTTAAACAATTGTAAAGGCTTTTAGAGTAGCCACACACTACAAACTTTTGATCGGCCGACAGTTTAATGGATTGCTTAATCAGCGTGAAGGCAAATGTGACAACCATTTGAAATCGACCGATAAATGTTTGATGGGCTGCCCTATTGCCTTTCAAATTAAAATGCCAACTTTTTTCCGACTGCTTATTCGGTATGGGGTGTTATGTGAGCACGCAGACTTGTCGAGTTTTCAATCGGTGTAACTGTACAAATAATATAAAATATAATAAAACAAATTTTTTGTCATTTAATATTAATTTACAATAATCTAGTTTATTGTCCGACTACACCTCGCATAAAAATCCGAATTGGCTAATTGAAGCGAAGCCTACTTCATTTTTCTCCTCTGTTATATAGCAGTTCTCAGTAACATTTCTTTATGGCTGAGCAGTGAGTTGCGTTTCTGCCGGTACAAGTACAAGTGGCACCAATCCAAGAGCACTAATATTTCCTGTATAGCAATTTGCCGACTATTGTACAGTTCTCGTGCACTACCAAACAAACAGTTTCATTTGCAAAGTGTGCTCGATCTGATCAAACTATCGGCCATTACTCCATAGGTTCTCAACGTGGGCGATAACGCCCCCTTGGGGGCGTTTCAAACCTTCAGGGGGGTAGTAGAAGACCTAGAGAAAATTGGGAAGCGTTTCAGACTTTCAGGGGGGGCGATAGGAGTCTCCGAGTAACCCATCCGTAACCAATCCCATGCTTTCACCGGCAGGACGTACGTATTTTTTTAATTATAAATTATTAAAATAATTTACAAAATTATCCTAATGGATATCAACGAGGGAACGAGTGCGCTTCATTAGCTAACGACAGGTGGTGGTAATCACAAGTATCCGAAGTTGTTCTCGAGAGAAGTCATCTCGAATACAGCCCATCATAAGCGTTAGAAAGCTGGAGGCCTTCAGAGTGAATATGATCGATTTAGTTTTTACCGAGCATTAGTTAGGCGCGAGGTTCGAGTGGCCTATCGAGCCTACGTGTCTTAAATTGGGGAAAACATCATTCATGATCCCAAGATGTTTTGGCACTATATAAAATCTCTTCGGAAGGATGGTGGTCTTGAACACACCATCTTGAAAGATAATCATGAATTTCACAGCTTGGGTGTGGCTAACTCATTTGCTGATCATTTTCAATCGGTCTACAATACTGACCCTCCACTTTTAGAAATTCATAATGCGGCCAAATTTAATACCAGAGGAGCGTCAAATATCGATTTAGATATATTTACGGAATCTGACGTTATGAGTGCCATAAGTCTCATGAAGAACTCGCACTCTATCGGACCAGATTTTGTTCCCGTATTTTTTATTAAAGGGTGTGACGAGTTCCTAAATACACCATTATGTCTTTATCTTTAACTTAGCTATTAGTACTTCCACTTTTCCTGAAGTATGGAAAAACTTCCAAAATATGTCCTATTTTTAGTGTTTGACCGTAACAGGAATTTCTGCCGAAAAAATGAGACAGGTACCGAAAACGAATCTTCGGTACCTGTCTCAGTTTCGGCCGAAACCAAAACCGAATCTTTTTTAGACATGCTAAAAATCTATTGTTTACTGAAATTTGGCTTCTTTTTACACCTATACAGACAGTTAACAAGTGTTAAATGAAATAAAGAAAATAAAATTTTACTGCTATAAAACAAAAAAAAATTATAAAAATTAACAAAACATGTTAACTACTTCTAATAATCAATACTTACGTTGTAAATGAAGGACCTCATTAATTGAGTATTTTGAAGTTAAATGAAATAAAAAGCCATAATAATTGAAGTATGTTAAAAAAAAAAAGTATTATTTTTATTGATATTACCGCTATAAAACAAACAAAAATTATAAAATTAACAAACATGTTATCTTGCAACTTAAAATTTGTCAATAATCAACACTAACATTACACACGATCCACGAACTCACTGGACTCACCCGAAGACAGCCGAACGACGCGCGTAGCAGCAAACGCACACAAATGCAGAGTTTCGGTTCGGCAGATTTTCTGCCGAAACCGAAACTGATGCCGAAACGGAAACCGAACCTTCGGTCGGTCACTACCTATTTTTAAGAAAGGTTTGAAAAAGTTAATCGAAAATTATAGACCAGTTGCCATACTATCAGCTCCTGTTAAACTATTTGAAAAATTAATTCATAAATTCCTTATGTCTCATATAGACACATACATTGTCCCCGAACAGCATTGTTTCAGGAAAAGAAGATCCACTGAAACCAATCTGATGGTAATCACCGACTATGTTGTTAGGTCCTAGACAGTGCGTCGCCCGAGTTCTTAATTGTCCAAACTACCAATAGTGAATTTTTGTTGTTTGTTTTTGGGGTGTTATGCCGTGTTACGCTACCTCCTCCTTTAGCCAACGTTTCAGACAGCGTTACAGTGTCCATCATCAGGGCAGATGTGTAAATTAGAGGTGTGCCTAATATAACGATAACAGGTATGGATAACATAGTATCTTCAAATAACGGCGAGCATGTTATTGTAGCAACGAATAACACGGTATGGAATAATTTTGTTATTATTTTATACCTAAGACGACCGTAGTAGGACTTTAGACCTTAGTTCCAGGAATTGCCGATCACCGAAGATTTCCGAATAGAACCGAAGTATTGTCTGTTATTCCGATCCATTCGTTATTTCGTTATTGGCATTATTTCGTTTTTTCGTTATTAGATATTAGATCAGTTCAGTTATTCTGTATGCTTTCGTTATTTTAAAGCTCGGTTATCGACTCAAATTCATTCTTCATTATTCCGTTCTTCCGTTTTTTTTAACATTAGAAGTAATACAAGTTTATTATTTAGATCGTTTGTGAATAATGTTCTGTGGTGGTTTTAGAATAATGTATTGTGGTTCCCGTGAGTACTTAGGCCATGGGCCCATTGTACTTTCTCCCATTTTACCTCAATCCTTTAACAATAACCCAGTCCCTTTAATAAAGTTCACCAGAGTTGTTATCGGATATGTGGCTAGGTCTTCTGGTTCTACAACATGTCTCCCCAGGTATCTGAGCCTAATTCAAATCAAATCAAATCAAAAAATATTTATTGTAAAATAAAAATTACAAAAGGTGTAGCTTATGGGTAGACCCCATTTCTTCCAGCTAACCACATTTATTTAATTACAATGTTTATATAATATTATTTGTTTTATTATAATTACAATGTTTATACAGATAAAATAACAATATTCCAATGAAAAAAAAAAAAAAAAAAATACAAATATATATACCAATAAAAATAGGCGTTTCATTTACGTGAGGTATTCACTCAACGTGTAGTGACATTTATTAACAAGGAAAGTGTTTAGTGACGATTTGAATTTGTGTGTATCTTGTATTTGTTTAATGTTATGTGGAAGGTTGTTATATACTTTAATGGCCATGTAGTATGGTCCTTTTTGGAATGTTGTTTTGTTTGCTTTTGGTATTAATAGGTTTTCTGTGAGCCTTGTAGCGTATTTATGTGTTGAGTTTTTTAGTGGGAACTTGTCTGTAGATGATCGCACTAACATGCATAACTCCATTATATATATGTCTGTGACTGTTAGAATTTTCAGATTTTTAAACATAGGTCTACATGAATCTAAACGACCGGAGTTTGTAATTTTTCTTATGCATCTCTTTTGTATGATGAAGACATCTTTGGCGTTTACCGAGTTTCCCCAAAAAATAATACCGTATTTTATTATTGAATATACATAACCATAGTATGCGGCTATTACTGATTCGGTGTTCAATATTTTTCTCAAGGTACCCAGAACATAAGAAAAACTACTGATTTTTGCTACAATTTTTGAGACATGTTCTTTCCAGTTTATGTTTATGTCTAATTCTATTCCCAGTAGTGAACAGGTTTGGGAAGGTTCGATAATATTATTATTAATGTTTACATTTATATTTATAGGTGTAGCTTGCACTGGACAAAATTTTAAAATTTGGGTTTTGTTTGTGTTGAGTGATAGATGTTGCGATAACAGCCAGTTTGCTATTAATTGGCAAGTCTCGTTAACTTGTTTGTTAAATTCGTCAACGTCTCCATTACATTCAAACAACAAAGCGGTGTCATCAGCGAACATTGAACATTCTGTGCCAGCAATTATTGGGAGTTCGTTTATATAGATAAGGAAGAGGAGAGGCCCAAGAATGCTTCCTTGTGGCACATCCTTGTTTATTTTTCTCCATTTGGATTCTACCATGTACTGGACCATTTTTTCATCGATATTTGAAATTTGAACTTTCTGCTGACGATTTTTTAAGTACGATTCAAACCATTTTAATGCTAATCCTCTAATACCTACATGTTCAAGTTTAATTAGAAGAAGCTCATGATCAACATTGTCGAATGCTTTTGAGAGGTCGAGAAAGATACCTACGGTTTTTTTACTAACATTAATATTTTCTGAATTTTGTTCAAAAAATTGAATACTGCCTGTGTTGTTGAACGGCCTTTACGGAATCCAAATTGTTGTGGACATATTATCTCAAAGTTTTCGAGAAAGTTATAAATGCGATTGTACATGGCTCTTTCAAATATTTTTGAAAAGTTTGGTAATAAGGATATCGGTCTGTAGTTTGAGATTTCCTGTTTAGGACCCTTCTTATACAAAGGTAAAATAATAGATTGTTTTAATTGTTCTGGGAAGGTTCCTGATTCGAAAGATTTGTTAATTAATATTCCCACCAGGGCAGGACATTGGCACCATAAGTGAATTGGAGTCTCTTCATCCTCTTCACATTTTCTACATCTACTGGTGCTTTCCACTCCCAATAGCTGCATGTGTTTCCTGAGATGGCAGTGTCCCATTAGTAGGCCTACCAGTTCCCTCAGCGAGTTTCTGTCCATATCGAGTAGTTTCCTGGTCCGTCTGGGGTCGGGTCCGTTTATGAGTACTTTAGATTGTCTCATTCCGGGTGCCCTCTTCCATTCCTTCCAGTGCTGGGATTTGACCCAATTTGGTGTGGCAAGCTGCTACTCCTATGGCCGGCTCAGATCCCGCAAGTGGTGCTTTCGCCCCTTTCCTTGCTAGCCCGCTCGTTGCCCTCAATACCCTTATGTCCTGGTACCCATATCAGGGTTATTTTATTGATGGTAGCGAGTTCTGTAAGAACGGTTCTACATTCCATCACCAGTCTGGAGTCGCATCGGTTACTTTCCAGTGCCATAAGGGCTGCCTGGCTATCAGAACAAATAGTTATGTTCTTATTCCTGTACCCGATACATATATTCTCCTGAGCGCAGGCCAAGATGGCTTTCATCTCAGCCTGAAACACAGTGCAGTGTATTCCTAGAGGTATACTTAGTTCCCTCTTGGAACCCTATAAACATACCCCAGCCCCCGTTCCTTCCTCCATTTTGGACCCATCTGTGAAACAGATTAGTTCCTGGCTGGAGGTTGGACCTGGGACCATGTCCCACTCCTCCCGGGTGGGATACATCACACCAAACTGCTGTCTGAAGAAGTATTCGGCTTGTTTGCCGTCCTGCTTCATTCCAGCTGTCGGGCTAATTGCCCTCAGTCTTGTTCCGATCTCCGTATGACTGTTTTTGGGCAACTCACCTCTCCATTGACCTTTGCATTGTAACCTGTAGGCTTCCGCCATCGCCGCCCCCTCTATTTCTAAATTTAGTGGGGTAGATCTAGCAGCACTCCCATGGCTAGTATTGGAGTGGTTCGCATAGCTCCTGTGATTCCTCTGCATGCAAGTCCCTGTATGTGGTTGAGTGTGGCCATCACTGTTTTCAGTGTTGTTCTCCTCCACCAGACCAAGGCTGCATGCATGAGTCTTGGTTTTACAACGGCTGTGTACAGCCATTGCATCATTTTGGGTTTGAGTCCCCACGTTCTGCCGCAGATTCGCCGAGTTGCCCACATGAGAGCACAGGCTTTTCTGCTTACAGTCTCCACCTGGTTTTTCCAGCTCAGTTTGGCATCTATGATGACTCCGAGGTACTTAACCGTGTCAGAGGTTTCTACTTCCTTTCCGTAGAAGGTTGGATTGCTCCATCCCTCTAGCTTCCTTTTGCGTATAAAGATGACTAGTTCTGTCTTGTCTGGGTTGACCAACAGCCCTGTTTCTTCACACCATTCTTCCACTGTTGCCAGTGTTGATTGTATGAGGCCTCTGGTCGTGTCTGCATCCCAACACCTTATTATGGTTGCGATGTCATCCGCATACCCTTGAGTACACAGGCCCTTGTTGTTGAGTTTCCTGATGAGGTTGTCCACCACCAGGCTCCACAGCAAGGGTGATAAGACCCCCCCTGTGGACACCCTCGCGTCACCAATACTCTGAGTATCACTTCACCCCTTTTCATCGTAAGAATCCGACCTGAAAGCAAGTTCTTCAGCCACCTTCTAGTGGTTTTGTCGAGTCCATGTCTTTCTGCCGCTTCATCGATAGATTTAATAGTGGTGCAATTGAATGCTCCCTCTATGTCCAGGAAGAGTCCTACCGCTAGTTCCCCGGTTGCCTGCGCCTGCTCCAGTTTGTATACCAACCTGTGCAGTGCCGTGTCAACCGACTTACCTGGTGATACGCAAATTTTAACTCATGGAGGGGATTTTCTCTCAGTGCCCCGTCTCTTATGTGCCTATCCATTAGCCTCTCCATTGTCTTTAGAAGAAAAGAGGTGAGGCTAATTGGACGGAATGCGCCTGGTTGGTCGTAGTCAGTTCTCCCTGGTTTAGGTATGAACACTACCCTTGTTTTCCTCCATGGTGTGGGGATGTATCCGAGGGCGCAGCACGCCCTCAGGTTCTTAGTTACCGGAAGCAAGATTGTATCTAGGCCCCTCTGAAGAAGTGCCGGAAAGATACCATCTTCTCCCGCGCTTTTAAAAGGGTCGAACCCTTCGATTGCCCATTTAACTTTGGAGGGAGTCACTATTTTAGCTGCAGTGTCCCAGTCCTTACCTTCCCGCATAACTCGGGCTGGTGGTGGCCCGGTGTCACCTGCTTCTAACTTTTTGTAGCCGGGAAAATGTTTCCCCAGCAGTTCCTCCAACTCCTCCTCGCAGTTATCGGTGAAACTTCCATCGGCTTTCCGAAATGGGCCTTTGGCTGCCCCTGGGTCTTTAGCAAGGATTTTTTTAATTCTTGCCGCCTGCGGGATGGTTTCCACCTCCCCGCAGTACTTCTCCCTGGAGTCTGTTTTGGCTATCCGGATTGCTTCCTTGTACTCTTGCTTGTGAGCATCCCAGTTTCCAGATTTTTTGGCCCTATTGAAAGCTTGCCTTACTAGTTTCCGTAGCTCCTGCAGTTTCCTGCTCCACCACGGCGTTTTAGAAAGAGGGGCAGCATTATATGTTTTAAGAACAAAAGCAAAACAATTAGCGCATTGAAATTTGACGTTTTTGAATTTTTGGAATTCACTCACTACTCACTCACTATAATACTTATCACAATATTCCGGCAGTTCTTTCAAAAGAAGAGAATTCGTTCCATACAAAAGTATGAGGAAAAGAATTTTCTTAACTTAACTTTTCTTTTTGTGAATTTTTCCGATGTTTTAATAGCTATTCTGCTATTCGGGGCGAAGACAAATGCCACAAATCAAAGAACATAAAAATCGGTCCAGCCGTTCTTGAGTTATAAAAGGCCTAACTAATCCGACTTTGTTTTATATACACATTTTCAGATAAGACAGCACACAAAAACATATAATATTGCAAAAAAACAAGTAAGATATTACGAAAACGGAATCAGCTGGTGCGCGGTGAAAATGTAGTGTCGGCGATTAAGAAGTTGTGGGGTCTGACAGACCCAGGGCATTTTAAAACAGCTGTAACATATTGCGCGTGAATGTCATACTTTTCAGTAGCTGCCGCTAATCAGTCTCGCTAGCATTACGTGAAGAGAAGTTAGTTACTTCTGCCCTCTGAAGCATACGTCGTCAAAGTTGGCGCGGGTCTCACATACCCTACCAGCCACACCAAATAGTTATTTTATAAGTGGCTACAATTTTTTATTTGGTTTTTTGAGAGGTGTTTATTGTTTTCTTAAGTTTTTTTAAATTTGCACTGTTGAGAATGTCTTCGGGACTAAACACAGAGAATATTGAAGTAGTATTAATTGAAGAAAACCATGATCCCGAAGAAAGTGTTAAATTTGATTCACTTAAATTCCGATACCAACATTTTTTGTATATCTTATCATGATGATTGTCAACTACCTGATATAAAGCTTAGGTGTACAACAAGTCCTAACATAAAGTACAAGACAAAGTATGTATGTCACTCTTGCGGCTTTTTCTTATATCCATGATACTCAATTTTCTTCTCTCAAAAATGCGCCAAGAAAAAACTACTAACGAAAAATATTTTCCAAGTTAAATATTGAAAACTTGTTCCTGTACAAAAATAATGCGTTATTTTGTTTATGATTATATAAAATTTTACTCGATTATTAAAAAGCATTAAGTATGTAAGTATATTTTTATTAGATAAAAATGTGAGGTTTTGGTTTTGGCTCATGGTGAATAAAGGAGTTATAATTTGTGAAATGTTTTGTATTTATTTACTAGAACATAAATTAAAAAAAAAAAAACAAAAACAAACAAAACATTGTACTTACACAAATACAAAATAATCGATTAAGTATCGCTTGGTCTCACAGACCCTACCAAACATAACTCACGGAATTATTTCACCAGGCTTGCGGGGGTTAAAAAAACAAACAAAACTTAATAAAAATGTATCACAATAATACTTATGGCTGTGAAAATCTCAAATCATATTCAAATAAAACTTAACCTTAAAATTCATAAATAAATTGTCACACTGCACATCTAGCGCTACGGTTTAGTACTTAGGTAGGTACCTACATAAGTACTAAACCAGGGGTAATAAATTACTGAGTTCAGGTAGGCCACTCAATGGCTATTATTGTGAATGCAAGATGGCATAAACTGACTAAACAAGCACCTATGCGTGTCCTTTGCACTCAATCTCCACTTATTAAAATCAGGTCAGTTGCATTCAATAAATATTGCAATAAATCAAAACCCCATCGAGAGTCCTAGGTCTAATAATAAAAAAGTTCTAATTTCACAAGTATAATTAATGTAAGCACTTAAATGTGTTTTTTTTGTATGAATACCAAAATCCAAAGCATAGAAAGCTGAAAACTTCATTTTGGGCCGCAAATTTTTTTCGATCAGGCCTCAGGTTGGGCATGCCTGTACTAAACCGGTTCATTTGTAATCTTTATTAGCTAAAAACAGATTACTCAATAGATTATCACTTCCACTCCAATTTCAAATAATCCGACGATTTCATCTGTTTTGAAGTCGGAATTAATTTAAAAATGATTTAATAAATTAAGCTATTTGTCGAGCTGTCTGAATTTTAATTAATTCGAATGAAACTCGCGCGGTGATCTCGGCAGGATATAGATTTCTCAGATAATGGATTAAATCGAATTCGGAAACTTTTCCTTTACAATATCTATTACAATTTGAAATAAACCAGTACCTAGTGTTTTTTTATTTAAAAAAATAAACCGCCTACTGTATTTAAATTAATTAGGTACCTGTTATCTACGCACTCATACGTATAATTGTCGTAAGTACCTACTTTTCCGAGGAAGCCTTTCAACTGCATACATTCCCTATTTTTTTATTTACCGTAGGTTCGATGCATTACGAATTCCCTTACAATACAATAAAGCTTACAGTGCAACGAAAAATGATAATATTTTTCAAATGAAATCAAGCCTGATGTATCCACATCCAACAGCTGATGGCGCACAGCGCACGTTTATAGGGTTTATAGTCTATATCAGTCTATATTCATGTCAAACGAACTGCGTGCTGTATCGGAATTCTGAATTCTGTTAATTCTGATATGCTGAGCTGAATGCTGAATCTGAATCATTATCATTTCTGAATCCGGGCGAGTGGACTGTGGACGTCTTGAAGTAAAGGTGCTGCGAGCTGCGCCGGTACACGTTTTCCTTGAACGCAGTGTACACAGTGTCGAAATAGCTACAAGAAGTGTCAAATATTTATAGGAAAATGACGAACGAATCAGACGAAAAAGCTTTACGCTATCGGAGAGCTCAAAGCGTGACTCGGGCCGAAGAAATTACAGAAAAGGAAAAGAAAGCTAGAAAGTCACAGAGTGATAAACCGTAAGTAAAATAAAATGATTTAATATTGTTGTTATCTTAGAACAAATACACATTCTTTATTCTATGTTATGCATTCCAAAATAAGAGCGAAATATTATGCGAAGGGCGCCTGCATGATTATTTTCTAAAATTTTGACCACGAATTCGGTAGGTACGTAATGTCTCTTATCAATATATTTCTTTTATCGAAACGTTGTTTTACGATAACGAGTAGGTAACTGAAATTTGGCAACCAATTTCTTGTAAGAATTTGTGCTCGGAGAGTAGGTAGATTAAAAAAAAACATTTGTGTAAAAAGTTGGTAACCCACAATATTATAGCCAAAATTTATGCATACATTTTAGATTTGTTTATTGGACCTTATTGTTATAATATCCTATAATTATTATTGCAATTTATACCACACTCCTAGATATACACTCTCACACAGCCTCTGTAAACTTGCAACTATTATTTTGTAATATTTTTGACATTCCGTAATGTCAAATTTCGCGGACTTTTAAACGTCAAAAACCTTTCAATGCCTTTATGACTGTTTGACTTTCGCGTAATGCAATGTTTACAAACTATTTGCGCCAAGGTTGTTTACTCGAATCAGACTTTCCTGCAAGTCAAGTAGGTATCTTAATAATAATAATAATAATAATAATATTTGGATGATTTATATAGCGCCGTTTTTGTGAAAAATCACCTCAAGGGCGCTGTACAAACTTAAAATACATTTCTAAAATCTAAAAAAACTACAAGCTAGGCAAACAATTATAAACAACTTATGGCTAAAAATTGCATACATCGGTTCATTGATCACCGATACGAAAATATGTGTACAATATTTTGACCAATGAACGCGATGCTGCCTAAAATTTAATGAAAACAGGACCATACTTACCTGGGAGGTCGCTTGAAATTAACACTGTATATTGTCCATTTAAAGAAATTTAGATAGAGTTCGCACGCAGAGGACATTATTGTGAACACATGTTATTTAATCCTGAAAAATATTTTAATATTAATATGTAATGTATTCTTTGACGAGTGTATTTTGGAAAGTAAAAGCAACATATAAAGGTGGGAGGTGCAGTAGTACCAATAAGGATTTGATCTTTCTAAATGTGATTCGTCAAGAGACAGATTGATGTGTAAGGAATCGAGTAATTTTAATTCAGTAAGAAAAGTGTGATTAAGACATATCATAGACAATACAAGTATGATACTCTCAAATAGGTATATTTAAATTACGGGTATGAGAGCCCAAAAAGGAAGGTTTTTAGTTTGGACCTAAACTCTGTTGGGCTTGTTATGCATCTTAATTCCGGAGGGAGTCTATTCCAAGCCTTAGGCCCAGCTACTCCGAAAGCACGATCTCCAAACATAGTATTTGGCTTTCGTTTAGGTTCTATTAGTCTGCCTTTAGCAGATGAAGTTGCTGATCTAAGGGTTAATTGTCTCGGACCGGTATTTTCCGGGACGCATAATTCGGAGATGTAAGGTGGGGCCATTTCGTAGATTGATTTAAAAACCATCCAGCACAATTTGTACTGGATTCTCTCAGGGCACTTGAGCCAGTGAAGGTTACGAAGGTGTTCTGAAATATGCGAATATTTAGAAACCCCAGTTGGTGGGTTCTTCTGGTGGGTTTTGATAATTGAATTGTTCCACTTCTGGAGCACGTACACATTATTTAAAAAAATCGATATTATTAACTCATAATTAATTTATTTTTATTTTTAACTTTATGAGTAAAACCTCAAATTGTAATATTTAATAAAATGAAGACAATATTAGCGAAACTTATAAATTATTATTTATTAGTTTCGCTAATATTGTCTTCATTCAATTAAATATCATAATTAATTAATTCATTCATAATAATTCACCACCCAACGGAGTATTTTGACGTCGGTGACCACAATCATAAAAATGTAATTCTTACATAATAAAATAAATTAGTTACTTTACCTAGGTACCTATCTAATAACAAATTGCAAACTATTTCTACTTGTAAGCTAGGTATATGCGTATTATGATATTATATTCGGATAACATTCAGTGGCGGCTCGAGCACTTCGATGGTGAGGACCAAAGATATTGAAATACTAGCTGAAGTCCCCGGCGATGCCAGGGCTTTACACAGAGTTTTCAAAATCAAATGTAGACAGTGACCTTTCTTAGCATACAAATTAAATCCACACCGCCCTCTTGCCAGCCCACTCGTCCACCACATACAGCCATTCTCCTTTATAATTTACAGAAAATCTTGACAAATTATATACCTAAACCTTCCTCATGAATCACTCTATCTATTGGTGAAAACCACATGAAAATCCATTCAGTAGTTTTGAGTTTATCACGAACAGACAGACAGACGCGGCGGAGGACTTTAATTTATAATGCCATCATAATATCATATCTCTTGTATTTCAATATCTTTGGTGAGGACCGACGTTTTTTTTAAGTGTGCTGTTCTGAAATGTAACAAAAATGTTCATGGATGTGTCATGCAACACAAAATTAATTAAAATTTCTATTGGTACAATACATACCTATTTATAAAACAGGGTAATAAATTATCGCAATATCTTGCCACATTATCTTACTCAATTTGAACTTAAGCCATTCTTGTCAGAAACAACGTAACTTTCTCAAACTAAAACAAATGACTCAGTATTATTTGTCATGGGAGATATAATGATCTGTCCCCACACTTATTGAAAGTCTTGGATTGAGAAAGAAATGCAAAGAATGTACCCAAATGGTTAAGATGAATATACACGTGAAATCCTATTTTGATTAATCTTTACGACGAATCGGCTTACAGTATGAACATCAAAAAATATGCTACGGATAAATCGAAGCTTTTACTAGCTTTTCTATGTATTGGAATTACAATAAAATTATTATTTACGTAACAAAAAATATAAGCGTAAACCACCAAAAAAAATATTTTTTCATGACTTAACTATGAAGTAACACAAGAAACAATTTTTAAAAAATACCCCTTTATGGCTAAGACTATTTTTGAGGTTTTCCATGTTCTAACTTTTTTTCGTTCTTATAAAATTATGCACAAAATAAATAAAAACCACTTTTTCACTTACTAACCTCGTGCAAAAAGACGCTCGATTTAAAAATTTTGCAGGCATGAGATTCGAAATATTTCTAGCGTTTATATTCCTCTTAAAGAGACATCTCCAGATTAATCCCAACTGCGCACCGAGAAATTCATCAAAAGACTCAAGACGATTTGTGCTGCTCGGTTCGTCGGTTGGTCGCAGATAGTTAACATTCTTACTTTTTTTTTTTACATTAGCTGTAGTGTCCGACCGAAACAGGACTTTCTAACCGAAACCTTAGGTATCTGCCTCAGTTTCGGCCGAAACTGAAACCGAAACTTTTTAGACATGTAAAAAATTTGTTGTTTACTGAAATTTGGCTTATTTTTTTACTTATTTTTTTCAGTTAACACGTGTTAAATGAAATAAAAAACAATAATGTAATTGAAGCATGTGAAAAAAATTACATATATTTCTGCTATAAAACAAATAAAAATTATAAAATTTAACAAAACATGTTAACTACTTCTTGGAACAAAAAATTGTCAATAATCAACACCTACATTACAAAGGAAGAACCTCATTAATAGAGTATTTTAATTTTAATTGCGTTTACAATCACAACATTCTTATTACACATGTTAAATGAAATAAAATACAAAACGATAATTAATTAAAGTATGTGAAAAAATAATAATTTAATTTTTTGATATTATTGCTATAAACAAAACATATATTATTGCTAAAACAAAAATTAACAAACATGTTTACTTCTTGGAACAAAAATCGTTAATAATCAACACATACATTATAAAGGAAGGAACCCATTAATTAAGTAAATTTTAAACCTCATTAATCAAATATAACCTATTTTATTTTTACGTAATTCTCAACATTCATAAATCTAAGTGAATAACTCATTGGAAAGAACTTCAATGCTTAATAAATGCCAATAAAATATGTGAGATAAAAGTAATAACTAAAAAAAACACTTACCTAATCACTATGCGCAAGAAATAACACAACTCCCAACACAATTACGCCGGACCGGCCGGCGAACTCAGCTGATGATGGCGGGTGACTCACAAACTCACCCGAAGTCAGCCGAACGACGCGCGATAATTCACGAATGCAGAGTTTCAGTGAGGCCGAAGGTTCGGCAGATTTTCTGCCGAAACCGAAACTGATAACTAATCTAGATTATTTTGCCAAAACTTGCCGAAACGGAAACCGAACCGTCGGTCGGTCACTAATTAGCTCTACAAAGGAGGCCCTGAGGAAAATAATTAACCCCAGGGCCTATGTCATCTTTGGGGATGGTGAGGCGTGTCTTTTTAAGAAAGGAAGAAGAGGAAGTTCTGGGAATAAAAAGGTATGAGGGCTAGGTAGGAATCTGCGGTTCAGTGTCTCCAGGAGTGACGGACGTATAAATCCATCCCTCCCAATGCGGTGCAAGGCAATGTTCTGAGAGAGTCCTGCTGGAGAGTTCAAAAGACTTCCCTCAACCAGTCTCTCCCCATCCGGCCTGCCACGCAGTTGGTAGGCAGATGCATCCACCGCCAAGACCCGGAAAAACCTCACCCCATGAATCTGGCACCCCTGCTAAGTCATCAAATGTAGCGAACCACTTGGGGTAACCTATGGCAGAGGTTGGTTATCCAATAAATGGTTCCCGGGGTGGCGGTACCCATACCCGCCTTCCAAATTGTTACTATTAGCTTCCGGAATCAAATAGAAATCATTTATTTTGGTATAGACAAAGCAACAAGTGTAGGTTTCGGTAATATCTGGGGTCTGTCCCCACTCTCCTATCTCCCATGTGAAGAACCTCCACTGTGTATTTGGAATTGGAATTGGACACTTGCCTGTTTTTCAGATGGCGGATTAGTGAGAGAGTACTATATTATTATCTTGATGTTATATTTTGCGGAAAAAATTATGTTTTTAAGTAAATTCTCAGGATTATTTAAATTACACAAAATAAAACACAAGAAACGACCAACAAAAATGGTCTTTAGCCTACATAAATAATGTGATCCTGCTTTATTATTTTTATTTACTATTGCAATGTTCAAGAGAATACTTCCCGATGAACTTGACCCATTCAACAAGATTCTCTTATTGTTTATTTTATAAGTTTGTAACTACCTAATTATTTTCTTTTAATTGATATTGTTAAAGATTTGTAATCAGTAGAACATTACACTATACAAAGTACAAGGAGTGTCAAAGTACAATCGTTGTACAATTTATAATGTTCTTCTTTTGAATTCCTTAATAAAAAAATGTTTATTTTCAGACAATCATTTTTTAAATTTTTCGCCAACATTATAAAAACATACCTTCGAATTTTAACATAGAGACATAAAAACTTATTATAGTGCTGTATAGTCAATGAATTAACCTATAATTTACCTTTTATCTCATATTTGTAGGAGTTGTAAAAAATATTTTAAAAAATCGTAAAGTTTATAACCGAGCCAATCGTGCTTGTTTTTTTTACTTTGGAACTGCAGTGAGAGGTACTTATTCGAGTCAACACAAAATATTTTCGATTTCTGTATATTGTCTGTGGTGTTTTTGACAATGAAAGGTGCATATCTGTGGAAAACGAACTTAATTTTAACCGTAAACAGCTGATCAGAAATTCTGCGTGAAAAAAATATTTTTAAAATTTATTTTTAATATTGTTATAAAATAGTTTATGAAGTTCGGATTTGTGACATCTATGGTTATAATAGATAAAGCATTTCAATAGCTTCGTTTTAAGACCAAAATAACAAACTTGGGAACTAAAAATATTTAAAAAAAAGATTTTGCCGAATTAAGGAGATGATTGCCTTTTTATCCTAAAAGCAATCGGAGACATTTAAAATGGTGGGAATATATGCCAAAAATCGCTCCAGTTAAAGCCCTATCTAAAATATGTTGAATTTCTATATAAGTTTGCAAGTAATTATGCAACATTATAATTCGTCATAATTTCTGTACATAAAAGTAATCATGTACCTATATGAAATTCCCTCGACAGGAAAAAATTATTTTTTAAGCGTTCAAGAAGTATGCTTCAAAAAGTATAAAAAACTCATCTGGTTCTGTTATTTAATATTTTATGAAAAAAATTATAGTTTTTCTTTAAGTGCTACTTAAGACATTAATTTATCGAGAGATTTTTGCTCTATTTTAAATAAGTATTGTTTTATAAAATGTTTTCACTTATTCCTATTAATTATAATCGTTTTTTAATATTAGCGCGCTCCCTCTAAAATTTGTGCTTACAAATTATTATCTCCCTTCCAATACATCTTCTTCATACTTTTGAACGCTTACTACAGAGCCTAAGCACAATAAGGCTTCAGATTTTATGTCCAGGTTAAATCTTTCCCACCGGAAAAACTTAACCCTTTCACACACTTTTCCACAAATGATCATCTAGTCAATCCACGCTATGCAATTGCACTATACAGGGTGTCCCAAAAGAAAGTTGATATTTGTTTTGTGTGAACGCAACTTTTCCGAAGGGCGCGGGGGGATATGTCAATCAGTAGTCTGGCTCTTGGGAATTTAGTCGCTATAAAGCATTTCTCGGGAGCGACCGCGCATTGTGCATGCGTGAGTTTTACAAAAATTTTCGTCAATTCAATGATTCGCCAAGCATTCCTCTCATTCGAAAATGGGTCAAAAAGTTTGAAGAGATCGGTACAACGCTGGCAAAACCAAAATCCGGGCGAACAAGGTCATCGAGAACGGTAGAAAACGTAGAGAGTGTTTATCAGTATTTTCGTGACGACTCAAACTTTTCGATTCGGAAGCGCGCAAGTGCTTTAAATGTGTATAGATCATCGTTACACAGCATTTTGCACAAAGACCTAATGCTGCACCCCTACAAACTTACTGGCTATAACCAAAGAACATGGTTCCAGCAAGACGGAGCAACATTACATACGTCCAATATGTCTCTGCCATGAGTTGCCTCCTTGGCAAATTGATCTCCAGGAGAGGTGATATAAATTGGCCTCCTCGTGGTCCTGACCTAACCCCTATAGACTTTTTCCTGTGGGGGTTATCTCAAATCTAAAGTGTACGCCAAAAATCTGACTTCCCTGATGCAATTAAAAGAAAATATCCGTCACGAAATGGCAGCCATCACGAAGCCTACCTGGCGAGCCGTCATAAGAAATTTTACTCTTCGATTAAATGAATGCGGTGAACGTGAGGGTTTACATTTGGACGATATTATTTTTCAGAAATAAATTCCCAAATTGTGTATTTTAGTATTTAATAAACATTTTTTCGATAGAACCCTTACTTTTTTTTAAATCGATCCACTAAATATCAACTTTCTTTTGGGACACCCTGTATAAGTATAATAAATACAAGAACAAAATGTCAACCTACCAGAGACCAAATGGGAAAATAATTCACCGACTCCAGATATTTTCGTATCAGAGGGTTCGGCTCAGTGGAACTCCTAATTGGATCTATAAATCCTACTGATCCCTCAATATAAATATTTAAAAAATCTTTTGTAATCCTACATGTATTTAAAATGACTGATTTTTGCATTTTCATGTATAAATTCTTTGACAAATCTAATATGCCTAAATTTTGAATGAGAGAGCTAGGTATAATGCCTGTAGCTAAATCTGTATATTTTCTTATTTTTTCAGAAACAGATTTTTGAATATTACAGCAATTTGGAATAGCGACATCAATGATATACGTTATTTTTTAAATTTTATCATGTAAAACTATGTCAGGTCTATTATGAGTAATTGTTCTGTCTGTTAGTATAGTTTTATCATAATACATTTTCTAAAAATGAATTTCGTTCATATTCATAATATAGTACTATATTACGGCAGTCAATCAAGTTATGTTTTTACCAAACTTTGGTGAATTATTTTTAAAACCTGATTGTGCCTAATACTCGGACGGTGCTAATACAGAACATCTCGATATAATATGTTCTATAGTTTCCAGAAAAGATATTATAATTTATCATAAACTTTCTATTTACAGATGCCACAGACCACAGGATTCATTATTTTCCTGGAGTTCGGGGTTCAGCAATTTCACAGGACTGGTAAACTGGGGCTTCCTCCTTCTCTCTATTGGCGGGCTCCGTTTGTTCCTAGAGAATTTGATTAAGTAAGTTCACTTTGCCTCGTGCTATCACAATTACAACATATTACCTTAAAGTACTTGATGCAATTATTATTGGACACTGTTTGAATTATGGAAATAAAAATTGGTAAATCGTACATATTCAAAAATGCGTGCATAACCCTATAATTTAATGTGAAACAAATATCACATAATGTGTTTTTCCTATTATGGTGTATTATGAATAACAAATGTTTTGTTTTGAAGATTTTTAATTTTCAATGTACATTTGTTACTTTATATTTTCAATTTTCTGCTACCGGTTTCGACACATCCGTGTCATTCACTAGCAAACTTAAAACTAACTTAAACTTTGTAAAGAAGTATAAAAATTAAATGTACATAAAAATTAAATAGTAAATGTACATTGAAAATTAAAACTCTTTAAAAAAATGTCTCGAAATTGTTACATAGTTAATGCCCAAAAAATACAAAAATTACATTTAATACATTTGTTAGTATCTACGCATTTACCACTGAAGAGCTAAACCCATAAAAGTGTGTTGTGAACGTGTCTGTGTGTACGAAATAAGCTAAAATTTTCTTTTAACTTCTGGTAAAATTGATCAAACCTTTTCAAATATCGCCATGTTATTGATCTAACCGAATGGAATCGATTTGTTTCATGTAAAGTGTAAAATGGCAACATCATTTTTCTTTCAAGTTGGTAAAGATCAAACTTCTTGAGATTATTGGTTCACTAATATTAACCGCTTGTTCGCCGCCATATCCTTTTGGTTACGAAAAATTTGTACCTGTTGAAAGCCAACGTATCCTTGGATCCTTCGAAACATATTTTCTTTTCATGGGATTTTGCTTCGTAAAAAATGTTTGTAACTTATTAAAATAAATCTTACATAATGAGATTACATATATAATGAGAAAGGAGTTCTCGCTTTTCATTGTGTAAAGAGCAGCCATTTAAAAGTAATGAAAAAGTTACTACTGCATAGTTCTGCAATGTGCCCGTCTAATACGCAGTTGTGTAGTTTGGTATGTGTTTTCTTCAGTGTTTTTTTTTAAATTATTTTTTACTGTGAAAACCACTTATTTAGCTTTACAGAAAAAAATATAACTTAGAATATTTCCATATTTCTTTACTATATATTTGTTATAACATGCGAGAGAAAAAAACTTTTCTCTCATTGTTTGTAGCTATTCTGGGGAAACTACTTATGGTAGAATATATACTATTTTTATAATTATATAAATACATTATCTGGTAAGACAGTACAATTTACAGAAACATCATTTTGCAAAAAAAAACATGTAAGTATTTACAAAAATAGTATCAGCTGGCGCACCGTGACAAAATTTTTGTTCGGCGCACCACGGAGTTTTTAGATTACGGAAGCTCGGTGTTTTAGAGGTTAAACCTTTTGGTCTTTGCCATTTTTCAGCTTTAAAACCAAATTGTTTCACGTTTTATTCGGATGACAGAAGTTTCTTCTTATGGATTGACCTAGTTTAACCTTGGAACGCTGAGCTCCCGGGATCTAATATTTCCGTAGTGTTCCAACCCTCCGTGCACCGCCTGAGTCTATTTTCATAATATCTTACTTGTTGTTTGCATAATTATGTTTCTGTAAATTGTACCGTCTTACCAGATAATGGGTGAAAATATTTATAAAAATTGTATATAGGAATGAAGGATTTTAATCAACTTTTTCAATGCATTTTTGGAGAAAAAATGCATTCTTCACAGATAAAATAAACATATTGGCAAGTCGATACGACAGGATAGAATAAAATTAAAATATATTATATCCTTGCCAATTGGATAAAATACATTTTTGTATGTGAAATTTAAGCATTTTTAGGGTACAAAATCCCAGGAATAGACAGCATGTTTGGACATTCTGGCGTTCGACAAGGCTGGCTTTCAGCAGATAATATTTGCGCTTCTCCATCTGTCGGCAATGTTGGCGCTCAAGCGGTTAACTGTGTTTCTTATATCATATATTATGATGCATAAATGTTTTTGCCAACAGATGATCACTGTGCCCCCGATAGTTTATTTCATTTTAAGATTGCTAATGATTTCTATGATATTATTTCAGATATGGGCTTATGGTTGATCCTAGACAATGGTTTTATTTCCTAACTGGTAAAAATATTGAGGGCCCAGGGCATCCATCATTAATTCTTTTATTGTGTGAGTATTTAGTAAATTTACAACATATTTAAAAAAAAAAATATTGTGTTTAAACTACGCTTTTTGTACTCGTTATTCTCTACTGTGATACAGGTAGAACTATGGATAATAGAAGCAAAGAGAGCACAGTATTTCTTGCCTAACGGTGCCACAATGTGAACTAACCGTTCTTCGGAATGTGGACCAACCCACTAATGTAATGTTTTTGCTCGATATGTGATCAAATTGACAATGTCAAACTTACGTTTACGAAGTGCATTAAACATGAGCAACAATATTAATAACCTCAAACAGTGTGACAATATTAATGACCTCAAACTCACCGGAGGTTCAAAATTTAATAGATTCAATTGAGTTCTATGCCATATTATCAAGAATCACGAAATTTGTTAGATCATGCAAATTGGAAAATATTTTAAAGTGAACTCTTACACAAATGACTAGGTATCTTTTAAAAAGCATTAGACAATATAATGACAATTATATATTAATATTGTAATTTAAAAATAGATAAAAAGTGACAATATTATACATTCCTTGTAAATAAAGCGATTTTTTTTTTCAGATGCCATTATCCCAATTTTGTTATGTCTGTCGATCGAGAAAGGCCTCGCAGTGGTAAGTTATAAAACTTCAATATTTATCTGGTTTTTTTATAAGACTTGAAAATTTTTGAATTCTGTTTGCCAATTCTTACCTGTTGTATTGTTTAACAATAATGACAAGGAGAACAAATCTATTTAAATTTAATGTGGATAATAAGAATACTGAAGTAATTTACATGAGAAATATCTATTGTCGTATGGGCTCTCCACACGACACTGCATGTAGTGACTGCGGCAGTGACTGCAGAGAGCGTGGAGTTGAGCAAACTAGCGCTGTCTCGTTTGTTAAAGGGCCGCTAGAACGAGACAGCGCTAGTTCGCTTAACTCCACCCTCTCTGCAGTCACTGCCGCAGTCACTAAATGCAGTGTCGTGTGTAGGCCGCTTTACTCTAGGCTACTACGACATATGTATAACTAGACTTGAGATATAGACGGATTATCTTATCTTCTTCCTCTTATCCTATTGAGATTAGGGACTCATTGACTTGACAAGGAGCTTCTAGGCATCCCTGTCTTGCGCTATTTCAGCAACCTCCGTCCATAGTTGACCCAACCTCTTCCCGTATATAGCCTCTGGAGTTGCTTCTCCCAACTTTTCCTGGGACTTCCCTCTTCTCTCTGGAATCGCACTCAATAATTTCCGTGGAAGACAGTTTTCTGTCGTTCTCAATGTTTTAATATAAAAATACGAATCCGATTAACAAATACAATTAAATCAGTTCTAATAATCACAGGTTGAATTTGGATGAACTTTCATACTAGGGTAACCTACAAATGTTCCTCATATTTTGGTTTCATGCACAAACATCAAACACGATTTATTGATTAGAACACTATCAAAGTTGTGTCCTGATTGTGCAAATACTACATCGTTATCTTTTAAATCTACACACTCGTGTATGGATTAAGATAAGCTATATAAACATTCACCTTTGTTAATCTCCTGATATGATTATAAATAATATGTGTACTACTCTAATGACGTATTGTTAAATTTCAGAGAATTGGCCCCTTCCATTGACCTTGTTAGGTTTTTAAAGAACCCAAAAAAACTTCTTATAAACTTAATAAAAGTATTTTTTTTATTTCAGTATTCGAAACTTCCTTTTTGGAAATTTTCCATGTACATTTTTTCTTTTAAATTTATGAACTTCATTGATTTTTTACAGGGTATTCTTTCATTCAAGTTCGGAATATGGAGTCATCTTACAAATATCATCACGCTGCTCATTCTGCCTGTTATAACTTTACATTTCAAAGAAAATCAGTTTAGTTTTGGTAATTATGTTTTTTTTTTAATGTAACTCATCGCTCATTGGTATTTAATTGTGTGTTTGCTTTAAAAGATAATATATGTACACTTACTTATACCCGTTAATCTATATAGGTACATCGGGAATGCGTTAAAAAGATTAAGCCTATAGAAAAGATTGCATTTCGTTGCCCTGAATGCAATACCAGATCGAATACCTTATTTTATGTTACTACATTTCAAATAAAAATATGCACAAAACTCTTTGCTTGGGCGTGTCTTTAATGGCAAATCTTACAATGTCCAAAGAGATATTACCATTTTCCAATGTACTTAAATCAAAACTATTATTTCTGTATTGTTTATTTTTTCTTTTCAACCATTTTTTTTACTTATAGTTAGATAGAGCATGCAATACCGCAGTATATATTAAATACTGCGATATTGCGGTATCGGACATGTAATACCGCAAAATTTGTGATATTGCAAAATTAGTAATAAAGACCATATATCTTCTGAACTTACGAAAACTTTAAATGGTAATCCATATTTCGCCACCATAGAAAGACACTTTCATAGAAAGAGAATCAGTTTTTTCGAAATAGTGTGATATCTTGCTTTCTTTCGCCAGTGATTGTAGTTTTTCGATGTGGTCATCTTCCACTGACCTCAACTGTGTCGATCGTCCACTAGTTTTAATAATAACTGGACAAAGTTTACATTTCGCTGATTGACGATCTGTAAACCTGTAAACCACAACTACCCTACTGCCTACTACGCATAGAGAAGCATAAATGTTTATTATTGATGAATCTCAAAATGTATACGGTGATAGAACAAAGAGACATAAAATTCCGGAAATATTTAACGCATTACCTGAAAATACTAAAAATGAGACATCTTATTCAAAAAAAAAAAAAAAGTTAAATCATTCTATCTCCGTAGAACATGAAATCAAATAATATTGTATACCTAGATCGAATATTGATTAAAAATCTGGAAATTACTATCATACACTGTATTTATGAACATCATAATAATTAGTAGTTTATAATAATTAGAAATTAATATTAAATAATATACTTATTACTATGTAGTATTTTAAAATTAAGTATTATACTTAGTAATTACTATGTAAAACCTAAAAGTATAATAGTTTTAAGTAAATAAGAAAAATGAGAGATTTCTTACAATCAAATGATTGATCAGTTTTGTAAGATTTGTAAGATAAATATTGTAAAAGTAAAAAAAACTGAACAAACATATTAAAAAAATTAAAAAAGATTGCAAAAAATGTTTCCACATTACATTAGAGCTGTTGAAGTCTTTGAATTCAATACCATTAATTGTAGATTTAATTTTTCACAAAAAAAGTTAGATACACGGATACGAGTCCAATACGTTAATATATTAGTAAAAATAATAATTTTTTCATGCTTTCACTTAGTAAAAAAATAAAATAAGACAGATTAGTCACTCACTTGTCCGACATGCGAGTTGTTGCGAGTGAGACTGAGACTGAGTAAGACTACAAACAAATGTTAGTTCGCTGTAGGGAATTTGGGAATTCCCCGACGCACTGTTCGTAGCAGGGATTTCCCTATCACGGTTCATTTTTAATACTGCGAAATTCGCATTTCTAATCTTGCTTTTGTGGTACTGAAAAACAGTGCAAAATTAACGCAGCGCGTAACGATACAACGGTATTGCATGCTCTACTTATAGTGTTATTATAACTTTTACTAACCGCTTGCTCCTAATCTTTACCCTTAACAAAAATACCATAAATGGAATTTAACTGGTTTATATTAAACTCATTATTAAATGTACAATGATTTTATGTATAACTATATGTTTCGTAAATAAACTTATATATAAAAAAATTATGCAAAGCAAATAATAACATGTACTTAGCAGAAAAGTTTTTTGATAATTTTTTTTTGAATTACAGTTGGAGCAATGTCAGTTTGTATGCTGTATCTTGTGATATTTCTGAAACTTTGGAGCTACATTCAAGTCAACTATTGGTGTCGGAAGGTACAAAAGAAAATCACCCTCAAAAACACACTGAGACGCCAAAGTCTATCAGCACCTAATTGGAGTAAGTAATCTGTATCATTGAAGATTCAATGATCATATTTCAGAAAATTTGTAAACACTCCCCAAATACTATTTTCAGGGCATACAATATGTTTTCGATAATGTCACATTTGCATTATGATAATTTTCTTTTATTCTACTCAAAACTAATATACTTTATTGAGATCTGCTAAATGATTCTCTTGTACCGGATGACTTGATATAAAAATTAGAAGAAATAATAATGGCGAAAAAATTATTTGTAAGGTTAGGTGCCTCTTTTCTATATTTTAAATTATGTCTCCCAAAATTGAACACATTGCTGAATCAATAGAAGAAGAGATCTTGCTTCACAACTTTATTTAGTGGTAGATTTTGAAGATGTCCTAATCTTTCATGTGCCGGGTATAAAAGTCGTTCTGCGCTCCGTGCGCTTTCTAATTTTTAGCAGGAACTACAGGTTAAAGAGGCTGAACTAAAACTAATCATCCTAATGATGAGTTAAGACCTTGGACCGATTGATCGGTCTGAAAGTTTTATAAGAAATCAATTTGAATGACGGTCTAGCAGCAACTGCTAGAAAAGACATTACGAAGAACATTACTGGTTAAATAAATTTGTCCTTATCAATGAGTTATATTGTTTCGGCTTAACGTTGACTGTGCCTTCTGATAACTTAATATGTAATTTTGGTAATCGGCAAATCAGAACAGTGACAAATCAAAACACTTTTGAAAGGTGTTAGTGACGCTACTTACAAGCTACTCGATCCTCATGTGCGTAGCACGTGCGTCGCTCGTGAGTACCCACCGTACGATTTTGCTAGTGTTCGTACACGGCGCTATGCCGCAGCTGTCAGTTTCACGCTACCGACGGTGCTAGTAGCACGCTACGCATTGCATCATTCGTGTCTGGTACTATTCGTTGTGACGTTTGACAGAAATGGCGTCTGAACATGAAAGAAATATTAGATTGGTTCTGGAAGTGGAAAAAATGCATGTTTATATAACTATACTTTACCAGAGTACGTAAGAAAGGATTTAGTGGAGAAGGCATGGATTGATGTTGGAAAAAAAGTCACTTGACATCAAATAATCAAATATTTTGTGTTCCGTATCGATGCCTGGAATCCATTATGAGAGAGAGCTAGCTCTTTCGCCCTTATAGTTTCAGTTTCGCGCGTGTTTATTCCCTATATTTGCCCTTTTTTTATTCGACTTACCACATTTTCTCTCTGCTGGCAACACTAGTGACGCGCATCTCAGATCACGTGATGTTATTGTTTGTCATATGACGCCGTTTTTTCGCGCCGAAAGCAGTTTTCGTGTTTCGCTGTACTTAAAAAACCAATTTTGAGTCGAAAATCGAAGTTTATTCCCTGCTCTTTCAGTTTAAACATTAAATATACCGTGATAGATAGTTTTCTGAGAAATTGACTAATTATTTAGTGTGTTTTTTTCGGTTGTTTACGTGTTTAAACTGTGCAACAAAATGAGTGTTATCGACAACTAAGACGCTTCGCCGGTCGGAAACAATGATCAAGCACGAGTTTCTCGGAAACGCCAAATGCCGCGCGAAAGCTCTGGATCCGACACTTCGGAAGAAAGGCATTACTATCGGGATCCTCGGGTAGACATCCTGATGCAACAGATGTCGGCCATGACGGACGTTTTATCTGGGAATCGGGTAGAGTTCGCGGAGAAAACGGTCTCGGACAAAGAAGACTCCGCGGGAGAGATGCGGCAAGAGGTAGAATCGGGGTTTTTAGAGATGCCCGCCAGCCTAGCCGCTCAGAAAAACGTTTTGGAGTTCTGCAATCCAAGCACATTGGTGAAGGAATCGCCGATTCCGAAGGCGGGCGCAAGAAGAGTCGCAGTTATCTCGGCTCTTCAGCGTTTTGGCTCGGAGGAATGATCGCGTGTTCGCTATGCCGAAACACAGAAAGTATACACCGCCACGCCCGCCTTCGTAGAGCTGGAGGTAAATGAAGAACTAGGAGGTTTGATAAGAACAACTCCTTCGCGCCAGCCCTGGACCGTTCCCTGGGAGCCCTCTCCAATGCAGTGCTATCCCAAACAGAGTCGGTCAGAGGAAACATGCAGGCACTGGTAAACTGGGCATCCGAACCAGGCACCTGCTTGACCCCTGCGACTCTGTTTGACAAGATTCAGGGGATGTTTGCCAAGTACAGTAAGACCACGGACGACGTCCTACAGATTTTATGCGGAAGGCGAACGGAATGCCTACAAAGTAGGCGAAAGGCCCTGCTAGAGGGAGTAAGGGACCCGTACATCAAGGAAGGCCTTGCCAGGATTCCTCCGAGCGCCAGTCACCTCTTCAATAAAGAGGAACTAGCAAGTTATATCGTGGCAAACGGGGGACGAGACAAGATATTCGGTAGTGCATCCTCGTCGTATATCCCCCGTCAACCTCAACCCTCTACCTCACAAGCAGCAAGACCGGTGATAGAGGCTCCACACTCCCGACCTAGGAAGCCCTTTCGACCTGCCCCTAGGCCAGAGAAAGACAGGACGTACAGGCAGCCCGCCTAAAAGCCAGAGCCCTCTCGCAAGGCGGCCAGCGATCGGGGTAGAAGGCGATGGAGGTGACTGGAGGCCGGAGCCATTCTGGGGAGGACGCCTAAAGGCATATCAGGAGGTGTGGAGGGAGCTGGGAGCATCACCGCTAATCCTGAACATTCTAAAAGGAGCAAGGATACACTTCATATCAAAACCTCCTCGGGCGCTCCCATCGGCCGAGCTGAAGCAGAATTTCAGGACAAGGTTGTCTCCAGGCATGACCGCACACATCGAAACGATGAAAGCGTCAAAAATCCTGGAGGCAGCAGACGACTCCCCAAGCTTCCTGTCAGGTATGTTCCTTACCTCCAAATCAGACCACACCCTCAAGCCCATCTTCAACTTGAAGGCCTTGAACGTCTTCATAGACAAAAGCCCTTCAGACTCTTCAGTCATTTTCGGGTCCCGGAATTCCTCCAACCCGACGACTGGCTGATAAAAGTCGACCTCTCTCAGGCTTACTTCCACGTGCCAATCGCAAGATCACACCGGAAGTTCCTGCGCCTCGTGTACAACGGAGAGCTCCTTCAGATGACGTGTCTGCCCTTCAGCCTGTCATCAGCGCCAAGGATCTTCTCGCTGCTCTCAAACTGGGTAGCAGAACTACTAAGGAAAAAGGGACTCAGGATTGTAGTCTACCTAGATGACTTCTTAGTAGCAAACCAGTCCAGAAAACTTCTCACCTCCCAAGCCGTTGCTATAGTGCACACACTTCAACAGCTAGGCTGGTGCATAAACCCGGACAAGTGTGTCCTGACACCCACGCGGAAGTTGGAGTTTCTGGGTATAACATGGGACACGAGAGCAGATCAAAAGTCTCTCTCCGACCGCAAGTGCGCTGGTCTACGCCAAGCCTTGCAGGTTCCCTTGGAAGTCGGCAGTTGCTCTCCCAGGCAGGCTCTCGGTCTACTGGGAAGACTCAACTTTGCAAATTTCGTGATCCCTCGTGGTCGCTTGCATTGCCGCAGACTGCACCCGGACAAGTGTGTCCTGACACCCACGCAGAAGTTGGAGTTCCTGGGTATAACATGGGACACGAGAGCAGATCAAAAGTCTCTCTCCGACCGCAAGTGCGCTGGTCTACGCCAAGCCTTGCAGGTTCCCTTGGAAGTCGGCAGTTGCTCTCCCAGGCAGGCTCTCGGTCTACTGGGAAGACTCAACTTTGCAAATTTCGTGATCCCTCGTGGTTGCTTGCATTGCCGCAGACTGCAGAGGTTCAGCCGCCGCATACAGCACCTGAAACCATCGCGGCCCGTTGCTCTGCCCAACGCAGCACGGCAGGATATACAGTGGTGGCTAGCAGCCATTGGAAGGACAAGCCCAATGTCTTATCTTAACAAGACGAATGTCTTATTGCAGACAGACAACAAGACAGTAGTGGCTTATGTCAACAAGGAAGGGGGTACAAAATCGTTAGCCCTTCTGGAAACAACGCGGGAGCTACTGGATTTCGTAGACCAGATGGAGATATCTCTGACAGCCCAATACATTCCAGGAAGATACAACGGAATTGCGGACCGTCTCTCTCGGGGCGCACCGCTTCCAGAGTGGCATCTACTAAGTCCGGCAACGAAGGAGATATTAAAAAAATGGGTTCGCCCTCAAATAGACCTGTTCGCTTCAGCCACTGCTCACGTGGTACCAACATACGTCTCCAGAGACTCAAGCGACTGCTTAGCCTGCTTTCCCAACGCGTTCAGTCAACCTTGGGACTACAATCTAGCTTGGGTATTCCCTCCACCAAACCTCGTTCCGAGAGTGCTCACCCACCTAAATCAGGAAAAGGGCATGTTCCTTCTAGTCGTCCCAAAATGGGAGAAGACTTTCTGGAGAAGCGACCTAAAACAGCGAACAGACGAACCTCCCATACGCCTGCGCAACCTAGAGGGAGTCCTCATAGACACATCGACAGGACTACCCCCTCCCAGGATTCAGGATCTGGAACTAGAGGTCTGGAGAATTGCGGGTGGGAACAAGCCCTGACAACATGGAGTCAGGAAGAACGCCAACTCCTCAAGTCATCCTGGAGAGAGTCTACACCGAAGACCTACAAACCTGCGTGGGATAGGTGGCGTAAATGGGGCACTCAAAACGGTGTGGACGTCAACAATCCCCCACCAACTACGGTTGCCAGGTATCTAGCCCACCTATTTGTTCAAGGAGGCCTAGCCCCAGGGACCATTCAGGTCCACAAGTCAGCCATTGTTACCTTCTGCGGCCCAGCTCAGAATGCGAGAAAAATCAGCTTTGATTTCTTGGTAAGACACGTTCTCAAGGCAATCTCAATGGCAAGGAGGACCAAGGAGAAAGCCCCTATCTGGTATCCCAGACAAGTAATAGACTGGCTGGTCAAGAATTACCCCACAGAAGACTCGCTGTTTGAAGCGTCACGGAGGGCAGCAATACTCCTCGTCCTGGCGTCAGGCAGAGAGTTCATGATTTGACACTGCTCAGAATCACCCCAGAACATTTCATCGACAAGAGGAACTCTATTACCCTGTGGCCAATTTTTGGGGCAAAAACCGACACAGCCAACCATAAACAATCGGGTTGGAAACTGACGGGCTCACAAAAAGATAACATCAACCTCCTTAAATGGTTGAGAAAAGTCGTTGCCCTCTCTACAGCCAGAAGAGGTCCACTACTAAAGAACCTATTTGTGACCACATCAGCAGAAACAAAACCGGCAACGCAAACGATAATAGGGGGATGGATCAAATCAGTCCTCAGAAAAGCTGGAGTCCACGCAACCCCGGGAAGTGTACGCTCGGCTGTAGCCTCCTTAAACTGGTTGGAAGACTACCCCATAGAGGATATTCTTGCTAGAGGGAATTGGAAGTCCGAGCACACCTTCCGGAAGTTCTACCAGAAGGAGATAGCGCACTCCAGAAGTGAGCACCTCCAGCACTCAATGGCTCCATTCTTTACTCCAGTGTAAATAGCATCACATATAACGCTAAGTTTTCAGATCACCAGGTGAGAGCAAACACATCTCATAATGGATTCCAGGCATCGATACGGAACACAAAATAGAATAATTTTACCTACCAATAAAATTTATATTTTGTTTCCATCGATGCCTGGAATCCAGGTAATCCCTACCTGGTGCATTACGAGTCATATGACAAACAATAACATCACGTGATCTGAGATGCGCGTCACTAGTGTTGCCAGCAGAGAGAAAATGTGGTAAGTCGAATAAAAAAAGGGCAAATATAGGGAATAAACACGCGCGAAACTGAAACTATAAGGGCGAAAGAGCTAGCTCTCTCTCATAATGGATTCCAGGCATCGATGGAAACAAAATATAAATTTTATTGGTAGGTAAAATTATTCTATTTAACTCCACGGCTGCACTTGAAAAATGATCAAGTTCAGTATATTTCGGGTAGTGCCGTATACGGAAACCAGCATTAAAGAGTAGTATATCTGCAGGTACTTGTGGTTGCGTCACAATCACGTAGTTTGTAAGTATCTCCATGAACGGAGGTTCTTATAATTAATGAAAAGTGATGTAAAAAAAAACACTAGGTCGACTGGATTATGTATTTATGCAGATTTTTTTTTCAAAACTTTCAATGACTTTATATGTATCACTTTTCAAAAGTGTTTTGATTTGTCACTGTTTTGATTTGCCGTGGAGCCATAATTTCGGATGTTCCCGCACTTAAAGTCGTCAATGTGTTGACATAAAGTGCTTTAGTGGCAAAATAATGTCATCTTAAAGTGCCTTGGGGAGGCGCTGCGTAATTTATTTTATTTTTATTATTCACTGGAAAAAGTTCAAGTCTTTTTTATAGCTTTGCCACAAATTATTGAATATTTATAATATGTAATACAGTCTTAAATTATAAATTTAAAAATTTTCAAAATAATTTATGGAGACTACAACAAAATAACTTTAATGTTCACTCACAATTTGTAGTTCAATTGCAATTTTACAAAAGTGTGTCAGAGTATATTGAATACATTTTATAAAATCATGTTTTATTCGTAGTTTAAATTCGTTAGAGTTCCTACTTTGTTTTGATATGTGAGTAGTTCACAGGGTTAGAAGACACCTGTACTAATATTGTATATGGGTAAATTAGAATAACATAGTTGTTGACAGAGTATTGAGTAATATAATGTAGATATGTATTAAAAATGTAGTATTGTATCGATAGCATAAATAACAATTAAAACCTAGTGTACATGTTTTATTGATTGTATTTTGAATTTCAGTTGTTAAAGAGAGTATTGAGGCGTCAGAAAAAGAGAGTAAGTTTTTGTATTGTGTGTTCTGACTGCTTCAAACCTGCACTGCCCCTTTCTCTGTAGTATGTAGTATATCCTTCACCCTTCTTTATTATTTTGGTGTAGGCTTAAGTTGTCTCTATTTATATATATTTATAAAATAAATTCTGTGGAGGTGTAGGGAATGTTCTGAATTGAATGAATTTTAACCTCTTGCTCTTTTAACCTCATATATATCGACAGTCCCGAAGAACAATGTCGGATCTGCTAAAAATTGAAAATCGTTTTGTTGGCTTAATTTGTTGATTTAAAAGTCTGAATTATCGGAATTTATAATGAAATAAAAGGAAATGCGAAACAACACTATATCCCTTGATCTAAAAAACAGTAAAAATGCAGAAACGAGACTTTAAACAGCTCGACTGCAAAACTAAAAAATTGCACATTCGACATTGTTCTTCGAGACTGTCGATATGCAACAACAAAAGATTATCCCTCTTATATTTAATTTAAATCTAAAAATAATACCACCTGAGAGTAATTTCATAATACAACTTCATGTAAACTTGTCGAATAAGCTTCTAAAACGTATCAGTAAACGTATCTTCTAAACAATACCAGCGAAGATCGTTAATTTTTTGACATAATATTGTAATTTGTTGAGTGACATACCTACTTGTTTCGCTAGAAATAAACGTAAGATTGTTACTTTAATCAAAGCTATTTATAAGATATATATGTATGTATTTTTTAATATTTGTGCAGCTAATGAAAAAATGAAAATGTCCGCGAGAGCCCCTACCTAAAATATTTCTAACTGCCTCAAATTCGTGTTTGAAAAATGATCTTCATAGCTAGACTATTAAGCGTTGCTATGAACTTGCCGGAATACAAACTTGCTCCTTGTAAAGCAACCAAAGGAAAAATGCGATGCTTCTTTTACAGTACGTCTGGTTTCAGTGTTAATTTTAAGGTTTGCAGTCCTGTCTAGATAATACTTGGTCGATGACTTGAAATCAATTGATTTCTTTTTAATGTTTATTTTTTAAATTTATGCTAAATTAAAGATTACTCATTCATTTCAATTAAAAATACAAAATCGAAAAACTTTTTAAATAGTATTGTAATTTAATTTCTGGCAGATAATTTTTGACAAAATGATATAGTGCGAGTTGACAAGTACATATCTCGTTTGTCATTTATGTTTCATAGAAGTGGCTCATTGACAATTATATGTTTTTTTATAAATACTTATTAGATATAATATATAAAAATTCATGGTTAAAAAATTTATTTTTCTTTTCATACATTATATCATTGAAATTCTTACCTTTGCTCTAATTGCAATACTCTACTTTTCTGTTTCTTTTCATTATTAATATTTTATGTTGAATGTGATTCACTATAATTTTGAATAAGTTGTTTAAAAGGGTTTACTGAATAATTTAATTTCATAAAGAAAAGAGTATTATCATTTCACTATGTAGTATGTACTAGTATTGAGTTTAATTGGTTTAAATTTTATTGATTGTATTTTGAATTTCAGTTGTTAAAGAGAGTATTGAAGAGTCAGAAGATGACAGTAAGTTTTGTATTGTGTTCTGGCTGCTTGAAACTGCCTGCAATCTTTCCCTTTTTCAAAAATATTTTATTGAAATTTTTTTGTTTTTGTTATTAACCTTTAACATCTTCTTATCGTGATTTATTTTTGCGGTATTATGCCGGTTTGCGCTTCCTCCTTCTTTAGCCAACCGTATCGGACAACATTACAGTAAATGATTACATCAGGGCAAATGCGTAAACGAAAATTTTGGTGAAGAGCATGCTTACGTATGTTGATGCGATATCATTTTGCCAGCTCCAATCCCCTACAAGCTGATATTACGGTAGATTTTCTGCATTTAGTTTCGGTGTAATCATCAATTACCGGATACCAAGAACTATTGAACTTAGCCCTGTCATCTTTATGAATATAAATTTAATATCTTCGTTTAAATCCAGAAGTCTACATTTCGTTAATAATTATTGGTAATTAAATAATGTAAAATACCAGTAAAGAAATGAACATGTTGTATTCTTGTGTTTATTATACAATTTTTGTGACTTCTAAAAATGATAAATATTTTTGGTTTTATTAAATTTGATGATACATTGATGTGCAGATATTGATTCAAAGAATCTTCTAAAATTCTTATTAAGTTGACAATTTGAGATCTTGAATACCAAGTTTATACCTCAACATAGTCCACGGTCCAACAAACAGATTGTTGACAAACCATCAGGTCGATAAAACAGTTATATTTTTCTATATTGTCTAAATATTACACTAGTGGTAAGTAGTAAGCAATGTTATAATTTAATATGGGAGTTTATTTTTAAAACGCTTCCCACGCACCTTTTTACGTCAATTTTGAAAAAGGAAAACCATATTCCTACTGACAATGAAAGAATTTTTATTATCTTTTACTATTTATTTTATTGTGGTGTGGGTTTTTTTCTATTATTATTTATGTAATATGTACTTAATATGTTAGTGGAGGTGGGGAAATATTAAGATTTTAATGTATGTATGTTTCTAGTATATTATTTCATTAGTCAATGTTCCTTACTACAATCTGTTTTGTACTACCCATAAAAGATAAAAAATTACCATTAACCCATGGTTTGTGCGTAACTCGGATCTGAGTCTTTGAAATTTGCTAAATTTTGTGCGTGATCTCGAATTTGAGTCAGTATTTAGGAATTTAATTGGAAAAGGAATTTCTTTTTAAAATATGATTGGTTTAGAGATATGGCCTACTTAAATGGAGCATACTTATTAGCCAACGTATTTCAAATTCTTGCCACTCGAGTTTTAGAAAAAAAAAATTCATTCTGTGTGATTATTCAAAGCATTGTGAGTTAATTTGTTTAAAATGTTTACAAAAATGCCAAATTTAAAAAAAGGAATTTAAAAAAAAATTTGATATAAGTGTGTAAATTGTACCAATTTCCGTAACATCTGAATTTTGGTCGATTCTCTGTTTTCAAGTTTTCATCTGGTTATTTCTATGATAAATTGATTGATTTTAAGCTCATAACATGCTTAGCCAATAAGCTATTATTACTATCGTACATTAAGCAATTAAGATCTGTCGTATTATTTATATACATTTACAGCCTTACTAAAAAAAAACCACAGCGCGACCGATTAACTGTGTTATTGCAATAACATAAATAGAGCTCGTATACACTAAAAGACGTTTTATTACCAATAACGTTTCTTTCGTGGTCACGCTGTTAAAACGCATTGAAGATGTGACAACGTTGTATATGGTTTTAATTTACTAGGAAACAATGTTGTTTTAATTTTTCTCCGCAAGGGGCATTATTGGTGCGCATGTGCATATCGGCCCGCGATGACAAAACAGTTCGGTGTGTTTATGGCGGGATATGGAAAATTTTGTTAGTGCCTAAATGTTGTGATTTTACTAAATAATTTCTATTGTAGTGACGAATTTACTCTTCTGTTCACATAATTGATATATTTACCATATTATTTGTGTGGTTTACATCAGTTTAATCAAGTTATTGTACAAACGCCGTACTTTCAAAGTTGAACTGTCAGAATATTGTTTTTTATAGGTTACTTAAGATAAAATTTTCATTTTAAGATCTTTATTTTAAGAGAATTTCTTAAAAGTGATAATTTTTTATAATATTAAAACCTAATACATGTGTTCGTAAACGTATCAAAAAAAATTAACGTCTTTAGAGATGCAAGAAATCTGTTTTAAATTTCGGTATTATTTCTAAGTTATTTTTTTGGCAATAAAAAAAACTTTGAAATTTTTTATTTTAAATTTTTTATTTTATAAATTTTTTACTTTTTCATTGTATACACGATGAAAAAGTGAGGTGATAGTTTCCTTCCAAATTTATTACACAAAGGGACTGTGTTTTTTAAATTTTGATTTTATTTAAATTTCTCTACATTTTGGTCAAAAATGTTGTGGGAGGAAATTTTTTTCCATTTTTTTCCGAGTTTGAATCTTAAAATACGGCAGTTTTTGAAAGCTAAAGTGTATTTCAAATACTCAAATCTAAAAGGTAATTTTATCTAGTTTTCATAAATGGTATTTGTTTTTACGACACCTTCAAAAATAAGAAATATATAGAACATTCAAAATACTATGGAAAAATTACAAATATCGTTCGGACATCAATGGTTAAAACAGAGATAAACTACCCTCTCAGGCCGTGGAAACCATGTGTATTTCTTTCAAAGAACAAATTTTTAATTAGTAATGTTTTCACATCCGCGGCCGTTTGTCAATTGAATAAAATTTTCACTGGGTTTTTTAGTAAGGCTGTTAGTATAAAAATATTTATGAATCTTATTTTTATCCACACTGCAACATAACGGTTATTTTTTAGACGGCTAATGCGGCAAACCTCAGATTAAGTCCATTTTGGCAGCATCAAACTAATTACACTTGCCCATAAAATCCATTTCGCCTCTGCTTCCTCCCTTATTAATATCAAATTGTTGGTTTGTGGAGGCTGTCTTATTGATTTTGTAATTTCTTCTTAATAAGATCATTTTTATTATTGTTGATATTTTATGTTCTTGTGTACTAATTTTTTGCATAGTTTAGTGTAACTACCCTAATTTGAATTTTGTGTTGTGCATTGTATTGTAGTAGCTTTATAATATTATTGTGACGTTGGAGAAATCCCTACTATTTTTACTAAAGGTTTGAGTTTTTGTAATTTTAAACTGATCCCAGTTGCTAATAACAAAATTGTTAATGTAATCAATTATATTTGATAAGCAGATCTATATGTTTACATAGTTAATTAATTTGCAGAAGTTTATGAGGATTCCCGGAATGGGGCTCAAGATGAACTGGATGATTCCATAATCAGATATCCTGACAATCTGCACGCCAAGGACATATTGTACTTTATTTGTGCACCAACTTTGTGCTATGAGTTGAATTTCCCAAAGACAACCAGGTAAATTATATTTGTTTTACGTGGTGTAATAATATTGATCAAATTGACTAAAGCTAATCCCGTTATATTTACAAGTACATATATGAACAACTAGGCAAACATTAACATTTTATAAACATACACTACAACGTTTACATAGTCTTGGCAACAAATTCTTAAACATGGATATATTTGACAACAATTTAAACTTGGTAAACTTCAATCGCCGTATGTGCCTATTTCTATTAACTATTTCTACCTATTTCATAAACTATTGTGAATACCAATTTTAAACATTTTTATTAATCTTATTGTTGATTTTGAGGATATTGGTAGATTATCTATTTTTACTTCACTTATATTCTACGTTACCTAATTTGTGTCAAATCTTATATTTTATGTAACCTATATTTGGTTTCTTATATTTTATGTTACCTGGGTTGTTCTTCTTTTTAATCTGCATAAAGTTGTCTCCACCAGTTAGTGGAGAAAAAATTCAACAAAATTACCAATATTATTATTTTATAATTACTTTAAAATCTACTGTACTAAAGATTGTGTGTTCAAAAAAAATATGTGTTTATATTTTTGTAGTAAAAAATGCATTATAGAGTTGAAAATGATCCTCATGACAGAAGTGTATTTCATACAAATCAGTGTTGCCTCCCACCAACTCGACTTACATTTATTCTTTTGTTAAAAAAAAAGATATGACGACATAAAATATAAAACTATTTTTAAACTCCAAAAGATATAACCTATCAAGTAACGGCGATTATTATTTTTTATGATCTTTAATAAAATATTTTAAAAAATCTTAAAAACATCTCAAAAACTTCTATCTTTTTTTTTTTTTTACATGAGCTCCACACAGGAGGCGCTGAGGAAAATAATTTTCCTCAGGGCCTATGTCATCTTTGGGGATGCTGTGTGGAGGGTTTTTTTAGGAAAAGGAAGAAGAGGAGAGTTCTGGGAAGGAAAAGGGTTTAAGGGGTGGGTAGGAATCTGGGGTTCAGTGTGTCTTGGTCATCCACCTCTAAGACCTAGACAAACCTCACCCCATGAACCCGGGCACCCCTGCTAAATCACCAAACGTAGCGAACCACTTGGGGTGACCTATGGCAGAGGTGTTGGTTATCCAATAAAGGTTCCCGGGACGGCAGTACCCATTCCCGCCTCCCAAATTACATTATCTTACAACTGATGTTTTAGTACGTGTCTGTCACGTGAGTTGTCATTCGAAATAGGTATACACGCAGCTCTTGTTCATATAGTAGTCATATAGAACAGGAATTCAGTCATCATAAAAACTATAAGTGCCAACTAGAAAGATTTAGAACTTTTTTCGATTTTGAGCTAATAATTAATTTATGAAAATGTAGGTTAAAACGAAAAACAAAAAACCTGTATTCTGTATTTTTTGAAGAAACCAGTATTTTGTCAACTATTTATTTTCATTCTAATAAAAAAAGATCTACTGCATTATATGAGAACCCTATGGGTGCTTAAATAAAATGAATAAATTATCAAACAAAATTGGTTTGAAACTTGAATACATAATAACATTTTGCACATACTTACACAGACCATTTAGTAATGAAAACAAAGTTTTAGAGTGGAAGATTTTCTCGGTATCGTCTTGGTGAAGGACCACCACTCAGCTTTGAAAGATTGCTTGAAATGACTTAAGCTGTATTTGGTGGCCAAATCTGAATAGCTAGATTCTTCCCAACTTTCCACTAAATAATTTCCTTCAAATTATTTGGTCCCCCCACTTTTATAATAATTATTATGTGCGTTGCTTAATTATTTATGTTTCAGGATTCGAAAGCGTTTCTTGATCAAACGTATTCTGGAGGTTATTGTTGGAGTTCACTTGGCGATGGCTCTGTTTCAGCAATGGATGGTTCCATCAGTGCAAAATTCTCTTGTACCATTCTCCGACATGGACTACATGCGACTGACTGAGAGGCTTCTAAAGCTAGCAGTAAGTGAAACAATGATTGAATCAAATATGATAGCAAAGTATGTGATGTTTCTGATATTCACCAAGATATCACTATGTATAATACTGGAAAGTCAGTGAGTTTGGCAAAGCAATTCTGAAAATGGCGGTAAGTGGTTCCGTGCCCTACTTTTATATCTGTTTTGGACATTAAATTATCGTTTCTTATTAGGAGAAGTTGATCTCCTCCGCAAATGTGTTCTCTACTGGCTATTTGCCACTTGCCTCCAGTCCTCTGTTCTTTTCGTCCTGCTCTAATATATATTCAAATGGAACTGCCGTTTTGAAAAATGTAATTTCTTTATTCTGATTGGTCTATTTGAAAAAATGTTAACCCGTTTAATCACAGGAGACCAGATTTGTCCCAACGCACATAGGTCTCACATAAGACGCCGTAACTCCCTTACTATCATAGTTAGAAATATGTTCTAATCGGTGTTAGAAAGGAAAAACATCATGCTTTATATTCCAAACTAAAAAATAGCCACCAAAAAAATAAAATGTACACTTTTATGTACACAAAGTTTTGAATCGCAAATTGAGAAAAGAATTTGAAACTTCGGGAATTTTTAAAAAAAAATTTTCATAGAGCGACAAAAAATTGAGGTTACGATAATGTGTTTGTTATATATTTGTCTAATAAAATGTGCATCTGTTTTTATTTATTTTTATTATCAGTAACTTTAGTTAGAAAAAACATAAGGTGACCCATTTTAAAAACTTTTTTATGTTTGTATGCAAAAATTTTATAATTTAAAAAAAATATATATTTTTCGAATTCTATAATTTGAAAGCGTATTTCATCACCATTCTAAAACAGTTTTTGGTTTTTGAATGTGTTCAGAAATATTCCAAATATTTGCATTTTATTGTAAAGCGAAAATATTTTGACCATCCGAAAAAAAAGCCAAATTTTTGAAGGGAAATACTTAAGACACTGGGTTTGTATCATTGAATAACTACTGGGTTTATTTAAAACCTGTCTTTACAATTTAAAAAATTAAATGTATACAAATAAAACTTGCTCTCTTGAATTCTAAACATCTCGTAATATTAACTAATAGAGACTTTATAGTTGAAATTTAAGAATCTGGCTAAGAATGCAACTCTGATGCTGCGCCTTATGCAAAACCATCTTCCTACTTGAAATTTGTTAAAAAGCTACTTTTGTAATAGACCCGAATTCAAGCCAGTAGCCAATAATGCTAACAGAGGCGCCAATTACGTTAACAGATCGCATGAGGACATGCCGCTGGTAGGTATGTACTACGGGTTTGTAATTTAGAGTATCTCTCCGGATATGGAGAGTTTGACGGTAATATGATTATTTTTGTAACTGGCAGTTGTGAATAATAGTACCATGCGGCTATATATTACATATGACGTCGTAGCCTGTCTCGATTACTTTGTCCCGGTGACCAGCTGTCACTGGATCACAGTGGATCTGAGGAACCGGCTATTTTTGGAACCAGTTCCTATCGGATTTATAAAATGGTCACCAACACTCAAACAGGTGAAGCCGAGCTAAAAGCCGCCTGCAGGGCCTAGCAGCAAAAACCTGCATAATCATTATTATGTATCCTGAACCGTCATTTAAAACCTATATTGAGAGAAGCATTCTCAAATCCCCTTTCGCGTGGCCTTCCCCGATCTTTTTTAGTACCTTGTGGCTGTCAAGTGGTCACCAGATGCTAAACAAAAGTATCTACATACATCTAACTTTTGTTTATGGCATTTTTTTCTCATTAGCGTATTACATTCCGTCGCTGGCATTTTCGTTTTGTAGTAGCTCCGAATTTATAACGATTTTTCCCCAAAAAAAGCAAGAATTATTTCAAAATCATACTCTATGTTATAACAGCGAGGCTGTTCGAAGTATTTTAAAATTAAAAACAGAGTTTAAGACCGATAAATGACAATATATGTGGTGAACACAACAAAGATTGTCTGCATTTTGGGTCCTTTGTTTCTTTGTCTGTTTTCTTTGTTTGTATCTTGTGTTGTGATTGACATGTGTTTTGTTGTGTTTGAAACAATGAGCGGGTCCGAAATTTCCTCATCCGATTCGGTAGAGATGACAGTATAGGAAATAAATAAAGTGATTTTACCAAAAGAGTCGAAGTGAAAGTTGCCGAAATTGGCGAAAAAAGATCGATCATCTTTCGGCCCAAGTGAAGCATATAAGCCATATATAAGCTCATTTATTCAAAACTTTATGGCTTCAAAAACGAGCTTGGTAAAGTATGGACAAGCCGCCGCATGCCGCTACACTTTAAATACTAAATAGGCATAAAATTTGAAAATGACATTTGCGAAGTTTCGTTTCAAACCAAAAAAGCATTAATTACTCCATTTACCTAAACTAAGAACCTAATAACCTATTTTATGTTCGTAAATAGTTGTTTCTTGTAATAATTGTTGAAATGAAGTATAATTTCCATAATCTGTGCATAAAAATGCGGCGGCTTGTCCATTAATTAATACGAGCATGACTCAGAAGATCGGAAGATGCACGGGGAGAGTGGTGCATCAACTTCTCTAGGGATTGGTCTCGTTAATCCTACATAAATTCTGTGGGGCATTGAGCCATTCCCTCTTTCTGCAGAATGAGTGCCTCAGAAAATCTCTGCAGGAACTGTGAACTGGAGAGTAGAGGAAGGACTCCGGATACAGAGTAGCAGGCAGTGATTACAGATGTTCTGTAGATGGTCTGCGGAAAGAGAGCAAACGCGATCCAGCATCACAGGGACGCAATCCTCAATGAAGTAAAGAGTCAGTATGTACGGGATGCGGTTAAAAATATTCCTCCAGCAGCGGGTTATCTTTTTGACCCAAGCAAATTGGAATCTCAGATTAAGCGAATGGGAGGGCTGGATAAATGCCTCCCAATTTCGAGCTTCGCCCCTCAACCATCAACCAGCACGCAGCTGCCCAAGTATAAAGGGCCAGCGAGGAAGCCTTTTCGCGACAGCAGGCCCTTTCGGGAAGGCAGGACGTTTCGCGATAGCAAAGCCTTCCGTGGTGAGCGAACCAACTAACATGAGTCCAGAGGAGGAAGAGAGGACCAACCAGGCCAATTTTGGCAACAAGGATAGTCTGACTATCCAGAGAGGGTTTCAGGGGGGACAGTTAGGACAGTTCCTAAGCAATTAGGATGATTTAGGAGCCCCACCGACGCTGTTAACGATGTTGCGAGGGTACAAGCTACCCTTCCATCAGAAATCCATGCTAAGTATACTGGCAGACACGGTAAGTTCCACTTATAAAACTCATATCACAAAAGAAATGACTAGACAAAATGAAAAAGGAAAAGATATTGGCATCGCCTTCAATATCTCCTTCATTTCTGTCACGGATGTTTCTCATACCGAAGCAAGACGGGTCATTTAGACCGGTTTTCAACCTTCGTCGCTTGAACAATTTTTTAACTATAGGCAAATTTAGGGAGTGTGCCAGTCGCAAGCTACCGGCATTTAATAAGATTGCACCATTTATTCAACCGGGGGACTGGATGGTTAAAGTGGAACCATCGCCGTTTCTTGAGACTCATTTTTAAAGAGAATTACTTCAAATGAGATGTTTGCCTTTACCTTTGGGCTATTATCTGCTCCAAAGGTTTTTATTTATCTTACCAATTGGACAGCGCATAAATTAAGAGATAAAGGTCTCAGAATATTTGTCTACTTAGAGAATTTTTTGATAGTATATTAATATATTGAAAATTCATAAATTTGAAACTATTTCAATGTTACTAACTCTGGGGTGGATAATACAATTCCTTAAATCCACTCCAAGTCCAGTTCAGAAAATTGAATATCTGGGAATTATGTGGAATTCAAGGGCTGATTTAAAAGATCTCCCGCAAGATAAAAGAGTGAAAATAACAAAGTTACTGAAACAATACATTAATCTAGGTAGATGGTCACTTGAGCAGGCCCAGGGCCTCTTGGGTACCCTCAATTTTGCTAGTTTCGCCATTCGTAGAGGCAGGCTTAACCTTCGCATGTTACAAGCAAGCTACCTGCATTCAAACCCACGCAGCTAGACGACCTCAGGTTGAATGGAGCTTGGTCCCAAACACAACAACCACTACACAGCAATGTCAAAGAAATGCTCGCCGTGCTGGCAGCACTTACTCCTCACGGGCCAGAGCTGTCAGACTCGGGTCTTCTTACCCAGTCAGACAACAAATCAGTGGTCGCATACTTTCGCAACGAAGGCGACAAATGATCCAAGGCATTGCTCGAAGCGACTCGTCAAGTCCTTCAAATGGCAGACACGTATCACATTTCACTGTCTGCCCACTACTTACCGGGAATTCGCCACAACTTCACGACCGATGCCTCGGACTGGGAATGGGGCGCGCAGCTAAACGACCTCAGGTTGAATGGAGCTTGGTCCCAAACACAACAACCACTCCACAGCAATGTCAAGGAAATGCTCGCCGTGCTGGCAGCACTTACTCCTCACGGGCCAGAGCTGTCAGACTCGGGTCTTCTTACCCAGTCAGACAACAAATCGGTGGTCGCATACCTTCGCAACGAAGGCGACACACGATCCAAGACATTGCTCGAAGCGACTCGTCAAGTCCTTCAAATGGCAGACACGTATCACATTTTACTGTCTGCCCACTAATTACCGGGAAGGTTCAACGAGGTAGCAGATCAACTCTCCTGAAAACATGAACCTCCGAAATGGCATCTTTTACCGGCTGCAACAAAATTAGTTTTTGCAAAATGGGGGGCGCCAACTATTGATCTGTATGCATCAGAGACAGCCTACGTCGTAGAAGATTATGTGTCCCTCAATGCATTCGACAAAGAGGCAAAATTTGTCAATGCTTGGACTCAAGAGTGGGATTTTCCTCTAGTTTGGGTGTTCCCCCCGCCGTGCCTTATGCCGAGAGTTCTAGCACACCTAAACCGGGTCAAGGACCTATACTTGATTGTAGCCCCGAGATGGAAGAAGGTATTCTGGAGACCAGACTTAAAAAATCGAGCAGCGAGTCCTCCATTCACCATATTGAAACTGATAGAAGTGCTGATAGACACCAGAACCTTGAAACCCCCACCACAAGTAGAGGATTTCATTTTGGAGGTGTGGAAGTGCCGGGGTAGAGTCAGTCATTAACAGATTGGTCGGACAAACAGAAAGATTTTTTAAAGTCGAGTTGGAGAGAGTCCACCCTTAAAACATACAAACCGGCTTGGCTTAGGTGGCAAAGGGGGCATTAAATCATGGGGTAAACCCGAATGTCCCTACAGGAAGCGACCTAGCACGATTTTTAACAGATCTTAGTCTAGAAGATAGTCTCTCTCCCAGCACAGTTCGACTTCATAAATCGGTAGTAACAACTTTCAGTAGCCCTGAAGAAGGAAACCGAAGTTCACATCCTCTAGTCAGACAAGTACTCAAAGCTGCAGCATTAAGACATCCTAAATTGGCTAAATCTCCTATCTGGGATCCTTTCGTGGTGTTGACCTGGTTAGAAGCTAACCCACCCAAAAAGTTGAATCTCTTTGAAACATCAAGCAGGGCAGCGACTTTACTTTTATTAGCTTCGAGACGAAGAGGGCATGACCTGACCTTGTTACAGTGTTCACCAGACAAATTATCCATAGATGAGGAAGGGGTCTCGTTATGGCCAGTTTTCGGTTCCAAAACAGACTCCGCTACGTACCAACAGTCAGGTTGGTATACTGGATTAAGGAACTGGTTGAAATCTCCAAAGAACGGACAGAAGACAGAAACAAAGCAGAATTTAACAGAACTCTTCATCACTACATCAGGAGCAGTTAAGGCAGCTTCAAGAACAGCCATTGCCCGTTGGGTCAAAACGATTCTAGAAGAAGCTAAGACCACAGCTGCACCGGGAAGCGTACGGGCAGCAGTGGTATCACTTAACTGGCTGGATAATTTTAGACTGGATGACATCCTGGCTCGAGGGAACTGGAGGAGCCGGGACACCTTTGCCAAATTCTATAGAAGAGAAGTTAACACTTCTCTAGAGGTAAATAGGGCATTGTCTGTGACTTCTCTATTCCACCCACTGTAACACATGAGTAGGTATTCCAGTGTTTAACATATTTTAATATCATCACATTAGCGTTAGTGGTCACCAGTCGATAACAAACAGATCTCAATATAGGTTTTAAATGACGGTTCAGGATACATAATAAAATAGTTTTACCTACCAATAAAACTTATATTATGTACCTAACCTCATTTAAAACCTAGGCAATCACTGCCTGGTGAGAACTAATGAGAAAAAAATGCCATAAACAAAAGTTAGATGTATGTAGATACTTTTGTTTAGCATCTGGTGACCACTTGACAGCCACAAGGTACTAAAAAAGATCGGGGAAGGCCACGCGAAAGGGGATTTGAGAATGCTTCTCTCAATATAGGTTTTAAATGAGGTTAGGTACATAATATAAGTTTTATTGGTAGGTAAAACTATTTTATTATAATCGGTGACCGGACAACTCAGAATGAAATCAACTCAGAATCTCCTTTGAAAAGTCATTAAAATTAATGAAAAAAAAAAAAAAAAAATGGTTATACGTTACGTTAAGTTGGGGCTATTTTAAAATAATTTGTTTCATAGCTTTTAATGATTTTTCAAAGAGGTCTTGCAACGATATATCGTAAAACCGATAAATATCGATATATCAATATCGAAAAACTCAATATATCGTATCTAAATATCGGATGAAGATAAAGGTGAATTTGATTTTTGGAAGTACCATAAATCTTTGGCTCACACGCAAATAAAAAGAAAAAAAAAGTGACGATGACGACGAGCTTACGTTATAACTTTCTGCTCCTGTAAATACTCTAAAAGTAAATATTCTTTAAACATGGCAAGAGATGTAAGGTGTATATCCCAATCTTCTTAAAGTGGCAATGAGTCATCTACCAATTGTGGCAACTAGTGTTCCTTCTGAACATCTTTTTTCAAAGCAGCCACTGTAACTCAAAGCAGAAACCGGTTACAAGGAAGCAGACTGTTAAGCAGACAAAGTTACTATTTTTAAGTTCAATAGCTTGTATAAAATACTGAAATTATTTTTTTTAATAAATTTATGAAAAAAAACATATTTTATATACCTAACCAAATTTTATGATTATTCACATAGGTAAGTATAAAACAATTATATACATATAGTCTGTCAAATAAGAGTAGAAAATATAAAAACTGGAACTACTAAATTTGTAGACTGGCAACATCAATTTAACTGTCAAATATTTCTTTGAAGTGCAATGACACTGAATGTATAGAACACAGTAAACCACATTTTAAAAAACATTTTTTCTTCATGTCATAAATTTAATTAAAAGGTGATTTATAAAGCGATTTGCTTTAATTTAATTTAACATAAATTTGAATTTAACAATAGATAGCAAGAAAGAATCACTAATGGTGAGTTTAGTTACACTACTTTTAGATCAGAATGAGTTAAATATATTCAGATCTAAAATTAGCGACGTGATCTAATGCCCAGGCAACACTAGGTACTTTATCTAGTATTAAATAAATGTGAGCAATTTCTCAACTGTGCTTTATATTTTATTACATTATAGTTATTCTTCATTATGTTAACACAAAATTGCAAAGGTATAATAATAATATACCTATATGCAATTCTAATTTTGAGATCGGCGGGTATCTATACTGAAATTAAAAAATATTTTTTCCACTATTATGCCTTTTTATTTTTTTATAAAAATGTAGGTTACACACTTTACTTTAACACCATGAGTTATGTGTTTAGTATTGCCATTTGATCAACAGTGGCGCCCTCATATATTTTCTACTCTTATTTGACAAACTGTACATAATCGATAAACGTTTGATATAACTATAACTACATTGGATTTCTATAAACTTTTAAAAAAAGAAAAAATATCGATATCAACTTAATTCGATATATATCGATATTTTAAAAAATCTTTCATCCCTAGGGCTTGAGTTGGCTTGATTCTGAGTTGGCATGGAACCACTTTAATCACCTTCAATTACCATTGCTGAATAAATAAATTTTCATTACAGATTCCAAACCATTTGATATGGCTGTGCTTCTTCTACATCAACTTTCACTCCTTCCTCAACCTGATGGGGGAACTGATGCACTTTGCGGACCGCAACTTCTACAACGACTGGTGGAACGCCAACAACATTGACACTTTCTGGCGCACCTGGAACATGCCGGTTCACCGCTGGGCCGTGCGACACGTCTACATCCCTGTGGTGGAGTTGGGATACAGCAAGGGCGTTGCCGGCACCATTGTGTTCCTGATCTCAGCACTGTTCCATGAATATTTGGTACTTATGCCTTTTTGCTTTTTATCCATAGCATTTACAGTCCACACAGCTGCAATTTCAAATCAGCTAAGTAGAAAACTGCGAAGTAAGCATTTCGGCTTGTAAAATATTCGAATTTGAGAGCTGCGTTCCTTCACTATACAGGGTATCCAGGGGTAAAGTGCATTAACTTCGGGAGGTGATTCTACATGATGGTGGGAGTAAAAAAGATTAACAACTTTTTCCGAAATTCCAACTTTTTTTTCCCATAGGTACAAAAAGACGTACCTACTAAAAATCCTTAGTGTGAGGTACGATCTTACTTGCTGAGAGCCTGCCGGGCGCCCGACTCGATTGTGATTGGCCCGTATCGTAACAGCGGAAAATAATAAATCTGGCCGCACACGCTGGATGAATTTTATCGTTTTACCTCAAAACTACCCCTAAAAGTTGGAATTTCGAAAAAAGTTATTTATCTTTTTTACTGTCATGTAGAATCACCTGCCGAAGTTAATGCACTTTACCCCCCGGACACCCTGTATTTCTGGTTCTGCTGGAGTTAGGTATAACATCGTGATTAACTTCAACATTACAAAAAATAAGAGATTACGCTTTATTATAATATTTTATTTTTCGCTTTTCTTCTCTATCGAAGTGACAGATTTACTGATAAGCTAAACTTGTAGTCCCCATTTTTCATTAAGCCTCATCTTAAAAAATTCCAACTCAATTCAATTTATTGTTTTGAAAACATTATAAAATTTTCCATTTTCGTGCGTCTAATACATTTGTAAAAGAGAATTACACCAAATAAACCATAGGAATATCAACTATATTAAAAGTAATAGAGCTTGCGTTTTAACCCTTAGCGGAACTTTTGACTTTTTTTTTACTTCAAAATTTTGAACTGAAAAACACAAATGTCAGTAAATATGATGTTATTCAAATTTTTTATTTAAGTTTTTGACAATGGCAAATATTTGGCAGTATTATGTAGTTACTTCGATATATATGTTGTAATGGTGCACCCCCCCCCCCCCCCCCCCTAATGAAAACTTAAAAATATTCTTCTTCTCGAATTTGAATTAGAAGATTTACAACAAAGATCGGTGGTGACGCTCTCTCCTCGGTCACGGAACCACTTGTGATGGTGCAACCCTTTTCCTCGGGTCTTATACCCCCCCCCTCTCTCGCGCGTTCAGATCTCCGGTTGGTAGATCTTCCTCTCGTACCTACTGAATGATTCGCCAATAATGTTTGAATCATGACTCGTTTTTCCCACCCCTGTGACTGAACACAGTAAAAGGTAGTTTTCCGGGAAATTCTTACAATAAACCCTTTTCTCCACGTTGTGTGATTTTTTGCTTCGGAGCACCTAGGACATCTAGGATAGGTATTTAATGTCTTTGTGGTAACTTTCGGTTCTTTTAGGTAAGGTGTGGAAGAATTTCTCTGTATCTCTTAAACGTCTGAAGGACACGTCCGGTCTAAACTATCCTGAATTAGTCCCCACTATGATCCTAATGATATACACTGCCCCAATGTTCACATAATGAGCACGGTTGCTATTACTCTCGCTAGGCTATAAATTGATCTCTCTCCATCTACGTCCTAATGATTTTTTAATGTACATACCTTGAATGTTTCATTTGGATAATTGGCGATTTCCCTGCACCGCTTTCCATGGCTAGATCTTATACATAATCGTGATAATATGTTCTGTTGTTAGTAAACACAAATTTATACCAAGGATGCAAGTATGAAGACGGGATAGAGGATAGGATGGATGGTGATGGGGAAGAAATTCTTTGCAAACTAGTACTGGCTCCTCCACTTGACCAAATTGACTAGGTGGTCAGCTCTCAGGACACGACCCTCCGACCAATGCATGATGAGGCTATACCCATGGCACCCGGAAAATCTCTTGACGATAAACCAGATACCCGGACCCCTCCATAACAAAAGAAGAACGATATGCCTTCAAACCTTTCCTGATCAACTCCAGTATCGAACACCTCCGGAACTACTTTACTGGCTCTAGAAGGGGTAATCTATTTCGTCCCTTATCAAGACTCTACTCACGGTACAATGTGGCGTAAGCTTGTGACAGGCAGATCCTTCCTCCCACGTGACCGACCTAGCGTTACACTCCACCTCCAGGAGCTGACATAATCCCCACCTTGTGGGCACTACGTTTGCTTCTGGGTCGACAGGACTAAAAAATGTGATGATGCTACAGGATTCCGTCCCACAGGTGACCTGCTGGCGCACTTCCACACTACCTTGCAGGCAACGCGAGATGCTTTCGGCCATATCGCCTCCGTCTGCGAACCATGCCCTGTCTTGCCATTGGCATCTCATTTCATACGACCTGTCGCGCCCATCCGCTCGACATAGTCCCGCGGAAGGGAATTGCTTCCAGCACCTCGCGAGACCCGATCAGTCTATGGAGGGCAACCCTCCTCCTCCCTAACATGACAATGTGGGAAGGACCCTTACCACTCGACCACCAATTTCTCACATAATGTGTAGCCTCGGTGTCACCAACACATTCGTCAATCATGAAGAACTTAAAATCGCAATTCAACAATTAGGAATTCAGAGAGTACCTGTTAGTTTTATTTGTTTCATATTTAATATCGCGATTCTGCTCTTCTGCTCTCTTATCTAAAGATGTTCAGCTGTTCGGGTTGCAGGTAATCGCCTTCAATTTGATATGTCATACTCTCGGAACGCCCACCATTTGGTTGAGTGTACAACACCCCCGAGATGTACATAAGTACCTCGCTTGCTCGTTCATTTTTTTGTATGTATGTGCTCCTCCGATCGCCCGGCATCAGCTGTCTGGGAGAGAACGTCACTACCCTAAATGATAATAACGGTTAAACATATCCATATCAGCTGCCGCAATAATATTAAATTTTCTCGACGCTGGAGCCGTTGAAATTTACTGTCCAGGGTTCGCGTTCCATTCACGTCACTCTGCAACCAGGTACCTGTAATTTAAATATAGATTCCTTAACTTACCCGTATGTAATTGTTTAATTCTCCGGTCGGGAAAACACGACCAATTGCATCTTAATTACGTATCCTGTAGACCTGTACCTGTGGAGAAAACACAAAGGTCCCTCCCTACGATTTCCTAAATTTTATAAATTTAACCCCCTTTCCTTATAACCTGAATCTGATTGGAGGTATCTTTATCGCTCCCATCTGACTATCTCGCAATTATAATGTACTCCGGTTGACCGATGTTTGTAGACTATTTCAAATATATCGTCCCTCTTTAAATATGTGTGTTCCCTAAGGTTAAATTAGCACTTGCTATATCTTGGTATCGAAACCACTAGATTGAACGTTTTTCGTAAATTATTATTATTATTGTTTTATTTCTAAACTATTCGGTACTTATACATTTTTTCCATTTCAAAGAACGATTTTTTTATCGTAATTAAGATTTTTATTTTTTTATTCTATTATTATTTCTGATATAAAATCCGCAATTTTATTATTAACATTTATTTGTCGACCCCGTTTAAATTGTAGTAATACTGAAGTTTTTATTATTAGATAAACTCGTAACTTTTATGATCTCGATTCTTCCTTTTACGGGCCGTAACCTCTACCAAAGTCTAATTCCATACCTGCCCCCGAACGTTTTTTCATCTGCATCTCTAGTTCCTCCTACCATACCCCATCTCCCTCTGGCGTAAAACCCAATAAATCTCCGTTGTTATGCACCTAGCAATTGAGAAAAATACTTAAGAATTCAAATAATTTAAAATCCAGACAGGCCGTTAAATTTTATAGCTTTTCCTAATTCCCTATTACCTATATTTCGCATATAAACTCGAGTGGTGATTCCAGCTTAATGAATATCCTAATGATTCAAAACTGTATTAGATATTTTTCACTTGAAACCACTTCAATACGCAAGAGATCGACAACATTTCCTCCCCTCTAACCTATCATATATAAAATCCAACCCGAAATCTTAGATTTTATTTGGTCGTTGACGTAATCGATTCCTTCCCGACTACCCTGAGATTATCAGCATTTGTGTTTTGACTACCGTATTACGTTCCTTCCCAATACCTACATGCAAATCCCGCTGGAATTTTGTTTGGGAAAAGCGATATTGATTGTCAATGCCTACTCCCATTCCTATTCTCATACAATCGAAATCGTTAGTTACTTCATGTTTAATTAACGCATGATTTTTGTCCTTTTAAAACCTCCGTCAACGAAATACTTGCAAAACTCGCCGACCCCCGATGCGAAATCAACTGTTGTCAATTCCCTCGTGCTCTCCATAAAAATGCGATTTATGACCAAGTTAGAAGTGTTTTTACCACTTAAAATAACTATCTGTTTGGACCGTGGGACAACTTTTGTGTCTCAATTTGACACAACCCCCTCACACCACGCCCCGAGATGTGATTGGCTGATATGCGTCTAATGGCTCCCAACCATATTCTGATTTGTTAGTCGTTTTTTTTTCTAAAATTTGTTAACACCCTTCGTAGTAGAAAAATGTTCAATCATTACAGTTTCCCTTAATATTGCTTTCAAATTAACCAATAGATGTCGATAGTGTGATCATATTCGTAATTAAAAAAATATTCGCCAACCATCCAACAAAGCAGGTTCATCACAATGTTATTTTAAAAAGCTCACTGCTACATTAGGTTATAATTATTTTGTATGTGTTATCACTGGGATACTACAATTCCGCTAAGGCAGTGGTTTTCAACCTGTGGTACGGGTACCCCTCGGGGTACGCGAAGCCAAATTGGGGGTACGCAATAACGTGGCACGCATGTAGAATCACTGGTTAAAATGCCTGAAATCGTGTTACACTCTGTATAAAATTGCATTACTTTACTGTATTTGTGTTATTCGATTAAATTCATGTAAAATAATTAGAGTATTAAAAAATACATATGAAACACGTCTTTCATTACACGTGTACAAAAGATAGATAGTGGGTACAGGGAACAACAAATTTGTGTTGAGAGACAAGGGGTACGCCGGCTCAAAAAGGTTAAAGACCACTGCACTAAGGGTTAAAGGCTGCTTCATTGATGCTAAGTACGCCGATATACAAATTGATTCTGGTCAAAAGCAAGATTGCTCTCCCCACCGGCACCATCACAGGCATTGGTTGGTGCTAGAGCTAGCTAAGACTTGTCATAAGTATAGTTTGTAGGCTAAAGTGAAGAAACATCTGTCACAAACAGTATCAGGTGAGTGTAAGTGAGCGCTGGGGTATGGGGCTAAATGAAATATTAAATTTGTTTCCATTCAAATTTGTATGGAAGGTACTTCTAGTTTTCTTCTTTATTTTATGCGTTCCACAGACAATGGAAAAATATAGTACATTATGTGTTAGAAAAGTTAGTGTAAAGTCTCTCAGTAGTCCTCTACAGAGATATTGTATTTTATTAGTACTGGCCAGTATCTCAGTACTATTTTGTATAGATTGAAAGACTTGTAGTTCTTTAACCTGATAATTACTGTTTATTGTTTTTTCATACTACACAAATATGGTTCAAGAGGATACACGTCCTTGTTACTCGGAAACTAGATTTTGTCTGAAGAGCTCTCACAAAATAATGACTTGCCTGCCTATCAAACTTATCTACCTGCCTGACTATCTTCGACAAACGTCATAACCGACACTATGTGACCCGAATGTATGTACATATGTGTAGACAATGGGAAACAATGTTAGAACTGATCATAGACTGATATTATGATACATTAGCGAGAGTTATAACAAGAATGGATATTTCCATTACCTTTTGTTGACTGTGTTATATCAAAACTGTGTAAAAACAGAATTGACTGCATTCCCTTGCATCTTTACGTAATATACGAAGTAATTTTAATGTAATTTTCTTCAGTCAGTTTGTTCAAACCATTGTCTTATTTCTAATTTCAGGTGAGCGTACCATTACAGACGTACAGGGTTTGGGCTTTCATGGGAATGATGGCGCAGATTCCCCTGGCCTACATGTCTCGCTATGCAGAAGTGCACTACGGCTCCCGCTGGGGCAACCTCATCGTATGGAGTTCCATCATCCTGGGCCAGCCCTTGGCCATCATGATGTACTATCACGATTATGTTATTACACATTTCGCCTAGTCTGTTATTACTACTTGTTTTTGTTACTATGTATAGATTTTTATAATGAGTTTTGTGTAAGTGTGAATTAACTGGTATCATGACAAAACAGGAGGTGCCTTAACATAATATTATAAGAAAGTGAAGGAAAAAAACCACCTAATCCCTAATCCAACCCAACCAAACCTAAACTAACCTAGTCTAACTATTTTTATCATGCTCTGTTTTGTCACTGATCAGTTTTGTTTGGTTACCGAATCAACCGTCTTCTTTTATCATCATTTTTCAGTTATGAATTGTAAAAACTTTGCATTTTATTTATCAATGTACAATAACCTACAATATTTTTTATGAAAAAACATAACTTCAGAAATAACATGTTGTAGCTGTAGTATTTTAAAAATGTTGATTAAGTATACACTTATACTTTAAGAAATATCTCAAATCGAGCAAATTGAAGGCATTTATTTGTAAATAAGACTTATGCTGCCTACTTAATTTTCTTATTTCATTCCATTAAACTACATAAGGTTGAAAGATAACTGCACTTTATTTGTATTACCTGTGCCTTATTGAATTTATTTTATATAGTTTTATTTGAATAATTTATATATTTATGCCGTTTGTAAAATGTAAATTAAATATATGTACATATATATTACGTTTAAAATTATAAATTTGTATTTTTGTACCAAAATCTGCCAAATTTTCTTTGAAATTAAATTCTATGTACCTACTATGTATTACTTATTTAGGGATAATGATTTAAATTTGTCTGAAGTGTCATGTCGTGATGCGTTATAACAGTATTGGTTTCATATATTTATTATGGTGAGGTTTATATTAGTATGTCACTAGGTATCGTGATGCGCAGTGGCGGTTCGTGGTCTTTTTAACAGAGGGTTCAGAAATCCAAGTGAAGATATATCTAATCAAAATTTACGTTTAGAGGAATTAAATTGTTTAATGTTTTTTACAGCAATGCACGTTGCTAATTATTATTATTTTTACAACAAGAATAATTACGTAGAATATATAAGTGGACGCGGAGGCCTTTTATTCTTAATTTCCAACCTTTTTTCATTTATATTATTAGCATTATTTTTTATGTACACAACACTGTCTTCAGCGATTTTTTTTTAAAATATGACAGAATATTAGCGACAACCTAAAAACACAACCGTTTTCCGTTTGATATCCAAAACAATACTGAAGTAAGTTCAAAACAAAATTACATAACTAGCGACTTGACAATGCGACGTTTGCCGAAAATAATATATAAAAGTGGAATATAAACGCTAGAGATATTTTGATTCTCACGCCTTCAAAATTTAAAATCGAGCGTCTTTTTTGCACGAGGCAATTACGCGCCAAAGTGGTTTTTATTTATTTTGTGCATAATTTTATAAGAATGAAAAAAAGTTAGATCATAAAAAAGTCAAAAATAGTCTCAGTCTTAAAAGGGTATTTTTTTAAAATTGTTTCTCATATTACTTCATAGTTACGTCATGAAAAAACATTTCTTTAGTAGTTTATGCTTATATTTTTTGTTACGTAAATAATAATAATTGTATTGTAATTCCAATCCATACAAAAGTCCATCCAATCGATGTAAACCAATTCGTACTAAAGATTAATCTAAATAGTATTTAAATAGGATTTCAAGTATAGCTTCATCCGGTGCAAAGGCAATCAATGGTCATTCTGCAAAGAACTCGATCGGTACTACTCGTGAAAAATTGGAGATCACGTGGTATCACTTGACTCGTAATCGGCGCACCAAGCGTGCATGAATTTGATAAAGAAATGCATAGTTTCGTTCAAATCACCGTCTGAGGTATCTGTATGGGCCAGGATATTCTTCTATAGGGAATTTTGTGCGGAACACATCACACACAAAATGGAAAAAGGTACCGATTTAGACGCGGTGGCGTGAGTTTTAAATACGGATTTTAAAGCTATTTATATTGTGATTATGAACATGTTTTATAATGATTACAAACTTGTTTTATAATAATATTATATGTATATGTATAATAATATTATATGTATATTATTATAAAACAAGTTTCTTTTATTTTATCATCTTTTTAATGGGGGTTCGGCGCACAAACGCACTTTAGAGAAAACCGCCACTGGTGATGTGTTATGTTGTGTCGCATCAGAAGCGATCTCCGCCGCGTCATGACAGATTAGACAAGTATGCACGAACCAGTGCTGTGTTGTGATGACTGTATTGATTCAAAATATCGTCAGAAAGCAACAGAACACGATATATAGATGTGAATGCTAGCCATCACGTCAGAGTACATAATGACACGACACGTCAGACAAGTTTAAACCCACCATAAGTGTGATATTCTGGACTTCCAATCTTTTATGAATCCAGTTTCCTTTAATGGTGATCTCAGTACAGGGTGGTGAGATAATAATAAGTCGTGGGTAGACTTAGTTACGTTTATTAGGAGATCTGTACAGTGTTGTTCTTCTAAGAATCCTATTTGCAAAGAGAACGAATGGACAATAATCATACCCTTTGATACGTTACTCATGCTGTCTCACTCATACACGCATGTTTCTTTCATACTGACATACGTTCATCACAATAAGGAAGTCACTTTTATATTGCAAAATATTTAATTAATTCAGTACATTTCACTATTAATAAGTCAGGTACGCCTCGTACATCATTAAATATGTCTGGCAATGTTGTAGGTAGCTTGAAAACAAGCTTATGGGTCCGAGTGGTTAAATATACAAACGTGCAACAGATTTTGAAACAAACTTTATTTTTGTCTGTTGGGCTCTGACTAAATTAAAATATACATGCATTTAATAATTATTTGTGTGTAAATAATTAAATGTTGCAGATTTTTGCAATCAAACAAACAAATGTTTTAAAATTTATAAATATTGTTTATATACTTTTCTTACAAAAATAAAAGGACTCAATATTTTTAATTTAACTGCTCAATAAATTATTATCAACTCGACATTGTTATTTTCGTACATATTTTTGGCTTTGAAATTATTATTTATTGTGATAAGTTTGTACATTGAATTATTTTTATGTCATCTTTTTCCTACCTGTACAGGTTGGTATATTATGGATATTTTTTTTTTTACATAAATCAATATTAATTTACGTTATCTCCGTAATTAGATATTATATAGGTATATAGAGTCTGTCAAAATGAAGTAGACAAAAATAGAGGACGCTGCGATCGTTCAAATGGTTTTGAATGGTAACCCTAGGGCTTTCAACCCCGGGAATTTTTTTCAGAATCGGGATTACGGTGCTAGCATTTTTCAATCCCGGAATTCCGGTGCTTGCGCTGAATGTAATAAATTTTAATGTTTAAATTATTATTAAAAAAAAATAGGAGTTGTAACATGTTTTATTTTGTTTTTTAGGTATTCATTGATGATTGATTAGTAACTAAATTCCAATAATATAAAAGTAGCTGCACAAAAGAACAAAAATCAAAAAAAGGAAAAAATACATAATACAATAAAAAACTCATTCAATATTTTGAAAAAAAAACCAATGAGAATCAATAAGATCAAAGTTTTTAAGGTTTCATCATTTGGTGATGATCTTTTTTCCCATATCCTGAAAAATATCGTTTGGATTCCATGCTGGTATGTGGTATTGATTTTAAATCCTCTTAGAATTTTTTTGGAGGTTCCAAATTCGAAATATGCCTGTTCCTTTTTAATCGTTTTTATTTGAATGTTCTTATTTTTTAAGGAATTAAGTTCTCAATAATCAATTTACAAGAATAATCAATTTACAATCAGTAGGCCATTTGCATCACATTTTTTAATTTTTTTTTCCGGTTTATGCAAATATTCTAATAAGACATTCCGTTTTTTTTTTTTAATTGTATTTTTGAAACCCTGGTGATATTTTGAAAATTTCAATATGAAAAATCAGACCGTTTTTTATAAACCGGAAAGACGGGACATAATTTTATAGGTGCGAAAAAACGGTAATTACACAGCCGAAAATCATTTAAAATAAAAAGAATGTTTTCCACACAAATGGTACAGGAGAATAACGAGGCATACCAAAAATATTACATCTCATAAATATTTATTTCCTTGATCCATCTTATTGATCATAAATCATTATAAAGTACTACGTCTATATTACTAAATACAATGTAATATACTTGTACTTGTAAATTATAATAATAATAAGAATATTATAAAATTTGATTTTGTTAAAATCAGCACCATAACCATTATACCTCTAAAACACGTTCCGACATCTAAAATGTACGAGGTTAAAAAAATTTACTAACATTTTCGTAATCTTAGTAAAAGGATCTATCCACACGATTTTTTCCAAGTTGTTATGAAATCCATGCAAGTGGCCTATTAACAAGAAAAGCTCTTTAGAGCTAGTTAAAAAAGCTTTTCTTTCAGATTTAAATCGAATTCCTTTACAATTACAATCTCTAATTCTGACACAGAGAAAATACATTTTTTCTTCAACTCATCTCCACATGTCAGCAACCATTGAGTTTATAGTTGTTTTGTTTAAACACCCAAAATTTAATATCCGTATAATCTTGATTGCCTTTGGGCAAAAAATGGAAAAAGAAGATACACGAGTCTGATATTCATTTATTCAACGAGCAAGTAACTCTTTCAATTGAAGAACAAAACCAATGTTGCCCAAATTGTTCATCATGAAATAAATCATTGTATCAGTTGACAGAAGCATTGCATCAGGATGACAAAATGCTTCCACTGAAAACTAAAATTTAGAACTGAAAACTCATCAGCCTGAACAACCCGGTGTATTCATGTCACAAGACTAAAAAAGACTAACTAACTGAATGCGGTTCAGGCTTCAAAAAGCTTTCCTCACTTTTAAGACTAGCGCAGTACTAACCTACCCCAAAATCTTTACGATCTATAGATATTAAAATATTTATGAATACTGTGCGATAAATAACATGCTGCCAATTAAAAAAGATATTCCCTCGGTGGAGCCAAGGTCGTGAAACCAATAAAAATCCCATAATCCTGGGATTAAAAGACGCCCACCACCTGCATTATGGTGTCGACACAGGTCTGGGATTGAAAGCTCTAGGTGACGTCAAGTAACTTTTTAAAAGCACTACAATTCAAATGTTTTCAAACAGTGTTCAGAAATTAGTGGTAATTCTTGAAAGGAAATGATTCAACAACATGTATTCTTTTTAATGGAATATTTAAATTTAGTTGTTGTTATTTTTTTTAACTTAGCGAAATAATTTCATGGAAAAGTTTTGTTTTTGTATTTTTCAAACCTACATATTAAATAAGCCATTTTTTAGATGTACCAAAATAAACTGCTTATTGGCAGACAACCTAAATAGTTCATGGAAGAATTCATGGCAATATTATAATATCTCTATCCTAAGGAAATATAAAATATGATATTACAAATTATTACCTACATATTATTATGTGATATGACTGATATAATATTTTTAGAATACATAAAAAATATGCGTAATATAATAATATACAAAATACTAATTTTACATTTTATAAGCATGTTTGTACACCAAATTATATATTTTTGTTATCTTTCGCTGAAGCTTTTATACTGAATAAAGAAATTTCGACGTTTTAAGATTGATTGTTTTTATTTATTTTATTAATATAACTAGCAGACCCGGCCACACGTTGCTGTGGCTAACGAAACAACGCTATTACCCAACCTTTATAAAATACACACCACCCGCTTGCCAGCTGCCTGAATTTAATATTTGAATTTATCGACTTTTCTCTACTATAATACGCATGTATTATACATACAAACTAATTAACTCGCCACTAATTATACAATGCTTGCAATGCAACACTGGATATTTGAAAAGGGAAAATCAAATACCTACTTACTCTAGGACATCTATTTTCCAATTTCTTCCGTAGAACGAATTTCAAAAGTGACTATAGTACGGCCCGCCAGTCGTTTTAAATAACACAAAAATATGTTTTCTTTGAATTTCTCGGCTTTTCTCTAATATAATTTACATGTATTATGCATATAAACATTCCTTTTCAATCACTCTATCTATTGGTCAACCGCATGAAAATCCGTTGCGTAGTTTAAAAGATCTATGCGCACATACATTTTGAGCGACTTCATTTTATACTATGTAATGATATGCCTTTGAAATCCTAACGTAAGCAGGGTTACATATTATTTTTTAATAAAAGATAGATAAAAGAAGAATCAACCCAAAATTTCCCATTCTAATGCTAAACAAATTGAAAATAATCTCAAAAATTAAATTTATTGAGCATGAAAACCTTGTTATAAATTCTATTGGTATTAAAGATTATGATGGGCTGGTGAGGTGTGAATGGTGATGCCGAGCGATTCTACATCCTTTGTGGGATCATTATGAGTTAACGGAAGGGATCTTCTGTCAGATTTGTGTGATTTACTTGCTTTTTCTATGTACAACGTATATTAAATGAATAAATAATCATGCATTCTTGCAGGAATTCGTGTTTAAAACGATCTAAACTAAAATATGTAAAAATCACACAAATCTGACAGGAGATCACGTCCGTTATCTTGATAACGATCCCACAAAAGATATAGAATCGTTATGCTGATGACAGGACACAAATCATGGCCTGGTTGGTGGTCATGGTTTTCAGGGTAATTGGTAGAAGTAGACTGAGTGTATGGAAGAAGATGTCAGCAGGATGGGAAGGAGCCAGTGAAGACCATTAGCTCCGCGATGATGATGCTCACTTATTTTGTTCATGTTGATACACAAGGGCTTAGCTATAGTAGAGCATTCACATGGAGGGGGTTCGACCCTAAAGGGGAGGTGGAGGGGGTGTTAAATCCTGGGGGGAGGAGCGAGGGAGAAACGGGGAGGGGGGTTGGAATATTTATTAGAATGTTTTTTGGGACCTCTATTACTTATTATTATCTAACTCAGTAGTTGTCAAACTTTTTGAGGCTGCGTACCCCTTTACTCTTACTACAAATTTGTTGTACCCCATACCCGTGTAATGAAAGACATGTTTCATTCGTAATTCTTTAAAGTAAAACTTCTTTACGCACGCTTGACTTGGGGAGTAAGCTGGTGAATGCGTGACGAGTCCATTAATCACGTGAGGCTCGAAAGGGGGGGTTTTCGGAAAGAAATCACGAAATATCACAAGGAGGGGGGAGGGATATAATGAGTTTATTTATTGTTTCTTTACACTGCAGGTAAAAATGTTTACAATACAATTTGTTACCTCACTAGGACAAGCCTGTGTTGAGGTTAACAATAATTATAAATATACAAGTTAATAAAATAACACAAAATTATACAGATTTTGAAAGAACAATATTGTTGTATTTCTTACAGATTGAGATTAGATTATGGGTACCTACTGGTACCTACTAAACTGATGGCGCTAGGTAGTACATTAATGTAGACTTTTAGGGTGACCATAGTTTTGAGATCTGATTTAAAATAAAATAAAATAAAGTTTTTTTTTTGTTTTTAAGGATTAAGTTGTGAATAATAAATATATCTATACAATTTAACATGCTATAGATTTGGCAAGAGGAAGATGAACAAAAACGGTTCAAACAAAAATAATATTATTTTAGCTTATTATTTTTAATTTGGTAGGCGGGTATGGGTACCGCCGCCCTGGGAACCATTTATTGGATGACCAACACCTCTGCCACAGGTCACCCCAAGTGGTTCGCTACGTTTGGTGACTTAGCAGGGGTGCCCGGGTTCTTGGGGTAATGTTTGTTCAAGTCTTGATGGCGGGTGCGTCGGCCCACCTTCTGCGTGGCGGGCCGGATTGGGAGATGCTGGTTGAGGGAGACCCTTTACAACCGGTTACCGCTGTCCGGGCCGCTCGGTAGTACAGGGGCCCGACCCTCAGGCTCACGACTGAGGGTGGGCTGCCCCATCAACGAGTGTAAAAACCCCGCCGCTGCTGTTGTGCCGGTTCGTGACCGGAGGGGACCCAGCAGTAGCGTTTGGGGCGCATTGGGTGACCTCTCCAGCCGGACTCTCCCTATCCATCGCCTTGCACCGCAGTGGGTGGATTGGATTCATTCGTTCGTCACTCTTGGACACTCTGATCCCCAGCTTCCTACCCACCCCTCATACCTTTTCCTTCCCAGACCTCCCTCCCCCCACACCCCATCATAAGAACATTTAAAATCATGACAAAACAAACAACAAAAATTAACATCATTACAGCGGCGAGTAGTAGGCGACCCCGGCGCAGGCCAAAAATGTTGGTGAATTACACCAACATTCGCGGCCTGCATACCAATTTAAACTCCGTCCACCACCACCTTTTTTCTCAACGCCCCAACCTACTATTCCTGTCTGAAACGCAGATAGCCGAGCCTGTAGACGCCTCCTATCTGGACTGCCCGGGCTTCACCCTCGCAAGCAAGTTCAGACCTAAAGGAGGTGTCTGTCTCTATAGTCGAGCTGACGTCAACTGTGTGCGACTGTTGAATCTGGAAAACTCCAGATTCGACGTAATGTGGGTACGCGTCAATCTTGCCAGTACGGTAAGATTCTACGCGTGTTTATACCGCTCACCGAACCTTAGCGAATCAGACACGTCCGAGCTCTTCAAACATTTAAGCGACACTATTGATGATCTCTTGCCCCGCTACCCTATGGCAGAGTTTGTGGTCCTGGGGGACTTCAATGTTCATAACGAACCTTGGTTGAAGTTCTCAGGATCAACAGACTCGGCTGGACGCCAAGCGGAATCCTTTGCCCTTTGCTACGGATTGGAGCAAATGGTTCAGGAGCCTACAAGGGTTCCTGATGTCCAGACTCACCGTTCCAATCTGTTAGACCTATTTTTAACTACTGTGCCACACGGTTACAGTATTGAAGTCACAGCGCCTTTAGGATCGTCCGACCACTGCCTGGTGACGACATCAATCCCTGTAAACTTCAGACCACCAAACGAGAGGCTGAAGAGAAAAGTGTGGCACTATAGGTCAGCAGATTGGTTCGGTCTGCGGGCACATTTTAATGCTTTCCCGTGGTCAGCTGTCTGTTTTCGGACTTCGGATCCCTCAAGATGTGCCCAGGAAATTGGTGAGGTCATCACATCCGCGATGGATGGCTTCATCCAATCTACTGTTAAGGAAACTGGTGTAGGCTCAAAGCCGTGGTTCAGTCGACAATGCGCTGAAGCAGTGCGACGAAAAAACGCGGCTTACCGAGCCTACAACACATCTAGAACATCCGAAGACAGAACAGCTTACAACAAAATGGCAAAGGAAACCAAGAGAATCATAAATAGGTCAAAATTCGAGCACGACCAGCAGATCAGCAGAAAGCTGACTGCATGCCCGCATGGCAGCAGGCAATTCTGGTCGCTTGCGGGCTCAATAGGTCGCAATTTCTGCAAATCCAGTCTGCCACCTCTTACCAGACCTGACGGCTCACTAGCAAACACCGCCACCGAAAAGGCTAACTTACTAGGTAAAATGTTTGCGGATAACTCAACCCTCGATGACCAAGGTGCTGTCCCGACGTCGGTTCCTCACTGCGGTTTTCGTATGAAAAAGCTGAGGATCCGGCATCGGGAAGTACTCCATGTTTTACGAGGGCTTGATGTTAATAAAGCTAGTGGGCCTGACGGAATACCTGCCCTGGTACTGCAAAGGTGCGCTGCAGAAATAGCTCCAATTTTGACGAAGCTTTTTAAACTGTCCCTGAAGACTGGCTCTGTGCCCTCTGGTTGGAAAAAAGCGGTTATCCATCCTATTCCAAAGAAGGGTGACCGCTCCAACCCGGCCAACTACCGCCCCATAGCGATCACATCAGTTCTGTCTAAGGTGATGGAACGTGTGATCAACGACAAACTGCTCACATACCTCGAGAAGAACAAAATTATTAACGACCGTCAATACGGATTCCGGCGGAACCGCTCGTGCGGTGATCTTCTCGCGTATGTGACGCATGTTTGGGGGCGATGCCTGGAACGTTTCGGTGAGACCCAAACGGTTGCACTGGACATATCCAAGGCCTTTGACCGGGTTTGGCACCGAGGACTTGTCAACAAACTGCATTCTTACGGACTTCCCGCATCCTTGTGTACGTGGATTGCCGACTTCTTGAGGGAGAGGTCGATTCAGACGGTAGTCGATGGTTTCACCTCTTCCTCTCACTCGATAAATGCCGGCGTCCCGCAGGGATCGGTTCTGTCTCCAACTCTGTTTTTGTTGCACATCAACGACCTTTTGTCATGTGCACCAATTCACTGTTACGCGGATGACAGTACAGTTCATGATAGCTTTTTGTTTGACAAGCCCCCAAAGGGCTCACAAACTCCAACAGCTCGTAAGGCTTTGAAGCAAAGAATGGACGGTTACCTCGAGAGTGTTTTCTCTTGGGGTAAAAATAATCTCGTTGAATTTAATGTTTCAAAGACCCAATCTTGTCTGATTACGTCTAAAAGGGATCGCAATGAAAATCTAGTCTCTTTCAACGGAAGCAATCTTCCGAACAGGCCCTCCATTGATATGCTTGGTGTAACCCTAAGTGACCAGCTCAGGTATGGGGGCTCCATCGAAGCCAGAGTAAAGTTAGCCTCCCAAAAACTGGGCGTACTGTACAGGGCCCGCAGATACTTTAAAAGTACACAACTGCTAACCCTGTACAAATCGCAAGTGCGCCCCACGGTTGAATTTGGCAGCCACCTCTGGTCTGGAGCTCCAAAATACCTGAAAAATACCCTCGACTCTGTGCAGAAACGGGCGGTCCGTTTGATAGATTCTCCCATCTTAACAGACGGATTGCAATCTTTAGAGCACAGGCGTCGGGTGGGAATGCTATCCTTGTTCTACCGGTATTACAATGGAAGATGCTCCGAGGAACTAGCATCATTGATCCCTTCGGCACCGGTGCATAGTCGGGAAACACGCCAAACGCGTGCCCAACATTTGTACACAGTTGACATTTGTCACATGAGAACGGGTCGTTTCTTCGACTCGTTCTTGTGTTCAACAGCTCGGCTGTGGAATGATTTGCCGGCCTCTGTGTTTCCTCCTTCCTACAACATGGGTCTCTTCAAGACCAATGTTCATTCCTTCCTCTCCTCAAAAAGACCCTCCACACAGCATCCCAGATGACATAGGCCCTGAGGGAAATTATTTTCCTCAGGGCCTCCTGTGTGGAGTTAATGTAAAAAAAAAAAAAAAAAAAAAAAACATACTCATTAACTAATAATTTAGAAATGACAAAGTAGAGAAAATCAATAAGGAACTCCAGTGAAAAATATTATGGCTTTAAAAAATATGTTCATATAGACCAAGAAACGCTGATTCTGAATACATAAGTTTTATTTCATAATATTAAACGCAGAGTTTTTAAAAAAATATTAAAAAGTGCATTTTTAAACCTCTTTCAAAACACAGCGTTAAGTTGGCATTACTGAAATGGTTAACTGTGACGTCACACTTAACCTGTCACCTGGTGATAGTGTGTTGACATTTGAAATGACTTGAAGTGCACACGACCTATGCAATTCAACATTTCGTGTGTTTGGTTTATTTTCATACTGTTTATAGAGATTTAGATAAATAATAGTTATTGTGTTTATTGAAACATAATTTAGGCCCTCAACAATTAACGAAAAGGGCTATATTTGCGGACAATCTGCAATAAATTTTGCCTATTTGAGGTTAAAGTCGTGTCATATTTGACATTGTATTTTCAAATTGTTTTTAGTATAGGGCTTTTTATACAAGTTACTACACAATCGTCATGATCAGTGTATTATAAATACCAGTGTTTCTGTATGTGTTATACTTAAAACAATGTGCAAAATCACGCCTGAACACAAAATTGAAGAATGATGTCACTTGTATTTGCAATGAAAAAGATGATTTATTATTTTTATATTGCACTTTGTTAAAATACAATAACAGTAGCGGTGAAATGTGGACATTTTACCAATGTTTTTCTATATTAAAAGCAGTTAATCTTAAATAAAAACGCCTCAATTTCTCACACAAAAGTCATTGAGTCATCCTATATTAATTTTATTCCGCCATTTTCTTAAATTCAAAATCAGGGATGCTCAGCCCAAGAAAATTATTTCCCTAGATTTCGAAGTGAAATTTCACATTTACGCAATTACCTACGTAGCCACCCGATTGTGTAACACTAATCCTGTTATATGTTAATTAATATGATAATTAATTGGAAAGATATCGGAATTTGGTAAATATACTAATAATACCGTGATTTTCCAAATAAAACACTTTTTGCTACGTGAAGTAATAATTTAAAAGTACGAATACACTCACCACTGAATTAGAAACTGAATTCCAAATAAAAAAAACACTTTGCAAAATAAAAATCATAAGCAACCCGCCGCTCATTTGTACCAAGCGTGGTATTTTGAAGACCCCCCCCCCCCCCCGAACGGGTCACGTAGTATGGGTACGTTCCATAATATCATTTTGAGTTGTCAGTGTTAAAAATAACATTGCATGTAAGTACATGAACAATAATTAAGATTCATAGGAATTCCAAAAAATATATATACGTATATATATATATATATATATATATAAATATTACCAGTAATATTGTCATATGTAATAAAATTTTTGCCAGAGTTCGAAATTTCCCTAGATTTTGTCCTGATTTCCCTTATCCCTAAAAAATATTTTTCTCCCCTAGATCTAGGGAAATTTCCCTCGACATGACACCACTGATTCAAAATGACAACTTAAAAAGTAAAAAACTATGGGTGGGTGAAGACCACCATAGATACGGTGCGTTTCTGGGAGTCTTTAAAAATTAAAACTTTGACAATTATTTTAACTATTAAAACTAACTATAAAAATAAAAATAAAAATGCAGTTATTTAAGTTTGAAGGTCTTTATTCATTAAAAAAAATAAAAAAATTGGACTGGAGTTCTCTATTGGCAATCCTCGACTAACACAAATAATTTAAGATCCTTTTTAAAAGTGTACAAGGAATTAGATGAGTTTATATGTTCTGGAAGGCTATTAAATATTAGTGGAGCTTGATAAAAATAATTTCTTTGGCCAAAAGAAGATTTAGTTTGAAATCTTGGCAAGAGCTCTTCCAAATAAAAAACTCAGATGATGCATGGAGATATTTCGTTGACTATTTGAAAAATGAATTAATTAATAATACTACAATTCTGACAAAACACACTCCAAACAAAATTAAACCTTTAAAATCATGGATAAATTATTCAATCATCAACTGCATTCGTAGAAGAAACGCATTACACAAAAAAGTGAAAGAAAATCCTTACGACATAATATCACTAAACATCTATAAAAGATATAGAAATACATGCGGCGAAGTCATTAGAAAGGCGAAAGAAATCTACTACAGAGACAAAATCCAAGAAAGTAACAATGATCCCAAAAAAATATGGCAAACTCTAAGAGAAGCCACAAATACACAAAACACTAAAGACAAACAGGACATAAGTAAACTTTGTATTGACGGAAAAATTATTGACACCTCAAAAAACCCCAAGCTCGTTGCGGATTATATCAATAATTTTTTTACAAATATTGGTTCAAATCTTGCTTCTCGTCTACCAAATTGTGGGAATGCTCTACCTGCTGAAGCAGAACTTCAATTTCCCAAAGGAAGATTCAATTTTCAAACTGTGTCAAGGGAAGAGATTCTAAAAATAATTAATTCCCTAAAAAACACGTCTTCTGCCGGGGTTGATGGAATATCAACCAAGATTTTGAAAACGCTGGCTACGGAAATTACATTACCTTTAGAATACCTAATTAACCTTAGTATCAGTCAACGACACTTCCCCTCAAACTTGAAACAAGGTATTGTTATTCCCATACATAAAACAGGTAACAAGACAGACATAAACAATTACAGACCAATAACTATACTGACCACACTATCCAAAGTATTTGAAAAAATTATCAATGCTCAGTTGGTAAAATTTCTGGTGAGCCATAAAGTACTCTCAGAAAATCAATACGGGTTTCAAGAAAACAAGAGTACTTCTGACGCTATTGCCGCCGTAACTGACTTCATTGTGAAAAACCTCGATAAAAGCAAAAAATGTATTTCAATATTTTTAGACCTCTCTAAAGCCTTTGATACAATATCACACAGTAAATTATTAAACAAACTTCAAATAATCGGTATTACAGGCAACGAACTTAACTTTTTTAAGAGCTACCTTGATGACCGCAAGCAACAAGTGAAAATAATGAACACACTTAGCAATCAGTGCTCAACTCACTATGGGATACCTCAAGGTAGCATATTAGGACCATCTTTGTTCCTTTTATATATCAACGACTTATGTAACTTTAACATTCAGGGAAAAATAGTTAGTTTTGCCGATGACACTGTTTTACTATTTGAAGCTGACACTTGGCAAGCTGTTTACAAAAAAGCTGAAACGGATATAAACATTATAAAAAAGTGGTTAGATACAAATACGCTCACATTGAACACTGAGAAAACTAAATATGTCACATCAAGCATAAATATAACAGGTCAACCTCATGATGACGCCTCTATTAGAATACACACATGTTTAAATTCCGATGAATCTTGTCAGTGTCCCTACATTGAGCGCACTACACAGATGAAGTATCTCGGCCTCACAATTGATCCATATCTCAAATGGAATATTCACACTCAAATAATTGCTAACAAAATAAGAAAAACCATGCACTTTTTCAGAACGATACGAAACTTTCTCGACTTAAAACACTTGAAAATGATTTATTTTGCAGTCTGTCAATCCATTATTGAGTATGGTATCATAGCATGGGGAGGCGGTACTGCATCAGCACTGGACCCAATCATAAAGGCACAGAAAACTATTATAAAATTAATTCTTAGACTACCTCTAATTACAGACTCCAACTTAATCTTCAATATTATGAATGTGTTTGACGTTCGGCAGATATATGCAAAAACAATCCTCACTCATCTATACACAAATATACACAAATACTATGAAAAAAGATTAAACACTCGCTGTACTCGAAACAATAACAAATATTTACTACAAATTCCCATAACTCATACTACTTTTGGTCAACGAAGCTTCAGATACCTTGCAACAAGACTTTACAACATTCTTCCAATTAGTATAAAAAAATGTGATTCACAAAAAAATTAAAAAAAAAACATAAAAATTTGGATAAAAAATAATGATAGAGCATTTACCGGTGCACTCACCCAAATTCGAAATTAATATTGAACCAATGCTGTTATTATTGTACCAATGTTATTGTTATTATTAATGCAACCATTCTATTGTGTGATTTTATTCTAATGTAAGTGTAGGTATGTTCACAGTATAATAAATTGACATAAAATTACTGCCTCAACACAGGCTAGCCTAGTGAGGCAGGTTATGAGAAACCTAAATTTATAATAATAAAAAAAAAAAAAAATAAAATAAAAAAAAATAAAAAAAAAATAAAAAAAAAATTGCCATAAAGTTCAGACCAGAGCCAATTCACGTAATACGAATTTGCTGTGTTCTTTCTGCAAAATTAATATTATTAAAAAATCTACAAAGCGTTTGTGTAATATATAACTGTTTTACGTTCATTACATTACATTCCTTAAAAAGTAAATGAGTTGGATATTTAATTTTTTTCTTGAACATAACTTTCAGAATCATTTTTTGGGCAATATTAAGTGGTTCTATATATAAGTCTTTGGGCAGGATCCCCAGCACACAATATTATAAGAAAGCAGAGACTGGATTATTGCAAAATAAACAGTTTTTAATTTTTCTTTGTCTAGTATATTTATTTATTTGTTTATCAAGACATACACAGTACATTATAATACAGATTATAAGGTATGTTAAATTAAATTATTACATGGTTATGTACCTATTACGTAAGTCCATAGAATGTCATTTGATAATTACGCCTGAGATATGAACCGGTCTCAGTTCAATATGTCTCAGTTCTTTAAAGATATAGGTAAGTCTCCTAGTATTATTTACTAACATATTAATATGATCATTCCATCTCAAAAATTTATCTATTTTTACACCAAGGTATTTGATGCTGACTACATTTTCTAAAGGGTTGCAGTTACATGTTTGAAAACAATTGTGAATAATCAAGTTGTGAGTTTCAGAAGGCTGACTTTTACTTGAAATGCTAAAAGTGATAAATTTGGTTTTTTGTACATTCAAAGTTAATATATTATTGTTTAACCAACTATTTACCACTTTTAAACCTATATTACCTTTGTTGAAAGTTTCATTCCAAGTTTTACCCTCAAATATTAAGGCAGTGTCATCTGCAAAACTAACAATGTTACCAGGAATATTCAGACTACATAAATCATTTATATAAATAAGAAACAATATTGGCCCAAGCACACTACCTTGCGGGACTCCAAAGGAGATTGATTTACCCTCGCTTAACATCTTATTTATTTCCACTTGTTGTATTCTGTCACTAAGATAAGATCTGAACCAGCCCATTGCTGAATGCTGTATTATTAATGCCTAAAGATGATAATTTTTTAAGTAGCAATTCGTGGGAAACAGTGTCAAATGCTTTTGATAAATCCAAGAACACCGCTATGGCTTTGTTGCCATAGTCCAGCGCTCTTGTAACTTTGGTCAATACCTTTAAAACAGCATCACTCATACCTTTATTTGCTCTGAAACCGAATTGATTGTCAGAGAGTAATTTGTATTTTTCTAAGAATGAAACTAATCTTGACTTGGCCAATCTTTTTATCAATTTTGAGAGAGTATTGAGTAAAGATATGGGTCTGTAATTGTTAACCTCTAGGTGATCCCCACCTTTGAAAAGAGGTACAACCTTAGCATTCTTACAATGAGTAGGAAATATGCCACTCTTAAAACTAAGGTTAACAATGTGAGATATGGGACCAGCCAATACAGAAACATGCTGTTTGTATACCATGATACTTAAGCCATCAATACCACAGGAAAAAGATATTTTTAATTCATTTATCACTTTTGAAACTTCATAAATGCTAGTAGTTTTAAATTCAAAGCTCTCTCCTGAAAATTGAGTACAAGGTATAAAATTGTTAACAAGACACATTTCGGTAATTTTATTTGCACTGCACAATTGTTTTGCGAATCTAGGACCAATATCACTGAAGAAGCAATTTACGTGATTAGTGATTATATTTGGATTCTCTTCCATTGAGATGATATTGTTATTGATTTTTAATTTTTTTATAGACACTTGCTCCTTTTGTATATTTACAGCCTCCTTTATAATCTTCCACTGTTGCTTGGTATTTCCATTGGCGTTATCCAGTTTCCTTTTGTAATATGCTTGCTTTGTATATTTTATAATTTTTGTACACCAGTTTCTATATCTTTTGTAATAATCCAGCAGTTGTATATTATTTGAATCTGCTCGACAGTTGTTGTATAATTTGTCTCGGGTTCTGAGCAGTACCGGATTATCCCTAAGGCAAAGTAGGCAACTGCCTAGGGGCCCCGCATCGGCTAGGGGCCCCGCGTCCCGATAAAAACTGACTTATTTCAATTAGCGAGCAACGAAGTTTCGGAAAAAGTCAGTTTTCAAGATGTTTTCATTTTTTTATTAGAAATATTTACAGATTAATAACATTAGGTTCACGCATTAAAGAAAACAACAAATTATAATAATAATTCGCTTATAACTCAATAAATAACTTATGTTCGTATCATGCACAAGCAATAAATAAAAAGTCTGTAATTAAAACAAATATATAATCATAGTTGTATTTTACTTTTCTTTCCTTCTTTTTGTTGCAACATTACCTACTTAGTATCTGAAGTGATTTTTGACACAATACTCAATATACTGACATGTTTTACATTCAGAAAAAATAAAAAATAAAGTTTTAAAACCTTACCTACCCCCCCCCCCCCCTCCCTCCCCTTAAAGTTTTGTTAAGGATTTGATTAAGGGAACAAGGAGGCGTTTGGAGGCCCCTTCAACCCCCCCCCCCCCCTCCAACCACCGTTAGTCCACCATTGGTAAGGGGGGGCCCGAGACGTGCGTTGCCTAGGGGCCCCGACATGGTTAATCCGGCCCTGGTTCTGAGACATTTAATAATTCCATTATTTATCCAAGGTTTTAAATATTTCATGTTATGCTTTACACTTTGTACAAATGAACAACTTTCCACATGCATTTTTAAACATTTTATGAAATTTTCAGTAGCTAAATTAACATCTTGCGATGACAGAACTGACTGCCATGATTCTTTCTTTAATTTGACTTTCAAAAGATTGTTATCGATGACGGTTTTCAAGTTTTCATTATCTTTTGCTATTTTATTTAGTGTAAAGCTCATAAATATCAGCAATATCACATCATGATCTGTTATGTCAGTAGTGAAGACAGCTCCCTCTGGTTTAAATTTAGATTTTACCATAATGTGATCGATGCAGCTTGAAATGGTAGAAGAAACTCTGGTAGGTGAAATTATGATTGGCTTCAAGCCATGAAAAGCCAAAAGAGAGGGGTATTTTTGAGTGTATTTAGAGATATCACGTGTATTTATTTTTCGTTGAACGCATGATAATATTCTGAAGATTTTCAATATACTTTGTACTAAAAAAATACATTTTGGGTATGGGGGGGGGGGGGTAGTTTAAAACCTCACCACATATCACCGGGGGGGGGGGAGGAGGTTAAAAAATTGCTAAAAACCATCACTTGATTAATGGACGACCCCTTACATGAATTTAATGTTGTATTTGTGGGACTTGATAATTTTTATTTATCAAGTCCCACAAATACAATTAACGCGTTTTTATTCAGAGTGTATCACAACTTCGGACAATTTAAACCTGTGATTCTACCTGCGAAATTGACCAAATTTTGTTCCATGTCTTTTTATTTCGAGGAAAAAAAATTCATGCTCTCCATACACAACTACTCATAAAGTGTATTGAGAGGATGATTTTTTCAACCTCAAAAAAATTTGTGGCAAAAGAGTTTTTCACGTATTAGTAGTTAAAATAAAAGACCGATTTCCTGTTACACCTTTTAAAACCAATCACACGAGGTTAACATACAGTCAATGTGATCCTTGAGCTTGCTTTGCAGAGCAAAAGGTAGAGGCGTAGAGCTGAGTTTTAAAGCCCACATTAGTGCAACTATATTGCGTCGGTACCACAGGTTGAAAACCACTGATCTAACTGATACAAAGTGTTTTTTCTTTTTAAAATGCATAATATGCACCGACGTAATTTATAACATGGCGGTCCTTGAAAAATGAAATTTGGCGATTTTTAAAGTTAACAAATAACCGTTAAATGCATTATTTTTCATTTTAGATTTAATTACTTACTTGTAACTATCATCTAACTACTACAATTTTTTTATGTTTTAAAATGCATATTAAGCGTGTCCCTAATTTGTAAATATTTAACAAAAAACTATTTTTTCCACTTTCTACATAGACTGAGAACAATCACATTGGTGGCGGTACGAAATTTATTTCAAACTCGCATTATTTTCCCCGCATTATATTTACTCCGTCTGCTTCTGTGCTCCGGGTATCGAAAACGCGGAATCTCCCGCAGTTGACGATCATTTCAATAATATTTCTTTGAACAACGAAAAAATACTACCTACTCTGTCGTCTTCTGCGCTCCGGATACCGAGAATGCAGAAACTTGACAAGTTGACGATAATTTCTCATAAATAAAATCGTTTAGGATTCAAAAAAGAAAAACGGTCCCATATTTATTTTGGTATTGTTTATTTTCTCAATTTCTTTCGGCATTGGCTGCCATCTTTGCATTTGCGAGCAAAGCTCTAAAAAGACCAAGTGCAAAAAACATACGCTTTGTTGTTTGTCGGATAAATTATATATTTTTTACGGTTTGCAACGATGCTTGGGTAGAGCTTCGCTTTCCAACACAAAGGTTGCAGCCCATACCGGAAGAAATTGGGAAAAACAAATAATGATTAATTTTTTTCAAAAGTGTTGGCTGGCATCTCTGCATTGGCGAGCAAAGCTCTATCCGAGTACAAATCTAGTATGTTTTGAATAAATTATACAATTTCATGTTTTGCAACTGTGCTCTGGTAGAGCTTTGCTCTCCAACACAAAGATGGCAGTCAATGTCTTATTTAATTTTCAAATTATTATTGAAATTGTTTTCAATACTTGTAGGTAATTAATATCACAATATTTTCAAAAGCTAACAACTAATCATTTATTGATTTGTTGAAACTAATTGTTTACATGTTCAGTGTTCACTGTTCAGACAGCACCAGGATTATTTGTGATTATTATGAAGACTCGAAATAACTCGATGATTAGTAGGTAACAAGAATAACTTAGGTACAATGAGACTGCTTACTTACTCATATATTTATAAATAATAATTAGTACCTAAGTAAGCAAAATTAACATGAATAATAAACACTGATTATCGTTGAACTCGAATACTTCCGAATCTACATACTAAGTATAAGCAGCAATATTGGGAAACTAGCCATTTCGCCAACTAACCAAAACATTTAAATTCGTAAAGAGTTTATTGTCAAATGTCTTATTGTCTTGTTATTTAGGAAAATTTGCCTAAAACTGGCAGCAAAGTAATCCGAGGTATTTTAATTGGTGCCATTTTGTGGCAAAAGCGCTCCAGTGGTTGTAAAGATGATTTTAGATATTAAATTGACCGAAAAGCAATAATTGATACATAATATTTTCCAAAAAAGTTTACAATGAAACGTTAAATCCGCACATGAGTAGGTATCTAATTACATTACGGTGACCGGCCAACTCAGAATGAAATCAACTCAGAACCACCTCAGAAAAGTCATTAAGAGTGATGATAAAAAATGTATAAAAAAATGGTTAAATAGGTTAAGTTAGGCTAGGGTTACCGGTTATTTTAAAATTATTTTTTCGTAGCTTTTAATGACCTTTCTGAGGTGGTTCTGAGTTGGTTTCATTCTGAGTTGGCATGGAACCTTACATTAATAGCTATCTTAGTTGATTTTATCGTAGTTGGTAATTATACAGATGCACTTTATACAGCGCGTTTCGTTTAGATCAGTGGTTCTCAACCGGTGGTCCGCGAGATTTAAAATGTGGTCCACGAAACATTTATTCATTTACTACAAAACCGAATCGAAAGGTATTCAATAGCTGATTCGTAACCCTTTTGGTATTAATGATGGAGAGGTAGCTGAGGAAGTCCTTGAAGAGCACATTGAATTGCATAATGATTGTAATTGCAAGGACGCGTTTAATTACTCGATTAACAGTTCATCATTATTGTACCCTGTGGTCCCTGTGAGAACAAATAAATGTCATAGCGGTCCCTGGTCAAAATAGGTCGGGAACCACTGGTTTAGATGACTTTTCAGATTTGCAGGCCAGTTTCGCAGGAGGCCAGGGCTTGCATCGTCTCGGACAGAATCATAAAAATAAGACGTAACTTTCATTTTGACGCTTGTCGGTTGGTTTAGTATAGTGATACTGATAAGTGATAACAGATACGGATACTATACTACTCACCATGGATATCCACTCACGTAAGTGGCAAAGTGTGCTGAATATTCATCTACATAAAAATCATAATTCTCAGTTATCATCGTGCTGAATCGTAATAGTTTTTATTTTTTACTGTGATGAATTCTCATGATCTTAATAATCATGAAATGAAAAGGTTTTTGTTGAGTTGTCCGGTCACCAAAAAAGAGAAATTCAGTCATATTTAGCACAAGGTTTAAATGTATTTCCATAATATCATTACCAGTTCCTGTCCTTGTCGGTAAGCACCAAGCCTTTTTGACCTCTTGCACAGGTCCGTGTTTTTGACCCATAATGATGAAATGAAATAATCTGGTGAGACATTTTGTTTTAAATTACAGTCCACGAGGAGCAGATAAACAATGTAGTAAAAGTATCTATTTACCGACCACGGAAAAGGAGGGTGTTATTGTACGTTATTTTATTATTATTTAATATATAATTGGAAATAGGATAATAATAGTCAGTGACTGAGTTGGCATCGCGTTAAGGTCCCACCCAGGCGTCGCGTGTTGAATTCATCGACTGGCTAAGTCCTCCAACACGACACAAGCAACATTTTCCGCTTACTGCGGTGGTAGTAGGAGATTCTCAAATATTGTCAGGTTATTCCGCTATTCGTAACCTGGGAATGTTTGGATTTCTTTCTTAAATGAAATGAAATATATATATGAAATGAAATAATAATCTAAACGAAAATATGAATTCATGGGAATAACCTTCAAAAGTTGTAAAAATAGAGATTTTTTTTATAAAAGAATGAAATTAAGTATATTTGAAGGAAACGACATCAACAAGAGTGACAAATCTGGAATGAGAAGGATAAGAGAAAAAGGTGTCAAATAAAGGATATATTATTATTTTTTTTTAAATGAAAATAATTTACATCAATGTAAAAGAAGGGTGCCTACTAACTATAATGTTAATAATACATTGATCTCATCTCATCTGATATTTTCCTTTTATCGTATTCGAGTCGGGGGCTCATCACCTCGAAAGCGCCCCCAGGCATCCTCGTCCTTCGAAATTTTCGTCCATAGAATATCCAGTCTCGCCACACAACCTCTGTAAATTTTACATACATAAATATCTATCGATAAACAAAATACAATGTTATCACAAAATCGAAAAGTCGATTTGGATTGTTTTTGTGATTATTCACATATTTTCGAATGATGAATTGTTAACACTGTTTCGAGGGCCCGCATTTATTCCTAAAAATAACATATAATCATGTAATACATATTTCCTGATGGACTAGAATTGCTTGCCATAAAATAATGCCTTCTAGATTACATAAAGAAATTCCCTCATCTTTATATCAAATGTTGGTCCTTTCCGTAATTCGTATATTCGTAACCTCAGTGGCGGACTAAAGGGGAGGGGGGCGGAGGGGGCGGCCCACCCCGGGCCTCTGGTCCTGGGGGGCCTCCAAACGCCTCCATGTTCCCTTGATCAAATCCTAAACAAGGCTTTAAGCCAATAGGACACTGAAAAAAAAAACTTTTGTATTTTTTAAATTTCATTTTCTGAAAGATTCGTTTGTTAAGAATGCTCTCACCAAATGTTTTAAAGAAATTCGAAAAATTGACGTCGATACAGCGTTTGAAACCGTTTGAAACAGTTCCTATGTTGAATTATTGTTCAGTAAAACTTTGAATGCGTTTTTTTCGAAACTTTATTAACACGTTTTCAACTTACAAAATACATAGATTTCAATTACTTCGATAGATACCTAGACTTTGTAGAAGGAAAATCAGTTGACTTAACATAATACAATGATATTACACGTTACTTAGGTATGTCATCTAAAATGTATAACGTCCAGAAGCCCAGTCGTGTTTTTTACTTCGAAGGTGTTGTGTCGGCAATCGTAATCGTCGGCAACTTGGCGTGAAGAGGTTCCCATCTGAATAATTTTATTTTTTTGCCGATAATTATTTTTTTTTTTAATGGGCATGTTTGATTTTTTAATCTAATTTTGATTTTTAAGCCGGGCCTTGGCCGGCCCGGTACCATTTGATCCACGGACCGGTCGACCGGTCCCCGGGTTGGGGACCACTGTCCTAGTGGAAACGACCAAGAGCAAGTGCGAGGAAGGGAATTGGACTGGCATCAGATTGGAGAAAGTTGGGAAGACCGGGGACTAAAAAAGATTTCAGAGGAACGGCTGTACGGCCTTTAACATACGAAACCTAAATTTGGATTTGAAACCAAAATAACCAACCAATCTGAAATTATTTTTTTTTTCTAAATTTATAGCAAAAATCTACTCCGAATATCTGATATATATTTATGATATATTGGTCATCATAGAAATCTATTTTGTATGATTTTAGAGGCGATTTAAGCATTTTGTTGTGAGTCAATTATAAATAATAAAAACATTTTCTAGCTCTACTGAGTAAATACAAAATAAAAAGGTAACATCTTAAAAAAAGAATTTGTTTGGAAAGAAATTTTAATTTATATACGACAAATTATTTGTGTAAACAACGTAAATCGGTCGTTTGTAATTTGAATTCACGCAACTCAAAATGCTTTCTTCGTCACTTTTTCGCTTTTCATAGTAATAGAGCATTTAAAAAAATATATCACTAACTCACAAATAATTACTAAAGTTGCCTCGAAAAAAGGGATTTTTTTTTTAATTACCTATGTTTTATAATTTAAAACACAGCAGCACGAATCCGTCCTTGATATTTGCTAAATCTTTTTTTTTTTAAGATCGAAAAACTTTTTTGAAACTTTCGATATTATCCGTGTGTTCAATTATGTTCAAACGTCAGATACGTTTTAAGATTTTCACGGCCAAAAGTATTTTTGTTATTGGTTTTTGGGGTGTTATGCCGTGTTCGCTACCTCCTTCTTAAGCCAACGTTTCGGAGAGCGTTGCAGTGTCCATCATCAGGGCAGATCCGGCAGATGTGGAATAACGAAAATGTTCAAACTCATCCTCTTTAAAATGATTTGCCTGTAGGAACCTACTTACACTGACATGGCATGACGTGAGTTGTGGGTATTGTGACTAACATAAATCAATTATCTATTATTTACTAATAAAACTTATAACACAACCCTAATAATTTTTTTTTGCTCAAAACTCACATTTTAAACATTTCCGGCGAATTGGTAGCTATAATAACTTTTTTTATTTCCATACCGCACAAGGAATGCCAGTTATTTATATTTTATATCAATAAAAACAGTACCTTACATAAGTAAATTAAGCATTTTAAAACTCATTAACCTGTTTTTCAACTATAAAGTTAGCGGTAAGCACCAGATTTTATTTTTCTAGACGATGAATTAATAACTTCGGGAGGACAACATGGCACATTTTAAATATTTGTAACACGTTCTTCAGAATTAATTAAAATGAACGCGGCAGAAAGGTCAAATCTCCAGGCCTGCTAGGGTGAATTCGACCGCACGTTCGTACAATAGGCCGTGCCGCGGTGTATATTTGTTTGCACGCTTTCTTCACTTACGTCGTTAAGATTCCCACATTATTTTTATTCTTCTTTTTTTTTTTGATACGGCAAATTCGTCAGTAGGTCCGTCCAATAGACGGATCGCGAGTCGCAATTTGTAAACACGGCTTCTTTACTCACGTCGTAAAGATTCTGAATATATTTTAGGGTATATTGTCGTTTTATTTCTTTCAGGGACAAAGAACTTCCTTGCCAGCCTGTGAATGATTTTAGTGAAATGTGTAGCTTGTGTCAAGGTGACTTTCTTGCATTGTAACTATCATGTAAAATAATCGATAAGAAATTAGTATTATTGTTTTGAAGACATCTTAACCTTTAGTTTAAAATTTCTTCTGCAAAATAATAAATAAACATGTAGGTATTTACACCGAGAGAAATTGTGGAAGAGAAATGGTAACCGGTTTAATTATTCATCTTTTCTTATTATTGTGTAATGTTTACAAAACATCAGATGGTTAAATTATTTTACTTTGTAGCGAATTATACAGTGGCGTGCCAACCCAATTTTTTTAATCGTATTTTTAATGTCAATTTTATTTATATTTATTTCGATGATATTATATAGCATGGGTCGGCAACCTTTTGTTGTAAAAGGGTAAAATATTTTGTGTGGGGATTAGTGCGGGTCGCAATTGGGTAATATGTCAATTCACCATACCTGATATTTAGTGACTTAGCAGGGGTGCCCGGGTTCCTGGGGTGAAGTATGTCCAGATCTTTTATTTATTTATTTATAAGTACATGTTACATACATAATAAATTTACTTCAGGAGATACATTAGGTCACCATACTAGGCAGCTGCCTGTATCATGGTGACCAATGACCAGATCTTGTTGGCTAATGCGTCTGCCCACCTGCTGGGTGGCGGGCCGGATTGATAGAGACTGGTTGAGGGAGGCCTTTTGACCTTTCCAGCCGGACTCTTTCGACTCATCGCCTTGCACTGCAGGTGGAAGGATTGATTCATTGATTCATTCACGTGTCTCCACTATGAAAGATCTTGGTATTTTGTTTGATAGTAGGTTAACTTTTCATGCTCATATCGTAATGACGTGTAGTACTTAACTGAGAATGTTGGGTTTCGTCCTACACACTGCGAGAAACTTCAGAGACACCCGGCTTCTCACTGTACTATACAATGCTTTGGTTAGGAGTAGGCTTGAGAGTGGGTCGGTGGTTTGGAGCCCAAATCAAGTGAAGTATTCCCTCATGTTGGAGAGGGTTCAGAAGAAATTTCTGAGATTTCTTTACCTGAGGAAGTATGGCTACTATCCGTGGCTCTATCCTACCCACATTCTCTTGGGCATGCTTGGTTTGAACCTTCTACGGGTCAGAAGGGATGCGCTCATTGTAACACATTTCTTCAGACTGATTCGTGGAAGGTTCGAAAACTCGGCTATCATGGAGAGCATTAGTTTCTATGTTCCCGATGGTTATCTCCGTCATCGACAGCATAGACTGTTTTATCTCCCGGCTTGCAGAACTAACTTGCCAATGGTTATGCCAGTCGGGAGAGCAATCTTGCTGTTGAACAGAATTAATTCGGATATCGACATATTTAGCGTCAGTGAAGCTGCTTTTAAAAGGCAAGCTCAATTAATGCTTATATAGTTTTTTTTGCCTACCATTTATATTTATGTTTAATGTAATACTGTTACTAATATATTTTAAAAACGCATTAAAATTTTAAATTTTGTAATGTTTTTGAAAGAATACATAAATTGAATTGAATTCATACGTCCATCACTCCTGGATACACTGCCACCTAGATTCCTACCTACCCCTCATACCTTTTTCCTTCCCAGAACTTCCCATCCTTCCCTTCCTTAAAAAGATCCCCCGCACGGCAAATCCTAAAATGACATGCGCCCTGAGGGAAATTATTTTCCTCAGGGCTTCCTGTGTGAAGCTATTGTAAAAAAAACCTTAAATATTTCTGTACAAATATTTTAGTTTCAGATATAAAACGCATATGTATATTTTTACGACATTTATTGTTGTTAATAAAATTAATGAGATTTTTGTGGTTGTATTTGACTTGCAAATTTTCTTATACATATTAGCTCGCATTTTTGAAGTAGAGTTGATTGTACCAAAATGTGAAACCGGTAACCGAGAGTAGTGTTTGTTTTCTCGAAAATTCAGAATTAAAGAAGCTTACTCACAAATATATGTACTATCAAACATTTTTTATTAATATTTGCTCACCAAACCATTTTAACTGCGAGTAGTTTTCAGAAAAATGAAGAAGGAAGAAATAAAAGAGAGATGGATGAAATATTTTGAGGAGGTTTTCGAAAGCAATCCGGGTGATAGTGAGGCCAGCAGTGAATCGGGTATGAACGATGACGGAGTGAATTCAATCAAAATCAGCGTGGATGAAATAAAAAAATCGATAAAATGCATGAAGAATGGTAAGGCTGTTGGTTTCGACAATATTGCTGCCGAATACTTTAAAGGAGATTGCCATATTATTCTCACATGGTTGTGCAATCTTTTTAACCAGTGTTTAGAGGAGGGTTACACGCCATTAGATTGGAGAAGGGCTGTAATCATGCCGTTATACAAAGGTAAAGGGTCACGTATGGAATGTGGAAATCATAGGGCTATTAGCCTGCTAAGTTCAGTCGGCAAGCTGTACGGAAGAATATTGATTGAAAGGGTAAGAATGGAAACAAAGGATAAAATATGGGATGTGCAAGGTGCCTTTATGAGTGGAAAGGGATGCATGGACCAGATTTTCTCCTTGCGTATGCTTACTGAGAAGTTTCTGGCGAAAAACCAGAAACTTTTCTGCGCCTTTGTAAATTTACAAAAAGCATACGACCGAGTCGACAGGAAAAAGCTATGGAAGGTTTTGTCCAAGTATGGAGTGAATACAAATCTCATACAGGCAATTGCGTCTCTGTACGAGGGAAGTGTTGCGTGTGTTAGGGTGAACGGTGGTTTTACGGGGTGGTTTGACATCACAAAAGGTGTCAAGCAAGGCTGCGTAATGTCACCATGGTTATTCAATCTATACATGGATAATTGTATGCAAGAATTGAAAGAGGTGGGATTGGGCGCGAAATTGAGTAATCTGAAAGTATGTTGCCTGTTGTATGCTGATGATGCGGTGCTGATTTCTAACACTATGGAAGATTTACAGTCTCTCGTATCTAGGATGAACGAAGTATGTATGAAGAATGAGCTAATGATGAATGTAAGTAAGTCTAAAGTCATGGTGTTTGAAAGGGAGAGTACGAAAACAGTATGCAACATAGTTGTGAATGATGAATATTTGGAGCAGGTGGATGAGTTTGTGTATCTGGGTAGTATGTTTACGAGAGATGGGAAGGCTGAAAGAGATATTGAAAGAAGGGTGAATGCCGGTAACTCCGTTAATGGTGGACTGAATGCCGTTGGCGCTAATAAAAAACTGTCAAAAAAAGCGAAGCTAGCAGTCCACAATGGAGTCCTGGTACCTACCCTGATGTATGGCAGTGAGGCATGGAACTGGCAGAGGAAGGATGAAAGTAAACTGAATGCTGTTGAAATGAGATCCCTGAGACGTATGTGTGGTAAAACAATGTATGATCGTGTGAGAAATGTGGATATCCGCAAAGAATGTAAGGCTGATGTAAGCATAATGAGTAAGATTAAGAAAGGGACCCTCAGATGGTTTGGGCATGTAGAGCGAATGAACGAAGGAAGTAGTGTAAGAAGAATATACGACGCGAATGTGAATGGTAGAAGAAGTCGGGGACGCCCGAGGAAGACATGGCACGATCAAGTGAATCAGATACTTGAGTCGGGTCATGTCAAAAGTCAGAATAATAGAAGAGAATGTATGAGACGATGTATGAATGTGAGTGAGGCAAAGAGTGTGTGCCAAGACCGAGTTGTTTGGCGGTCCGTCCTCTCTGCCTACCCCTGCGGGGAAACGGCGTGATGGTTAGTTAGTTAGTTAGTTTAGTTTTCAGAAGTTAAACCCCATAGTAATCCACCAAGTTTTTCTTTTAAAAGCCATTTTTCAGTGTGGTACCTATCACTTTGCAAACCTGTCACGTTGATTTGCAAATCGCTCCCCTTTCGCTATCCCTTCGTTCCTTTTCTCACTCCCTTTCACTCCGTTGTGTATGATATCGTCCGGCACCAAGACGCCTCGCGGGCAGCAGGTTGCCGACCCATGCAATATAGGGTATAATTGTACAATTGGGGTATATTTTGAGGCTGAAATTAGTTTTGAGGAGAAGGAGATGGAGAAGAGGAAGGTGGGGAATTTCCCGACTATTCAAAGTTGGTCAATACAATACAAGGATAAAGGGAGGCGTCTACTAATATCTACAGGAATTCCAAAAACTGAACAAATCGGACTAATATCTATGAAAACCAAAGTGAGGACGAATATCTACAGCTCAAACTGCTGACTAATATCTATGAGAACCAAAGTGAGGACTAATATCTACAGCTCAAACTGCTGACTAATATCTATGAGAACCAAAGTGTGGACGAATATCTACAGCACTGGCAGAGGTTGGATTTGCAATTATGTACAGCATATTGGAATAACGTAAAATTACGTATGCAGTTTAAAAAACTTAATTTATGTATGTATGTATGTAAAAATCCCTAATATCGGACTATTGGACACATTTAGCTGATTATTAAGGATTTGGGTTTTTGTTTTAACAGCTTTCTTTATTTCGAGTGCTTCTAAATTATTCAGTCTGTTACCATGACCATTTCTATGTCAGTTAGGTTAGGTTAGGTTGTGGTGCCATGTATTTTGAAATAAATAAATATCTTTGTTTTATGACCTCCATGTTTGTTCAATAAATTATTGTTCTCGTAAACAGCAAAATACGTAATATTATGCAAAAACTTCATGTACGTACTTTAAACGTTTAAGCCTTTACGTAATTAGTAATTACGTAATTGAAGTAATTTATGCTTTTCCGTACAACCTCTTGCTCAGCTGCCCTCTGTAGATATTAGTCCTCACTCTGAAGTTCATAGACATTAGTCCAACATATGAGCTGTAGATATTCGTCCGACATACAGGCTGTAGATTAGTATGGTCCAATAAAGCCATTCAATCAACATTTCAATTCTGAATGGTGATCTTACACCAAGGCGGTACTGTGAATACCTTCCATTCTGTAACGTGCCGCAAATGGTTCCATGCCAACTCAGAATCAACTCAACTCAACGCCTCTTTGAAAAGACATTAAAAACAATGAAAAATTTGAAAAATAGCCCATAACTTAACCAAAGTAAGCTATGTAACCGATTTTTACCTATAACTTTTATTATTTTGGTTTAAATTATGAAATAACACAAATCTCACAAATAAAATTAACTTGCACGCGCCAAGATTTGAACCCGCGAACTTCGGTTTGCTTCTGGAGAGCTTTACCCCTCAACCACGGAGACCGTAAAAATACACCTTTCATTCACATTTACTTTCAGAGATGAGCTCTTTGAGGCGTATGAGTTGTAAAACAATGTTTAATCGGATTCTAAGTGCGGAGAGCCGTAAAAGCTGGTGTGAGAGTAATAGAAAGGGACGCTTATATCGAAGAGCGGATAAATGAAAAAAAATAGTTTAAGGAGAATACATGGAAATGAATGAAGGGTAGAATAAGTCAGGGTCGTCCAAAGAAGAGTCAAATAGTGAACTGGACTAATAAGTGGACTAATGAAGGTTCTCGAATGCGGGAATCGGGTTCGGCAGTTTTCGTTTGCCGTTTGCCGGTCTTTCGCCGTTAGAGTTATGGTGGTGCAACCTCTAATCCACCCCAAGTGGTTCGCTACTTTTGATGACTTAGCAGGGGTGCCCGGGTTAATTGGGAGAGGTTTGTTTAGGTCTTGGCGGCGGATGCGTTTGTCCACCTACCAGTAGCGTAGCGACGGGGGGGTGACACTAAGTCGAAATTTGGGGGGGGATGGGGGATGACACCACGTTATCCGCCCCGGGTGCCACCCACGCTAGCTACGCCACTGCCACCTACTGCATGGCGGGTCGGATCGGATGAGACTGGTTGAGGGATTGATTTCTATAGCCGGACTCTCTTAGCCCATCGCCTTGCATCGCAGTGGGAGGAATGGATTCATATGTCCGCTACTCCTGGACACTTCGACCCCCAGATTCCTACCCACCCCTCATAGCTTTTTCCTTCCCAGAACTTCCTTTCCATAAAAAGACCATCCACAGAGCATCCCCAAAGATGACATAGGCCCCGAGGGAATTTGTTTTCCTCAGGGCCTCCTGTGTGGAGCCATTGAAAAAAAAAATAAGTTTAATCAATTTTTTCGCTTCATGTTTCATTTAAATACACATTACATCAACGGTTGGGGGCAGTTAAAAAGACAGGTTTGGGGGGCTGCGAGCGTGTTGCTACACCACTGTTGTTATTATTTAATTTTCTCTGCGACATGTTATCTAAGCAGTTATCGTTTGGCAGAATTAAAGTGTACAACGAAATATAATATGAAAATGGAGACTCCACGACATTTTCAGATTTACAAACATAGTTATATTAATATCACATATAGACATGCTATTGCCCCTACAAACCCCGAGTTTGTCAGTGGATTTTTTTAACCTATTTATTATTCTTCTTCTTTAAGAAAGACAAACATTCCCGGGTTATGGATAATTTGACCCCTACTACCACGACATTAAAGGCCCGCAACTCGAATTTCTACCGATTTCTTACATATCTCCCTTAAACACGGTAAGTTTTAAAGCTCTTAAAAAAATATGTGTTATTCTTGAAGATAATATCTAGACATTGCCTGCGCCGAAACGCAAGTTATATAAAATTCTCTCAATAGAAAAAAATCGCAAAGTATGCTCCAAAAATTATTATAAACACGTTTGTTTCAGTTATTTTACAAGTTATATGTATGAAAAAATTCAGTGTTTCTTAAAATGCTGTTTAAGACAATGCCCGCGAGATTTTTGCTCTATTTTAAACGAGTCGTGTTTTATTAAACATTTTCGTAATTTTCTCATCGATTTTGTCGATGCGCTCTCCTCCAACATTCGTAATTTCGTATCTCTCCATCTTCTTCTTTTCGAGCCCGGTCGCAGAGCCTCAAGCGGAAAATGTTTCTTGCGTGATGGAGAAAATGGCGAAGTTCGCCCCAAAAACAAAAAAAAATGCACTGGCAATGCCAAAATATAGGCATAAACCTAAATTATACGGTAAAAACAACTTTTCTTGATTTTTGGTATTATGTTTTTTTTTCTGTTAAGCATTTGCAGACTGCTTTCTAACAACGTATGCAGGGACACTGGAGGTCTAGATTCGTTCAAAATAAATAAACTTCGTTTAACAAAAAAATTTGAATCTTGCGAGAGCCTTGAAGAAGTAACCATCTGTTATCTATACCAGGGCGGGTAAGTGGTGGATAACCTCCAATTTCGTAATTTCACAAGTTTACCGACGGGTTGTTTCACAAAATTTGATCATTCATAAAATTTCACGTTAAAATTAAAGTTATAGGCCCAGTACTTGAATTTAATGATTTGTTCAAATTCTGTGCTTTTGGAACCGGTTCTTCGGAAATTTCGGGGTTATCAAGTGAACCTGTGGACGAAAAGAACAGGTTTCTTCAAAACATTTATTTCCTTGATAAGATTTTTCCGTCCCTAAAAAAACGGTTCCTAAGAAAAATCAATAGTACGAACCATTTTTGAAGAATTTGACAGCTAAAATACATATTTATCAAGGGAAAAAACTCTAACATGCACTAACAACCAAAAAAGGCTTAAATGTGCACTACCAACCAAAAAGTGTCAAACATACATTATGCAAATGCGTATACGCCAGTGTCTAATTTTATCAGTTAAAATTAAGAATTATCCACCCGCTAATACAGAGATAGAGAAATTGGTCATAAAGTGCCAAACAGACCAATACAATTTATTATCTTTTCAAAGAAGAATTTCTATATTTGACAATGTTTCTTCAATTTCACCGGAAGTATGGAGGGTAGACTTCTTCTGTGGTGACGATAAGTTTCTTAAACCTGAAACAAGAATGTCCCCGAGCGAATACTATAAGATAAATGAAACAATTTAACTTTGTTTGAACCACTTTTATATTTGAGTAAATCCGACCGGTTTCAGAACGAACGTTCCTTCTTCAGGGCAAATGTATACTGATTTGACAGTTTTGAAATATGGATGGGAACAATGTATTTACTTAAAATGGTCGGATTTTCTCAAATATAAAAGTGGTTCAAACAAAGTTAAATTGTTTCATTTATCTATAATGGATAACCAGAAAGTTATAGCTACATTCAAAAGTAGAATATTATAAGAGTTGGTATTTTTTTAAAAGACAACGACTTTTTTTCTTCCATATTTCGCGTCACTGATCACTTAGCCAACCCCTCACCCGACCTTAACTGCCCAGTTAAAAAATAAATATATAATGTCTACTTTAAAAAAAATATTTAAAAAAAAACATAAATTATCACCGGAGACCAGAATTACGATAACATTTTTTATTTCAAATAATGTCAGGAATCACTGTATAATAAAAATAAGGCAGATATGCCACGAACCATTATTAGTGTGAAACCGAGCGCATAAAAGCGCTTCCAACATCATTCACCCACAATACTGAAAATCGCATCTTCGCTTTTGTTTCCACCTACGCACCAAAGCGCATAAGCTCCGCCGCTTTGACAGTACGTGCAGTTTGGTTACAGCTCTACATCACATATCACCCTTTGTTTCTATTATCTATGTAGAAATGATATTTTTATTTTATTTTATTTTAGTTTATTTAGGAAACAAACAGTTATACATATTTTAATAAGAAAGTAACATATTACATGATTGCATTAACCAGCGAAGTTTCCGCTACAATTTATAATATATAAACATGGATTAAAACATTAAAGAAAACATAAAGTGGTAGAAAAAAAAGAAAAAAAATATATATATACAACAGAAATGAAAGAAAAAAACACACACACAAATTAAAGCATATGGGATATATAAATCATCCAAATATTATTATTATAATAAAAAGAAGGAAAACCAACATAATGAGAATGAAAAAAATAACATGCAGCAGGGGTGGAGAGTTCGTAATTAACAATTTGTTTTAATTTTTTCTATTATGGATTTAATAAATTGGCCTGAGGACAAATGGAAAATATCAGCGTCGTAAAAGATATCATTGTATTTTGTGCACGTCCTTCGGAGAAATGAATGTTGTGTGTAATTTGTTTTTGAGTGTGGGATGTGGAATAGTTGGTTTGACCTTGTGTTTCTTATTGGACAGTGGAAATTAATGTGTTCTAGAAGATAGTTGTTGTCAACAACGTTGTTAATGATTTTGAATAAAAATTTTTGGTCGGATATATTTCTTCTATCTTCTAAAGTTGATAAATTATGGAATGTTAATGAGTCTTTTAGGTTTTCTGAAGTTCGAAAGGATTTAAAGTCTAGGTGTTTCAATATCTTTTTTTGAATTCTTTCTAACCTTTCAATATTTACTTTGTATTGGGGATTCCATATGACCATTCCATATGGATTTATATATCACCCTTCTTCGATAAATTAGAAATTCTGAAATATTTAATAATCGTGTATTAAATCCGCAGTAAGCATTTGTCTGAGCAAATAGAAGACTGTAGAGAAACCCCTTCTTTCTATTGTGCGATGGGTGGTTGGGAAAGGACGGAGGGAGAGGAGGGAGGTACTTCACATTGGGGTGATTCGCCCGCCATACTATTATGGAAGAGATTGATTTATTGCTATTGCTATTGTTCTTGGATAATATCGCTTTCGAATCTACCTTTACAATGATCGACACGCATTGTGTTCTCGAGATATCTAAATATTCATATAAACAAAAATAATAATATATCTGTTCATATTTTACCAGCGACAATATTTTGCTTACTTTCAATTTGCTCGATTTAAAATTTTTCCAAGAAATAGTAAACGGAAAAAAACAAAAGAAGACATTGAACAGCAACTGAAATCAAGCGTCAGCATTATCATAACAATGAATTAACTGAAAAAAAACACGTTTGAATTATATTATTATAATAATAAAAATATACACAAGAAGTACCTATAATCTAAGATAAAATATTGCAATTTTCTTTTGTAAAAGCCGATCAACTTTGTTTTACCAATCTGCGTCTCATATCGCCTCGGCACCCATGGAGATGCGGCGCTAAATAGGCCCAGCTTTCCCCCGCGACATACTGTTAAATATAAAAATAAAACAAAAATACGTCTTTTTAATTAGAATTTACAAATAATCATATTTGCAGATCGCTGGACAATCAATCCTCGATCATCATCAAACAATATTAATAGGCTACGGCTGAAATTTAAGAATCCGGCAAAACCGTTTTCGTACGTAGAGTTTGTATATGTATTTTTGTAATAGAACCGAATTAAAGCAATGCCAAAAGATGGCGCCACTTACGTTGACAAATCGCGTGATTAGCATCCCCTCTCAGGGGTAAGTACTACGGATTTGTAATTATTATTGTAAGTGGCAGTTGTGAATTGTGAATAATAATACCCACGCGGATAAATATTAAAAATAACGTCATTGCCTGTGGCGGTTACTTTGTCCTTGTGACTAGCTGTTACTGGATCACAGTGGATCCGAGGAACCGGCCATTTTTGGAACCAGTTCCTATCGGATTTATAAAATGGTCACCAACACTCAAACTATAAATGGTCACCAACACACAAAAACCGCTCGCAGGGCCTAGCAGCAAAAACCTGTGGCGAGGGTTTTTTAAATGCCAGTCCCAATAATTACGATTGCAATTTTTTTAAATAGTAATTATTTCCATGTTTTTAATTTACCACCATGGAAAAAAAAATAATATCCTAAATGAAACAATTTAACTTTGTTTGAACCACTTTTATATTTGAGTAAAGCCGACCGGTTTCGGAAATTGTTTCATTTATGGGAACGTACCCATACTACGTGACCAACTTTTTGCAATTTTTAACCCCCCCCCCCCCCTGGTGACCAAAAACCTAAGCCCGCCGCCGCTCATTTGTACCAAGCGTGACATTTTGAAGACCCCCCCCCCCCTTAACGTGTCACGTAGTATGGGTACGTTCCCTATCTATAATGGATAACCACAAAGTTATAGCTACATTCAAAAGTATAAATAATATCCTAGTTATTAAGGGCCCGCAACCCGGATTTGTACCGATTTATTACATATTTCCCTTAAACACGGTAAGTTTTAAAGCTCTTAAAAATATATGTTATTCTTCAAGATAATACACCTGCGAATTTTTTTTTATTTTTTATTTATTGAAATTTTTTTTTGTTTTTAATAAACCATGTAAATTCAATTACCACACATCCGAAGGAGTCAACAAATCTAAATATGGAGGAATTTATAGAAGACATAAGAACTGATATTAATAAAATAACAACTGTTAAAGACTCTAAAATAAAACAAAGTTTAGAAAACAATATTAAAGAGCTGGAAGAAGCGATAAAATGCGAACATTTAAAACTACAAAATAAAATAATTCAATTGCAAGAACAAATAATTCAAAATAATGAAAATTACTGCCAAAAATTAGAAAAAATAATTACAACAAATCAAAATGTTAAAACATACGCTGAAGTTAGTGCGCAACACAAATCACCGGTTTTATATCCCACCATTATAAGCTCAAAAAACGAAAAAGAAGATATCAAGGAAATAATAACTAAGAACTTAAAGATTTCTAAAACTGGCGTTGGTATTGCTAGCATTAGAAAAACATCGAAAAACCAACTTATTATCAACCTTAACAAAGAAGAAGACAGGATCAAGACAAAAAACGAAATTGAAAAAATGAACATTGAAGGAATTAACGTGGGTGAATTAAAGAAGAAAAGTCCGTGTATGATCTTCAAAGGAATCGACGAGAACTACAATAAAGAAGATTTTTTAAATGACTTAATCCTACAAAACGAAGACATAAACATATTAAATGTAGAAAAAAAAATCAAAATAAAAGGAATAATCAACATTAAAAAAAAAAAACATTTTAACATTATTATCGAATGTAACGGAGACATTAGAAACTTACTATTAAAAAAAAAAGTAAACCTGGGTTTCTCCCAAATTAAAGTGGAAGACTGTAACCCATTAATGCAATGCTACCATTGCCAGAAATATGGCCACACAGCTACGCGCTGTCTAAGAATAAACGAAAAACCAATTTGCCCTCACTGCGCTGGAGATCACGGACTCAAAGACTATCAAAACAAAAATGAAGTGCCAAAGTGCATCAACTGCACAACTAACAACCTATTTAAAAAGAGTTCTTATCCAACAAATCATAAAGCCAACAACGAAGAATGCAAACAACGCATAAAAATGTTACAATTTGCAAAGGAACGAATCGACTACAACTAAACATGGATGATTACATTACAAAAAAAAATCGACCAAAACTACAACATTACAGAAGAAATATGCGAAAACGTTAACGAAATTAACAAATGGTGTCATAATACTGATTCCGCTTTTCTAGTGCTAAACATGAACATAAGAAGCCTTTCAAGAAATCTAGATGAATTATTAATAACCATTAATCATTTAAGCACATCATCGGTGTGCATAGGGTTAACTGAAACACACTGCAACAGTGATCAATACATAAGTGCGCTACCCAACTACCGAGGAATTGCAACCAAAATATCTATAAACAAAAATAGTGGAATAATTATGTTCATACGCGACGATTGTGAAGTGTTAAACACAGAAGAAGTGAACATTGAATTTGTCAACTGCTTAAAAATAGATATTAAATTTAAAAATTCTATTTATAGAATCATAACAATATACCGTACACACAAATCAAACATAACGTATTTTACAAACGAACTTTATCTATACCTGAATAAATTAACAAAGATTTTTACGATTGTATGTGGAGACTTTAACATAAATATTTCTAATAACCATAATTCAATTGAAACAAATAACTTCTTGAACATGATGACTCATCACAACTTCAAATCGTGCATTAATAAGTATACCCGAGAAGTACCAAATCAAACGCCATCTTGTCTAGACCATATTTGGTGTAACGTAAACCTTAATTATATAAAAAATGTCAAATCTACGATTTGGAAAATAAACATAACCGATCATCACGCAACACTTTTTAACTATGAAACTAAATATAAAAACAAAAACATACATAAATTAAATACCACAAAAACCACATTAAGCTACCAACTATTAGAAAAATCACTCTCAACAGAAAAATGGACTGAAGTAATAAACAGTAAGTGCGCTAATGAATGTGCATGTTTTTTTGAAAAAAAATTATCAGAACACATTTTAAATGCCTCTGAAATTAAAAACTTGCATCAAAACTCAAAAACAAAAAAAATTAAACCCTGGATCACTAACGGATTAGTAAAAGCAGTTAGAAAAAAAATAAACTTTTCAAACTAGCTCATCAACCGAATGCTAAAAAATCTATTATTTCATATTAGAAAAAATATAAAAACATATTAACAACTTTAATTCGAAAAACGAAAAATAGCTACTACTCCCAACAAATTATAGAGGCCAAAAGTAATAATAAAAAAATTTGGACTACAATAAACGAAATAATAAATAAAAATAAAAATAGAAGTTGTATATCCGAAATTTCAGATGGGAAAAAAACGTACAATGTCCAACTCGACACTAAAAAATGCTGTAATATTTTAAACAACTATTTTGTAAGTGTTGGAAAAAATCTGGCAAACGCTATACAAACATCTCCCAACAATAATAAAAATAGTCCCCACACTACCCACCACCAATATAATAATTTCAACAAAATAACAGAAACTGATGTTTTAAAAGTTATCGATGATTTAAAGGGGGGCTCTGCTCCCGGTTATGACAACATAGATGTAAACATATTAAAAACAATGAAACAATATCTAATTTGCCCATTAACTCATATAATAAATACAAGCCTTATAAAAGGTGTATTTCCAAATAATTACAAAAGAACAATAATAACACCGATTTTTTTTTTTTTTTACATAAGCTCCACACAGGAGGCCCTGAGGAAAATAATTTCCCTGAGGGCCTATGTCATCTTTAGGGATGCTGTGTGGAGGGTCTTTTAGGGAAAGGAAGGAGAGGAGGGTTCTGGGAAGGAAAAGGGTTTAAGGGGTGGGTAGGAATCTGGGGTTCAGTGTGTCCTGATCATCAGACCTAAACACACCTCATCCCATGAACCCGGGCACCTCTGCTAAATCATCAAACGTAGCGAACCACTTGGGGTGACCTATGGCAGAGGTGTTGGTTATCCAATAAAGGTTCCCGGGGCGGCGGTACCCATTCCCGCCTCCCAAATTGGATATATAAAGCAGACTGCCCAAAAGACCCACAAAATTACCGCCCTATATCCCTTTTATCTAATATATCAAAAATATTCGAAAAAATTGTAAAAAACCAAATCTGGGCCTTCTTAGAACAACATCACATTATAAATTCTAAACAGTATGGTTTAAAAAAAAACACCAGCGCCCATGATGCCATTGCGAAAATAACAAACTATATATATACCGCCCTAGACTCAAATGAAAAATGCATTGGAATATTTATTGACCTTAAAAAAGCATTTGATAGTATATCTCATACTAACTTAATAAAAAAAATCAAATCAATTTGAATAAATGGACTGGTGCTATCCTGGATTATAAGCTTTTTGAAAAATAGACCACAACAAGTAAAATTATTAAATGAACTAAGTGATTCCGAAAGTAGTAACTTCTCAATACCACAAGGCACAGTTCTAGGACCACTTTTGTTCATATTATATGTAAATGATATATTTGAAGTTGCTAAATACGGGAAAATTATCTCATATGCAGATGACACAGTGCTTCTTCTAAAAGCAAACACATGGTTAGAACTGAATAAAAAGGCTAACATAGACATAAATGAATTAAAAACATGGTTTGGCAATAACCTACTAACATTAAACTCTAAAAAAACACATTATATACCATTTTTCATACAAAAACCAAACACGCCGTATGAAATAAACATAAGGATCCATTCTGCACCACACACTCAACAACACCACTGTAACTTATTGTGTACTAATATTGAAATGAAAACTTCAACCAAATCACTATTGACCAATGTCTAAAATGGATACCGCATATAACCATTCTTAAAAACAGAGTAAGAAAATTGACATATATTTTTAGCTGTTTGAGACACATTCTAAGTAAAGAACTACTGAGAATGACGTACTTCGCATTCTGTCAATCCATAATCCAATATGGTATAATAGGATGGGGTGGCGCCTATAAAACTCACACACAATCTCTTTACATTGCGCAAAAACTAATAATTAAAATAATATTAAAAAAATCATTTCTTTATCCATCTGAACTAATATTCAAAGAATTTAAAGTCAGAAAATTAAATAATCTCTTCCTGTATCTTTCAACATTACAAGTTTACAAAGAGGATATCCTAAACAAATCCATACCTTTCAAAAACACAGTAAAACTCAGGCAAAAATACATGTTACCAATTCCCATTTGTAAAAAAACTTTGGGTCAACAAAACTATAAATACTTAGGAACAAATTTCTTTAATAAATTACCAGAAAATATAAGATCCCTTAAGGACAGTTTCAAAAATTTCAAAACACAGTTAAAAAAATATACTGAAAACCTTAACTAAAAAAAATAAAAATAAAATAATAATTAAAAAATATATATACATATACACACATATGTTTCTCTTATTCTTAATATAAACTAAATTTAAAAAAAAAATCAAAATAACCTAACAAATAATACTTCCTCCCGTACACACAAGCATTTACTTATTATGGGAGAACATTTTTAAAAATATGTATATTTGTATTTAATAATTGTATTAAGTTTTTTTTTAATATACTTTCATTATATTTATGTATCTATTGTATGTACTGTACCAAATTTTTTTTTTATTTTTTCAATATTTTCAATATCTAGACTTTGCCCGCGCCGAAACGCAAATTATATAAAATTCCCTCGATAGAAAAAAATCGCAAAGCATGCTCCAAAAATTATTATTAACACGTTTTTTCAGTTATTTTACATGTTATATGTATGAAAAAATTCACAGTGTTTCTTTAAATGCTGTTTAAGATAATGCCCGCGAGATTTTTGCTCTATTTTAAACGAGTCGTGTTTTATTAAACATTTTCGCAATTTTGCATCGATTTTGTCGATGTAAATGTTAGCGCACTCCTCTAACATTCGTAATTTCGTATCTCTCCATCTTCTTCTTTTCGGGCCCGGTTGCAGAGCCTTAAAAACAAAAAAATTCTAGATTTATTTGTCACAAAGTTTTGAATAATATCAAATAATTAAGAATCTTATAAAAAGATTCTAGTTAAAAGTCGATCCCTATTAATTTTCAAATTGACATTCCTATTCCAGCCATACATTTTTCATTCATTGGACTCCCTTTTAAATTCGTATTCATGTATAAAAATAATTTTCTTTTAATCGTATAATATTGTCCTTCCCGAAATGAGTTTTATTTAACTCATTGGATATAATACGGTTATATTGTAAATATTATTATTATGATTTTGTAATATATTATCACTGAATAAATAAGCAAATGATTCTAATGGAAGAATAATATAAATATTAAAATATCTTGTTAACCTGAAATGTGGAGCGTTTTCACAAAGTGAATTATATCTATTTTTTTCGTGGGGCAATTTTAAGTGAATCAAACTCATGGTATAACACAATTGTTGGTAAAATGTTATTTATTTAAAGTAAGTTCACAGATCACATATAGTAAAAATAGTCACAATGTATCAATTCACAATAATAATAATTAACTGAGCAAGGGATCGGAGGGAACCTTGCTGTTTAGTCTTTGGGAACAACAAAACTGACTGTGGTTCTGCTTAGAGGGTCGTACCATAGGACGAAGCGCAACTAAGGCAGCAGTCGGGGTCTGGTTGGTGCTTTAATTATGGTAGTAGAATACTCCTTAGAGAGTCGTGCCAAAGGACGAAGCGCAACTAAGAGAGCGTACTAGTCAAGAGTGAGCTACAGACGAACTCGTTTAATTTAGGGCTCGCAGCTCTTTATATAGGCCATTCCTTGTTGCGGGGCGTGGTTTATGTAGCGACTCGAGAGTAGGAAATGCGCAGAAGGCGTCTGCGCAGCCTGGTTCGCCTAGTTTTGGGTGAGCAGGATGGCGCTATACGGGGGAAAGAGATGGTGTAGTGGCAAGCGTAAAAACGGCGCGCTACAATGGCCAATATTTTATGATAGTCTGAACAGATGAACATTCAATTAACTGTTTGCGATAAAATCTAAATAGGTGAAATATTTCTGAACGTATGGCGATGAAACAGGTTTTTAAATTTTATCATTAGAAATAAACATATAATTTTTGAAATATAATTTTTTTTATTGCAAACATAAAAAAGTTTTAAAAATGGCTCACCTTACGTTTTTTCTAAATCATCATCATTACATAGTATAAAATGAAGTCGCGCAAAATGTATGTGCGCGTTAATCTTTTAAACTACGCAACATACGTTTTCACCAATAGATAGAGTGATTGAAGAGGAATATTTATATGTATAATACATGTAAATTATATTAGAGAAAAGCAGAGAAATTTAAAGAAAACATATTTTTGTGTGACTTAAAACGGCTGGCGGGCCGTACTATAGTCGCTTTTGAAATTCGTTCTACGGAAGAAATTGGAAAATAGATGTCCTAGAGTAAGTACGTATTTGATTTGAATTATTTTATTTGATGAAGTCGCTCAAAATGTATGAGCGCATAGATCTTTTAAACTACGCAACGGATATTCATGCGGTTTTCACCAATAGATAGAGTGATTCAAGAGGAAGGTTTATATGTATAAAAACATGCTTATTATAGTAGAGAAAAGTCGAGAAATTCAAATATTCAATTCAGGCAGCGGGCAACGGGCAGCTGGCAAGCGGGTGGTGTGGATTTTATAAAGGTTGGGTAATGGCGTTGTGTTTCTTTAGCCACAGCAACGTGTGGCCGGGTCTGCTAGTTACTTATAACAAAAAACAAAATCAAAACGTACATAAATTTTATTAGACGAAAGTATTATAAACGTCATTGTCACCTCACTTTGTTGTAATTTCATGTAAAAATAATTATTAAATTATTTTTAAAATTAGATGAGAAATTTTGGTTACATAAAGGTGTACTTTTTAATTATTTTGCAGTTAACTTTTGAATATAAAGCGTGGTGTTTTCTCATTCTAACACCGTTTACATCGTATTTCTTACCACAATAGTAAGGACGACTCAACGACTTCTGTGAGACTATGAGCTGTTCCCAAGAGCAAACCAATTAACCGGAAGGGTTGAAAAGACTTCGAAAAAAATTGCGAATTTTTACAAAAAGAGAAATGTCTGCATATTTGAAAAAAAAATATCAATACATTTTAATTCTGCTATAAAACTATTTTTCCATTATAAAAAAAAAGTTTGCTTTATCTTTCAAATTACCTACTTGCTTATATCTCAAAAATAAAAATGAAAAATCTTTTATTAAAAATTCCCAAAAAAAAAAAGTTTTTGTAGATATTTGTGTAAACTTTAAGAAAAAAAACCTCTTTGTGAAAACTGCCCATTTGGAGTTAAAAACGAAGATGATGCTTTTTTCAATTAAGCAGGGGGGAAGTATACATATTATTTTTTAAAGTGAACATTTACAACGTCTATTATTTATTATTCTAACATCGTAGGTAGTTATTTGGTTGCTAGGAATAAGTTAGAAGGTACATTTGCAGTTGAACAGAGCTCAGTGGCAGGTAGAGCGTATCGCGAGGAGTGGGCTGCTTGGCGCGTAGCTAATTGTAGTACAATGTGATTTCACGCTAGACCTGCTGCTCCCGCCCGCACTGGAAACTGGAAGGGTTCATGTTTAACCGCAAATAATAAAGGGGGTGGTTCATGGGCGGCGGGTGACGGCTCAAACACTGAACCAATAATAATATTCAATAAAGCGAACATTTTAAATGTTTTTTTTCCGAGCTCAAATTTTAAGCTTGATGAAGTCAGATAAGTTTTCACAGCCAAAAGCATTATTGCGATTTATTTTTGGGGTGTTATGTCGAGTTGCGCTATCTTGTTTTTTGCTGAGTACGATTCACATTTCTTTTTTTTCAGGCAACGAAAAAACTGTTTTCATTTTCTTTAAGGTTATGTCGAAAACGAGGAAAACATTTTTAGAAACAAAAGATCTTAAAATAGCTCCATAATTTTTTTTTCAGTCTCTCTATATTGTAGAACGTAAAAATTAGTTTTTAAACTCAAATTTAAATCATTTCAACCAAAAATTCAATCATTGCTTTCAAAATTTTTATTTCCATTTTTATTTGTATTTTTCTTTAAAATGTATATATTTTTTCTCTTGTTTTTCACATAATTTTATTTATGTTTTAATTTATATATATGTTATAATTTATATACATATATATTTGTATAGAACACATGAGTTCTTTACACATAATCTTCCGCACTAATCAATTCGTTCTCGAAATGGAATCTTTTATAACTGAAATTAATATTAAACAATTAGATTTTTCCTTCATTGCAGGAGATATCAATATAAACATACATAACGCAATATGAAATCAAACTGCAAATGAATATTTAAACTTACTGTACAATAAAGGTTACCTATCTTACGTGAACAGTACCACTAGGCCCTATTACCCTAATGATTCACGTCTTGATCACATTTTTCTAAAATCAAACAAAATTTACCCACAAATATCTGCTACCTTAAAAGTTGACATTACAGACCACTATCCCACCTTCTACGGCCATTGTACTTCAAAATCACCTAGCAATATAGATCCCAATAATCATCAGCAAATCAAAACAAAAATTAACTACCTATCTCTAGATATCTCACTGACAACCGAAACATGGGACTCAGTGCTTTCTAATAATGACCCAAATATATCTCTAAATAACTTTTATGAGATAATTCAAAATCATATAGAAAACTGTTATGAAACAAGAACAACGCCAAAAAGTAAACATGACACATAAAACCATGGATTACACGTGGTCTAATAATCTCAATTCAACACAGAAATAAACTGTTCAAAGCTTACAAAACTCACGAAAACCAACAACATACGAAAACCAACATATCCAACAATAAAACACAAAATTACAAAATACGGAACCATTATATTATATACAGAAATTACCTAAACACTCTCATAAAAAAAATGCAAACAACAGTACTATTCTGAGCAACTCCAAAAAGCACATAATGACTCACGAAAACATTGGAACATCATAAATGAGATTTCAAACAGGAATAAAAAAGAACACAAAATTCCTCAAAAAATTGTAACTGAAAACAATATAATCTTAGAAAATGTTGAAGATATCGCAAACAATTTCAATCACTTTTTCACTAACATAGCCTCTACCCTAATAGACAATAATCCTTCTCTCAGCTTACACTCTCAGCATGTACCCTCAGACTTCTTAGAGACTAAAAATTGTACCTCTGAATTATTTGAATTTACTGAAATAACAGAAGTCGAAGTCTCAAACCATATTGATAACATAAACGTTAGGTCTGCAAATGGCCCTGACAACTTAAGTAATGCTACAATTAAATCTATGAAAAAAACATATAGTCAGACCACTACACCATATATTTAACACATGCATCATTAATAGTATTTTTCCGAATAAATTTAAATTGACTAACATCATTCCAATACACAAATCAGGACCTCGGTGTAAAACAGACTACTACCGACCAATCACATTACTTCTCAATTGTCTAACATATTAGAAAAATGTATAAAAAAACGAATCATCGAATTTCTAGAATCTCATGCACTCTTATCAGCTAACCAATATGGCTTTAGGACTAAACTCAGTATTGATGATACTTTATTAATTTAAAAAACAGTGTTTATTCAAACCTAGACTCAAATATTAAAACTCTAACCATTTTTTTTTTATATTTAAAGAAAGCATTTGACACAGTCAACCATAAAACTCTCTTAAAGAAAATATCCAACATTGGAATTAAAAATAAATGTCTCATGCTTTTACAAAATTACATATTAAATCGACAACAATGTGCAAAAATTGGAACATGTTTGAGAATTTTGACACAGTTAAACATGGAGTTCCACAAGGGACTGTATTAGGGCCGCTACTCTTTTTAATCTATATAAATGCTTATGCAACATTGTTATACCTGGTAAAATTTTCTCATTTGCTGATGATACTGCAATAACAGCCCAAGGAAAGTCATGGGAAGATACAACTAATAAAGCTAACAAATGTATTACTATTGTCAAAGAGTGGCTTGATAGAAACCTTCTTATTTTGAATTACGAAAAAACTGTTTGTATTCCTTTCTATAACACACAGAAGTCAGCTCCCAAAATTAACCTTAATTTAAAGTTTCATAATATAAACTGTAACCCAACCACATGCTCTACCTGTGAAGAGATGAAATTAGGAAGTGATTAAGTACTTAGGTGTAACCATAGATTGTCAACTTAAATGGACAAACCACATAGAAAATACTGTTAACAAACTCAGATACTTAAATTATATTTTTAAAAGAATGTGTAACATAGTAAATATAAAAACCATAAAATTAGTTTATGACGCATTAGTCCATTCATCTCTTTCCTGCGGAATAATTGGCTGGGTGGAACTTACAATAATCATGTAAAACCTTTAGAAATTGCTCAAAAATCAATTATTAAAATCATGTACAAGAAAACCATATCTTATCCGTCTAAACAATTGTTTAAGGAAACCGATATCTTGGACCTTAGACAGACCTATAGTTTTCAATATCTTAAATTTATTTATATGCGTCTAAACAACTTTATAAAAAATTCAAATCGTACCAGCCAAAGACGTGGCGCCTGTGAATATGCTGTACCCCACTGCAAAACTAGGTTGTCCCAAAGGCATATTAGTTTATAGCTCCAAAAATGTATAATTAACTATGTACAACCTTTAAAGAGAACACATTTCAAAATCTTCAGTCTTATAAAAAATATACCAAAACTTGGCTAAAAAATACTGAAATAGATATTTTTTTCTTATAAGTTTTAAAAAACCATTAATTATGTCTACCATTAGACAGCTTTTAGAATACATATTATTGTAATGTTTGCTTTTTTTGTCGTTTAATTACACTTATAAAACTTTCACAAATGCGATAATAACAGTGCAGACTGTTATTATGTTGTAGTTTTTAATCGCAATTATTCAGTTACTATTTATTATACTTAATTTATATGTAATTTAATTTATTAATTTATGTATTTACTTAAAATCTTCACTTTAACCATAGAAATAAAAACAAAAATCAATATCATACCCACGCACAGGCATTGCTTTTGTGGGATTTTTTTGTACATACATTTATTGTATTAAGCTTTTCTTTTATACTTTACCTTTTTATGTATCTTTTATATGTATTGTATCAAAAATTTTCATAAAAAAAAATAATCTTTATTATTAGTTTATGTATTTCGAAATTTGAATTTTAATTTTTATTTTTCATTAAAATATGATTTTTTTTCTTTATTTTTCACTTACTTCTATGTATTTCTTAATTTTTATTTAGTATGTTTAATTATCTGTTTCAATAAAATATATATTTTAATTCCTATTTAAAATATTAAATGTATGACCACCACACACGGGCATTAGCCTAGTGTGGTAGCCAAAAAAAAAACAAAAATCTGTAACCAATAAAATTTTATGAAAAAAAAAACTTTTTATGACCATATTCGCAAATACACGGGAATCAGTCCTCAGTCCATGGAAATACCAATACACTAGATAAAAATTGAAAAAAAGTAGATTTTTTTATTAAATTCGAAAGCTAAATCTAAATCAACTTGAAGCAGCGAAGACCTATAGTATTATATTTCTTTTAACTTAGTAAAAAAAATATATATATATATATGAAATCCATTCTTTATGAATAACCACGAGAAATACTACGACGTATTTGACACTCTACGCCGAGTCGTAGAGTCGTAGGGAGACTCGAGAGTTACGCTCTCTATTCCACGACTTTTCAACCCGTGACAGAATATCCTCCACAAAATATCTACTAAAATCTAACCTAAACTAACGAAAAAATGGGACAAAAATAATACATACATCCTATAAAGATAATAAATTATTGTTCAAAAATAGTAAAATGGGACAAAAATAATACAGACATCCTATAAAGACAATAAATTAGTAAATTAAACGAAGTTTCTTTTTTGAACCACTTGTATATTTGAGTAAAGCCGACCGGTTTCGGAACGACCGTTCCTTCTTCAGGGCAAACGTATAGATACTGATTTGAGAGTTATAAAAGAGTGGATGGGAACAATGTATTATTACTAAGGATTGAGGTAGGGGTGGAGCCGTTGCTATTTATTAATGAAGAGTGGGTGGGTAGGGGAACATATCCATGATTGGGCCATAAGACAATATTTTTTGTTTGTTGATAATAGATTAATTATTTTTAAGGGATTTTTTTTATTTCCAAGGCTTCGAAATAAAAACGGTCGTTCCGAAACCGGTCGGCTTTACTCAAATATACAAGTGGTCCAAACAAAGAAACAGTGTTTCATTTATCTATTATGGATAACCACAAAGTTATAGCTAGATTCAAAAGTATACAATAAATTAGTGTTCAAAAATAGTAAAATGGGACAAAAATAATACAGACATTCTGTAAAGACAATAAATTAGTATTCAAAATAGTAAAACGGGACAAACATAACAGAGACGTCTTATTAAGACATATTGTTCAAAAATAGTAAAAGAGACAAAAATAATACAGACATACCGTAAAGACAATAAATTATCGTTCAAAAAGAGTAAAACGTAAAATAAGGTTAAGTTAGGCTATGTTCGATTAGGTTAGGTTAAGTTTTAGTAGATATTTTGTTAAAGGATGTTTTGTCCGTAGGATATTTTGTCGCGGGATGAAACCGCGCAGCACCGTCACGCTCCGCCTCTGCAACGAATAGCGTATCTCATAAATTGGCAGCGGAGATTTGACGGTTTAATTGTGAATAAATATGACGGGATGTTTGACTACCAACATTACATGAGTGCCTGCTATTAATCGACATGTATTCTGGCTGGAAAATGGCAGACCCCCCTCTGCCCTTATTCCCTACCTCCCCTGACACCCACCAGATCCGGCCAACCCCCCCTAACTCCCCGGGGAGAATCAGTTATTATTCCATCGACTGGTGCGCTAATTATAACATAACAATGTGATACGCAAATAAATGAGCTCATCTTTTAATAATAAAAAGATAGCTTAGATAGACATAGTTGCTCACATTGTAACAAGGCGTATCTCATTTTACACAGGTTTTCAGGAGGAACAAAAAACCGTTTGGTTTATTACATAAAAATAGCACATCTTTGAAAAGGTGACTGGTCATTACGAGTGATGATAAAAAAATATTTAAAAAATTGGTTAAATAGGTTAAGTAAGGTTAGGGTTACCGGATATTTAAAAAAAAAATTTTCATAGCTTTAATGACCTTTTTGAGGTGTTTCTGAGTTGGTTTCATTCTGAGTTGGCATGGAACCCTTTGAAAAGGGGATCAACTAATAGAAAGGGAGCAGTTATTTGGCGAAGTAATTTTTTTCCTTAAAACATATGTTTAATTATTTTAAATGACACTCGCCGTGTATAATGCGTTGATCTTATGCGAGAAATGTATATTTTATTAAATTTTCTTGAAATAACAAAACAAAAATAATTTTAAGAGCATTAAAAAATTAAACCATACTAATATTATAAATGCGAAGGAGCGAGTATTCGTTTGTTACGCTTTCACGCCTAAAGCACTAAACCGATTTTTTAAAATCTTTCACAATAGAATGCTACATTATCAGCGAGTAACATAGGCTGTATATAATGGTAAGATGTGACGTCATGAACATGAAATTTGTATAAATGAAAATGTGTGTATTTCATATATTTTAGCGGCAGGGAGGAAAGTCAGGGGGAAAGTGGGGTTCGCGGAGAGGGAAAAGACGAGGGAGGGGGAAGGCGGGGAAGGTGGAGTGGAACGGGGACGCACGGGAAAGGACTTTATTTATTTATTTATTTATTCAACGCCCAGAGGGCTTTTACATGTTTGGTAGTACAATTAAATCATGACATTTGTCAACAAAATACAGATATGTTTAGGAATACTTTTGGAATAAGTTTTTTACAAGATCCACAAAATTCGCCAAGTTGATGTTAAATATGTCGACATTACCTAAGTACTGATTCCCCATAGTGTGAAATCGTTGTATAGGAGAGTGGGCAATGTAGTTCCGCTTGTGAATAGTGTATACTTGCAGGGAAAATCAATTTATTTCTTTGAATGGCATTGCAACGCATGCCGGGGACCAGCTAGTTACTAAATAAAACTTTTGTACTGTTTTTGTTACAAAACCAATTATTTTGTTATAAAAGGAATGGTGATTCGTCAAAATATTTGTTTTTCTATGGTGATTGCGTAGTTTTAAAAAAAAATCGAAAAAAAATCGTATTTTTTGACATACACGGTATTATTAGGTTATTCCACAAATGGTTGAAGTCTGTAGTGCACGTCTTGACCTACCCTGTACTATTTAACTATTCCTTCCACAAGCAAATGTTTCTAATAATAGATACTAGTATAAAATATGATAAAGTAAAATAGCTAATTGGCAAAAACTTAATCTGTAAGTACCTACCTTCCTGAAATTTAGATGAATTAAAATAAATAAAATGATGTGTGGTGGTGCAATATTACATTCGCTTTGCCGCTCGTTCGCTTACTGCCGACCTGTGCATATTCATATAATAGTAATAGCAAAGTGTAGTTTGAATAAACAGCCATTTAACGTACATTAATATTTGTTTATCAGTTATATAAAATTTAAAAGACATTTATTAGTAAGGCCCAATGTGATTGCTATCTGTGAAAGTTTAATAGTAATTTGTCGTTAAAATCGGACACTGGCTTTACTAGAGGAAATAAAGTATTAAATAATGATTATATAAGAGTTTGAGTATTACTTATCAAAAATTAAAAAAGGGGCAATGTTTTGCAGGCTCATCATGTTGTTCAGAAGAAAAATTAAATTAAAAAATAATTATCTTTTAATATTAATAATTTTATTCGCGCAATACACCGAATAAGTATTATTCGAAGTAGATATTCTATGTTTGAAAATACGGAAACTTTTCAGATTAAGAAAAATGGTCGGATTTTTTTTTACATAAAATTTATAATTTTTTTTTTACATTTATTGGATAACCTGCTATAGGTCACCCCAAGTGGTTCGCTACGTTTGGTGACTCTGCAGGGGTGCCCGGATTCATGGGAGGAGGTTTGACTAGGTCTTGGCGGCGAATGCGTTTGCGTGGCGGGCCGGATAGGGAGAGACTGGTTGAGACTTGCACCGCAATGGGCGGGATGGATCATACGCCCGTCACTCTTGGATACATTGACACCCAGATTCCTACCCACCCCTCGTACGTTTTTCCTTTCCAGAACTTCCTCTTCTTATTTTCACTAAAAAGACCCTTCACACGGCATCCAAAAGATGACATAAGCCCTGAGGAAAAAAATTCCTTAGACCCTTACGCCCTAAAGGATTTTTTCCTCAGGGCCTCCTGTGTGGGGCTAACGTAAAAAAAATCCCTCGAATATATATGAATTAATAAACTGGGCAATTATTTTCAATGCAGGTACGAGTAGATTCATGAAAAGATGGCTTATACTTGTATACTGTTAGGACGGGTTGTTTCAAAACATTTTAATAATTTATCAAATTTTGAAGTTTAATTTAGTATGACTATTTAGAATTTAGGAGTGATAAAAAATTTAGATGTAATGGAATAAACAACGCGGTGAATGTGCTTTTTTGTTTATTTACAGATTATGTCTGATTGAGTTCATTCCTGGGGACACAAAAATAAATCCGACGTGAGGAATTATAAAGACATTTTTGCAGGGGTGATTTTGATTTTGGTATCAGAAATCGATTAAACTGTTTTAAAAAATCGAGTAGAAGCATTATATTGTTGAAAATTTGGGATTTCAGATATCACTGAAAAAAATAATTATAAATCAAGTTTTATTGAAGTTATGTAATTATTTCAGTTTTATGAAGCAACTGGTCAATAATGATTTAATAACAAAACTTGAATAGAACTTGCACAGAGTTTGTAAATAAACTTAAAAATTTAATGAATTGTTAATTTTTTTTCAAACAACCTGTCCTTAGACATTTGCAAAACACAGATTTAATTATTCAGGAGAATATAATATGTGAGTTACTTATGTCAAAAACAGGATCTGCTGGATGTGTAACCTCAATTATGTATCACATTTATACACCGCGAATAGATTCATAAAACAGATTTAACAGATAAACTGGTTTATGTATTATTCGATCGTGGAATGACCATAATGTGGAAGATGTATTTTTACAATTGAAAATACTTTAGCAATATTTATTTCCTATCACACAAATGTTGTGAATAAGGTACCTAAGTATAGGAAATACAGAATAGAATTTGTTTTTATATAAGTTGAGACGTAATTGCATTTCAGTTCTGTAATCCCAGAGCTACGAGTAGAGCGGTAGAGCCCAATAATAAACTCGAACACGAAAATCAAATTGTGTTAAAATACAACATGCAGAAAATCACGTATTGGCGTCGACGTAACAATGAAATAAAATTCCTATTTTCTTTGGAGGCTTTGTGGAGGAAAATTTTATAGGCGTTCCTCCAATGAGAGGACGCGTGGGCGGGGCGTCGCGGGAGTCCCGCCCTCGTCCGACCGGAAGCCGCAGCCAGCCCGCCACGGGGAGGGCGAGCGCCACTAGTTGGTACTGTCAGTACTGTCAGTAGCTGCCAACCCGCCACTGAGTGAACAGCGGCCGCCCGCCGCAATCGGTCCACGAGCCGCGCGAGTTATATTGTATTCCAGGGTCGCCATGCAACCAGTCGCAGTCGTCCCCGCGATACGTTGCGACGCCAACATCGAGGAGCGGAAGATAGACGACGAGCATCTTGCCGACGAGTACGTTCAAGAATTTGTGTTAGATCATTTGGAAGATAGTGTCAAAAGGGAGCCACAACGTCACCACCAGATGTGGCACGAAGACGATCCGCGGTTAGCCCGCGTGGCGCCTTGGGTTGACACCCGCAGGCCCCCTTCCTGCGAGCCCGCCACCTACGGTTCCCAGCAACCCGTGCCCGTCAATGTGGGCCCCGGCATGCTAGCCCTGGGTGGGATGCCGGGCTCCCCGCCCGAGACGCCCCCCGGAAGCCGCAGTCCCGTGTGCCGCCAGCCCGGCCTCATGGAGGACATGATGTGGCTGCCCCAAGCCCTTCGCCAGGAGCCACAACCGCTGGACCTGCGCCCCATGCACTGTATGCCGGAGGACTGGGAACGCCGCGAGTACCTGCCCCACGACGGAATGCCCCCGCACATGATGCGCCCCCTGAGCGCGTGTTCGGACGGCAGCGAGCTCTCTCCTCGCCACATGCACAACCTGTCCAGCGGTTACTCCACCTGCGGCAGCGATGACCTCCTGAACGACGACCTGCTGATGTCCCTGTCGGTGCGCGAGCTGAACAAGCGCCTGCACGGCTGCCCGCGCGAGGAGGTGGTGCGCCTGAAGCAGAAGCGGCGCACGCTGAAGAACCGCGGATACGCGCAGAACTGCCGCAGCAAGCGACTACAACAGCGCCAGGACCTGGAGATCACCAACCGCTCTCTACACGGAGATCTGCAGCGGATGAAGATGGAGCTGGCGCGCGTAGCGCACGAGAGAGACCTGCTGAAGCAGAGGCTGCTGGGAGGCCGGCCGCTGCCGCCGGACGCGCAGAACGGGCCGGACTTCTACCTGTGACGGCAACTCCCGCCACCACAGAAAGCCTCGTGCACTTGGTCGCGGTATTAACTCTCCCCCAGTAGACCTCCGACTCCCCTCGAGGCTTCGTGACGTTGTGAAGTGATGTTTTAAGACTATAACGGCACAAAGCCGACAGTTATATTTTCTATTGTCATCTACGCGCATATCTTTTTACTTAGATTTCTTATTGCTGAAGTCTTCGCTTCATTCGTTAGCTAGGTATCGGTTGAGTTTTGTTATGTTTGATATTAATTTTCTTTTAATGTGTAGAAGTTTATACGAATACCTCTGAGATAATATGTTATATTTTAACCGAAAACTTCGGCAAAGTGCGGACGATAATGCTCTACGATATTTCGAAATAAGATAACAATTTGCAAATAGGTATATTCTGTGAAACTACTTCAATAAAATTAAATAATAAGGTTGTGTTTAAAAATATAAATATGTTAAAAATATAATAAAGACTTTATTTCATTGTACTTTAGTAAAATAAGGCAGTTATTCTTGTGTACATATTAATGATTAATGATTATTAAAAAAAGTGTCTCATATACTATATTCTTCTTAACTTTAGGAAATAATACACTTTTCTATTATTTTTCATTGTATGAGCATGAGGATGCGATAAGTATTACTTAACATTTATTTGAACATTGTAACTTTAAACTATTGGTTAAATGAATAAATCATTCAAACGAACACATTTATCTTTTTTTACACATACCTACCTATATAACAATAGGTTACCGGACAACTCAACAATGTGCCACTTCATCATTACTTTGAAAAGTTACTAAAACTTATGTTACTAGGTTAAAAAGATTAGGTTCCGAGCCATTTGTTTAATGACTTTTCAAAGAGGTTTTAAAATGACACCTTGTTGAGTTGTCATGGAATCCTAAGGAAACCTAATCTAACCATGTACCTAATTTTAGTTAGGTGTTGTCAAGTAACATCTTCAGGTAATTTCACAATCGAACTCGTTTAATTAAACTGTAATGTACAGATGCACAGCAAGGCCAAGAATAACGTTAATAGGACATGATTTTGTCGAATTATCACCAAGCCAATTTTATATTTAAAAAAAAAAGTTCCGTTCCATTGCACATTTTTTTAAATATTTTCAATGTTCAACGTACCTATTATTCATTTTAAATGTTAATTTTTAAGAACGCAGTTACTAAGGCCGTTGTTTCACAGAATTTGAACAATCCATCATATTTCAAACTGAAAATTCATGTTCGGTTAGTTTAGTTTTTAAAATTCAAGTTCTGTTTGTTAGTTTTTTAATTTTATCACGAGCCGGTTGCTTCACTGAACTTTGATAGTAAAAGAACTTGAATAGGATTTGAAAGCTAAAATTTGGTGATACAACCCATCCTTAATATGTTATAATTGGCTAATCCACGACTTTAGGTTTATATAATTAAGGAACTGGTTTGGACATACAGAACAATGATCTAAGAAAGGAATGGAAGGGTAATATATGACGCGGAAGTTATTGATAGAAGTCGGGGACTCCACAATTTGAGTCTGGTGACGTCAAGTGTCAGAATAACAGAAGATTGTATGTGTGAGACGATATATGAATATGAATGAAGCAAGGGTTGTGTACTAAGGCAGAGTTGTGTAGTGTCTATCCTTTCTGCCCACCCCTGTGGAAAATGGAGAGTTATTGACTTAAATATCTTCCAAAATTTTAGGTATCTCAAAAATTTTAAAGTCATTCTAGTAAAATTAACGATAAGATTTTTTCACTGTTTGTTTTTACTCTCCAAAAAAATATTAATAAGGCACTACAGCTCATTTTTAATTTGGGAGGCGGGTGTGGGTATCGCCGCCTCTGGAACCATTCATTTTTAATCAACACCTGTATTATGATACCTATGGGTCCCCCATGTGGTTCGCTAAGTTTGGTGACTTACCAGGGCTGCCCGGGTTCACGAGGTGAGGTTTGCCCAGTCAACAGCGGCGGATGCGTCTGCCCATCGACTACTTGGCGAGATGAGGGACCTTTGACCTTTCCCGCCGGACTCCCAAAAGTGTGGGAGGGATGAATTCACTCCTGGACACACTGACCCCCAGATTAAAATCAAAATTTATTTTGAAATTTTAAGATTTGTAAGTAGGTAGTACTTATATACATATCTACTTAATTATAAATATTTTACTTGACATTTTTTAACAATAAGGAATTATACAATTTGTCCCAAGAAATGTCATCATCGCAATGACAATTATTTTTTCAGAATGACAGGTTGATACCAAAATTGATTAACGATCTGATAGCTCCTAGTAGGAACTACGATTATGTGAACTCTGACAGGATAAAAAAATCTAGTATCTATCTATCCAACACAGCCACCATCTTCAACCGAAACCAGAACGTAACAAACAAATTTACAGGTGGATGAAATGCCGAATGGTGGAGTTCTAACAGGATTTCGCTACACTCAGTCACATAATTGGTATTACTTTTGACCAAAGATATTCAATCTTTGCCTTTGACACTAAATTAACTTTTATTAAATATATTAATAATATATCCGGTAAAGCTATGCAAATGTTGGGATTTATCTTACGAATTTCGAAGGATTTTCAAATTTTTAAAACTGTCTAACTACTATACACTTCTCTTGTTATAAGCCAACTAGAATTTAATTCCACCATTTGGAATCCATATTCAGTACACATGAATATTCCCTTGAGCGTGTCCAACATAAATTCTTACGTCACATTAATTTTAAATTGGGAATATCAATTGAAAACATTAATTAGGTACTTCTCCCTGTTACAACTACTGGGACTTGATACATTAAAAGAAAGAAGAATTTGTTGTGATTTATTTTATTTATTTAAAATTGTTAATAACTTGTTGAACTCTCCTGAACTTCGTCAGTCTCCTGAAATCAGTTCGTCACAAATTACCTTACCATTGTAATAATACAGGATCTAATGCTGAATTATATGCCATAATAAATCGCCTGCATATACTTGGTTACAAATATGTTGTTGATGATATGATAAATATTGAAAGATTATCAACATACAAACATTATTTAATTAAAGCTGTTTGTCAGCGCTTCTCAGTTAGATTATAATCAATATACTTTGTATTTTTATATTCTTCATCAATGTTTATTTCTGGAATTTTTAAATTTATTACTGCGTACTTTACGTAGTAATTTTTTAGTTCATAATATCTTGTACTTATTCATGTATATGAGGTTTTCTTTTTCTTCATGTTTGTATTTATAATAGCTTACTATTTTTGCTTTATACTGTCACTTCAATATGTGCTCTTTAATTTTTTGTTATATTTTTTTTTCTTTAAGTATGTATATTCTTTCAAATTATTGCAATTCATAATAAATAAATAAATAATAATAATATTTATAATTGGTAGACGTATTTAATTAATTATTAAGATGTCGCGTGAGTTCCTAAAAAGCGTGAGTTCCTAAGGCCAGACTGGGATTGTCGGCTATGGCCGTAGTAAAGAATATAGCTACAGCCAATATTGGATTTTCTCCGCACTCTCCAGGTGATAAAATGAACCATAGAAACATTATAAAGAGAGCACTTTCTTTAAATTGTGGTAATTTAAATTGTCAAATCTTTGTTCTATTCTTCTACCCTTAATTATATAGGGTGTCCAGGGGTAAAGTGCATTAACTTCGGGAGGTGATTCTACATGATGGTAGGAGTAAAAAAGATTGACAACTTTTTCCGAAATTCCAACATTTTTTTTCTCATACAAAAAGACGTACCTACTAAAAATCCTTAGTGTGAGGTACGATTTTACTTGCTGAGAGCCTTCCGGGCACGATTGTGGCAACATTGCATGGTTGTGATTGGCGCGTATCCTAACAGCGGAAAATAATAAAGCCGGCCACACACGCCGGTCTAATTTTATCTTTTTACCACAAAACTACCCCTAAAAGATGGAATTTCGAAAAATGTTAATTATCTTTTTTACTTATAATATCATGTAGAATCACCTCCCGAAGTTAATGCACTTCACCCCCGGACACCCTGTATAGTGTCATTTTATGAACTATACAGCCGAAACATACCATGGAGTATTTTCAGAAACTATGAATACCGTTAAAAATGTATGAATGGAAAAAGTTTATATCTCTGATTCTGATCATCGTACTAATAATGTGAAATTTTAATAATTTCATTGATAATTATTGATTTTAAAAAGCGATCTAAATCCGCACATTCCGAATCGGTTCCAAATGACTACAACGCCATTATGATGTGGAAAACGCTACTGACTGGTAAGACGGCTCACACTTATATTTCAATATCTTTGGCTCACACCGACGTTAGACGGTGTGACATCGACTACATTTTCACGAACAAAATTAACACATCGTTGTGGAAAAATTTATTCGTCAACATAAAAATAAAATTCAATCCTTTTTCATCTTACTGTTTTTCTATTTTTTCAGAGAGTAAAAAAAAACAGTTAAAAAAATCGTATTGTTTGTTTTACTAAAATGACTTTAAAATTTCTGAGATACCTAAAATTTTGGAAGATATTTATTTAATGCTTTTCTAGGTGCCTTTTAAAGGTTCTGAAAATTTTGGATGATTTCTAGTAAGGGGTCGTCCATTAATCACGTGAGGCTCGAAAGGGGGGGGGGGTTCAGAAAAAATCACGAAATATCACGACGGGGGTGGGGTGGGAGGGGGTATAATGAGATATCACGTGTATTTATTTTTCGTGTTAATATTCTGAAAATTTCAAAATACTTTGTACTAAAAAAATACACGTGATTTTGGGGGGAGGGGTTAGTCTAAAACCTCACCACATATCACCAGGGGGGGGGGGGTTAAAAAGTTGCTAAAAAACATCACGTGATTAATGGACGACCCCTAAAGAGGCTTGATGGGTCCTTGTGGTTTATCAATTAAATTGTCTAATATCCGGTGGGGACATCTGTGGTGGGAGGAGAGCGACGTCAACAGGTACTGTACATTTCATCTGAATTCATCATATCATAACATGGACAGGACAGGAATCATTGTCCTAACAATCTTAGATCACCTTTATTGTGAAAAATTGGGACACATTTTTGAAGTTTGGTTGAAAATGAGATGGCAGAGAAAAGCTGTTAATAAATGCCACTGTGGGGGATATTAGTGCGATATTGCTGATATATTTGTTTGTAACAGGTACTCATTTTGATGCTAACTTCATGTATTGTAACATTTTCTTTTCTTTTCGTTACATTATTACTATTGTTACATACTATGTCTACATATCTACCGGTCAGTGGTTGAGTGGGCTTCACGCTTCATTTTACGTTTGGGTCCCACCCAGGCATTCCGTGTTCGATTCCTCGACTGGCTAAGTCCTCCATCACGACTCAAGCAACATTTTCGGCTAACTGTAGTGGTAGTAGGAGATTTTAAAATATTGTCGGGTTATTCTTAATCCGAGAATGTTTGTCTTTCTTTTGAAAAATAGAAAAAAATAACTATAATGATATACTTTAACTGTTACTAACCTAACATACAATAACACTATCGTGGTGAGGTGTTCACGAATCATTACCACTTAACCATTTACATACAGTTACTGATTATTTTATACTCTACTTACTCTACGAGTACAGAAATAAATATAATGAAAATAAATAATATAATCAATGAATGTAGGCACTTATTTTTCTTGGCAAAGGTCAGAAACATATTGCTGCCTATTATTTACTAAAAAATCCAGCTTATCTCTTTTTTGTCACTACTTAAATAATTCCAAACCCTCCTTTTACCTCCATAAAACGTTTTGCTAGTTTGACTTTAAAAATGGAACTTGAACTGGAAAATGGAGAAAAATTACCAAGACAGTACCTACCCGAGTTCGTCACTGTAGAGTTATTTTTTTAAATTAGGATTTCATGACATAGAAAACCCCCGGTGTAGTAACAGGCCACTTGCATCACATTTTTTACATTTTTTTACTTTTTTTTCCGATTTAGGCAAATATTCTAAGACATTCTGCATTTTTTTTGTTTTTAATCGTATTTTTGAAACCATGGGGATTTTTTGAAAATTTCAATACGAAAAATCAGACCATTTTTTATAAACCGGAAAGATGGGACATAATTTTATAGGTGCGAAAAAACGATAATTACATAGCCGAAAATCATTTAAAAAAAAAGAACGTTTTCCAGACGAATGGCACAGCAGAATAACGAGGCATAACAAAAAAATTACATCTCATAAATATTTTTTTCCTTGATCCATCTTATTGATCTGTTTCCAGATTTTCGATTGAGTTTCGCTTATATTGTCTTCATTTATTTAAACATTACAATTTGAGGTTTTACTCATAAAGTTAAAATAAAAAAAATATTCATCCTAGACTTGCAGAAAAGTCGATAGATGTCGCATATTAAATAAAATGGATAAAGATTTATCCAGACACTATCTAGAGAGCATTTAGTTCGGGTTTGAATCTTGCAATCATACATAAATATAGTTGCCAATAATAAATGCGTTAAAGAAAAATTAAGATAATGTAGGTGGTTCTTAGTTGAAGTATGGTACAGTTAAACATGACCGAAATTCATATCGACACCGTGGCGCAGTGGTAAGCGCGTTTGCCCGGAAAGCAAGAGGTCCTGGGTTCGAGTCCCAGAGGTGTCAATATGTTTTTCTAATTTTTCTGTTTCCAGATTTTCGATTGAGTTTCGCTTATATTGTCTTCATTTATTTAAAAATTAATCAATTAAATCATGTCTTTACCACCCCACCACTGGAGTTCGTTCAAGGGGTTGATGAAAATAAATAAATAAAAACCTCCTTTATGAAGACTAAAACACTTTATAAAAATTTGTTAAAATAAAATAAGAAAAGATCAAATGAAAAATATATAGATCGGTAAGCAAAATGTTATTTAGACAAAACTAATTTTACTGATTTTTGCTTTAATTAATTAATTCGTTTGTGTGTAGCAGGGGCGGGCCGTATCTTTTCCCAATTTTTTTACAAAAAAAACCGTGTCAGGATTTTTAAATAAAAGTTTTTTCTTTCAAATTCCAACTTCTTGCATTGAATAAAATACCTCACGCACCAACACCATTTATCAGGTGTCATATTGAAAATACCAAAATAATCCAGTAGATAAATAGGTAGACGAAAAAAAAATTAGTTTAAGGTTATAAGGTTTGATACTTGGTCATGAATTTCGCAAAAATGAAAACAATATTTTAAAAAGTTGTCTTAAAAAAACTTTCCTACCCTTTTCTTTTTTATCCGATCGATGTTAAAGAAATAGGTACTTACGTATTTCATAAAACATATAAAATCGCTACCCCCTTTTTTAACCTAAGGAGGTAGCGATTTTACCTCCTTAGGTTAAAAAAGGGGGTAGCGCGACACGGCATAATACTCCGAAAATAAATCACGATAATGCTTTTGGTCGTGAAAATCTAAAATCATAACCCTTTAAAACATTCTTGATGGATATTTTTAATAAATCAAGATTATATTGATGGGTCAATCGCGCAGTTGGCATCTGGGTCACACTGGATCATAGTTGCATGGCATCAATAGGCCACTTGAATCACATTTAAAAAAAAAATCCGGTTCAGGCAAATATTCTAAGACATTCTGTATTTTTTTTTTATCGTATTTTTGAAACCCTGGGGATTTTTTGAAAATTTCAATCCGAAAAATCAGACCATTTTTTATAAACCGGAAAGACGGGACATAATTTTATAGGTGCGAAAAAACGATAATTACATAGCCGAAAATCATTTAAAAAAAAGAACGTTTTCCACACGAATGGCACATGAGAATAACGAGGCATACCAAAAATATTACATCTCATAAATATTTTTTTCCTTGATCCATCTTATTGATCATTAATCATTATAATGTTCAGCGACTATATTACTAAATTCAATGTAATAAACCTGTACTTGTAAATTATAATAATAATAAGAATATTATAAAATTTTATTTTGTTAAAATCAGCACCATAATCATTATACCTCTAAAACACGTACCGACATCATCTTCACGTTCTGAAGAGAACCCCGTACATCATTAAATGTACGGGGTTCTCTTCAGAACATCTGTCAAAAAGTCGAACCAAATGATAAGTTCGCAGAGAATAAACAATAAATCTAGTGAACGAATTAAAAAATTCGCCTGAAATCAAAGTGATGCCATATAAAAAAATAAATCAATGAATGGAATTTTACAAAATTAATAGGAACATTTTTGGAGACGGGACATTTTCATGTAGTGACGTCACGAGCCCAAATAATGGATTTATTTATTTAAAAAAAAAAAAAATACTGTACATATCTAACAATTTTTGCTAACATTTTCGTAATCTTAGTAAAAAGATCTATCCACATGATTTTTTCCAAGTCGTTATGAAATCCATGCAAGTGGCCTATTACTCGGCTGGCCGAGTCCTCCATCACGACATTGAGCAACAAACAAAGTTTTCCACTCAACGTGGTCTACTGTTAGTAACCTGAGACAGTTCGTCTTTCTTTTAATTTTTTTTTGTCAATCGTGCAAATCGGTTAAAGGTCACGGCACTCCTACCAACTAAGTATTTCTTTTTAAATAATGCAAATCGGTTAAAGGTCACAACGGCACCCTTACCAACAAAATTTTTCATTTTTAAATCATGCAAATCGGTTAAAGGTCACGGCACCCCTACCATTTAAGTTTTTTTCTTTTTAAATCATGCAAATCGGTTAAAGGTCACGGCACTCCTACCAACTAAGTTTTTCTTTTTAAATCATGCAAATCGGTTAAAGGTCACGGCACTTCTGCCAACTAAGTTTTTCTTTTTAAGTCATGCAAATCGGTTAAAGGTCACGGCACCCCTAACTAAGTTTTTCTTTTTAAATCAGGAAAATCGATTATAGGTCACGGCACTCCTACCAACTAAGTTTTTCTTTTTAAATCACGCAAATCGGTTAAAGGTCATGGCACTCCTCCAAGTTTTTCTTTTTTAAGTCATGCAAATCGGATAAAGGTCACGGCACCCCTAACAACTAAGTTTTTATTAAGTCATGCAAATCGGTTAAATGCCAAATTACGGCACTTATACAAACTATTTTTTTTCTATTTAAATCATGCAAATCAGTCAAAGGTCACGGCACCCCCATCAACTATTTAAAAAAAAATTTAAATCATGCAAATCGGTTACAGGTTAAGGTACCCCTACCAACCAAGTTTTTATTTTTAAATCATGCAAATCAGTTAAAGGTTACGTCATCCCTACCAACTAAGTTTTTTCTTTTTAAATCACGCAAATCGGTTAAAGGTCACGGCATCCTTAACAACTAAGTTTTTCTTTTTAAATCATACAGGTCACGGTACCCTGCCAACTACTAAATAATTTTATTTAGTTTTAAAAACTTAATTAAATACCTAACCTAACCTAAAATTTTTCAGGCACTTAAAAAAGTTAAATACCTACCTACCTATATAAATTAAATGGTGATTTACTATAAATTTTGGTTGTTATAATATTATCTAAACATGATAGGATGAATGCAACTCATTGAAATGTCAATATTGATTGGTGGACGTATTGATTGGCCTGAAGTAGGTGTGATATCGAGGTGAACTCTGAAAGTGCTGAGTGAGTGCGGGCGCCGGGAAACTGCCCGTCAGCGAATACCGCGCCACTGGAACTGTGATGCCCCGATCTACCAACTACCCACTACCCACTACCCAGCTAACACCACCAAACAGACTAGTAGTGCACGGAAGAACGTGCATTTATTTAACTATATTAGTGCAGCAAATAACCTTTATATCAAACAATATTGTTGAATTAAATGATGTATACAAAAAAATATAAGTGCAGCAAATAACGTTTATATCAAACAATAATGTTGAATTAAATGATGTTTACAAAAGAATATAAGTGCAGCAAATAACGTTTATAAAACAATAATGTTGAATTAAATTATGTTTACAAAAGAATATAAGTGCAGCAAATAACATTTATATCAAACTTCGATCACATCATACGTCAATGATATCAAACAATAATGTTTACAAAAGTTAAATAACGTTTATAAAACAATATTGTTGAATTAAATGATGTTTACAAAAAAATATAAGTGCAGCAAATAACGTTTATATCAAACAATATTAATGAATACAAAAAACTATATAATATAATATAATGCAAATAACGATTATAAAACAATATCGTTGTAGGAACTGACGTTTATAAAATAATATTAGTGCAGCAAATAACGTTTTCATTGTAGTAAATAACGTTTTTATGGGAGTAAAAAACGTTTATTAAACAACATTGCTTTATGTACCTAAGTGAAACTTTTATCTTATGACCATACCGAAAATACGGTGTTCTACGTTGCAGGAGTTTGAAATTTTTTACGTTTACTTATTTTTTAAAAGTTTATCTACTCGTATGTATATAAGAATATAAGTGTAGTAAATTGTAGTAAATATTAAATAACGCTCATTAAATAATATTAAATAAATAATATTAGTACAGCAAATAACATTTATACAGTAGTAAATAAAGTTTATTAAACAATATTGTTGTAGTGACGTTTATAAAATAATATTAGTGCAGCACATAACTTTTATATGTATTTATTACACGCCCTAATGGACTTATTACATTCTCGTTTGTAAGTTGAGTTTCACAGTTATTTTAAATACTTCAAAACTAAAACAATAAAGAAAATATAATACAATGAAAAAAATGTAACAACAAAAGCTTATAATAAAGTAAAATACATTGGTAGTAGTAAATAACAACTATTAAACTATTTTGTTGTAGTAAATGTCGCTTAGAGTATATTATAAATGCAGCATATTTAATAATTTTATTTAGTGACAGGCGGTAAGGCGACATTATGGCAGCAAATTAAAGTTTTTCAAATATTATTGTTAAAGAGGTTGATAAACAAGTTTTCTATGTAAAATAAGGTTTATTGAATAATTTTATTGTATGAAATAAATTTTCGAAATAATATAACGGTTACTTTATATAACTTTCATTAAACAATTTTAATGCAGTATAGAAGGTTTATTAAACAGAATTAATGCAGTAAATAACACGCAATAAAAATGTTATTGCATCAAACAGCGATTTTGTTGATAAAATCACATTATTTATTTTCATAATTTATTTTTAAGGCGTTGATTATGACATAATGACGGAGGCCCCGAGGAAAACTATTATCGTCGGGGCCTCCTGCGTGGAGTTAATATAAAAAATATGTTCCAACTAAATAAGACAAGTTTTTTCAAAACTGAGCCCTCCATGTTAATGAAGTATTTAATTGTGTTAAAATCCAAATAGAAAATAATGTTAGAAATGGTCGAAAAGGAGCGGATCCAGGCAGTTGCCTACTCTCACTTATACATAATTAATGTTAATTGCATATGGGTTCAATATATGTTTATACTCCATGTGAAAGCCGTGAAATCTTAATTAACTTGCCATCAAAGATAACCGACAGATAATTAACAATATAGGGACATCCCTAATCCCTAGCACAGCGGGCCAAAAATATCTCTAAAATTATTTTACAATATTTTTAGCCTGAAATAGAAAAAAAAATCAGCAGTCTAAAGAAATTCAAGGTTATTATATTATATTATATTATTTTATAGAAAATCTAATTTGCAACCAACCCGATAAATTGTGATAACCATTGTGACATGGAGATCACCAAATTAAATTTACTTTTTTTACCTATCACAGAAGACCAAAATGTAGCAAGGAAAAAAGACTTTAAAGATATGAAATTTTTTTTTACTTAGTTTTAACAGAAAGAATTACATTAAATTAGAATTGAATTGCCCAAAATATTTAATTATCATTTTGGGGTAGTGCTTAAAGCTAAAATAAGTTAGATTGTATAAGCTTTCGAAAACTCAAAATGAACTGTTTCTAGATTCTACAACATACCTACATAGGAGAAGATTTCACCAGGAGAGAGCGCCATTTCGTCAATACCTACCATTAAAACAAATTATAAAACCCTTGCACGAATTGTGAAAACCTAACATTTGTCATCAAATTTAATAGTCTGATCCCAGATGGTAATAATAAAGACCAATATTATTGTCAGAATTAGGCCAACATCTGCGATAAATATAATATTTATTATTAAAAAATACACCAAACCACTGTAGCATTTATTTGTCCCGATACTAGGTAAATCATAACAGATGAAAAATAATATTTAATAACCCGATATTGCGGAATATGTTATCTACCTAGAACGCTAATCTAATTGTATTCTTTATTAAATATAATAAGTTGGTAGCACATTTAAAGAAGCTTTTAGATTAGCCTATGGTGTAGGCTTAGGTACAATAATAAAGAAGCCGTAAGGGGCTTCAACCCACCTATTTTGCAACTAGAAACAGTAACACAATAATGGATTTTAAATATGCATTTTTAAGTTAATCTGTTATATCCTTACATTGAGTGTTTAAATATAAACAATATGTAGCTGTATTGGAGAATATTCTAGTGGGGCAAAAGAGCTTTTGAGTGCGGCGTCGCGACGCGGACGCTCATTGGACGCCCTCTCGGCCGCCGCCACGCCCCTTCCTACCCCGCACCCACCCACACACCCTCCCACCCTCCAAAACAACCATTCCACCAACTACCCCATACATCATTATAACCACTGGACCTGTCTAGCTTATATTGTATCCAAACAATATTATGCATTCAAATAAAATAGAATCATTGAATTTGATAAATACCAATCGCGGAGAACTATTTTAAAGTATTCCAAATGGTTTAAAAACCAACAGAGATGTCAAATTTAGCAGATTTTTCTATCATAACTATGCATGAAAAATACACGATGATGAAATTTGTTTTGCTTGGGAATTGCCATTTTAATCCGTCTAAAATGATCCATTCTGTGTAGTAAGTTAGTTAAGTTTGAAGTAAAGCAAATAAATCTTTCACCATCCCGAAATCCATGTCAAAAATCGGACAAGGACAGGTAACTGCTTGTAAAAACCTTCAACGTTGAAGGTTAGCGCATCAGGCGGGTTGGTAGACGCTTACGACGACAAAACCGCACGTGAAGAAAGTTCGGGGGTGCACAACTCTACTATTACTCCCGTTCTACCTTTTGCTGGCTTTGTGATGATACGTCGGCAGATTTTTGTAGTGACAAGGTCGTCGCTTCACAAGCAGAAACTGTTCCTGCCCTCCCCCAGCCCCCCCTGGGGGTGACCGCCCCCCCCCGGGGAACGGGGACCATAGCCGCCCCAATCAATAGCCCAGTTATGTAAGAATGAACGGGTTCAGACTGAAATGGAAACCGCCCGGGTGCGTGGAGCAGAGACTGCACGGTTGGCAAATCGACTTTTGAGCTTTGGAAGCGAATTTTCGCCGGCTGCATAAAGTCATTATTAAACAAGGTCAACAACTCTGCAGAGTCAGAGTGAATATTTTCTTTGAAGAATTTTTTGTGAATAAATTTTTAACATATAAAAAAAAAGTACAGCTCTTCACTATTTGAAAACGCCAGCCGTTGCTTAGTAACGGCAGATAGTTGTAGAAAAGAAAAAATATTAATATTTTATCTATAGGTCCCTCGACTATTGGACGCCCGACAATTCTTTCCCGTCAATACATTCCACAGACAGTTGTTCCCTCCGCCAGTTGATCCCTTACATATTGATCTCCCGGAAATGATCCGCCAAAAGTTTCTTCAAGTAAATATCATCAATGTGAATACCACTCTAGCGTCGCAAATGTTCCAATCCGTCTGGAGCCAGTGAGACTATGGCATCCGTAATTAGGTTGATATACATTCGTTAATCCCTGAAGGTTATAAATATACTTTATTTATATTTGAATAGGTGGGAGCAAAATTGAAAAAAAAAACATTTTTTTTGTTTCGAATTTACGGAAAATTCCAGATATTACTTAATCGAATATTTTTGTATCTTTAATAAATAATTTTGGTAAATATTATTACGTATACGAATTGTGTCAAAACCATTTTAACAATAAATTGACGGGAAAGAATTGTCCGGGGATCAATTGTCGGAGATCAATCGTCTGGGATTTATATCTGCCCTGTCCATTTAACTAATGACTTATTTTATATGTATAAGAGTTCCAACCGCTCCCAAATGTCCGAAGAGAATATGACTGCTCCAAAAGAGGTATATCGTGTCGTGAGGCTAAAGGGAAGGAGTTTGGGGAGGAGGAAGGTTAAGAAGCATCTGTCTATTCAGATCTGATAACCAAACACGGCTAAAGCCATTTCAAGCAACTTTTCCATAGAGATAGCTTCTGTCACTATCCTTTGCAAGTTGGAATATTTTATATCTCAGTTTTGTTTTCCGTTTCAATTGCCAAATTATTCGGCGTTTATTTACAAGACTGAGTATATTTTCTCTCCATAATGCTTGTAAAGTATTGATATGTGATTACTGATTACGTACATATATACTCAGTGGTGTGCGTGAGAAACAATTGTGCGTTATATTATGAAATGATCTTTACATATATTACAATATTACGTATATTCATTTTGCTGTCATTGCCTTCTGAATAAATGAGCGTACAAGTTCCTTACTAATTTTATTTAAAAAAATCATTATCGCAAAAAATTCAGGCCTTTTTTTCTATAATTTAGATTAGAGTTGGCACAGCTTTTTAGCATTTATCGACTGCACGTCTCTGATAATACGTTAAAGTCGGTAAGTACAGCCAAGGATGATCATTTATTAAAATAATGGAGAAAAATAAGTATCTTGGATATAACAAAAACATGTAATAATAATTTGTTTCAAAAATAATATACATACTCATTTATATAGTTGAAAGCATCTACCTCTCTGTAAGTGTATGAGATGTCTAGATTATCAAACATATTAATTTCGGCTGTAAGTACGTGATGTGAAATATGCCTGCGTAATGATTTTCAAAATTGGAAATGATGAATTCAGAAAAGGGATAACGCAGGTAGAGTCTATCAAATAAGAGTAGAAAATATAAAAAATTGGACTTCAAGATTTGTAGGCTGGCAACACTAATTTACCTGTCAAATATTCTTTCTAAAAATGCAGAACACCGTATTCACATTTAAAAATAAATTTTTTGTTCCTAAAAATTAAAAAAATCGAGGAAGCACTCTTGTTAAGGTACCTGCTTAATGACATAAATTTGATTAAATTGTGTTCTACAAAGTGATTGGCTTCCATTTGATTTAACATAAATTTGAATTTAACAGTAGGTAGAAAGGAAGAATCATTGGTGAGTTAAGTTACACTACTTTTAAATCTGAATGAGTTAAATATATTCAGATCTAAAATTAGAGACATGATCTAAAGCCCGGACAACGCTAGTAGGTACTACAGCTAATATTAAATAAATGTGAGCAATTTCTAAAGTGTGCTTTATATTTTATTACAATATTGTTATTCTTCATTATGTTAACATAAAATTGTAAAGATATAATAATAATATACCTATACTTATGAATTTCTAAAAGCGGCCTACACACGACACTGCATGTAGTGACTGCAGAAGTGACTGCAGATAGCGTGGAGTTGAGCAAACTAGCGCTGTCTCGTTTTTTAAAGGGCCGCTAGAACGAGACAGCGCTAGTTCGCTCAAACCCACACTCTCTGCAGTCACTGCCACAGTCACTACATGCAGTGTCGTGAGGAGAGCGCTTGATTTGAGATCAGTTGAAGCAAAAAAGATTTTTTTCATTTTTTTGCCTTTAATTTTTTTTAATTAAAATATAGGTTACACAGCTTTAGATTAACACCATGAATATATTTTAGTATTGCCATTTGAAGGACAGTGGCGCCCTCCTATGTTTTCTACTCTTATTTGACAGACTGTACCTAAAAAAATAATTTTATTTTAATAATAAATCTGTAAAAATGTATATTTCTCATATAACGCCATTGGAATTTCTATGTTTTAAAATTTTCACAGATCTAAATCTGAATCGTTAATGATTTTTAAAGTTTACTAACGATATTTATTCGAAAGGCAATTTTGTAAATTATAAAGAATATTATCAATATGTGTTTTTAATAGGCGATGATCCTGAGGCAAATAAATATTTTATAAGTACTTTCCGCTTGACAAATCCTAGAATTACAACATCCCGTGATTTTTCACTGGTCTTCGCTAGTATTTACATATTTTACAATACACATTTAAAAGCCCACATATGAATAATCTAGTAATAATGAAGAAAAAACGATAATAAGTCAGATTTGAAGCATTCAGTTTGATTCCAATTAAATCTGGTTTAACATTCAAATCCCTAATAATGACAGAGTCATATTGCAAATAAACCAAGGGACAAGTGACAGCCATTAATCCACAGTTATGTCATTTGTTTGCTCTGGTATTGTATTGATGATACCACCCCCAGCAATGGAGCAGTCCCCGAATTACAATCAAATGGCATTTCCCGCAAGACGAAGGGTAGTTATTGAAAATGTTCACGCGTTTATTTACAAACCTCTCATCTCCGCGTTGCATAACTTAAATGGTACGAAAGTGTGGACCTTGATTTCACAAAGGCGTTTGGGATGACTTTGAAATGGAAATTGAAGAGCAAAACACGGGCTTGCGGTTCAAACTACATATTTTAACAGTTATTTTGGTGACATTAATATAAATATAAATTATATAATCATAAAGATAAAATCCAAGTGCATTGTGAATAGTAATTTTATTATTATATATTTTTTAATTTTTTGAAAAATTTATTTTACGGTTTTGTTATAAATTTCTATGCGTAGGTGTATAAATTTTAATATAACGAGACAAGTGAATCAGTAAATTGGGTACAAACTCACAATATCTTCAATTGTAATATTAAAATAAAGATGATCTAACGAGGTTTGGAGGTTGTGGAGTTTTTTTTTTAACATTAGCTCCGCAGTGAGGAAAATAATTAGGCCCTGAGGAAAATAATTCCCTTCAGGGCCTATGTCATCTTTGGGGATGCTGTGTGGAGGGTCTTTTAGGGAAAGAAGGAGAGGAAGTTCTGGGAAGGAAAAAGGTATGAACTGGGGGTTATGTTCCGATAGAGTACGGCTGGAGAAGTCAAAGGGACTCCCTCAACCATTCTCTCCCGATCCCGCCTGCCGTGCAGCTGATGGGCCGCCAAGACACGGACAAACTTCACCCCATGAACCCGGGCACCCCTGCTTAGTCACCAAACGTAGCGAACCACTCGGGGTGACTTATGGCAATGATTTTGGTTATCCAATCAATGGTTTCCGGGGCTGCGGTACCCATACCCGCCTCCCAAATCAATTACCAACCCTGATGCAAAGAAAATCATAAAACAAATTTTGAAATTATTGGGCTGTGAAAAAAACTTTTATATGGCTTTGTTTTTAAGACGGCTACAATAACTAACATATTTAAGTAAAAACTGAAAATTTCCTAAACAAAATAAAAAAAAATAGACACAAGAAGATGTTGGGAATGCTACAAGAAGACATGGGAAGTCAAATCCATAAAATATTAAATATATCTCATAGAAAAGTATCAAGGTTGTATGGTATTACTAGCTGACCCGGAAAACGTTGTTCTGCCATATACATTTGTTCATACAAAAATACTAAAATCGCGATTTAAAAATGGGAGGGGCGCGATTAAAAAATGGGAAGATGGGGGTAGGAGGGTGAAAATTTGGGGTTATAGGTATTTTTTGATGCCAAATTTTTGTCAACAAAATAAAAAAAAAATCTGGATAGGGACACCTTAATCACCTAGCGGTATGAAATATACTTTACGACCTATTCTAGTACCTAGCAAATATACATTAAAAAAATCATAAAAATCGGTTGAGCCGTTTTGGAGGAGTGCGAACACAAACACCGTGACACGAGATTTTATATATGTATATAGATTTCCTCTCTCATTACATCATATGAAAAGAAAAATCGATTAACTTTACCTGAAAAAATTAAAGGGTTGTTTAAAATCATTTAGGGTGGTTTGATACTTCACACGTCATCCCCAATCTCCGCTACGAGAGTGCGTCTCCCGCCACCCGACTCCCACACTAGGCACTGCGCGGCGACAAGTGAGCGGCGCGGCGGGTTAACACACAGCCGCTAGTACACATAATTGAGACGAGATGATACGAGAAAATCACCCCCCAGAGATTTGAATAAAGGATGTCGGTGGGCAAATTTACTGTCATCTGTAGTCTGTAAGCTGTGGGCTGTCTGTAGAGGGGCGCAAGACGGCAGACAGACAGCCGGTACCTACGTAACATACTCGTACCCACCTTCATTCAGTTTCCGTACAATTATGTTCTAGGCACCAATCCAAGCGTCATTCGTCAAACAAGTTACAAAAAATAAAATATACTAAGTACAATGTAAATTAAACATATACAATTAAATGAATGTGTGAGGGTTGTTTTTTTACGGACTGTTGTTCAATATAACAATACATCACACGCATTGGGAAAAATAGAAATGACAAAGAAAGAAAAGTGTTTGGATATAAAAATACACGCATAAAGCAAATTTAATTGGACAAATACGATTATACTTTAGGAATAGAACGTCAAGTCCAGTCTAAACAAAGTTTTGATATTAAGTCTGAATTGTTTTATAGAAAATATTGCTACTAAAAATAAAATGGTAAATATTAGTGACCGACCGAAGGATCGGTTTCGGTTTCGGTTTCGGCAAGGTTCGGCAAAAAAATCTAGTTTCGGCATCAGCTGCGGTTTCGTCAGAAAATCAGTAGAACCTTCGGTCGCACCGAAACTCTGCGTTTGTGAATTATCGCGCGTCGTTCGGCTGAATTCGGATGAGTTCGTGACTCGTGTGTCACCCGCCATCATCAGGTGATTTCACCGGCCGGTCCGGCGTAGTTATGTTGTGAAGTTATGTGTTATTTCTCGCGCATATATGTTTGTTACATATGTACAGTTAACACGTTTGTTCATTTCATAATTTTTGTTGGTTTTATAAAAAAAACAAATAATTAATTTTCATATACCTACCTACTTCAATTATTGTGTTTTTTTTTTTAATTTCATTTTACACGTGTAATAAGAATGTTGTGATTGTAAACGCAATTACAATTAAAATACTCAATTAATGCGGTCCTTTAATGCCAGTGTTGATTATTGACCAATTTTTGTTCCAAGAAGTAGTTAACATGATTTTGTTAATTTTAAAAAAAAGTTTTATATAAGTAACATTAAAAAAAAAATTTCACATACTTCAGTTATTGTATTTTTTTTTAATATCATTTAACACATGTTAACTGTCTGCATAAGTGTAAAAAATAAACCAAATTTTAGTAAACAATAGATTTTTAACATGACAAAAAAAGTTTCGGTTTCGGCCGAAACCGAGACAGATACCGAAGATTCGGTTTCGGTTTCGGCAAAAAGTCTTGTTTCGGTCGGACACTAGTAAATATACATATTATGAGATAAATAAAAGTTCTTATTTTAAATCTAAAAAATATCCACCAACCAACTGTCCAGTTGCGACGTGCGATAGAATTTTTTCATTTGCTTTAGTTAAACAAAAAATCATCGGTCTACATTACATTTTAACTCCAAATATGATCAGGATTCGCTGGTTAAAATTCTTCGGGTATCTATTTGTACTGGTACAAATACATCCTGTTTGTACTGGTTGATACACCCTTTATATTTTGGTTTACACGAGTACCCCGGTGACGGGTAACCTAACCAAATCAATTGATTCACCGAACTTACAACGAAACCTGAATGAAATTAGATTATCTGCTACCAAAAATATTCTTGCATTGAAATCCTTCAAACAAATTTGCTGACTTAACTCGGATCGGTTGGAAAGTTTTTTCTTGAATATTCATAATATTTTAGTCTTTCATTATCCCCGTTTTCAGTGTTTAGTCTTCAGTCTGCCATAATTGAAGTCAATCTTTCAATATTTCATAACTATTATATAAAAATAATAGCTTAAGCATCTAGCTCTGTCCAAGCTTTATTCTATATTAGCTGGTTTCCGGCATGCGTTGCAACGCCATGTTCAAAGAAATCCATTATTGTTTCTCCCTGAATCACCTTTCCCGTGCGTCCCCGTTCCTCACCTGCGTCCCCTTCCTAGCTAGCTTTATAAATTATAGCCCATATTATGTTATTCTGACGTATGAGCTATATTGTTGTAAGGTTTCATTAAAATCCATTTAGTAGTTTTTGCGTGAAAGAGTAACAAACACACTACATCCATACAAACTTTCGCGTTTATAATATAAGTAAGATTAAGGGGTGGGAAAAGGGGATGGGGTGGTTTTTCGAAATCTCGTATGTACAGTCACCTTTCTCTTGTTTTGAAGATCGATTGTACAATATTTCATCAATCTGGAATAAAATTGTTAATACAATAAATTTCTATAAAAAACACACCTACCCAAGACACTATATACCTATGTATACTGCACTAGATGAAGTTCCCGGCGGTGCCCGGGTAAGTTTTTTGAAATCAGGGTGGATAGTAATTTTTATCTTTTTTGAACGTCAATTGTATAAAATTTCATCAAGAATTAAGAAAATTCTTCTTTAGGGTGGTAAAAGTTCAAAACGAAAAGTCTTGTTTTGAAGTTAAAGTGTGTATATCGGAATAAAACTGTAGATTTGTATAAAAACAAACCCACGCCACCAGTTTTCTCTGTACAGATAATAGACATCCTAGATAAACATAAGATAGATTTCCAGAGTGATTTTTTTTATATGAATGCCTCACAAGAGTTCCAGCTGCTCCCGTCTGAGCCAGAGAGACTATGGCAACCCCAATTGGGGTATGTTGTGAGGCTGAAGGTATTGGGAGGGGAAGGAGATGGGGAAGAGGAAGGTGGGGAAGTACCTGGCTATTCAGATCTGGTCACCAAACACGGCTATCGCCATTTCAAGCAACGTTTCAATTCGGAATGGTGGTCTTATACCAGGATGATACTGAGAGTATCTTCCACTCTGATACTCTCAGTATCGCCCGGAAGACTAGCATTCAGAATAGAAACTTTGCATGAAACTGTTTTAGCCATGTTTAGTGACCAGACATAAATAGCAAGGTACTTCCTAACCTCCGTCTTCCCATTGCCTTCCCACTCCCTCACAATATAGCTGAATTGGGGATGCCATAACGTCATAACATAATGCCATAAAGTCGTAACGGCTCCAGTATTCACGAAAAAAATTTATCGTAAACAAATACGTATTTTAAAATATGGCATGTGCAAATGCCGTAACCAATAATAACATAAAATGCAGAACAGTTGTTCAGGTATCCATTTAAGATTGTAAAAAAATGCTTAAAAATCAAAGCCCCCTTCTGCATTTGTGCGTATAGAGGGAGTGTAGCATTAGTGTGTGCGGTGTTGGGGTGCGGGTGGCGGCATATTAGGAGAGCTTCGTTTGTTCTCAATCGCGTTTGTCCCGCGTGGCTTGATACGGGCGGGAGGCGCCGCTAAACGCGTTAAGGAATCACGCGCCGCGTAATCTCCGCACCGCGCGGCCCGGCCTTGTACTGGTACACTCGACAAATTCTACAATTTGAATAAAATGGAACTAAAAAAAATATACTATATTTACTATGTCAACACCGATTTTAGAACAAAAATTACAGAATATTCAAATGTGAGGTTATGTTTGACTTCCAAATTTAACAGGTTGATTGCCTGGAAAAGTGATATTTGCACGTCGTTTTATTTATTTATAATGTTGATTTAACGTCTGATAAATGTACCTAAATTGTAAAATTAAGTTGTAATGGTCTTAAAAATACACCTCAGCACATGTTCATCTGGTGAGGTGCTCGCCAGATACATCATCGTATATATAAATCATTTACATTAGACACCTTTGGGCCCCAAGATACTTAGGCATTTTGGGGCTCTTTGGGAGGCGGGCACGGGTACTGCTAAATTTGGTGACTTAGCAGGGGTATTGGGGTTCACGAGGTGAGGTTTGACTATGTCTTAGCGGTGGATACATTTGCGCACCTACCGCGTGGCGGGCTGAATCGGGAGAGAACGAAAGGACCTATTGAACTCTCCATCCGGGCCCTCTCGGCTCATGGATCCATAACCCGCATTATACACCGCAGTGGGAGGTATTCATGCGTCCGTCACTCATTGACACATTGATTTTTTTAATTTCCACATACATTTTTCTTTCGCAGAATTTGCTTTCCATAAAAAGACCTTCCACACAGCTTATGTAAAAAAACTTTATAAATCTACTTGATTCTCAGCAAATGGAAGGCGATCCGTCCGATCGACAATCCTTTGTTAACAGACCAATTGCTATCTCTAATGCACAGACGCGTTGGAGGCATACTGAGTCTATTCTACAGGTATTTTAATGGAGTCTGCTCTAATGAGCTAGTAGCATTGATTTTCGGTGCGTGTACGTGAAACTCGACGGACACGAGTGGAACACCCGTTCACAGTTGATGTTGGCTTGACGAGGGCAGGACTTCGACTCGGTTTTTCATATAATCCGGGCCTCGCATTAATTCTATGCTCTTCCTACAACCGACAATTACAACTATGTCGCCACCCCTGGGTGGTGATATAGTTGTAATTGAAATAATTTAATTCTAAAATAAATGAATTAATTACCAAATTAAAAAAATTGTGCTTTTTAGGGCCGGTTTTATAAACGAAGTACCAAATTTCAGTTACGTAACGAATCGTTTTTCATAAACGGACCGCTAACCGTTCGTTATCTTATTTTCCGTATTATAAACAAATGTGCATTACTAGCGGTCATCGGTTACATTTAGTCCCAAAGTTTTATTACTTGGGTCACTCTGCACTACTTGCATTGTTATACGGATGCGTCGACTTAGAGATTCCTGTAAAATCGCCAGCTGCTTGCAGCATTGATCCCAGAGCTTAGAAACGTAGTGTTAATAATAACTCATTTGTTGTTAAGTTTAATTTGTGGAACCCCATTTTAATTTAAATTTTTTTTATATATTCTAATATTTTTATTCATTTAAAAAAAACGTTATTCTATTTAAAAATACAGTTTATAAACAAGTTCTTCTGTGTAAATATTAACTATTATTACTCGTGACAGCTGTTTCGCCTTCTGAAGGTATTATCAAACTTGGCGAAACATCGGTCACGCGCCCAATAATTATATAGCAGAAATAGTTTATAAATAAACTGATTTTATCAATTGAATAATAATATTATTGAATATCTAGAAGAAATAAAGCTGGACTGGCGTCACTGATTTCGATAATAAATAAATAACCGAGCGCCGAGAACAACTTCCTACTTAAAACTGTCAAAAAACGTCAACAAACAGATCGTTATCCATTTAACTGACCAAAATCGGTCCGTAAAGCATTAACCGCTATATAACCGACTGGTAGCCTTGTGAATGTTTATAAAACGGCAAAATCAAGCGGTCAATCAAATATTAGTTAAAAATGGGATCAAGCGTGACGAACGGATGGTTATAAAACCGGCCCTTAAAGTAACATTAATTCTCCCTCCAAACGTCGCGTCGCGGGGATACCATTTAAACGATCGCGATCGTACCTCCGCGCATTCCTCCAACCTGCGCAAGAGGAGTGGGTTGGGTATATAATCTCGCCTTTACGGGTAACAAACCGATACATTTGATTTAAATGGGCATGTGGAAATGTAGACTTATAAAAAATATGATTACAAATTACCCGACATCTCAAAATTGACTTGCGTAATATATATTTTATCACATCTTTTTTCTTATTTCTTTTAAAATATATATATTTTTTAGAAAGACAAACATTCCCAGGTTACTAATAACCTGAAAATATTTGAAAATATCCTACTACCACCACAGTAAGCGGAAAATATTGCTAGTGTCGTGATGGAGGACTTTGCCAGCAGAAGAATCAAACACGCTACGTCTGGGTGGGATATAAACGCAATGGCAACGCGGTCACTGACCAGTCATATCTTCTACTAACCTCAAAGAAAAGCTGCATCAATGTATTATTTAATCTTAGTAGGCATATTTATTATGTACGTATCTACATCCTACGTCTGTCTCGACATAGAATTTCTTAGTTAGAAAAAAGCCCTGATATAATATACAGGAAGTTAGGGGCGTACCTGACTTACATTAACCAGTGATTCGTGACATTATTTGGAGCAAAAAATGTAAATGAATTTTTGGTCCCCGGTGACAACATGTAAAAATTTTAATTTAAAAAAAAATGCCACGGCAAACAATCGAACCCCGATCAACTGGTTGAAAGGCAACTATGCACACCAATTCCTTTAAAAACAGTGGGATAAATTCATTTTATTATGTACCTTTCGAAAATAATATAAGAATATATTTTTTTAAATTTTATAATATTACGTACACATAACAAAAATTATATTGTTTAATTAATTAATTTAATTTAATCTTAATTAGAGAAAACAAGAAATATGTCATTTTTAAATCAGATTTTAGACGTATTGACTCTTTTCTACAAAAAATTATAAATGAATTTCGAAAGATTATTCTGTTATCTAGCATTTGCATGTTTTAAATTTTGAGAAAAAAATGTTTATTTATAGTATAATAAGGTTATACCATAGGTCGTTGGCAGATTTGCTAAATTTTCAAAAAAGATTTTGTATTATACCACACCCATTTCAAATCATATATGATTTATGTGGGTATCGCATGTTTTAGAATTTTAATTTTAATTTAAAAATCATTGAAAAATATGTACGTACATGTGTTTCTTGACGAAACACATGTCCGTTTGTGTATTTTTTTGCGCACTTACAAACTAATATATTTCAGATTTTTTTAACATTCTTAATTAATTTAGACATTATTGAAAAATGATAAATACTTACAAACAACAAATTATTACAAAGACTACATTATTTTAATAGTTTTATCATCACGCCTTTCAGCATTTTTGGATGCAGGTATAAATTAAAGCAAATTTGGAATGAAATAAAATCGATATAGATTTATAATTTTAAAAAGCTGTTACGGAGAATAATTAATCTTTGTCATTATAACCGCCAAAGACTGCAAGTAAATTAAATGTTATTTAATATGCATGGAAATAGTGATGAACATAATGTCCCTTTAAGCCCGGCGTATCAGCCCGCCACACTCCCGCGTAATAATATCATTTGCTTTTTTCTTCCCCACAATCAGCGAACGGAGCGAGATTTCGCAAATTGAACGTTAAGTACAAAATAAAAATATAGAGAGGGATTACAATTAAATTTTAAACGCCGCACTGCTTTCTTTAAAAAGATAAAGCCGGTTGGGTGCGGGGGGGACCTCTCCATTTGTGGAGGGGGGGGGGGGATGAGTATGACCCCCTGGGTAGGGTTCCACCCACCCCCACGTTGGGGGTGAGTGAAGTTACCACAACCCTATTAGGACCGCAATTGAGGATGCTTGGAACGTCGTTGTTGCCCTTCTTAATTTTAAACGCGACTCATTTCTTTCATTTAAATTTTTAAATATTTTTACCATAAAGAATTCTGGCTCACATAATACGACTTCCTCTATTTGTACTCGTAACAACACGGATCCATAATATACAATTATTTATTTTTAATTCTTGGCTAACTTCAATAGCGCCGTTTTGTGGAATAACAACAAAAGTAATATGGATATAGACAATAAATAACATTTAACTATATGTAAGTATATGAGTACAGAATCACAAATGATAACGTTTTTTTTTAATTTATTTTTAACTTCATGAGTAAAGCATCAAATTGTAATATTTAATTAAATGAAGACAATATTAGCGAAACTCAATCGAAAATCTGGAAACAGAAAAATCAGAAAAATATATTGACACCATCGTTGTCCCAGAGGTGCCAATACCTTTTTCTGATTTTTCTGTTTCCAGATTTTCGATTGAGTTTCGGTGATATTGTTTTCATCTAATTAAAAATTATAAGTTGAGGTTGTACTCATATTGTTAAAAATAAAAATATATATTCATCCTAGACTTGCAGAAAAGTCAATAGATGTCGCATATTAAAAATTAAATGGATAAAAAAATTATCCAGACAATACCTAGATAGCATTTAGGGTTTGAATCTTGCAATCATACAAAAAGATAGCTGACAATAAAATATGCGTTAAGAAAATGAAGATAATATTGGTGGTTCTTAGTCGAAGTATAATACCTACAGTTAAAAATGACCGAATCGGATATCGACAGTGGCGCAGTGGTTGGCGCAGTGGACCGGAAAGCTGAAGGTCTTCGGTTCGTTTTCTAGAGGTGCCAGTATCTTTTTCTGTTTACAGATTTTCGATTGAGTTTCGCTAATATTGTCTTCATATAATTAAAAAATGTTTTTTCTTTATTCCAAGTTATAAACATACTGATATCGGTTGTTAGTGCATGGGTAAGTAAGTAATGTGAAATATTCGTACAAATTACAGACACGAGATAAAGTTGGACCAACATTTTTTTTAGATTAATAATTCTTTATTCGAAATGTGGTGATAAAATGAATACACGTTACTGAGACAACGCGCGTGGTTTCACTGAATGGTAAGCGGAAAACTCCTGAATTCAACTCAACACATCTTTTGAAAGGTCATTAAAAGTGATGAACAAAAAAAAGCTTAAATAGGTTACGTTAGGTTAGGTTATGGACTATTTTAATTTTTTTTTTTTTTCATAGCTTTTAAAGACTTTTCAAAGAGGTGTTGAGTTGAGTTGTTTCTGAGTTCTCATGGAACCCTCTAAACATACTTTAGCGGCATGTTCATACACATATTCTTTGAATGGCTAACCTTTTTAGAAGCGGTGCAACATTTTTTTGTTCGAATGGTATGAGTTACGAGTCATTGTTTTTAACTAGCAGACCCGGCGACACGTTGCTGTGGCTAACGAAACACAACGCCACGCCATTACCCAATTTTTACAACCAACGTCATCTGTTAAATCGAATCCACACCGGGATCCAATTTGGGAGGCGGGAATGGGTACCGCCGCCCCGGGAACCTTTATTGGATAACCAACACCTCTGCCATAGGTCACCCCAAGTGGTTCGCTACGTTTGGTGATTTCGCAGGGGTGCCCGGGTTCATGGGGTGAGGTTTGTCTAGGTCTTGGAGACGGATGACCAGGACATACTGAACCCCAGATTCCTACCCACCCCTTAAACCCTTTTCCTTCCCAGAACTCTCCTCTCCTTCCTTTCCTTAGAAAAAAACCCCCCAAACGACATCCCCAAAGATGACATAGGCCCTGAGGGAAATTATTTTCCTCAGGCCTCCTGTGTGGAGCTCATGTAAAAAAAAAAACACCACCCGCTTGCCAGCCCGCTCCATTTATTTATATATTCCAACCAATTTACACAAAACCTATTACATGTCTAAAAACCTTCCGCATGAATTACTCTATCTATTGGTGAAAACCGCATGAAAATCCGTGGATCAAAGGACCTAAGCGCACAGACAACGGGAGCGACTTTATTTTATACTATGTAAAAAAATGTCAGTGGGTTACAAGTATACTTAAAAGTCTTCTACTATTTTTTATAAATACTTTTTGCTTCACATATCCTACATTTATAATAATATCCCATGATTTCAACAGCGTGTCTTTAATAAATTTCGCTAGAAAATGGAAATTTTTTCAAACGGCGTTATCTTGGCGCAGTTTCTTAGTCACCTGACACCTATGATCACGCCTTGAAATTCGGAAGGAATAAAGCAATATTATTACCTACTTAAGAAGCATAACATTTTTTTGGATCAGCTATCACCTTGCCGGAAGATCACCGCCAAGTCTAAAAAGACTAAATTCAATTGAAATTACACGAGTGATGTGAAATAAAAATAAACACATAATTAGTGTGGGTTTTTAATATCCACGTATCTTGGGAAGCCGCCAAAAGCCGCCTTTTGATATCGGATGAACACCGCGAAGGTAAATCGACTCCGTGGGATATAGCCCGTTTGTCATTTCCTTTAGAATTGTTTCCTAGTAAGGTGTCATTCATTGTTCATAAAACAATTAATGTAGATATGAATAACGTATTATTTGTTTATTATATTACTTTTGTTTGAATTGAACAAAGAAGGTGACACATTTAAATATGAGCCTAAATTGAGGTCAGTTTATTACCAATTTTCTCAAGTACTCTTTTTTATAAATGACATTAACGAAGGGTACTTCCTAGAAATAATGAGGTCGTTATAAATATTGCACAACTTTAAGTAAAGTTTATTTCCGTGTTTATTGCTAAAACAAACCAAGATTTTAGATAACTTGACACGTCTAATTCAGGCTAATTTGTTCGCTTTTCGGAACAACTTATGTAGGTCTCTTGGAAATCGTTGTGTCTCCCTCACTATCACGACCGGCGTAGTCTAGCGGGAAGGCTCTTGACTCTCAATCCGAAGATCGCGGGATCGAATCCCGGCGCGGCAAATAATTTTTATTTGTTTTGTGTTATAATATAACATTTTCATAATTTATTAATTAAAAATAATATATAGTATATTTGCGGCACGTTCCAGAGTGGAAGATACTCTCAGAATCGCCCTGGTTTAAGACCACCATTCAGAATTGAAACGTTGCTTGAAATGGCATTAGCCGTGTTTGGTGATCAGATCTGAATAGCCAGGTACTTCCCCACCTTCCTCTTCCCTATCTCCTTTCCCTCCCCACTACCTTCAACCTCACAACATACCCCAATTGGGGATAGTCTTACTGGCTCCAGACGGGAGCAGTTGGGACTCTTGTGCGGTATTCATATAAAAAAATCATGGTTGGAAATGTGATCTACAAAGTGTGAGAAAGAAAAAAAACACCACGCATTACATCTAAATCTAAAAGTTAACCGCTAAATAATTAAAATGTACGCCTTCATGAAATCAACGTTCTCGACCACAATAAGGAACTCCAGTGAAAAATATTATGGCTTTAAAAAACTATGTTCATACAGACCAATGAACGCTGATTCTGAACATATAAGTTTAATTTCATAATATTAAACGTAGAGTTCTTAAAAAATTATTAAAAAGTGCATTTTTAAACACACTGTAAAGTTGGCATTACTGAATGGTTAGTGTTGACGTCACGCGTCACCAGTCATTTTATTGAAACTTTGATTATGTAGGTATGACACAAGCCATCATTATTAACAACATTTCATGTTATTCGTTATTTCATACTGTTTATAGAGATTTAGTTGTTGTGTTTATTGAAACAATATTTAAGCCTAAATAATTCAGTATCAAATATAGAGGTATCTCTATTAGTTTATCTCTCTTATTTAAAATATTGAAAAACTTTAAACTGTACGAAAAAATCATATAAATATACTATATCATAATGCTACATAGGCCAAAATGTTGAGTGGAGTAGAATCAAAATGGCCGCAATCGATCAGCTGATATCGTTTGCAAGTGATGACTTTTGTGGGTGATTCTTCGTTTTTGATAATATTGATTTTAAAAGCTAAAAAAATAATAATTTCAAACAATTTTTATACCACTCTCCCATAATAATATTCAAAAATATAATTAATATAATATAATTAATAAATAATTCCACCTAAATAATGTTTTAACGTATCGAATAGTATCATCTTTCTTCCGTATAATTATCATACAAAGTGACAACAACTGTTGAAAATAAAAATAACTTTTTAGGAGTGATAACGTCACACGATTTAATACATATGCGGTGGTTTTTGGGGGGTCTTGAAAAATTAAAACTTTGACAATTATTTTAACTATTAAAACTAACTCTAAAAAAAATATATATATATATATGCAGTTAAAAAAAAATTGCAATATTTAATTAATTTTTTTTACATGAAACTACAAAAAGGTGAGTTAACGATAACGTTTATAATGCATTTACGTGATAGTTTCCGACAAAATAGGCCCGGGGCCTGAGGGGTTAACATCATGGCGTCCCTCTGGCCAGTTGCTTCACATGACTTGAACAATTCATCAAATTTCATAGTTTTCAAATTTTGTGAAAGTTTCATTCAAGTTCTTTGAAACAACTGGCCCTAAGATTTTATATTTGTCTTGCTATCATTATACCAATTTATTTTTATTATGATGTGATAATTATATGTACAATGGGGTGGCCTAGAGTACCTCCGTACCTTCCCCCACCAACCCTTATTGCCACCTCTTTTTACCGACCTAATCTCGCCCCAGCGGCACTGGTGGGTGGTGGCTCACTTTACAGCTGTGACGTCAGCGTTCCTGGCTGAAATATGGCCTTCATTATGACGTAGTGAGTGCACCACGACATCTAATAAACCATTATGTATTTTTTTAATTAAACTAAAGAACTCTCTTTTTAATAAAGCTGGTTAAAATTTGATGACTTTTCTATTTGCAAAATAGGAACCGAAAACTCCTTGTTTCGGAAAATTGAAAGAATTGTCTTGGTGGTTGGATAGTTAATACTCGAATAATTCTCCACAATATCGCTCTTATTTATTTTCATTTTACTTCAATAATGAATGGCATTTTTTCTGGATGTTCACCAATATAAGATATTTTTTTACATTAACTCCACACAGGAGGCCCTGAGGAAAATAACTTCCCTCAGGGCCTATGTCATCTTTGAAGATGCTGTGTGGAGGGTTTTTTGAGGAAAGGAAGGACTGAACACGGGTCTTGAAGAGACCCATATTGAATGAGGGAGGAAACACAGAGGTCGGCAAATCATTCCACAGCCGAGCCGTTGAACTCATAGAAACGACCCGTTCTCATGTGACTAATGTCAAACCGTGTACAAATGTTGGGCGCGTGTTTGGCGTGTTTCCTGACTATGCACCGGTGCCGAGGGGATCAATGACGCTAGTTCCTCGGAGCATCTTCCATTGTAATACCGGTAGAACAAGGACAGCATTCCCACCTGACGCCTGTGCTCTAAAGATTGCAGTCCGTCTGTTAAGATGGGAGAATCTATCAAACGGACCGCCCGTTTCTGCACAGAGTCAAGGGTTTTTTTTAAGGTATTTTGGAGCTCCAGACCAGAGGTGGCTGCCAAATTCAACCGTGGGGCGCACTTGCGATTTGTACAGGGTTAGCAGTTGTGTACTATTAAAGTATCTGCGGGCCCTGTACAGTACGCCCAGTTTCTGAGAGGCTAACTTAACTCTGGTTTCGATGGAGCCCCCGTTCCTGAGCTGGTCACTTAGAGTTACACCAAGCATATCGATGGAGGTCCTGTTCGGAAGATTGCTTCCGTTGAAGGAGACTAGATTTTCATTTCGATCCCTTTTAGACGTTATCAAACATGATTGGGTCTTTGAAACATTAAATTCGACAAGGTTATTCTTACCCCAAGAGAAAACACTCTCGAGGTAACCGTCCATTCTTTGCTTCAAAGCCTTCCGAGCTACTGGAGTTTGTGTGCCCTTTGGGGGCTTGTCAAACAAAAAGCTATCATGGACTGTACTGTCATCCGCGTAACATTTGATCGGTGCACATGATAAGAGGTCATTGATGTGCAACAGAAACAGAGTCGGTGACAGAACCGATCCCTGTGGGACGCCAGCATTTATCGAATGCGAGGAAGAGGTGAAACCATCGACCTCTCCCTCAAAAAGTCAGCAATCCACGTACACAAGGATGCGGGAAGTCCGTAAGAAGGCAGTTTGTTGACAAGCCCTCGGTGCCAAACCCGGTCAAAGGCCTTGAAAATATCCAGTGCAGCCGTTTGGGTCTCACCGAAACGTTCCAGGCACCGCTCCCAAACATGCGTCACATACGCGAGAAGATCACCGCACGAGCGGTTCCGCCGGAATCCGTATTGACGGTCGTTAATAATTTTGTTCTTCTCGAGGTTTGTGAATGAAAACTATTTCGCACATAATCATATTTTTATTTATTACTAGCTGACTTACAATTCGAACTGGAATAAATAATAATAAAAAAGTATTAGTTCAAAACAAATTGTTTATTGTAATGCTTCTTGATACAATTGTTTCTTCCTGCGTGTCCTTTCCCATTCGTTAAGTTCCCCTTCCGCCTCCCCTTCCTCTCCCGCGCCTCCTTCCCCTCTCGTGTTCCCACTCCGCCTTCCCTCTCCCCACTCCCCTCGCCCGCTTTCCCCTCCCCAATTCAGTTTTCAAACAGTTCGCGTGCATGAATTTTTTTAATACAAATTTCATAATGCCAGAGCTCACCAGTATTATATAGAAACTTTCTCACCAAAGTTTCATCGCAATCGTATTAACGGTTAGCAATTCATAATTTCATGATGCCAGAACTCACTATTGTTTAAATGTAAATAAAATCCATCGCGGACATGCACACATCAAATCCCCAAAGTTTGAATGAAATAGGTAAAGTTCTGAAGTTATGGCGTGACCAAGGGAAACCGGGATTCATTTTTAAATATATGGATTATTTTAGAAAATTACAAAATATATAAGCTTTAACGGTCAAACGTACTGCAGTTGAAGGGATGGATTCATACGTCCGTCACTCTTGGACACACCGACCCCCAGATTCTTACCATTTTCCTTCCCAGAACTCCTTCCTTTCCTAAAAAAGATTCTCCACACAGCACCCTCTTAAATGACATGCGCCCTTAGATGAAATGCTGCTGTGTGGGGGTCTTTTTGTGGAAAGAAAGGAGTGAACCTGTAGAAGAACTGTAAAGAACATGTAAAGAAAGTACCTGAAGGAATCAATGACGCTAGATCATCGGAACATCTAACATTGAAATACCGGTAGAACAAAGACAGCACTCCCACCCGACGCATGTGCTCTACAGAGTGCAATCCATTTAATAAGAGAATCTATCAAACGATCGCCCGCAGAATCGAGAGTTTTTCTCAGGTATTTTGGGGCTCCAGACCAGAGATGCTACCAAATTAAACCGTGGGGCACTTGTGATTTATACAGGGTTAGCAGTTGTGTACTATTAAAGAATCTGCGGGCCCTATATAGTACGTCCAGCTTCTGAAAGGCCAACATAACTCTGGCATCGATGGAGCCCCCGCGAGCTGGTCCCTTAGAGTCACACCAAGCATATCAATGGAAGACCTGTTCGGAAGATTGCTTCCGTTGAAGAAGATCAGATTTTCGTTACGATCCTCTTCCTTCGCGTTTACCTAATTAAACCAAGGAAACATACGCAGAGAAAAATTGCTGAACCAAAAAATTAACAAATCGCGCTCGTTTCGTCAAAAGCAAATAACACTTACCTACCGTTTAAATTTAAACCAACATGAAAACGAATTAACAAGTACACCGGCCTACATCAGTCAGGGGTTACAAGTTACAATGGTTTAAATACGGCCTAACCCGAGCCATTAGCATTCAATTGTTTAGTGAACTACTATTATTACCCGTTATAATATGTGTGGGTCTTAAGCCGGATTCACGAGGGGCCAGTAATTTAAAACCACTCGTAAAAAGATAAAATTCAAGTAGTGAAAGCTTTATTCATTGAGGGGCGAATGGTAAAGTTTTTTGGTATGGTGCCTAGAGCCTAAAGGTGGATTGTCTGGTTGTTTGGGGACAGGGTTTTAAAACCACCCGCGATTATCCTCCCCAATCCCTCGGCCGAAGCTGGAATCCCGAAGCCCTATATTGGTGAAGCCTTAACAACTAACCTTCCAGCGCGCAGGGGGCGCTATGCGCTGTGGATGAACTTATTGTTTTGACACGAATCGCAAATTAACCCCGGAAATACGTCGGAAGTCATTTGGACAATGTTTTATTCAATAGGCCACTTGCATGGATTTCATAACGACTTGGAAAAATCGAGTGGATAGATTTTTTTACTAAGATTACGAAAATGTTAGTAATTTTTTTTAGAAATGCACAGTTTGTTTTTATTTTAAAATAAATAAATCCATTATTTGGGCCCGTGACGTCACTACACGAAAATATCCGTCTCCGATAATGTTCCTATTAATTTTGTAAAATTCCACTCTGATTTTTTTTTTATATGGCAACACTTTGATTTCAGGCGAATTTTTGAATTTGACATTTAACGTTCACTAGATTTATTGTTTGTTCTCTGCGAACTTATCATTTGGTTTGACTTTTTGACAGATGTTATGAAGAGAACCCCGTACATTTTACGCTGTATGTACGTGTTTTAGAGGTATAATGGTATTGGTGCTGATTTTAACAAAGTAAAATTTCATAATATTCTTATTATTATCATAATTTACAAGTACAAGTTTATTAAATTGGATTCAGTAATACAGAAGTTAAACATTATAATGATTTAGGATCAATTAGATGAATCAAGGAAAAAAAATATTAATGAGATGTAATATTTTTGGTATGCCTCGTTATTCTACTGTGTCCCTTCTTGTGGAAAACGTTCTTTTTTTAAATGATCTTTAGCTATGTAATTATCGTTTTTTCGCACCCATAAAATTATGTCCCGTCTTTGCGGTTTATAAAAATGGTCTGATTTTTCGGATTGAAATTTTCAAAAAATCGCCAGGGTTTCAAAAATACGATAAAAAAACAGAATGTCTTAGAATATTTGCCTAAACCGGAAAAAAAAATTAAAAATGTGATGCAAGTGGTATATTGTGGCTCTGCGGAAATTTGCTGTAATATTAGTTTTTTTTAGATTAATCCGGATTCACAAAAATTTTATTACTGAAAAAGTTCGATGCTAACGTCAACTGTCGTTTTGATAGCCTTATGTTATATGCTACGATCTTTGAGTACGAATCCGTGAGTGACGGGCTCAAATACCTGCGTGCGCAAGTAAAAATAATAGTGTATTTGCAGCACGTTCCGGGGTGGAAGAGACCATCTTTCTGAATTGAAACGCTGTTTGAAATGGCTCTAGTCGTGTTTGGTGACCAGATCTGAATAGCCAGGTACTTCTCCGCCTTCATTTTCCCTATCTCCTTCCCCTTCCATCTAACTCCAGCCTCACAACATACTTCAATTGGGGATGCCACAGTCTCACTAGCCCTAGAAGGTTGGGACTCTTTATTTTTTTAAATGTGAATATCGTAAAAATCCCATGTGAGACTATGGCATCCCCAAATGGGATATGTAGTGAGGCTGAAGGTAGTGAGGAGGGAAAGGAGATGGGAAATAGTATGATGGGGAGATATCTGACTATTAAGATCTGGTCACTAAATACGGATAAAGTCATTTCAAGCAACGTTTCAGTTCTGAAAGGTGGTCTTACACCAAGGCGATACCGAGAGTATCTTCCACTCTGGAACGTGCCGTAAACGTACTATTTATTATTTTAAATGAAGTAATTGTGATTTAACAAAAATTATTAAAATTCAATTTATCAGCGCACGCCAGGATTTGAAGCCACGACCTTCGGACTGCTAGTCGAGAGCCTTATCCCTCGAGCACGGAGGCCGTCACCTTGTCTTGTGCGGTATTCACATAAAAAGAAATTTCTTTTAAAATTCAAATATGGTCTAAGTACGAGTATTGGCAATTTTTGGTACTGTCTGCCTGGAACCAGCGGAAATATTATGTCCCTAATTTGGGGTTGGTTTGTTTTGAGGCTGAATGGAGCAGGGAAGAGAAGAAGAAAAGAGATGTTCCTTCAGAATTGAAATGATATGATGTTTTTTTAAATTAGTTTAGTGACTAGATTTTACTAGCCAAGTACTTCTCAATTATTCTTTTCCCTATATCTTTCCCCCCCTCATAATCAAATATATAAAATGAAAATGCCACGCATGCAAAAGCTCAACCTTTATTTGGAAAAGTAGTATTATAGTGAAAAGTGATAAAAATATATGTTTTTCTTAGGCAATAAAACAGTAAAACGTTTTTAACAATTATTAAAATTTGGGAGGCGGATATGGGTACCGCCGCCCGGGAACCTCATCTAGAACTTCATCTTCTTCCTTTCCCTAAAAATACCCTCCCCACACAGCATCCCTAAAACTTCCATAGGTCCCGAGGGACTTTTTCACTTTGGGCATCCTGTGTGGAGCTAACGTAAAAAAAAGAAACCATTTAGATTCATATTTTATAAAAAAAACCGTGCTCAATTTAAAGGCATTTTAATTGAAATAAAACAATGACTTTGTTTGTAACCACGATTTAATTTTTTTTTTCCAAATCGACGCTTAACATAAGCATCTTCACCCTGAAGAAGCTTATGTTAAGCGAAACCGGACGGTATTGAAAAAATTATATAATTTGATTTTAAGTTTAATTTATACCCTGGAGTAGCTTATGTTAAGCGAAACCGGTAGTTATTGAAAAAAATAAATAATTAAATCGTGGTTACAAATTACAAACAAAGTTATTGTTTTATTTCAATTTTTATTATAATTTAGTTTTAATGAATTCTTTTTGTTAATATTGTTCTTTAGGAATTGCTTTGTATATACTGTATATTCTTTGTTTCACATAATTTAATCAATTTTGTATTTTGTAAGGACTCGTAAGGAACACTATAGGATTAATTTTAAGTTTATTATAATTAAGCGCACTTGAAGTGAAATATCACAAAACTGCGCTATATAAATACTACGTTATTATTATTATTATTATTAATAATATGTCAAACCACAAAGTGACTGCTTTCTACCAAAATATAAAGGCATTTTGTGTGGTAAGTTGTTATTTTACTATTAAGAGGTATATTTTCCAGTCGATTGATTGTCCGTGTACACTTTTCTTAAAGGGTGTCTAGAAGTAACACAAAAAATTACACTTAACCACGATTTTCATTGACACCGCCCTGAATTAATAGAATCTGCCCCGGGTATAGCAGCTTCGGCACGAAACCCGATAACACGGCACTCGGAGCACTTGACCCGCTGAGCCACGGGCCTCGCGTCGGGCAGCCTGCGGGGCAACGGGGACAGAGCGGATAGGGATTTGCCATCACTGAAACCTCTGCGCTTTATGGTGCCCTGGTACTTTTAATGTTATTTTGAGGTTAGTTTAGCAGCAAAAGCTTCTCATACGGTAGAGACTCAGGGGTTTTGAAATTTGCACGGCATTTCAAAACTACGGTCGTGTTTTAGTATTGAGCTGTGGAGCTTCCAAATTTATTCGACATTACATTTTAAATTTTATAATAAATTTTAAATTTCAATTTGAGAGGCGGGTATGGGTACCGCCGCCCCATTTATTGGATAACCAACACTTCTGCCGTAGGTCACCCCAAGTGGTTCGCTACGTTTGGCGACTTAGCAGGGGTGCCCGAGTACATGGGGTGAGGTTTGTCCAGGTCCTAGTCCTGCTGCATGACGAGCCAGATCAAGAGAGACTGGTTGAGGGAGGCCTTTTGACCTTTCCAGCCGGACTCTCGATCCATCGCCTTGCACCGCAGATGGATTGATACTTCTGTCACTCCTGAGCCCTGTATGAACTCCTGAGTATGAACTCCTGTCATACACTGAGCCCCCAGATTCCTTCACACCCCTCATATCCTTTTCCTTCACAGAACTTTCTACCCTTCCCTTCCTTGAAAATACCCTCCACACAGCATCCCCTAAGATGACATACGCCGTGAGGGATATTATTTTCTTCAGGGTCTCCTGTGTGGAGCTAATGTAAAAAAAATAAAAAATAACCACGAGCACATCAATGTCGGTAATTTATAGAAAAATGAAACAATACAACTTTGAATAAACCACTTATATGATGCGTAAATTCTACCGGTTTCGGAACAAACTTTCCTTTTTCAGGGAAAGCTTATACTAATTTGACAGTTTCGAACAATGTTTTATTATGGTAGGGGTGGAGCTGTTGCTAGTTATTAATCGGTAATTTATCATCGTTTTCAAGCGATTGTTGACGAACTGATGAATTTGTGTACAAAGTGGACTTCATTGTTGTTTGTTCGTTGGCAATCTGCAGTCGTTTTAGGTAACTATGACGAATATTAACGATCTTTTCGAAACAACTTTTTTTAATGTTTCAGATTACACATATATTGTTGTTACCATCACATAGTCAAATTTATAGCCATCTTGTTAAAAAGTTCTTGCTTAATAGAGTTGTCGCTGCAGATATTCGAAAACGAAAATAGAACACACTAATAAATTTACAGATAAATGAAATACAGATTATCAAGTTAAAACAGGACTTCAGTTAAGAAATCAATGTTTTTTTCTTCAGTCTTTGCAAAATCTCTTTGTGGCGTCATTTTAATGGAACTTTGTAAAGCACCACTTATGTCAGGATAAAATATAAAATTAAAATAAATAAACTATAAGTTTTGAACCTGGTTGATAATTTTGATTAAATAAGGGGTGTTTCACAAAGTGATTTGTTTCAATTCAAAATTATAAATGTTTGGTTGTCTCTCGTAATGGAGGTCTATTTGAAGTCTACATTTTTATTTATTTTATTTTATTTGGGAAAATTAACAGATTATTTACATTTATAACAATAAAATTAATACACACAAGTGAATTCTAGGCAACCGTGACATTAGGACACGTGCTTAAAATGGTTGAGGTACTTTAATATCCACTGATGACCCCAAAAATAAAACAAAATAACATAAAACTTGTTAAAATATGTCTATTCTTTAAGCCTTTAAGCATTCCAAGATATCAAAAATAGCACGTTCTTCGAATATCCGACGAATTTTCTTGTAAACATTTCACTTTCACTTTGTGAACCCTAAAATCGAAAGTGGTGTGGCTATAATTGCGCAATTGTTTCTCGGGGCGGACAGTGATATGTGTCACTCACCCGTCAGAGGCATTTGACGGACAAATTGGTTTCGTTTGGACTTTCAAAGGTCGCCGCGCCGCGCCCCGTCAAACTCTGAGAAAATTTGAATCTAGTTACGGGCCGGGGCTTTAGATTCTAGGTTAGGTTTTCCTTTGGCCGAAACCGATACAGAATACAAACTAAGTCCGTATTATATTCTAATAGGGTCGGCCGGCAGGGGCTTGCGGGATTAGAGTACGGTGTATGATTTCACAGTGTTTTGTTGTAGGTAGTCTTTAATCCCTGCGTGTTGAATTATTGATACTACGTACTTTTTCACGGTAATTTGATTTTGTTTCGTTAATCCAGTAATTCAGTATCAGTTCTATCATCCTAGATGTAAAGCGAAAAAAATAAATAAAAAAACAATTGATGTAAATAGTTATTTCCCCCGGACAAAACTTTTAGTATAAATAGATAAAGCGACACTGGAAATATATTTTGCATTAGTTTCAAGAGAGCCTCAATATTATAAGGGAACGTACCCATACTACGTGACCAACTTTTTGCAATTTTTAACCCCCCCCCCCCCCGGTGACCAAAAACTTAAGCAACCCGCCGCTCATTTGTATGGAGCGTGACATTTTGAAGACCCCCCCCCCTAAACGTGTCACGTAGTATGGGTACGTTCCCTAATAGTGTAACAATAGGCCATTTGCATGGATTTCATAACGACTTGGAAAAAATCATGTGGATAGAATTTTTTACTAAGATTACGAAAATGTTAGTAAAAATTTTTAGAAATGTACAGTTTTTTTTTAAATAAATAAATCCGTTATTTTGGCTCGTGACGTCACTACATGAAAATATTTCGTCTCCGATAATGTTATATTAATTTTTAAAAATTCCACACTGATTTATTTTTTTATATGGTAACACTTTTTTAATTTGACATTTAACATTCACCAGAATTATTGTTTGGTCTCTGCGAACTTATCATTTGGTTTGACGTTTTGACAGATGTTATTTTTATTTTTTTATTTCTTTTTATTGAGGAAACAAACAGTCATACAGTAAAATAATTTTTGTTACGCTGTAATTAAGGGTTGAGTATAATACTGTATGTACTATGGTTTCACCACGAACTTTTCGGTTATACCGAGCGCCAAAATACTGCTTTTGTGCAGAATTATGCCCGTGGTGAAATAAAACATGAAACTTCATCTCAGGAGTGAGCATATGTCTGTGATCTCCAGCGTGTTAGGGAATTAAATAACAACAAGTATCTCATTTCCAATTTAAATGTAAAAGAACGTATATATTATTTCAATAGTGTCAGGTACAATAAACGAAAACAGAATCTACTCACCCTCAGGGACCGATTGAGGTTATACTAACTAGCTAAATTCACAATATTCCTAACCGAACCGCGTCTCGTAGTTCGCCACAGGATGACTGGCAGGACCTCCAGCCGATCCTCATCTCGGCCAGTTCGCAACAGGATAATCGGCAGGACCTCATCATAGACACATCTACCGGATCTGCCGGATCTGCCCTGATGATGGACACTGCAACGATGTCCGAAACGTTGGCTAAAGAAGGAGGTAGCGCAACACGGCATAACACCCCCAAAACGAATAACGAAAATGCTTTTGGCCGTGAAAATCTTAAAACTTATCTTATTTGTTTTCATTTAATTTAGTATTATTTTAATTTATAATTATTATATTTATTTATTTTTTATGAATTTAAAGTAAATCAAATTTAATAATGTTGTTAATTGATTCTATAAGCATTTTACTTTTATTATTGTTACAGCTATTCGGCGTTCAAGGCCATTATCAAAATGCGATTAAGACATATTGAGGTTAAAAAAAATCATATAAGTAAGTCGTGTGACATACGATTTGATTCAAATTAAAAAAATGGATATCTAGGAATTGAAAACAATGAATACAAAATGAGCAAAATAAATAGTAAACAATAAAATATTGCAACAAACGTGACGTATTTAAATATTTAGATTTGGAGGATATTTATTAGATACCTCTCTGAAGCGGAAATAAAAGAATTCCGTGACACTACTTTTGTGAAGTGAGAAAATACAAAAATATATTTTTAAGTTTGCAGTGTGATGTTAATTATTATTTGAGCCGTTTTCAGTAGCTATAAGCGTGGTATTATTTATATAATTAGAATAAAATAACTTAGTTTGAATACCTCTTTATAGTATATCTTTAATATGTAAAACCAACCGATTTCGATTCAACTTGAACATTCTGAATTTTTACGAATTTCCAATATATTTAATGTATTAAAATCACTCTTTCAAGAAATCTACTAATAGTACTGCGTGGAAGTGGGATAGGTTTACGCCTCAATAAATTAGAAGCACTTGAAATTAAAACAAATCATAAATTTAATTAAACTAATTTATTAAATAAATAAATAGATTTATTAAATAGACCCATTTTAAATATATTATATTCCCCTTCTATAAAACTATTTTTACCACCTTTCTCTTGCATATCTCCCCCTCCACCCTCCACCAAAGATGATGTTATCTCTCAGTATTTTATGTTACCTATAAATACACTACAATTAATTTACTATGTTTTTATGTAACCCCAATAAAGGCTCATTTTTAACCGAAACCGGTTGGTTTTATATATTAAAGATATGTACAATAAATTGGTGTTGAAACAAAGTTATTTTATTTCATTTTGTGAACCCACAAAGTGTTTGCTAATTGCTACATGTGAAAAATTATAATTATTTGATCTAATATATATATATATATTTTTAAAATTTTATTTCAAAATATCACGCTTAAAGTTGTCATGTCCCATGGGTTTTTCACGTGCTTTCTGAAAATTGACACTGTTTGTCAGCTTAAAACATTGGGATCGATAGATCTCCGTGCCGATACTGTCGGCAAATGTGTCATATAGCGCGCCCTAGACCTTCCTAGGGGTTGATTCTATCTTCCTGAGGGATGCTGCAGTGTACCTACCCAGGTACTCTGTACGGGGTGAGATGTTCTAACATTCTAAATCAAGGGTTCTCAACCGATCGATCGCGGTGTTGAAGTTTGTTCGAAATCAATAATTACGATGATGAATAATGAAAATATTAATTATATACATATTTTAAATTTACAACGCGTGGAAAATTAATATTCTTGTCGCAGGACAAATATTTTTTCTAGATTCGTGCTTATCTGTAAAAAAATATTTTATTAAGTTTTTTAAGTTTTCTTTATTCATTGAAATTTTTTTTACAAAAGTTGGGGATTCTTCGACCACCATGCTAGGCACATGCCCGTGTTGTGGTGGTCGATTTTTAATGCAGTAAATTAACATATGCAATATAAAGAATGTGTGAGAGTATTAAGAAAATATATGCATAAAATAATATAATATTAAAGAATACAAAATAGTATAAAAGAATTTCATTTAAAAGAGTTACGAGTATAAAATCAAAGTGAGTACTATAATGTGAGGGAACGTACCCATACTACGTGACCTGTTCGGGGAGGGGGTCTTTAAAATACCACGCTTGGTACAAATGAGCGGCGGGTTGCTTAGGTTTTTGGTCACTGGGGGAGGGGGGGGGGGGGGGTTAAAATTTGCCAAAAGTTGGTCATGTAGTATGGGTACGTTCCCTAAGCACATGAGAAAGGATTTTTGGTGCCAAACAGTTTTAAGTAAATAGTTTAAACGTATTTAAACTTTCAGCTAATTATATTATAGTAATTACATATAGTTCTTTACAGCCAAAAAACTTTTATTGGTGGTATATAATCTATTATCAATTTTATTTATAAAAAGTAAATAAAACTTGAATACACAATTTCGTCGTGGAGCTGGTGAAATAAAACCAAGAAACAAAGAACAAAAAATAAATAAATTAAAAAGGCTTGGAGTGGAAAGGGCTAAGAAATGATTTTCTTTTCTCCGATTTTGATGAAAAAAGTTTTGAGCATTATTATATTTTCAAAATTAAAATAAAATAAAATGATAATAAATAAAATGATAATAAAACAAAATGATATTTTCCTCCAAATAAATGAAGTAATATGATATATTATATTATACAGATAACAGTAATCAAAGCAGTTTAGGCAAAAGTTGACCTTCATAATAAAATTAGACATCTATCCCTGTTTAAGCAGAAAATGTTAAGTTAAGTTAATTAAGTTAGTTTAGGTAATCAAGTTAATTCAAGTCAGCCTAAATTAATGATGTGAGGCATTCTTTAAAAGGGTTCCTTCCCTTTACAATCAATCAGTTCTGAAAACTTGTGATATAACTATCGCCAGTTTTCGATTTCCTGGTATCAATACTGAGCGAATTGAACATTTTGAGCGCAATGTAAGAGAACTGGCGCTGTGCCAATGCTGTTTTTGTTGGAGGAATTATGCATTTTAGTTGGGATGAATACCGGGTGCGAATTTTTTGTTGCGTTTTTTTCATCAAATCCTTTTTCCACATGTATATGAGAATCGTCTTTATGTATAATTTTCGAATGTCTAATACTGTGAGTTTTTTAAAAAGTGGTTCTGATGGGTGTGCTGGGTTACATTTGAATATTATCCTTAGGAACAGTTTTTGTATTAAGACCACGGGATGAAGAATTGATGTTGCACAACCTCCCCATTCTATAATACCATATGTAGCAATTGATTGAAAAAGTGCAAAGTAAAAACATCTTAGTGTTTGTAGGTTAAGGATAGATCTAAGAGAGTAGAAAATGTAACATATTTTTGCGAAGTCTTATTGTTACAGAATTTATGTGTGCCTCCAATCGTAATTGATCATCTATGATAACTCCCAAGTACTTAATTTCGTTTGATAATTTTAGGTTATCGCATGAGCAGTTTTTTGTGAGGCAATGTAGGTGTGTTAAGGTTCTGTGAACATGAATTTATGGTAAGTTTTTGGCAGTTATGGAGGAGATTTGGTTTACGTATGGAAAAAAGTAGATACTTTGTTTTATCTATATTAAGAGTTAGGAGGTTGGAATCTAACCAGTTTTTAACTAAGTTCATGCCATAATTTGCTTTTTCAAAGGTTGAATTTAAATCTTCGTTATCAAATACGATAACCGTGTCATCGGCGAAAGATATAATAGTGCCATATTCAGATTGCATAACGTGTTAATGTATATTAGAAAGAGAAGTGGGCCTAAAACACTGCCTTGGGGCACGCCATATGTGCTTGGTAAACTTGTACTTCTATGTATATCATCATTAAAGTTGCATATTGTAAATATGCAACTTTAATGATGATTTACAATTTAGGAGGCGGGTATGGGTACCGCCGCCTTGGGAACCATTTATTGGATATCCAACACCTCTGCCATAGGTCACCCCAAGTAGTTCGCTACGTTTGATGTCTTAGTAGGGGAGCCCGGGATGATGGGGTGAGGTTTGCCCGGATCTTGGCGGCGGATGCGTCTGACCATCAGCTTCTTTGCAGGCCGGATTGGGAGAGAATGGTTGAGGGAGTCCCTTTGACTTCTCCAGCCGCACTCTCTAGGAACATCGCTCTGCACCGCAGTGGGATGGATGGAACCCCAGATTCCTACCCACCCCTAATACTTATCGTATATTTTTCATTCCCAGAACTTCCTCTTCTTCCTTTCCGAAAAAGATCCTCTACACAGAATCCCCAAAGATGACATAGGCCCTGCGGGGAATTATTTTCTTCAGGGCCTCCTGTGTGGAGCTAATGTAACAAAGATGCCGTTTAAAAGATAAAGTTTTGAAGTATTGCAACAGCATATTTATAGATAAAGTTTTGAAGAACTGCAACAGCAAACAGATAAAGTTTTGAAGAAGTGCAACAGCAAATAGATAAAGTTTTGAAGAAGTGCAACTGCAAATAGATAAAGTTTTGAAGAAGTGCAACAGCAAATAGATAAAGTTTTGAAGAACGCAACTGCAAATAGATAAAGTTTTGAAGAAGTGCAACAGCAAATAGATAAAGTTTTGAAGAAGTGCAACAGCAAATAGATAAAGTTTTGAAGAACGTAACTGCAAATAGATAAAGTTTTTAAGAACGCAACTGCAAATAGATAAAGTTTTGAAGAAGTGCAACAGCAAATAGATAAAGTTTTGAAGAAGTGCAACAGCAAATAGATAAAGTTTTAAAGAACGCAACTGCAAATAGATAAAGTTTTGAAGAAGTGCAACAGTAAATAGATAATGTTATATAACCTCAAAAAGGTTGGGAACCTTTGTTCTACAGCTCTGCCTCTAGGGATGGATTTTTCCACTGTATTTGTGATTCCGCCAACATGAATATAGACATCAAAAATATTAATATTTTATGAATTTGCAAAATACTAAATATTTTTTTATACGACTAATAAAGGGGTGCATGGTTGACACGTCGAGCGGATGAACAAGGAAAGAAGTGTAAGGAGAATATATTATAATAGATGCGAAAGCGAATGGAAGTGAGAAATGCCCGAGGCAAAATCAAGTGAATTAAACACTAATTGAGTCGGGTCGTGTCAAGAGTCAGAATAACAGAAGAATATGGATTAGACGACGTATGAATGTGAATGAATCAAGGGAGTGTGTGCCAAAACAGAGTTATGTGGCGGTCTATACTCTTTAGTTACCCGAGTGGAGAAACAGACAAAGTTAGACTAAATAGATATTTTTACAAGGGTTCTTTGAACTCTTGTTATTAATGTATTTTTCTACGAATGGATACCTACTTATAGATAGATAGACATACAAAAACATTATTATTATATTTCACAATTTTTATTTCTGAGAAACAACATCTTGCTTCAAATTGTTTTTCTGAAAATATATTTAATTTAAATTTTAATCTAAAAATGCACTTAGGCAAAATTATTACTAATCGACTGTCGTCAGTTGCAAAATCGTATCGACGCATTTTGCAGACTCCGCATTTATTGAAAAAATAAATCGTAGACAACGGTCACCTTTGTTCATTTCACAATAAAAGAAATTTGTTCCAATTTTTATGATTTTTTTTTTGATACCGCACGTAAGTTCCAACAGTCAAGAGGCAGAGGAATTATGGCATATCTAATTGGGGTATGTTGAGAGGGTATGGGAGGTGGGAGTGTGGGGAAAGACAGGAAAGTAGGTACCTTGTTATTCAAATTGGATTAATGAAGAAACCTGACGTAAATTCAAGCAATGTTTAGATTTTGAATTATGGTATCTCGTCAAAGCGTCGACTAGCTCTCGACTAGCAATCCGGAGGTCACGTGATCAAATCCATGCGTGAGCAAATTCATTTTAATTGATTTATTTGTATTTTTAACAATTTGATCATTTTAAATAATGCGAGGTACATTTGCGATACGTTCTAGAGTGGAAGATATTTTCAGTATCGCCCTGTCGTATGTAAGAATTGAAACGTTGTTTGAAATGGCTTTAGCCGTGTTCGGTGATCAGATCTGAATAGTCAGGTGCTTCCCCATCTTCCTCCCTCGCATCTCCTTTCCCCACCTTCCCATTGTCTCACAGGTTCCAGGCGGTTGGAAGCAGTTGGTACTATTGTACCCTTTACATAAAAAAGAGCGATACTTAGAGAATCTTCCAGTTTGAAACGAAATGCTAAATATTAAATGAAATAAATGTAATTAAACAGAAAAACAATCGGAAAAATTAGGTGCACCTTAAGAGGGTATAACCAGAGAAAACCAGAAATATGTCATTTTTTTAATCAAATTTTAGGCGTATTGAATATTTTTCAACAAAAAAAATATAAATTGATTTCGAAAGATTGTTCTTTTATCTAGTAAACGTGTGTTTTAAATTTGAACAATTTTTTTATTATTTTTAGTATAATAAGGTTACAAGGTCGTTGGCAGATTTGTTAAATTTTCAAAAAAGATTTTGTGTTATACAACACCCATGCAGTAAAATAAATCAATACATTATCTGGTAAACGTATGTTTCAGAATTTAATTTTAGTTGAAAAAAAATCATTAAAAAATATATACGTTCATGTGTTTCTTGACGAAAATTGGTCCGTTTGTGTATTTATTTGCGCACTTACAAACTATTATATTCCAGATTTTTTTACATTTTTATTTTACTTAGACATTATTGAAAAATGATAAACACTTATGATCAAAAATAATTACAAAAAGTACATAATTTTAATAGTTTTATCATCACGCTTTTCAGCATTTTTGGATGTAGGTATAAATTAAAGCAAATTTGGAATAAAATAAAATCGATATTGAGTTATAATTTTAAAAGACTAGCGTCATTGGAACCGCCCTGTACGACCGTGAGAACATCTTTCGACGAAAAGTGGATTTTAAACGCTCTTAAGTGAAGTCAGTGCCCAATATTTTTTTTCAAGGACAGGTTTTAAACTCGTGACCTGTAGGTCCAGCGCTAGGGAACCTAACATACTCAGTATTTGAGTTCGCTAAAGTAGCCTTGGGAAACCCTGCCTTTTTATATGATTTACCTTTAAGATAACATTATTATATAAAATGAGAGTGTTCTCAGGGTGTATCCCGATGAAAAAAAGGGTGAAAATTGTGGTAGACTATTTTCTATATTCGCTCACACGGCCAGTTCCGCTGGTTGCACCGGGAACAAGGAGGAGAACTCATGCGGGTGCACCCCACCGCCACAGCACCGGGGTGTTGACTACAGATTTACATAATACTCTCAGATGTCGTGCCGTCTGTAAGACAATTTTTACAATCATTTCCTTACCCGGAGTTTGTTAGTAGTCGGTTTGGGATGTTTTTTAAAAACTTAAAATATAGATTTGATTGATGGATTAAGAAAATAGTACTCTTAGGCACATTCCTAAATGTAAAATAACATAACACGACAGATAAGCATCTCGCATTCGCACATTGCTCCAGAATGGAGAATATTCTCAGTATTGGCTTGACTAGAGCATTCTGAAACGAAACATGACGTGAAATGGCTTTAGCTATTATTATTTTATAACCAGGAAAGGCATTTAATAAGTGATCAGACCAGAATAGTCAAAAATATGCCCTTTCTCTTTTTCACTTTTCAGGCTGGTAACATTCATCAAATAAGCCATATTCCCATAGTTCTTACAAAATTCACTTTACTTCTTCAAACACAGCAAATTTATTATGTGGCACCATTTTAATTAAAAATTAAAGGATTTCTTTGTCTTAACCACTTTTAACACATGTCTATAAAACCGACATGTTTCGAGAGCGATGTTCTCTTCCTCGAGATTTATCCATTATTCTTAAATTACAATTTGGTAGGCGGGAATGGGTACCGCCGCCCCGGTAACCATTTATTGGATAACTAACACCTCTGCCATAGGTCACCCCAAGTAGTTCGCTACGTTTGGTGACTTTGTAGGGATGTCCAGGTTCAGGGGGTGAGGTTCGTCTAGATCTGGCGGCGGATGACTTGGACAGTTTGGACACCCTGAACCCTAGATTCTTACCCACCCTTCTTAGCTTTTCCTTTCCAGAACTTCCTCTTCCTTTCCTTAAAAAGACCCTCTACAGAGCATCCCCAAAGTTGTTCGCTACGTTTGGTGATTTAGTAGGGGTACCGGGGCTCAGGGGGTGACGTTTGTCTAGATCGGGCAGCGGATGACTTGGATACACTGAATCCTAGATTCCTACCCAACCCTCTTACCTTTTTCATTTCCGGAACTTCCCTTTCTTCCTTTCCTTAAAAAGACCCTCCACACAGCATCCCCAAAGATGACAGCTCCAGAGGGAAATTATTTTTCTCACGGCCTCCTGTGTGAGGCTAATGTAAAAAAATAAACTTTAGATTTTAACTTTGGATTAGGAGTAGGTACATTGCGATAAGATTGTACCTATAGGTATCTACGGTGTATTTTTTTGTAAAAAAAAACGTTTTGTCGAATTGGTAAGACAAAAAAAAACGGTTGCATCCTAATTTTGATTAGATTCTTGTTTAATTCAATGAAAAACAATCACTCTACACACCATATATACATATAATCAGGCCGATCATGATGCGCCTGAGGCACTTCACGATCTGCCGCCAGGCACTTGACGAAGTAGCTAGGCGCATCATGATATGCTTGATTTTACGATCGGCCGCCGACAAATACACCATTTATTTAATCAAATTATCAACATGCTTCGAAACAAACGGTTTCTTCGTAAAGACAAAATAACCTTGGTTTTGATAATTTTAATTAAATGGTGATCTATGTGTCGGCGGCCGATCGTAAAATCAGGCGGATCATGATGCGCCCCACCACATCGTGATCTGCCGCTATTTCTCAATGTACCGGGGCACATCACAAAAAGGCAGATTTATAACTAGGCGTATCGATCGAAGATGAACGTCCGACATTCCGCCTTGCTATTCGCTTAGGCACATTCAAATAAGAGTTGTAAAATGCACCAATAGAGGCGCTGCCTGCGCTTTACTTACGTTCGTGTGACAAAAATAATGTGCCCGGTAGATTGCAAAATGGCGGCAGATCACGATGTGGCTAGGCGCATCATGATCCGCCTGATTTTACGATCGGTTGCAGACATGTACAAAGTGATTTGTATCAATTAAGTAAATAAAACGATGTGACAAAGTGAATTTGCGATTATTAAAGACGATCCTTTCTATTTTGTCATTATGGGAGAAACTTTATTTATTTATTTAAAAAGAGACCCACCAAATAGGTGAATGCCGGTATTGTGGTAAAACATATGATAAAATAATGAAAATAGGAATAATATTACAATAATAGCCAAAAAATAACATCAATCACCAAATAATTATTATTTGGCATCTTCACACAATAAAATTGGAAAATCAACTCCGCGAATCACAGAAAATTAATAATAATTCAGGTCGATAAATATGCATTTCTTTACATCAGTAAATAGAAGATATTTAATTTATTATCTGACACTATAAAGCAATGTAATTCTATGAATAAGGTTAAATATATGGTGAAAAATTGGCTATCGGAAAAAAATATTTATATTGATATTGATATGTATGAAAAAAATGTTGAATCTGTAGATATAAGATGTAAATTTTAAATATTTTAAATTTTAAAAATGCATATGAAACTAAAATATAAGCACCTGTTGACAAGCCAATTCAATTGGCTTAGCAGGACTTGTTTGTTGATTATATTGTGTATTATCTATTCTTTCAATAAAAAATAAAAAATAAATAAATAAGAGATATATTACTTGAAAAATATTTAATATTTTAAAATATATGGTATTAAAAAGTATTTTTCCAAAACTTTACGTATAACCAAAGAAAGAAGAATAGAAAACGTATCGGAAGTTTATTCCAGCTATACGAAATAGGAAGGGTATATTACATCTGTGAAGTAAAGATGTTTTGCTGAGTTAGTCTCTTTTGAGATTCCTTGTATTGGAAATATCCCTCGCATGCATTGAAATTATATATTAACGTCTAGAAAATTGCGAATTTCTTGCGGTTGAGATATATTTTTAGACAATGAAAAATTTTGTATTACTTATCTTATAACTAAATATATTTTTTCGCGGTGTAAATTGAAGTCATTTAATATACGCGTTAAAGCAAAGCAGTATTTTCACTTTAAACAAGAATTATGTGGTATTTGCTTGGAACGAACAAATTCAATTTCTTCAGCACGCAATTGCAAACGGATTATTTTAATATTTAAGTTTACATATTTTGCTTTCAGCTTGTAATTTGGAAAAGATTTTTTAACATTTTGGGAAGTTTGAGCTATAAAATATGAAATTTTTTTTAAACGATTATCAAACAGTATTCATAGGCTAGATACTATACGGTTGAAATTTTGAATTCCGGCTAAGAATGCAACTCTGATGCCGCGCCTTACACAAAACAGTACGTGGAGTTTGTATATAAATGTACTTTTGTAATAGAACCGAATGAAAGCAATGCCAAAAATAGCGCCACTAACGGTAACAGTTTGGTGGATTAGCATCGCCTGGCAGGCGTAAATGCTACGGATTTGTAATTGTGTTTATCTCTCCGGATATGGATATGGCTGTTGTGAATAATAGTATCACGCGGGTATATATTATATATGACGTCATTGCCTGTCGCGGTTTGGCCCAGTGACTTTTGGCCCAGTGACTAGCTGTCACTGGATCACAGTGGATCCGAGGAACCAGCTATTTTTGGAACCAGTTTCTGTTGGATTTATAAAATGGTCACCAACACTCAAACTGGATGAAGCTTAACCAAAGCCGCTCACAGGGCCTAGCAGCAAAAACCTGCGGAGCGGGTTTTTAACTGCCGGTTTGTTTTAATAGGCTTTCCATTTAAAACCCATTATATTAACCCAGTTTAGCACGATTTTTTTATATACAAGTATAATATGTATTGTTTCGTAAGGTTCTAAAAAATTGGTTAATAAACAAATTATTTGTAGGCACAATACTACCACGCAATATTAAAGAGGACCGCGTGACTTACTCCCTTTAACAAAAATGGCTTTCTTTGATAATTAAAATACAGCTAAATTAGTGTCCCCCCGTTTATATTTCGTACTTGAGGGTCGGCTTAATCCCGTTCCTGTTTTATGTTGTAAAGGCGGGGGATAAATTAGTTTGGCTTTCAGCTAAGGTGAAACAATCGCCACTTCCTCGCAGTAGTGCGGCCACTCTTCGGTGGCTCTTTTATGTTTGAAGAAAACCAAGATTTTCACAGATGAAGGCAATAACGGTCACCTCTTGATGGGGTGAGAGGGTGGGTGAGGGATGGGGGAGGTTTCTTGGCGCGGGCGGCAGCTGTTTTTTTACTATTTCCGCATTATAATAAAAATGGTAAAAAAACCACCGTCCGGGGCCGTTTCGTGCAAATGTCACCCTCTGGCGGACATTCGTTATTATCTTACATGATCCCCCTGTCCCCTTGCAGCCACCCTTACAACCTATAAAATGCCCCATCTATAAGCGTTATGCACTCGCGGCCATTCATAAAACAGAACTAGGTTGGCCAAACCCTCCGACGAAACTAAATTACGTTTTTTTATAACTTCCCTCTAATCCCACTTCACAGGTATTTTATGGGTTGCTATTGAAAACCATAATCCTCTTATTGCTATTACAGATATTTCATCTTGTGCATGGCGTGAAGCGCAATGGAGGAAGCTCTGCGCAGTTTTTGGATTCCAAATAAAAGATTTTAAAATTGAACCAGCATAAAAACACACCATTAACCCCAGTGTGTCAAGACATGCACCGATTTCCAAGCAGCTCACCGCGTGGCTTTATCTAGATTGCATTTAGTTCGGGTTTGAATCTTTGCAATCATACATAAAGATAAAAAAATAAAATAAAATATGCGTTAAGAAAATGAAGATAATGTGGGTGGTTTTTAGTCGAAGTACGATACAGTTAAAAATGACCGAATCGGATATCGACAGTGGCGCAGTGGTTGGCGCAGTGGACCGGAAAGCCGAAGGTCCTCCGTTCGTTTTCTAGAGGTGCCAGTATCCTTTTCTGATTTTTCTGTTTCAAGATTTTCGATTGAGTTTCGCTCACAGTGTCTTCATTTTTTTTTCATTCGCTTTGCAAAGAAATTATGTGTCTGTCGTTTCGTTACTTGCGAAAATGTTTTGTTTATCTGTAAAAAAAGAGCTTCGCAAAATTCCACATCAAATGCCGTAATTTTTCATTTTCGAAGTCATTGTACTGTATTTATTTAAAGGAAAGCTCACATGATTTATTTTTTGGTGAAGAACACGTATTTAGTTAAACAATATTATTAATCTCAGAAATATTTTCGTATTTCTTCATTACAATATAATGTTTTATGTCGTTAGAGAGAAAAAAATCATGAAAATAAACAGCTATCCCCGAGAAACTACGAAGAATATTTTTTTTTTTGTAAATAAATAAACACATTTTCTAGTAAGACGTAACAATTTATAAAAAATACAATTTTGTAAAACTTAAGTAAGTTAGTTAAAAATAGTGTTAACCAATGAATAGCGGGCGATTGGCATTTTACCCCAGGTAATCTAAGGGTTAAGTGGAGCGATTTTTGTAAAATGTTTAAGAATACTGTCAAATTGAGTATGTGTGGTTTCCAATATTAAGTAGAAGAATATATATAAATAGGCAGAGCGATGTCATGTAACAAACCCCCGGTGAATGGGATCGAATATTTTCTAGAACAAAGCTCCCCTCACTGTGAAGAGGTTTGTCGTCTTTTGCTCTACTTTATTACCTCATAAAATTATACTGCTCATCATGAGCGCATGATGTTCATCAGGCGAGTCCTTAGTCAATTGCCCCTGGGTTTAGGAACACACATCTATCAAGTACATATATTGGGTTAATAAATATCAAAATATTCATAAGTATCGATTATGAACCAATTTTGTAACTGAAAATTAGATTCGTAGCGATGTAATTGAGCCCCTCACCCGGAAGAATGTTGAATACAACAATATTCTTGTTCCGAGAAAAATTGAAAAAACCAAACCAGTTATGTTTCTTAACATCTTCTCTATAAATAAAAATGAATCGCCGAAATGTATGTACACGCATAACTTCCGAACGACTGTACCAAATTTGATAATTCTTTTTTTGTTGTGTTCGTTTTTGTCAGGACATGGTTTGTGTAAAATTACTGGTGAGCTCTGACATTATGAAATTTGTATACAAAATTACAATAGGTGGCACGCGAGCTGTTTGAAAACTGAATATACCGGAGTTCGCAAGAGGGGGGGGGGGGGAAACCGTGAGGGAGGAGAGGAACTCGGAAGGGGGGAACTCGGGAGGGGGGTGCGAATGGGAACGCTAGAGGGGAACGGGACGTGGTGAGGAAGGGGAGGCGGAAGGGGAACGGGACGAATGGGAAAGGACACGCAGGGAAAAACAATTTCTTTATTAAAAGGCATATCAACGCATGCCGGGAACCAGCTAGTTTAACATATAAAATAATAAAACACACGATTCTTAAGAGTTTACTACTAGAATTTATGCAGAATTTGTGGAATAATGTTGTATATAAAAAATTTCACACACAACGTTATTCCACAAAACATTTTTCTTTTTACTCATCTTACCTTACAGAAAGCAAAATGCTCATCTAACATAAATGTAGTAGGCCATTGATGTATTTGAGCTTAAAAAGCAAAAAACCGATATGAATAAATGAAACCATTTACGTTCGAGATGTTTTCTTGAGATCAACATACGACATTAAATCACAAAAGTGTTTCTTCTGGACAAATTGTACTTTCCTGCATTTTTCAACTTCTTGGCTTTGAAGTCTTTTAGTTGAAGCCATAAACATTCGTTTTCTCCATTTATTCCCATGAATTAAACCATGTTCAGTGATTTCGATAAATGGCATTATACAAAATTCTTCCACAAACCAAACTTTAAAATGCTGCCACAAGCCTAATTTTTTTTTCATAACCATAATCCCTACCTCAAAATATGCATATTAATGTGCCCAACATTATTCCATCAATAACTCAACATTGATAGTTTTGTTCGATACATATGTTCGATATATACACGATATTTTGTTCGTTCAATTATTGAAGCGGCAAAAGTATCATCGTGGTTTATTTTTGATTATTATGCCGTGTTGCGCTACCTCCATCTTGTTTAACTCGTACATAAATCGGACACCATTAAATTAACTATTATTACAAGTCAACACATATTACTGTGTACTACGTAGGTACAATACATATGAACTTAAAATAAGTAAAGAGATTGAATTATCTTGCATTAGAGTATGAAAGCCTCAGTTCTAAACCAATAATATGATTGGATTCGTACAGCATTCGTCGAAGTTCTTTTTCTTTATGATTTAGGATAAATTCATATTTACAAGTGTACCCAGCAGAGCAACATATTGAATTAAATCCGCTACACGATAGGGGTGGGCCCGGTACAGAGATACGGTTCATTGGAGTCAGATCCTATCAGAATGCTATCGGATTGGTTTTGCCCTCAATCTTTAGTTCCCATTTTACCCTCTCCTTTTACACAAGTCTTCTTATATTGATAAGGTTTTGTTTTTCTTGCGGTTGCGTTGCAGTGATATCGGTTTCGTCCCCACTTGTTATTGATTGTCAAATATATATATTATTTCTCACGAAAACTTTTGCAAGGATTGTGTGGGTGATTTTTTTTTTCAATTTTTTGAAAAATTTCATTCAACTAAAGAGATAGGGTATGTATGGCTTATGGAGACGATCAGATGGACATGTTTTTTCCAAGATCAGAGGGAAACAGAATGAGCCTATTAAAATAGAGAAAAGAAAAAAAAAATGGACCGGTATTCGAAATTGTGCATTATTTTTTTTTATTGAAAATTTTTTGTTACTTTGGAACAGTAATAAAATGAAAATTCAAAAATTTATTTAAATGTTTTAAAAAACCGCATGTAATTTTAAGTTATACATAAAGTTTTAGTTTTCTAGGAAAAACGGATTAAAAGTGAGGTAAAATTGAAATAAAAATGTAAAATTCCGTCCAGCACTAATACTAATTTCTTTTATCGAGGATGACTATTGCTTGAGAAAAACATATCTACTCGTATTTCAATTAAAGTAGTGTATAGGAATATGGATGAAGTTTCAACATATTTCAACAGATTTCGTTAGTATAGGTAGTATCTATAACTCTAAGTGACCAGCTCAGGTACGGGGGCTCCATCGAAACCAGAGTTAAGTTAGCCTCTCAGAAACTGGGCGTGCTGTACAGGGCCCGCAGATACTTTAATAGTACACAACTGCTAACCCTGTACAAATCGCAAGTGCGCCCAACGGTTGAATTTGGCAGCCACCTCTGGTCTGGAGCTCCAAAATACCTAAAAAAAACCTTGACTCTGTGCAGAAACGGGCGGTTCGTTTGATAGATTCTTCCATCTTAACAGACGGACTGCAATCTTTAGAGCACAGGCGTCAGGTGGGAATGCTGTCCTTGTTCTACCGGTATTACAATGGAAGATGCTCCGAGGAACTAGTGTCATTGATCCCCTCGGCACCGGTGCATAGTCGGGAAACACGCCAAACACGCGTCCAACATTTGTACAGGGTTGACATTTCTGAACGGGTCGTTTCTATGACTCGTTCTTGAGTTCAACGGCTCGGCTGTGGAACGATTTCCCGGCCTCTGTGTTTCCTCCCTCCTACAACATGGGTCTCTTCAAGACCCGTGTTCACTCCTTCCTTTCCTCAAGAAGACCCTCCACACAGCATCTTCAAAGATGACATAGGCCCTGAGGGAAGTTATTTTCTTCAGGGCCTCCTATGTGGAGTTAATGTAAAAAAAAAAGTTACATGTAGTTTTGTATCTCAAAAAATGTTAGTAAAGTTCGTGTTTAATACCCGAACGGTTACGGAAATATCCGACGCCATCAGGTCAACAGCTGGGCACCTTCAGCGACGAGTTCTCCTGCTTCAGATAAACACAGAGAATCCATTAGAATGGACGTTTAGTTCAGTTAGATATTCATTGTAAACAAGACAAATAAAACAACTCGTAAGTTGACGAACCGTGTATCATTGAAACTCCCGATCATTTGAGAAGTTCAGTTCAAAACCTCCGAACACCAAAGTGAATAGTCAAGATGTCATAAATTTTGTATAAGAGTTAATTTTTTCACGAAACATGGTTTGTTGGTCAAAAATTGTTAGAAGTAATCCAACTGGAGGTGTAATAGGAATAACTTTAGGTGCCTTTTTGACGCAATACACCCTCGACTAAATTTTCTAGAAAAAATAATATAAAAATTGGAAAGGTAAGAAACATGCAGGGAACTTTATTTTTTTATCGTTGAAATTTTGAACTCAACTTGACGTGCCTTATCAAAGGGTATCGAATCGTAATAGATTTTTTTCTATGACTATTTCAAGAGAGATTGAACAATATACATTACCCGAAGTGAATACATTTGCATTTTCTTCTTGAAATTAATTATTTTATTAGTTAGTAAGTAAGTAAGAGTAGCGAAGTCCGATTTTAACTAGAACGGCTTACATTTCGTCAGCTTATAAAATTGTTTGTACGTTTCGTTTTGAATTCAAGATTTTGACCGTTTTATCTGATTCTTATTCCCATTTTTTAAATACCATGGTACCTACCTGTATGAAGTAAGAAAGTTTCTTTGGACGAATTTTAAAATTCTTTATTTTAAATATGCTGTTTTTTTATATGAGCCTCCACACAGGAGACCCTGAGGAAAATAATTTCCCTCAGGGCCTATGTCATCTTTGGGGATGCTGTGCGGAGGGTTTTTTAAGGAAAGAAAGGAGAGTTTTGGAAAGGAAAAAGGTTTAAGGGATGGGTAGGAAACTGGGGTTCAGTGTGTCCTGGTTATCCGTCTCCAAGACCTAGCCCAGGGGTTCCCAAACTTTTCCAAGTCGTGGCACACTTAGAAAATTTGAATTTTAATATCTATCTGTGGTAGCTATATTTTATAGTTGTACAACCATAAAGTAGAAACCAGATGAGAATCTAATACAACTCGTATTTAAAATGAACAAATACATTTTTGGTAGGAAAAAATAGGTGAAAATAAAAAGAAAATGCAAATATAATTTCAAAAACCTTCCACACACTCTTGAGGTATGTGTGTGTTCAGTGATACGGCACATTTTTCGAATCGGGGATTAATGCTTGATACAGCTACTCTCATTTTTTCCACTTTTATTTTCAAGCGATATTTGCTCTTTATAACAGCAACCGCCAAAGTCGCAAAGGAAATGAGGACCCTTACAGCTTTTGCACTTAGAATCGGATACCCATTTTCGACTAATGACCGGCCATGCGGGTGATTTTCCATTCCATAAAATGTTTTCCACTCCATATCAATTTTGATTTTTAGCACCTAGAGACATCTCGCGGCACCCCTGGCACTCTTTCCGTAGCACCCCAGGGTGCCGCGGCACCTGCTTTGGGAACCTCTGACCTAGACAAACCTCACCCCAAGAACCCGAGGACCCCTGCTAAATCATCAAACGTAGAGAACCACTTGGGGTGACCTATGGCAGAGGTGTTGGTTATCCTATACAGGTTCCCGGGGCGGCGGTACCCATTCCCGCCCCCCAAATGAAAACATGTGTTTTTCCCAAATGTATATTTTTAACATAAAACATATTATTATGGTTTATAAAAATAAAAAAACTTATGATTTCACAGGAAACTTTGATTTTGATTTATAAAATAAGAGAAAGTCAGACATTCTTTTTGAATGCGAGGTCTGCTCTTCACAGAACTAGTCGTTTAATTCGTTTAGAGTTATCATGAAAGTCTATGTGTGTATGTGACTATGTATGTATGAATGTATGCAATTTCATTTAACTTGAGATACGTCTGTAATATCAATGCGGGGAAGTAAGTCTTGACAGAAATAAGACGGAAAATCTGAGATTTGAATGAAGCGATGCGGGGGAACACGGTATTATAGATATTGAGGGGTTCTGATGGAATTATCAAGCCAACTTGTGTAGACTTACATCGTTTAAGACGTTTGAAAACTTGCTAGTAATCCACGGACATCAAACGAATCTATAATTACTTCGGACCCATCCATCTGTAGGTAGATATTTCATAAACTGTCCGATAAATTAATTACTTCCTTTGTAAATTTTTAATTTTAATTGAGAACAAAAAATAATATTACTATCCTATCCTACTTTAATATTATAAAGGCGAAAGTTTGTATGGATGTATGGATGTCTGGATGTATGGATGTATTCGTGTTTGTTATTCTTTCACGCAAAAAATACTCAATGGACTTTAAAAATTCTTTCATTAATGGAAAGCTACATTATTTGCGAGTAATATAGGTTGAATATATTGGTAAGCTCTGGCGTCATGAAATTATTTGTCATACGCTTTCTGTCCCTTACAAAATCGAGTTATTGCAAACGTCAGAAGAAAAGCAAAACAAACGGTTGCCGTGGAAACGATGTTGGCGTCGTAGTTAATTTATTTCTATCTCTAAAAATGAATCGCCGAAATGTTTCTACGCGCATAACTTCCGAACGATTGTACCAAATTGGATAACTTTTTTGTAAAAAACTGCTGGTGAACTCTGGTATTATGAAATTTGTTTAAAAAATTGCAAAGGTGCAACGCGAGCACTTTGAAAACTGAATGTACCGGGAATTAATGTAAGGAATGTGGGAGGGGGGAGGGGGAGGGTGGAATGGGAGGAGGGGAGGGGGGAGGGTGGAGGAGGCGGAGTGGCAACCTCCCTAATACCATGCGAGCAAAGCCGCGGGGAAAAAGCTAGTCTTAACGAATATAAGAAAACTTTTAAATGTTAATTGTACAATAATAATCGGTGCAACATTATAAATTGACTGTCCTGTTTTATACCACTTTGCGTTTCGACTGTCTGGTCTTTGTTTGTCTTCCGGGTACGGTCAATCCTGACAAAATTGTTTCCTGATCCTGCCTTGTTTCGTGATACCTTTTTATTCCACCAGATCGCACTCATGTACTCTGACGCATGAGCTGTCCAATCGAAAGTATCGAAATTGTATTTTATAAACACATTTTATTTTAATTTTTCCCACTGAATACTTAAAAACTGTGTTTTTGTTATGTATATTACATAATAGTCAACGATTACTCGCCTAGTTTTTCCTCAGATCATAACTTAAATTTAGTCAATGTAATAATTGAATATTGTTCAAAATTGATGGGTGTCCTTTTAAATAAAATGATTCCTTTGCAAAAAACTTCACTGTTTATTTCACTTGGACATGTTATAAATGTATTATAATACGGTGTCAACACACCGGGCCAAACACTGGCAGTTGTTTACTGTTAAAACTTGCGTTGGGAAGAAGCCGATAATAATGAGATGCTAGCACTTTTATAATGTAAAAACCTGCATACATTTAAAGAATGAATCATTACACACTTGACACTCGGAAGCATCTACAAAAAAATGGCTTCCTCCATAGTACGTACTTGGTAGTTAAAACAGGTACCGAACATTCAGCGACTAGTCAAGCTTCGCACCATTTGAAATATTAATGTCTGGGAGCTTGCTCAAGCAACCCATAGGTGCTGGTAGTATCTCAATTTTTAACATAGCTTCCGCCTCGGGGTTTCTAAATCGCCTATACCGATTTATGAACCCTTCAAGAAAACAAAACAAAAACAGGGGAAGACAATCAAGGCAAAAGTAGAAAAAACACAAATCCTAACTCTAAATACCGTACAAATACTAACAAATAATTTTACCTATTATAAATTAGCAGCCAAAACTAAATAATCCTGCACTGCTTATTATACTATTATTTAAAAATGTACATTCACAAGTTGAATTTTAAGGTGATTAACCTAAACTAATTACATAAACTTAAATTAACCAAAAAAATTTTTACATATTTAAATAATAACCCAACACAAAATAATATTATAATAAAACCCAACCCAACACAACACAATTGTCTTTTTTTTTTCCAAGTCCATTGGTTAGGATCTTCTCCAGGTGCAGTCCACGATATAAGCACCACAGCGCGGGGTGCAATCAATCATCAATTTATAGGTTGTCATGTTGTTCCTGGGATTGGTATCTTTAAAGGGTCTTTTTTTAAATATTTTCACCCTAAAAAGTTTCATCATGGTCGTCCGGGGTGTCCGGACTGACGGAAGGGTCCGGGGCGTCCGTCACAGGTTCAGCTTCCGGATCCAGAGGCATTAGACATATCTTTGTGATAGGCCTGACAAAGATTCCTTGAGGGGTTTTCAGGGTAACCACTCGCACTACACCATCCGAGCCGGGATGTGTAGATATAACTCGCGCCATTTTCCATAATGGTGGAGGTAAATTATCTTCCTTCAGAATAACCAGATCATCCTTTTGCAGTGCCCGTTGATTACTGGTTTGCCATTTAGTCCTTTTTTGTAGCTCCATCAAGTACTCTCGCTTCCATCTATACCAAAAGGATAACATTAGCGCATGGATTCTCTGATATTGGGTCAGTCTGTTGTCTGGTATGGCTCGGACATCTCTCTCCGGAATGATAGAGGATTTAGTGCCTATGAGGAAATGGTTTGGGGTGAGGGGTTGGTAATCGTGGATGTCATCAGACAAGGAAGTCAATGGACGGGAATTTAGACAGGCCTCAATCTGACAAATTAAGGTATACAAAAGTTCAAAGGTTAAAGCAGAATTACTAGTGACTCTATACAAATGAAACTTTGCTGACTTGACCGCAGCTTCCCACAGCCCTCCCTGACTAGGGGCTCGAGGGGTTATGAACCTCCACTCAATACCTCTGTTAGCTAAATAATTTTGAATCTTGTCGTTGTTCTCTCTCAAACTGGTATACAGCTCCTTGAGCCTATTACTGGCCCCCCGAAAGTTGCTAGCGTTATCGGAAAAGATCTTATCAGGTTCTCCCCTACGGGATATAAATCTCTTTAAACTGTTCAAAAAAGCATTGCTAGATAAATCCGAAACTAATTCCAAATGAACCGCCTTTGTGGAAAAACAAACAAAAATACATAAATACGATTTCACGAGTGGAGCTCTCCTCAGTGGCCCACTTTTGGTTGGAATCGGTCCAGCAAAATCGACTCCCGTGATAGCAAACGGTCGGCTCGGTGTGATTCTTTCGCCCGGTAAGCTGCCCATGATTTGGTTACCAATACGAGGATTACACCTAAAACACACAATACACTTATGTAATATCTTTTTAACAGTATTTTTCCCAAAAATAGGCCAAAACCTTAATCTTATTTCAGCTAATAGCGCTTGAGGTCCTGCGTGTAAGTTTACATAATGATAGTGACGTATAATCAATTCGGTTAGCTTATGTTTAGCTGGCAATATAATTGGATGTCTTTGTTGGTACGATAGGTGTGTAGCTAAATTTAATCTACCGCCCACATATATAAGACCATCACATAAAAAGGGATGAAGAGATTTTAAGTTACTATTTTTGTTGACATTTCCCTGGTTTTTTAATGTCTTCAACTCTTTTTGAAAGGCATGTGCCTGAGCTGATTTCAGTAGACAATTCAAACTTGCTTCTAGTTCAGCTACACTTAAATTACCTGAAATTTTACTTTTAATATTTCTGCAGTTATTCACAAACCGCAGTACATATGCTGTAACCCTTTTCAATTTGATAAATGAGGAAAATTTTCCAAATATTTCCCATTCTTGAATATCAGTAGATAAAAGAATATTTTTACTCTTGAGCTCCGGAGGGTTTGAACAGGAAATGTTCGATATAGGCCAATCGTTGACTCCGTCGGTCAACCAATTTGGTCCATTCCACCATATTGTAGAATCTATCAGTTTATCCGCCGTAGCTCCTCTTGAAAGTATATCCGCTGCATTGTCGGATGATGATACGTGTCTCCATTGATCTGAATCACTCAGTTCTTGTATTTCGGCTACTCGATTGGCCACGAAAGTGCTCCAACGAGTAGGTTGACCTTTCAGCCAACACAGCGCTATCGTAGAGTCACACCAATAATATGTGTTGATCTTCATTATATTTAATGCTTGTTTTATAGTTTTCATTAATTTTGCCAGTAGTACAGCACTACATAGCTCCAACTTAGGCAGTGAAATAGACTTCAATGGTGCTACCCTTGATTTGGATGTTATTAAGTGTGAATGCCACTTACCGCTGTGGTCCATTGACACCATATAGATACAGGCTCCGAAAGCCTTCTCAGACGAATCGCAAAAACCGTGTAGCTGTAGCTCTTTTGCTTGTTTGCAAATAATTTTTCTTGGTATTTTCAACACATTTAGCTGAATTAAATCTTGCAGGTAGGTCCTCCAGGGTGCTAATATTTCATTAGGTAACTGATCATCCCATGCTGCTTTGGACTGCCACAGCCTTTGCATTATCAATTTGGCTATGACTATTATCGGCCCTAGGAGTCCCAATGGATCGAAGGTTGATGCGATGTAAGACAATATCTCTCGTTTGCTCTCGGTTGGACCTGATGGCTTCATTATTACATAAGAAAAGTAATCAGATTCATTGTTCCATGTTAATCCTAATATTTTCTCAGTCTTTGGATTGTCAGTAATAATTTTGTCGGAATCGCCTGAATCGGCACACTTAGCTTGGCCCGACTCGGCTGACAATTCCAACGCATTGGACCTCCACTTCCTCAATGTCATCCCCGCAGATGACAAGATGCTGATTAATTCTTCTTTTAATTTTTTACAGGATTCCAGCTCATCTGCTCCCGTTAACAAGTCATCCATATAGAAGTCATTTTCTATGACCTGACTAGCTCTAGGAAAAATTAAATTATTATCCATACCAATTTGCTTTAAGCATCTTGTGGCTAAGAAGGAGGAAGGTGCCAGTCCATAAGTCACAGTCTTCAGACGATAATGCTTGAGCACATCCTGTGGCGACTCGCGCCATACTATCTTCTGTAGGTCCAGGTCATCTTCACACATGTTAATCTGGCGGTACATCTTCTCGATGTCGGCAGTCATGACTATTTGATGTTTCCTGAAATGCAATAGTTGGTTATATAGATCCTTTTGTATAACAGGTCCTGTCATCAAGGCTTCATTGAGGGAGATTCCATTTGAGGTTTTGGCGGAGCCGTCAAAAACGACCCTCACTTTAGTAGTAGTGCTGGATTCTTTCACTAGAGCGTGATGCGGTAAAAAATAGGAGTCACGATCCCCTTTTGACTGGTCACACATCTCCATGTGTCCCAGTTCTTCATATTCACGCATGAATTTTACATATTGTGTCTTTAACTCGGGATGTGACACAAATTTTCTTTCCATGTTTTTAAATCTTTTTTCGGCAGTGAACAATGAGTTTCCCAACTGATCAATGCATGCCCGACGCGGTAAACTTACTACATATCTACCGTCATCTTCTCTAGTATGAGTACTTACAAAACTGGCTTCGCAAGCCTTTTCTTCTTGAGTTTGAATTTTAGTGGAATTAATCTCTTCCAATTTCCAAAATTTTTCTATTTGATGACTCAACTTATTTATAGATAAACTGCAAAAATCTGATACAGGCCTTTGTTTGGGATACACGTTGATAGGACCGGACACAATCCATCCCAGTTGCGTACGTTGAAGCGTTGGTCCTGACTCAAGTTTCAATCTATCGTTGTTTAGCATTTCCCAGAAGCTCTCCGCGCCCAACAGGATGTCGATGGGTGCAGCTATATTGAAGTTCGGGTCTGCCAGCTCCAGTCCTGGTGGTATTTTGAACTCTTTTTTCGCCATTGTCACTTGTGGTAAATTGGTTGTAATTTCCTGTAAAATCAGACATGATATTTTGCGTTTATAATCCGTATTAAGCGAAGTCATCTCCACTGAAATTCTCTTTTTTATGTGTGTGATATTATTATGGATCCCAGACACGGGTTTGTTTATCCATTCACATGGTAAATTTAATTTATTAGCAAATTCAGCTCTCATAAAATTACTCTGCGCACCAGAATCAATCAGGGCGCGAGCTTTAAACATTTTATTGTTGGCCCCCACAATTCCTATGTAGGCGGTTGACAATAATATTATTTTTTCTGCCTTTTCCGATGCAGAAAAATTCGACACTATAACCTCGTTATTAGCATCCATATTTGAGGTCTCCGGCGGAGGTACCTCCTTGTGTAATAGAGTATTGTGGCTATACTTGCCACAAATTTTGCAGGTTAGGTTTGTCTTGCAACTCTGTGCTTGATGACCCAACCTCAAACATTTAAAACACGCCCGGATTGATTTCGTAGCATCAATCCTATCCTGTAATTTTAATTTTAGAAATTTTTTGCAAAAATAAATTTGATGACCTTTATCATTACAATAAATGCAGTTGTTTGCCTTTATTGCCAAGAATACCGATGAATCTTTTTTGTTATTATTGTTGCCTATTTGCATTTTATGTAGGTTAGAAGATTTTTTCTCTGAAGCATTCATAAGCTCCAATACTTGTGCCCTAGCAGATAAACATTTTATGAATTCCTTTAATGTAGGTAATTCACCTTGCAATGTATATTGTTCCCAATTTCTCCGGGTAGCTAAATCCAATTTATTTGAAATTATGTAAATAATCAAAGGATCCCAATGATCTACTTTAACTCCGATGTTTTGTAACGCTTTCAAATTGACATTAGTTTCATCAATTAAATACCTTAATGCTACAGGCTCTTCATGTTTCATATCCTTTAATTGAAATAGAGTTTGGATATGTTTATGTACGGTAGCCCTGAGATTCGCAAATCTATCGTGCAACAATTCCCAAGCCGATAGGTAGTTTAATTCCGAAACTTCTAGATTAGCAATTATTTTCAATGCGTTCCCTTTCAGCGCAGATTGTAAGTAAAAGAATTTTTGGACGTTGCTCAAGGAACTGTTATTATGAACCAAAGTTTTAAAGGTTTCAACGAAATTTACCCAATCTTTTTGATTCCCATCGAATTCTCTCAATTGGAGAGTTGGAAGTTTGATGTCGACTCTACCCTCGTTAATTGAGTCAATCGCCCCTTTAGCAGTAGCAAGGACTGAAAAATATTGATTTTCAAACGTCTCGCGCTGAATAGAATTTTCCAGTTCCTCATCCGATAAAATTTCAATTTCGTCCTGTATAGATTCGAATTGATCTAACAATGGCTTTATTCGGTCGTACCTCAGTTTAATTTCAATCGCGGACAAGGAGTTTATAGAATCCGCGAAACGCGTCAATTTCCCTTTAATCACGCCTCTCTTGGCTATTAAAGATTTGATCTTATCCATTTTGTGTACAAATACCTTTTCGTAGCTTAATCCCTGATAAAATGTGTTCCGACAATGCGTATTTATTTATTTGAGAAGCTACCCGCCTGAAAGACAACAACGACAATATTCCTGGCAATTATTAATTGAGAACCTAATGTTCAATCATTAATTGAAAATCATGAGTTGCATAAAATCTTTACGTGGGTAGTGATTTTATTTTTTACAATACAATATTTATGGGATTAATCTTGTTAAAAAACTACGAATGAGTTCTGAATGGATGTTAAGGAATGGGTATGGGTGGGAAGGCACTAAAAACTTATCTCATTTCCGATGTGAATCCAGTCTTCCTTTGTTCATCTTTGTGATTCCGGTAATTGTAATTTTGGTCATCTGTATTAATTGGCAGCTGGTTCTTGTTTTTTATATTATTGCAGTCCTCTGATTGCAATCCGGATCGTAAGGCCCATGTTCAAAATTGATGGGTGTCCTTTTAAATAAAATGATTCCTTTGCAAAAAACTTCACTGTTTATTTCACTTGGACATGTTATAAATGTATTATAATACGGTGTCAACACACCGGGCCAAACACTGGCAGTTGTTTACTGTTAAAACTTGCGTTGGGAAGAAGCCGATAATAATGAGATGCTAGCACTTTTATAATGTAAAAACCTGCATACATTTAAAGAATGAATCATTACACACTTGACACTCGGAAGCATCTACAAAAAAATGGCTTCCTCCATAGTACGTACTTGGTAGTTAAAACAGGTACCGAACATTCAGCGACTAGTCAAGCTTCGCACCATTTGAAATATTAATGTCTGGGAGCTTGCTCAAGCAACCCATAGGTGCTGGTAGTATCTCAATTTTTAACAAATATAAAGATGTATTGACTCAGCTAAAACAACTGGATCAAAGTAAGAGCGGTGGTCCTGATAATATCCCACCTGTTTTCTTAAAGAATTGCGCTACCACTCTTGCATATCCACTACATTTTCTTTTCAATCAGTCATTACAAACAGGACACTTTCCTGAAAAATGGAAATACAGTTTCCTCACCCCGATATTTAAAAAAGGAGACAAAAATGAGGTGAGCAATTACAGACCGATCTGCCTTTTATCAACTATTCCAAAATTGTTTGAGAAACTTATTTTAAATAAAATCATTCACTGTATCAAGCCAGTAATTTCACCTAACCAACATGGTTTCACTTCTGGAAAATCTACTTTGTCCAATCTCTTAATTTACCAAAACTTTATATCCGAATCCATGTCTAAGAAGTTACAAGTTGATTCAGTCTATACTGATTTCAGCAAAGCATTCGACAGAGTTAACCATGACCTGCTGTTAAAAAAGCTACACAAATTAGGAATAGCAGGGTATTTATACATGTGGTTTAACAGTTATTTAAGTAACAGGCAATTGGCCGTTAAAATTGATGGTTTTATTTCATATAAATTTATTGCTACCAGCGGTGTTCCCCAAGGATCACATTTGGGACCAATTTTATTTTTAATATTTGTGAACGATGTTCTTTCTATTTTCAATGATGTCCAAGTTTTAATGTTTGCGGACGATATGAAAATATTCAAAGCCATAAGAAATATCAATGACTGTCAAACATTGTCAAATAACTTGCTTAAACTTTTTGTTTGGTGCCAAGAGAATTATCTACAACTAAATATAAGTAAATGTCTAATTATGAGATTTCATAGAATAAAAAATCCAATAATTTACGAATACTCCATCAATGATGTAATGCTAACAGCTGTAACCGAGGTGAATGATTTGGGTGTAAACTTTGATCAAAAACTGAATTTTATAAACCATATTGAAATTACATCAAATAAAGCTTTGAAAATGTTGGGCTTTATAATAAGAATTTGCAGTCAATTTAAAAATATTCAAACCTATAAAAATTTGTACATGTCTTTGGTTAGGAGTCAAATTGAGTACAACTCTACAGTATGGGCACCTAGCTACGCTAGTCATTCGCTCACGATAGAAAGAATTCAAAATAAATTCTTAAGATTTATTAATTTTAAAATGGGTATTACAAGGGATTGTGTCAACTATGATTATCTACTATGCCAACTCAATTTATTAAAATTATCTGAACGTAGAATAGTTAATGACCTAACATGTTTATATAAAATCATAAATTCAATAATTGACAGCCATGAACTATTATACTTGATTTCTTTTCATATACCTCGCAAACCAACATCGAGGCAATATCTACCGTTCTATTGTGATAACTCCAACACAGAATCACAGTTGTATACCCCCGCTCGCCGCATACAAAATTTGTGAAATGACTATAAAGATGTTGTTGACATATTCAACACACCATTCACCAAATATAAGCAAGTCATTACCCAATTTATATTGAAAAGAAGAACAAATATTACATACAACAATACAACCTTTACATAGTCTTGGTAACAAATACTTATACAATATGGATGTTTTGATAACAATTTTTAACTTGGCAAACTTTAAACGCCGTTATGTGCCAACTATTTCAACTTGTTTCATTAACTATTGTGAACACCAATTTTATGCACTTTTATTAATATTATTGTTGATATGGAGGATATTAGAAAATTATCTAATACTAGCTGGGTTACCCGGCTTCGCTCGGGACAACATTCGAGATAGTTCTGGAATACTTTGCATCTTGTATTTTATGTAACCTTTATTTTATTTTCTATATTTTATGATATCTGTATTTTGTCAACTCTTTATTTTGTTTGTAATAAAAAAATGTACTGCGTTATATGTAAAAGCCCTTTGGGCGTTTAAATAGTTTAAATAAATAAATAAATAAATATGTATTTTTTTACATTATTTTTCTATTGTAATTTTAACCTCTAATATAAAATAAACTAAAGGTTGAACTTAGTTTGTTGCTTCTGTTAATTGTGTTGTGTTTATAGTTCGTGGTGAAACAAATAATTAATTATGTACGAGACGTTCTCACTTCTCACCTCAAGATTATTGTCAAGAATTGCCTAAACGTATAATGAAAACAACGTATAATGAGCACTACCCTGAAAAAGATGCCGTCATCAGTGGTATAGACCTCGTCTGTCCGTGTAATATGGGCAGGCAGATTTATTCATCCATCAGGTAGCGCAATTCATCAATTAATTATGTTGTGAAAGAAAAAAAATGTATCTCAGAATCCCAATCATACATTGGTTTTTCATTATTCTAGAATTTCCCCATGGTTGAACATTTATAGTTTTTGTGGATATATATTTTCAAAAATTATATAACTAAAAGTAAAGTAAGTCAAAAACACGAGAAAGATATGAAGTAAATTATAAATGCAACACTATTTTGTGATATAACAGATTTCCGTATTACAATCTTTAATAAGAATTTTAGTATATGAAGTGAGATAGCGTGGTGAGGATATTGTCGAATGGGGTTGCAGAGAGACATGCCGTATTTATTGACTGGACATCGATACTAAAATATGGAAGCAAATCTGCGGGCCAAAGACAGAGCTGGATTTTATTCCTTTTCTTATATTATTAAAAAAAAAAACAAAAATATTGCATGCGTTTTTAAACCTGGTATCTAGTGGTGCCTCAAAGAAATTCACATGTAACATGATAACATAACAAATAGTCAATCATCACAATTTTGTTTGTTTTTTAACCCGTTAAAAGGCCGGGACACTGAATTTAATCGGATTTTTAATTTGTATATTTATTTATTTATTTTTTACATGAATACCGCACAAGAGTCCCAACTACTCCCGTCTTGAGCCAGTGGGACTATGGTATCCCCAATTGGGGTTGTTGTGAGGCTGATGGCAGTGGGGAGGGGAAGAAGGAGATAGGGAAGAAGCCATTTAAAGCAACGTTTCAATTCTGAATGGTGGTCTTACACCAGGGCGATACTGAGAGTATCTTCCACTCTGGAACGTGCCGCAAATATATTATATATTATTTTAAATGAATAAAATGTGAAATACACAAATCAATCAAATAAAATTTATTTTCCACGCCGGGATTCGATCCCGCGACCTTCGGAATGCGAGTCAAGCGCCTTACCGCTGCACTACGCCGGCCTACTGTATGAGAACTACAAAGAAAATTATATATATTTTTTTACATTTTCTAAAACATTTAAAAATGTTTAAATAAATAAGATAAGTTGAAAAAAAAATTTCCGAAAATTTTTGTGGGATCTCATAGAAGTTAGGAGACTGATTTGAATGAGTGTCTCGGCGTTGTGATCTAGTACGTTTTTAAAACGCCAATTTTAGGTTCGCTTCAGATATTGTGGAATTTTTATCAGCAGAGAAAAACTCAATTGTCATGTTGATCAATTTGATAGAAGTCTACAACGAACCTAGAATCGGCGTCTAACGGGAATGTTTCGAATGTTAAAAGAATCATTTAATGACGTTGTTTTAAATTTGGTTTTATGCGAAACATTCCGAAATAATAACAAATTATTGGACGACAGCTTGTGTAGTAAAGGATCTCCCTAAATCCGAAAGTTTTGACATTAATTCCCATTCTTCTCCCAGTCAGGCGTCCGACTTCCTCTAAATCAGTGATGAGCAACTATACCTTACCAAACAAATTGAACATTGATAACTTGGTCCTCCGGATAAAAAGGTCAATCATCACCGCTCTAAATGAATTTTACTGGCTTTGTTATAATCGTATTGGTAGTTTGATGTCATCAATTACATTATACTAATATTATGCACTTTGTATCGTTGAACCTGTATTGTTGTTATTAATTAATTTATAGATAATATAATATATTTACAAAATAATAATATTGTCAAGTTTATAATAGTAACTCGTGTTGTGTCTCATTATGTGTTTAGCTGGGAGTAATTTATTGAGAGAACTATATATGTATGGAATTTTTTTTATGCCTATTTTTTTGGGTTATTGTTATTACAAAATGTAAGTGTTTGTTCACAATTATTTTAGTTTTTTATATTAATAAATTTTATAAAGCTTTATAAATAATGTAAGATAAAAACTTGCCTATAAAAAAGCTGAATAAATAGTTGAATTTTTTTATGTTTTTCCTGCCTTACTACACTTATTTGGGACACAATGTTTGGGGCCCGATTTAAGCCGAATCGAGTATTTAGGTAGGAGCGAAACAAACGTATCTATAAATTAAAGACACTGAATTTACAATTTAGGTTGAATTGCGATCAAATTTATTTTGACAAATATTAACCAGATAAAAAAATTTCAGCAGATGGCCAGAGCGGCCCAAACTACAAAGATGTTATTCCCAGAAGATTTTTAAGTAAAATAGGCCAAATTTAATGTTCTTATGTTGTATTGAGATGTTTTTAGATTATATTACACTACGATATTAGTGACTTCCTAGCGTTTAAAGATTTCGATATCAGTGTTCTTCACCAGAAAAACAATGTTGACTTTTCACGTTACTCATGAAAACAATCAAAGGTTTCTAATGTTATAATAATATTATTGATTTAATAATTTTTTGTAAATATTTTTCATGCAATATCAAGATGACCACATTGATCTCACAACTGTGAAAATAAACATGTCTTTTAGATCATATAATTGGAAAAAAAGATAAAGAAATAAACAAATTGTAATAACACATTTAGATGAATTTCCGACAATAACCTTGTAAGACAAGTAACTATTTACTTGGCACCTTGTCACATACATCACAATACCTAGATGTCTACTATCACTACTTTTGTGATATTAATTCGTCACAATGCCTCCGATCATAATCTACGGTGATTATATTCTTTTTTCAATAACATAAATTTTAAATGTTGTGGACAAAATTTTAAAAATCACTTAACATAAAATTAATGGCGTGATCAAGGTAAACCGATTTAAAATAAAACTAATGTCACCCAATAACGTGAGATCTTTTAACTCCCAGGCCCCAGAGATACCAATGAAATTGATTATTTGTTAAAGAAAGAAATCAGAGATTTGAAAATATTTGATCAATTTCACCAGCAGTAAAGCAATACCAGCTAAGGTACTTTGGGCCCATGAAGGCGACCACAATATCATTTTTTTAAGAGTTTGTTAGAACTTTTTTATTTATAAAAAAGTTCTAACAAACCGCTACCGGTTTCGACACTCGCATCAGTGTGATTAAGTTGGCTTTGTTAAACTAAAGTAATTAAACGACCGTGTTGAAACTGGTAGCGGATTTATTAAAAAAAAACAAGTTCATATATATGTAGGTATCAAAACAAAAATGTTTAAAAGAATTGTAAAACAGTAAATGCTCAAGAAATTTAACAAAAAATGCTAAATTTGTTGTGTTAAAAACCCTATAAACAAATTACAGATGTAATAAATACTATTATGGGTTTCTTCCCTACAAAGAATATAGAAGAACTCAAGAAATGTGGGCGTATTTCATGATCCAGAAGTATTTCCTATTGGGCTTTAAATTTCGAGTTCGGAATATCTAAACTGGTCTCAGTACAAATGCAAAATCAAATGGAATGGTGATATACGATGTAAGGCAGTGCAAGACAGACATAGTCAAAATGTACTACGCACGAGGCGAAATTGGATTTCATTTAAATCTTCGTGGAAGTCGTTTCTATTTGAAGGTGTGGGTATTATCCATTCCAAGAAAGGTTCCAAGACAACTCAGAATCAGCTCATCTCAACACCTCTTTGAAAAGTTATTAAAAGCTACTAAGAAAAAAATAGCCCATAACCTAACCTAACATAACCTTTTTAACATTTTTTATTTTATTTATTTTAATCATCGCTTTTAATGAATTTACAAAGCAGGTGTTGAGTTTTATTCTGAGTTGTCCGGACACCTCCAAGATAGTACTCAAAAGAAAAATTAATTAAAACAATAAATAATAAGAATAAAGGAGAAGTTCGTGACTGTCATCTTCCAATTGCGAATCCAAGTCCAATGTCGTAAAAAAGCCCGCACACTAAAGCAGGAGGAAAAGTGCCCATATTGGGCGTATCGGGAAATCGAATATACCTCAAACAAGGAATAAGACAATAGAGGCCCATTAAGAAGATAGGACAATATGGTTTCGCAATGAATTTGCTTGACCAACGACCCCTCCAAACCAATGGCCCAAACGAATTCGATCAATTAAATGATATTGGAGGATATGCGTGTATCTACCTATTCTATATTTATGACTTCGTTAAGAAAACATAATATCACGTACTTGTTATATTACATCAAACTCAGGTTTATGACATAAGTTTCTTGGGTCAGATCTAATATTTTTGTTGACATCATTATCGATATTTACTATCTACGCAGAATGTAAAATGTGTGTACCGATAGATTTGTTGACCGAAGGTTTTTCATGTTAGATTGTTAGGTAACGTCAATATAAATTATAATTATAAAAATTATTACATTTCGTATATCAAAACTTTCCGCATCATGGGGACTAAATTCCCTTTATCCTGCCCCACAGCACAAAACACTGCATGCCGATCTTGACTCCTTTCTACCAAGCCCATACTGAAAGAATTAGAAAATAAAACATATAAATTATTAAATAAAATAAAACTTTTCAAATTACACCGAATCCACACAAATTCACAACTTCAACTCCCTTCATAGGCGACGTTTTTAAAATTCTGGATAATGGCCTGGACTCGCCAGAGTTTACCAATTTAATTAAAATTCCTATTAGCTTATTTCATGTAGAACCAATAATAGAAAAAAATCCCCAATTCCCCGTACATGTGCGTAATACTAGTATAACACAAAATTTTATAAAATAGAAATTTTTAACAATAACTTTTAGAAAAATCGATTAGAAGTAACATATACGATCGTAAATTAATACAAGAGTGTAGACTGTATCGGGAGCATCTCACATCCTTATCCTATATTCCTCTTCCTCTCTCCCTTACCTAAAGTTAATTTTAAGATACGATAAAACTGCTTCTCCAGTCACCATTAGCACAAGAAAGTTTTTTGGTTTGACTTCAGTTCAATTAATACAATATATATTTATCTATGTATTCTTATGTACGATTTGTTTCCTGCAAATAAATATGAAAATCAGGGGAGACAACTTACAATGAAAGTTTAATTGTTTTAAATGGATCCTTACAAAATTGTACTCATTGTACTCTTGCTCTTAAAACACAAAATAACAGATAAAATGAAAAATAAACGCTTTGTATTTGGAAATGAATGCCCGGAAACGTAAAATAATTATGGAGCGCCATACCATAAACCCAAAAAGTATTTTCTAAAACTGAAAAAAAGGCACAAAAGATCAGTAAGTATAATAAGGTTTCAAGTGCTTTTTTTAACTCTCTTGCAAAATTAATATAGCTCCTCACATAGAAGGCCTTGTGGAAAATCTTCCCTTAGGGTCTATGTCATCTTTGGAGATTCCGTTTGGAAATTTTTTTTAGGTAAAGGAAAAGAGAAAGTTCTGGGAAGGAAAAAAGTATCAGGAGTGGGTCAATGCTTTCACGATTCATGGACCTATGAACCCATAACTTCCATTGCGGTGCAAGGCGATGGGTGGAGAGAGTCCGGCGGGAGAAGTCAAAAGGTCTCCCTCAACCAGACACAAAGTCACCAAACGTAACGAGCCACTTGGGGCGATCTATGGCAGGGCTGTTGGTTGTGCAATAAATGGTTCTACAGCGGCGGTACCTATACTGCATATAGATCCTTATCCGAGGGACATCTTCAATTATAATTCGAAGCATTTGATAGGTCTCGACTTGAGACGGTGATAGCGTATATTGGCAGGGGAATAATTCTGTTTAAAACATGACTTACGGCTTATATTATCTTGCATTTTGACAGAAGTTCAAAGGTTCCAATATTCCACTTTGACTGAGTTCACTTCACTCACTCTGAGGGCCATTTTCTTGTCAGAATTTGATTGGGCAGATAAGTAAGGTCTAAATATTACGTGCTGATATAATGCAACTAAAATGTGCATCTGTTAAAATGAATTGTATAAATATTATGATGATGTTGCGCATAGCGATAACCCCAAAGACATTGTTAATCATTTAATTCCATCATTGTACGTTTAATTGGTACAATAAATAATATTTAGATTCATTGAACTATCTACAATGTATGACCTTGTTATTAATATCAAATGATAAATTCACGTGTAGAATACAAGTGATTTTGTAAAAAGGAGCAAATGCTTCACTTTAGTCAAATCACCTTTCTTCTATTTCACAGTTATCCGGAACTAAATATATCTACCATGAAAGGCATGCGCGAACTCAACGTATTTCAATAATAGGCCTTGAGTGATTATTTAACGTGTAGATCAATTTTGCAAGATATTTCTCTCAGCCGTCAAACACCCATAGAGTCTTTTTGGTAGATATTTCTTCCAGCCTGACACGGACTCGTAAAAGTCACGCTATCTCATTTTGGATTACGCCGATATGTATCTATGATTTAAACAGTGTTAGAAATTCTATGAAACAACATTTCCCATTTGAAAAATAATTTCCCTCAGGGCATATGTCATCTTTGGGGATGCTGTGTGGAGGGTTTTTTAAGGAAAGGAAGGAAAAGGGTTTAAGGGGTGGGTAGGAATCTGGGGTTCAGTGTGTCCCGGTCATCCGCCTCCAAGACGTAGACAAACCTCACCCCATGAACCCGGGCATCCCTGCTAAATCACCAAACGTAGCGAACCACTTGGGGTGTCCTATGGCAGAGGTTTTTGTTAACCAATAAAGGTTCCCGGGGCGGCGGTACCCATTTCCGCCTCACAAATTGGAAGACTTTGTTTATAGTTGCTTGTAAATTGTTAATTTTTTTTTTACATTAGCTTCACACAGGAGGTTAATTACAGTTTTCACGATAAAAAAAAACATCGGTAAGCAACTTTTAAAACTTTATCTGTGTTTGAATTCAAAATATATATTTTTTTGTTCGCATTATGTAATACCAACATCTGACATACTAACTGTATCTGTAATACTAACATCTAACAGAGCCTTTCATCTGCATTAAAAGATCTATTTTATTTTTAAATCCATTGAAAAAAAAATAGTGAATTTATCCGCAATCGAATGTAATGCTAAAATATTTCAAAATATAGAGGCTCTACGGGTTAACTGCATTATTGATAAAAACAAAGGAATTTTAAAAATAGAAAAAAATAAAGTCAACGAGTTTTGTTGTTGATTATTCCAATACAACTTTAAAAATTGCAATTTATCTTAGTCTGTAAACCTCATTGTAAGTAATATTTAATTATTGAATAAGATGATATTAACAAATCTCAATGAAATATGTAACCGAAAACAAAAAGGAAACAGTCGCAACCAAAAATCGAAACCAGATCCTCTGTCGTACCGGAACGACATCAATCATCAAACAGTATTAAAAGCCTTGCGTCTGTCGTACACACTTGATTCACAAATAGAACGGAAGTGCTGCCATTTATATTATTAATACGCTAAAAAAGATATTTTTGTAATTCGGTTTCGAATTCAATAATTCATCAAAGGATGGCGCCACTTACATTAGCAGGTCGCATGAGGATGTGCCCTCCTAGGATTTGTAGAATTTGAGTGTCTCTCCGGATATGGAAGATTGACGGTAATACTTAGAGTTGTGAATAATAGTATCACGAGGCTATATAATACACATGACGTCATTGCCGGTCGCGGTTACTTTGTCCCTTTGTCATTGGATCACAGTGGATACAGTGGATCCGAAGAACCGGCTACTTTTGGAACCAGTTCCTATAGGATTTATAAAATGGTCACCAACACTCAAACTGGGCGAAGCCGAATCAAAAGCCGCCCGCAGGGCCTAGCAGCAAAAACCTGCTGAAAGATAATGAAATATTTTTAATTTAATAATAATAAATCTATATATACTGGAAAACTTAATCGGAATCGTAGCTTTTTGAATGTCTACATACTATAATGCAGAATCTACGTAAATAATCACCATAACTAGACAATATTTGTAGAAGTGGTAGTTTAAGCCTTAGCAATGAAGTTGGAGCAACCAATTCCATATATCTGGCAGTTTCCGGCGGTCGCCTGCCATTGACAGTTATGGCGCGAAAACGTCCGGCTAGTCGCTGACCGCCCATTTCACTTCCGGACAAAAAACCAGCCCCAAACTAATGCTGAATGTTTTGGATTTAGACCCATAAAAAACTTCCGCACAAAACATCCCAAATCTCGGCAATGTCAACTAATAACTTGGAGAATTATTTATTTTGCAAAACCTGAATAAATATCTACGTATTTTCCAGTTCGTTCAAATTCATGCATTAGGTTTATATTTACAAATGATTAACTTCATAACAGAGTTATATGTAGATAATAAGTCTAATATATATTTTTTTTTATACATACCGCACAAGAGTCTCAACTGCTCCCAATCAGGCGTCTCCAATTGGGGTACGTTGTGAGGCTGAAGATAGTGGGAAGGTGAAGGAGTTGGGGAAGAGGAAGGCGGAGTACCTGGCTATTCAGATCTGGTTACCAAACACGGGTAAGCTATTTCAAGTTATGTTTCAATTCTGTTTGAATTCTGAATTGTTGCTTTTTACAAGTAACGTACTAAAACTTTAATATCAATTTTTTCAAGAAAGCTGACAAATACAATATTGGATTGAATCACCGATACTAATTAAACTGGGGCCATCTATAAAAGAGAAGATTATAAATTCTTTTAAGTACTTAATACATTTAAAATATAAATTTACCAACCACGCTTGCACAGGACTGGGCAGTATTTGAATTACTTGAAATTGAAATACGTATTTGAAATACAAATACGTATTTTGTATTTGTATTTCAATTACTTCCTAAAAATGTATTTTGAAATTTGTATTTCAATTACCTGATGCTGAGGTATTTTGTAATTTGTATTTCGAATACTTACGGCTTCAAAATACATTTTCAAATACATTTAGCGACGTTAATAATGACAATGAAAAATAAACTGACATAGATAATACGTAGACTAAAAACGCTAGAATCCAGACCAATTTATGTTAATATTTAGAGTTGGCAAGATGTCTTGTGCTATAATAGCACTGTTATTGTACATTTTCTATCATATTATTTGTATCATATTATATTATACTTGTCATTGCTTTTTATTGTACATTTTTGTGTCATAGTATTAGATTAATTAGATCGAGCACTTTAGGAATAATTTGACTGAATACTAGAATATTTTTAAGTTAATTACAGTAGAGCGCACTTGAAGTGAAATAACGCAAAACTGCGTTATTCAAATGTCGTGTTATTATAATAATTATTATTATTATCTAACACCTGGGTCCTATACCACAAAACGTTCCAAGTGGAACGGAGATGAATTGTGTCTTCTGAGCAATATGATTGGTCAATTTTTGCACGCCTCTATTTCACTCTGATGCTCAACTTTGCTTCTATAGAAAAGCACCCTTAGATAAGGGCACTTACGATAATTTATTGCAAACAATGGTTCTACCAAAACCAAATGTATTTTCTAATTTGTATTTGAAATAATAAAAATAGTTAAAATACTGTATTTTGTATTTCAAATACACGACTTGAAAGTATTTTGTATTTCGTGTTTTAAATACATGCGAAAAAGTATTTTGTAATTTGTATTTTAATTACAGCAAAGCATGTATTTTGCCAAGCCCAGTGCCATTTCCATCGTAGGATAAGCAGATTTGAAATCTTCTTTCAACTATCAAATAATAAGACAAGATGCAATCTATCGTTTCAAAGACAAAAAGAGCATTAAAGCTAGTAACTCCTTAAAAATTGTGCTAAAATAATATAAGTCAAATATACCTACTAATCTCGGTTTTTGATCTGTTACTCTGCGAGTGATTGTAACTTTGGTTCAATGAACTCGATTTCGTTTTGAATTAAGTATAATTTTCAAAACTGGAATAAAGTGTGTAAAAGATCAGACTATCCCACGAATATTAAAAGTGGGATAATTTTCTAACGCGGTAAAATAATTCCTAACAAAAGAATTTTCCTGTTGATGCAAAGTTCAATTTGCTCTGAACTGAGAGGGTGAAATTTTACCGACTCTAATATTGGCTCTACGCACTTACAAAATGATTGAACGACATAAACTTACATCCACGAAAATTTGTCCTCATCCATGAATGAAATATGTCACAAATCTAAAGCGGTTCGTGTCAAATAAAAGTGTACGCCACGTATAACAAGTTGGGTTCCGAGTTACCTCACGCTCACAGGAATACCTTTAAAGGAGCTTTATAATAATAATTTTCAATATTCCTCTCACCCCGGGGAAGGAGATTTGAGTGTAGGGAAGATAGATGTGCGTTTCGCTCTGACTCCCGGGGGTTGGATGCGAGGGAGGGGGAAGAAGTCAGATTCCCGCGGAGGAATAAGTGCCGCATAACTGATTTATGCACTGCCGATATTTTATGGCCTAGTTTGTTCCGGCCGTTATTGTATTATAGAGGCCGTTTGTTACGGCGCTCTTTCTCTTCTTCCTGCCTTCTGGTTCTCCCCACGCGGCCGAGCTTGGCCTCCTCCCTAACCTCCCCACCCTGTCTCCGGTCTCCGGTCAATCCAGCGGGACGTGCCTGTTCATTTTTTCTTAATATATAAATAAATTTTCATCTTTAATATGTCCTATCCCCTCAAAACGTACATAGTAGAATTAGCCAAGGCGTTTTATTCCAAACTAGCTTCAAATCCGAACCCAAGCATCTCCCCCCCCCTACCCCTTACCTGTAACTATCACACTTCCCCCCTGATGTGTGGGCTCTAATAAAAGAACAGTAAGCGCAACCAGATATACAAAAAATACAGTATTACATAAAAAATCACAAATACCTTCCGACAAAAAAAAACCTAAAATTAAAATACAAAAAAACTGGTATTAAATAACTCATAAGCCCTTCATGTTGCCAAAGGCAGCCCACACATCGGATAGAAAAAAAACATACTTCAGGTGACTACAAACTACAGTTCGCGAGACAGAGGGATTGCCTTCCCTGTACCTCGTCGATTTCACAATTAGTGTTCGGTTTAAAAAAAACGAACTGTATGAACAATTATTATGTTACATATCGACGACAGAAAGACTAATTGACGTAACCAGCGTTTTTTCGATTTTCACTTTTTGATGCAAATTCATTTATGAAAAAAAAACTGCGTCAATCAATATACTCGAGGCTTATAACGAATGTCGAATAAGTATATAAAATTATAATTATTATAATATATAAAATTTCCAATAGTCGTGCTTTATTATTAAAAAATGTATATTTTTGGAAAAGATTTATGTGTATGACATTTTTTGTACATGAACTGGCACTAATAGACAATTAAATATTTTATTAAATTTCATTAATAAACTCCACAAAAAAATTATATTTACCCGAAATTGGAAATAATGACAGCTAAAATTTTTTGGATTTAAGTATTTCTATTGTCAAAAATTAATTTGAATGTAACATTTTTCGTAAAGATACACATACAGATATCGTTATACATGAAAAATCTAATTATCCATTTTCAAAAATTAGAAGGTTTTCATACCTTGCTAAGTAGATTAATTAATTTCCCTTATCGTCGAGTAATTTTAAAATAGAATTAAATACTATAAAAAAATTGTGATCAATAACGGTTATACTTTAAAATTAATAGATAATAACTTAAACAAAAAATAGTTTTTTTTAGATCTTTTGTTTATCAACACGTACTTGACAACGAAAATAATTGGAGAAAAATAATATTTTTAAATAATAACACTTCAAATTTAATAAAACATGCCTGATAATATCCAACCAGCTTTTTATACAAATAAAAAATTAAAAAATATATAGTAAATAAATGTGATTTTTTGAACAAATCTGGGGTTTATAAATTTATTTATTTATTTCAAATTTACGGCACAAAGTGCCATTTACAAACATGTGTTTATTTAATATTTTTAAAGTCACAGTACAGTGTAATTAATTTGTATTGATCGTAACTTTTTTATACAGGAAAAACTTCCAGAAATTTTAACATTAGAGTTAAAGAACATATAAGTTGTTGAAAGAATAATAATTATTCAAGATTTGCCAACCATATTTTGGAAACAAGTCATTCTTTTCATATTTATATTAATAAAGATAAAAAAAATACATACTAATAACACTACGGGCATACAATTAGATAATTTAGAAATTAGAAAAAGCGTTAATAGTAAATTAAATATTATAAATAACCAAACATTTTTTTAAAATAGCCATCTTTTAAATTTATTTTATTATTAATACTTATAATTATAATTATTTTTTTTTATTTAGATTACCTGTTTTTATTGTTTAAAAGTTTTTTATTATCTAAATGCAATTTTATACATCCTTAAAAAATGTTTAATTTTGTATGACTATTTTTTATGAGATTTTTAAAGCAATTAATCACCTTTCCTTTTTAATATTTTGTCTTTGTTCTTAATTGTCAATACTTGTTTGTCATTTTTTTTAATATTAACAACTTGTCCTGATGAAGGTAACATTGTTATTGAAACATGTTCGATATTGTTAATTATATAGTGGTGTAAACTAAGTTATTTGTTTTTCATTAGGGGTCGTCCATTAATCACGTGATGTTTTTTTAGCAAATTTTTAAATACCTTGTCGTATCATTACAATGATACGACAAGGTATTTTTGCAAAGTTTGGAGAAGTAAAACGTTTCCATTCAAAAACTAACCAGTAAAAACAAAGTTTTTTTTAAACTATAAAACATCTATTTTTATGTAGTGAAACAGTTCCAACTTTCCGCCACGGCCCTGCTCATCGAACGGTACGACCTAGTTGCGCCATCATTTCAACAATTTCAACATTTCAGAGAAATGCGTATGTAAGCGTGAGTGCCACCAATTGACAGAATGCAATATAATGGACTACGAGTCTACCTGCCGACCTTCAGCTCGATCGGATGTTGGTAAGGATTAATTTCCACTTCCGAGATATGCATTCATTCGTTCATTCTTTCACGAAAACAAAATCATAATTCAAATAGAAGTAAAAAAATAGAGCTACAACTCTAAGTGAGAGGTTGGAGACATTACTCTATTCTTAAACTATTCTGGTATGCTAGTGTGATAGGTAATACGAGTAAGAAATAGTGTGTGTGAGGTAGGTACCTACCCCCGACAGGTCTCACCCATTCCGAAGGGTGCCGCCGACAATTACTTCTATAAAGTTAAAGTTTAAAGTTCCGCATCGACGCGAGGGTGACCTCCCCCATTCCGCGATACTTGCTATTTTTTATTAAATTGATATCATCCTGTTTTTGTATGAAACCGTCGCTGCCGGCGGGAGGGGCGCAGCGACTGCCCTTCAATTATTTTCCCGGTTGAGCGGATGTCACAAGGAGCTTGTCGTATTAGGTGATTTAGTAGTGTGGTGCGATTTTAATTGATTAAACAATTCTATTAAATTGCTGCCAAATTTGATGGACTTCAGATTATACTAACTTAATTATTCCCCCCATGATTATATGTAAAAAGAGTATTTTTTTTTCCGCCATTTATTAATACTTTTCGAGATCGCGGGTACGTCATCGACGATCATCCTTCCCTTCTCACGCGTCGTGTATCAAAACGAAAGAGTCAGAAGATACCAGAACGGTAACTTCGCATACGATCTCTCGCTGGGATTAGTATGCTATGTTTTTTAATTAATGTCTTCTTAAGTTGTTCATACGGTGGAGACAGCATCATACCTACATGATAGCCAAGCGTTGATTAAAATGGCTTTCGCCTTGTCTGGTGACTACTTAAATATTTTTTTGCATGAGCTCCACACAGGAGGCCCTGAGAAAAATAATTTCCTTCAGGGCCTATGTCATCTTTGGAGATGCTGTGTGTAGGGGTTTTTTAAGGAAAAGAGGGAGAGGAGAGATCTGGGAAGGAAAAAGGTTTAAGAGGTGGGTAGATATGAATAGCCATGCCCATTCATACCTTCTTCTCTCTCATCTTCGTTACCTCCCCACTACTTTCAGCCACACAACATATTCCAATGAGGATGCCATACATAGTTCCACTGTCTTTAGACGGCAGTGAGCCATTGGGTTCTTGAGCTAGTTTCACATTTACAAAAATATAAAACTTTGTAACTGTGGTAGGAACATTTTTTAATATTTGGGAAACCTCTTGATTCCTATCATTTGTATTTGTGAAGGAATTAAATTTAATAGACAAATGATAAATTAAATAGATAAATGATAACACACTTGAGAGAAGAGCTCCTTGAATAAATATATGAAACAAGTATGCACGAGAATCACACAAAATTCTTTATAACTGTAATAGAAAACAAAAATAAGGCTTTATAACTGTCGTAAGAACATTTATTGAAAAATTTGAGCAACCTATTGATTCCTATCTTTTGTTAGTAGAAATTCCTATCTTAGGTTAGAAGAAATGAAATTTAATAGATAAATGAAAAATTAAATAGATGAAATGATAACATACTTGAGAGAATAACTGCTTCTACAAATATGTAAAACAAGTACGTATGAGAATCGTATAAAATTCTTTAAACATACAATACTTTTTTAACCGTTTAGGTACCTACGTACCTGTGCAATTGCCCCCGAAGTAAAGAAATCTTTATATTGACAGTCCGACACTTAATTTAATTCGTTAGGGGAGTTATTTAAACCCAAGTTATATTCCTGGGAGGGTTGGTTCCGCTCTGAGCAGTGTGCGGGGGACTTTACGGCGATATCATTTGGCTAAATGCATCATTTTAAACAACACTTTTTAAATTGCTTCAAGGGATTTACTTTAACAATTTATGAAATTTACATTTGGGCAATGAAAGAGAATTTTCCGAAAAATTAAAATCATATTGGAGGAAATGTTCAAAATGAAATTGGATTTTTTTAAACGGCCTGTAATAGTTCTAGATTTTTTAAGCAGCTTGTAAAACTCTTTTTTTTTTTTTTACAGTGAATACCGCACAAGAATCTCAACTGCTCCCGTCTGGAGCCAGTGAGACTATGGCATCCCCAATTGGGGTATGTTGTGAGGCTGAAGGTAGTGGGGAGGGGAAGGAGGTGGGGAAGAGGAAGGTTGGGAAGTACCTGGCTATTCAGATCTGGTCACTAAACACGGCTAAAGCCATTTTCAAGCAACGTTTCAATTCTGAATGGTGGTCTTACACCAGGGCGATAATGATAGTATCTTCCACTCTGGAACATGCCGCAAATATACTATATATTCTTTTAAATGAATTAATTGTGAAATAACACAAATTAATCAAATAAAATTTATTTGCGCATGCCGGGTTCGAACCCGCGACCTCCGGTTTGTGAGTCAAGAGTCTTACCCACTGGACTACGGAGGTCGTCAAATAATATATATTTGTGTGTTATTAAGGAGCAATAGTAAGCTTTGGAGTAATGAAATTTGTAAAATTTGTAAATTTCCACGCTCGTAAATATGTAAATCGTTTTATGTAACTGTCAACATTTTGAAAGAAAAGAAGATTTTGGTTAAACTTATTTTGAACTTTGTTAACATAGAAAAAAGACTATACATATAACGTATTTAGTGGAAGCTAGTAAAATAATAAATTAATATAAACGTGTTGCCATATTTTTTTCGAAATGAATAAAATTAAGAAAAATAATAATTTCCATATTGAAAACTGAACGATTAATACCAACATACACTTTTAATTTTGCTATGGAAGTAAGAAATAAAACATTCTGAAAAAGGAATAACAATCGTATTTATAAAAATACCCCTTAAATGTCCCCCTTTTCGAAATAAAGCTACAAACTTTCAGCTTTGTTTCGAATTTCCCAACAGTATCACGACCTCCCGAAGCAGTAGTTCATAAAAGATAAAGCTTACAAGCCACCGTTCACATTCCGAGATTAACCCCTAAATCTGGGCCGATCTTCCCGGCCCATGCTCCATGCCAGCCTCCCCCACACACATACCACCACTCTCACTGTACAGGAAATAGGGTATTTTTACAATAAAAAAATATTTTATTAATGACGATTATATTAGCTTTTAAAATTTACAAGTGGCCGAATAAGATTTTTATAACGATTTAAAAACTTAATATGACATTTTTTATTTTCTACGGCGTTTGCGAGTCACAACGGCCAACGTTATGACTTCGCAAAATACCGCACATTTTTATCAGTAGGTTTCCCTTATTTGTGTAATACCAAACTCTAAAAATACCGCACATTTTTATCAGTATCCCTTAATTGTGAAATAGGTACCAAACTCTAAAAATACCGCACATTTTTATCATCCCTTATTTGTGTAATACTAAACTCTAAAAATACCGCTCATTTTTATCAGTAACCCTTATTTATGTACAATACCAAACTCCAAAAATACCGCACATTTTTTATCAGTATCTCTTATTTGTGTAATACCAAACTCTAAAAATACCGCACATTTTTATCAGTCACCCTTATTTGTGTAAAATACCAAACTCCAAAAATACCGCACATTTTTATCAGAATCCTTTATTTGTGTAATACCAAACTCTAAAAATACCGCACATTTTTATCAGTATCCCCTATTCGTGTAATACCTCATTATGATAGGGTTGTTTCCCCTGCTGTTAATTGTTCATTATCACTGCTATGGTGCATCATCGGACCATTCATTTGAACGAGCTCACTAATGCAAACTAAATACGTAAGCCATACATATACTTGATCGTATCGCAATTAGACTTGATTCACGCTTTCGACAGTGGTGTCTTCGCGAAACTACAGTGAACATTAATTTGCTTTGCTTACCTCTACTTTCGTTGTTGTTTTTAGCGAAAAAGGGACAACATGTGTACAAATACCTACGATTTCAACATTCAACAAGTTTTTACAGGTATTCAAATAGTTTTGCACCGAAATAATTTTATTATAAAAATAACCTTTTCGAAATTTGGAATTTTTTTCTGAAGTTGAAAATCAAATTTGAAACACGTTGTATGCAAAGCAAAGCGTCTGTGTAAAAGTAAGAACTTACTGCGTCGACGTATTTACACCACGTAGGCAACGCATTTCAATATCTACATACAATCCATACATTTTCTACGGAAATAGATGCCTCATGATCACACTTGCCATACGTTGCGGTGCATAGTGTGATTCTGAAGCAACTATTTCCATAGAAAATGTATGAATTGTACGTAGTACAGATATCATATCATGTCGCCTACGTAGCGTACGTCGACCCAGTATGTTCTTACCTTAAGTAGGTACTTTGATCAAGTCATCTTTGGCTACGATACCAATAAACATGGCCATGGTCTTGCAGCTGAAAGCTCTGATGTTACCGCTCTTTCCGATCCGTACTTATAGTTCACGAGAAAGCGGGAGAGGTTAAATGGATCTCTCAGTGGTTTATCGTTACCGGATAATTTTAAAGTTTTTACTGTGCTTTAAAACAGTTAAATAAATATTAACAAGTTAACAAGATTAGACGGCTCTTATGCGATGAGCTTTTGCAAATTTGTGTCAAGTTGATCAAAGATGTCGAAAATCTATAGAGGATGCTACTTTATTGTTCCAATCTCATTTATAAAAACTCTTTCAAAGCAATGTGTTGAAACTTTAATTTTCAAAAAATATTATTTGCCAATTCTAAAAAAATATATCTTTACTAGCTAACCCGACAAACGTTGTTCTGCAATATAAATTAATTCTAGTGAATATTTTGGTTGTTAAATAAAAAATAACGAATGTATGTGGGGATGGGATCTATGACAGAAATAAGAATAGAGCGCTGTAGATGATGACCACCGAAAAAAATAAAAAAAAAACACCAACTAAAGTAGGAAAATGAAAGAAAGAAAATCAATATGAATTTCGAAGAGCAATTGAGTATAGGATATTTTTTGTCAGTCCGTCTTTAGCCAACACAAATAAGCTCGATGGTTTGCCCACGCGAGAACATGATTCCGAATAAAACATCAAAATGACTCGACGCTTCTCGTGAATGTCTTGAGCATGCGTGGATGAAAGTTCGATGAGGCGGACATAACACTATCTGTCATTTAACAACATAAATGATTTAGTTTTGTTTGAAATACGAAAGACGGTTAAATTTGTTCATACAAAAATACTAAAATCGCGATTAAAAAATGGGAGGGTGGGGTAGAAGGGTTAAAATTTTTGGTTATAGGTATTTTTTGATGCCAAATAAAAAAATAATACAAAAAAAAATGTCAAAAAAATTGATTTTTTCTGGATAGGGACACCCTAATCACCCAGCGGTATGAAATATACTTTAAAACCAAAGATATTCAAATATAGTAGATGTGCTATCTGCTGTTTTTACTATGTGGGTCTGCGCTTCCGGCTGTCGCCGATATTGTTTACCAATTAACAAATAAACTAAAAGAACAAATAATTAACGAATAAACCAAACGAACGTTAAACTAAATGAACGAATTCTTTCCTGATAAGTTTTAAGATTTTCACGGCCAAAAGCATTTTCGTTATTTGTTTTTGGGGTGTTATGCCGTGTTGCGCTACCTCCTTCTTTAGCCAACGTTTCGGACATCGTTGCAGTGTCCATCATCAGGGCAGATCCGGTAGATGTGTAATTTTAATCGTGAAGTGTTTGCTTATTTACTTCGAAGCGATACCGTGCCGCCAGCACCACTAACTTTCACCAGTACAAAATAATCGTGACAAGCAGTGGACGATCACCAAAAGGATAGCAGAACACTTTCGTGCTTGCAAACTCGGCCACCCTGATAAATCGGCAATCGCTGAGCACTTAATCGAAACCGGCCATTACTTTGGATTTGTTCCTGAGGTCTTGGGAAGACCCAAAACTTACAGAGCACGCCTAATTACGGAGGCAATTGAAATCTACAAAAATCCTTGTAATATTAATAGAGACGACGGAGCTAAGCTCAATAGCTCTTGGTATCCGGTGATTGACGGCTACACCAAAGCTAAACGCAAAAAAACATGTCTAAGTATACAGTAATGCCAGCTCGTGGTGAACCATTTTGTGTTATAACTTTATATTAACTAAATTCGCTTTAACCAGTGTAATTTTAATTCTAGTATAATTCATTTAATATTAATAGAGCAAAAAAACCATGTCTAAGTATACAGTAATGCCAGCTTGTGGTAAACCATTTTGATTTATATTGACTAAATTCGCTTTAACCATTGTAATTCTATTTCGTTAAATTCTTACCATTGTGATTTCTAATTTTAGAATTCATTAAGAGATGGAGCCACTTCGGTCGGCGTCTCGCAAACGGACTTGCCCCTGACTAGCATAAATACCACGTTTTAATGAGCTTTCTATTCCGTTCCGCGGCGATGACGCCATTACTTGTCACGATTATTTTGTACTGGTGAAAGTTAACCATTGTAATTTTTATTTACTTTATTTAATTTTTTCTTAAATTCTTACCATTGTGATTTCTAATTTTAGATTTCATTAAGAGATGGAGCCACTTCCGTCGGCGTCTCGCAAACGGACTTGCCCCTGGCTAGCATAAATACCACGTTTTAATGAACTTTCTATCCCGTTCCGCGGCGATGACGCCACTGCTTGTCACGATTATTTTGTACTAGTGAAAGTTAGTGGTGCTGGCGGCACGGTATCGCTTCGAAGTAAATAAGCAAACACTTCACGATTAAAATTACACATCTACCGGATCTGCCCTGATGATGGACACTGCAACGATGTCCGAAACGTTGGCTAAAGAAGGAGGTAGCGCAACACGGCATAACACCCCAAAAACAAATAACGAGAATTCTTTCCTTATTCAAAATATATTGTTAACCAATATTAATGCACATTTTCAAAAAATGAACAAATTCTTTTTGTATGAAAACTACGCTAATTAGACCGTAGTCCGGCGACAGTTGCGCGGACACCATAGCATATCTATTCTGTATTTGAATATCTTTGTTTAAAACCTATTCTAATACCTACCAAATATACATTAAAAATTTCATAAAAATCGGTCAAGCCTTTTCGGAGGAGTGCGACCACAAACACCGTGACACGAGACTTTTATATATAAGACTAGCTTTTTCCCGCGGCTTCCGCTAGCATGGTGTAAGGGGGGTTCCCACACCGCCTCCTCCACCTCCCCCCTCCCGCCCTCCCGCCCCCCTCCCCCCCCCCCCCTCCACCCGACCCCCTCCTCACCCCTCCCCCATCTCTCCCTCCCGCTTTCCATACATTCAGTTTTCAAACCTCGCGTGCCACCAATAGCAATTTTTTTATACAAATTTCATAATGCCAGAATTCACCAGTTTATAAAAACCTTTCCTGACAATAACGAACACACAAAAAAAATAATTATCCAATTTGGTGCAGTGGTCCGAAAGTTATGCGCTTAGCAACACATTCAGCGATTCATTTTTATATTATAGATTTACAATCATACAAATTTTATACATGTTTATGCTAAACTATTGTGAACACCAATTTTATTTTTATTTTTAACTTTATGAGTAAAACCTCAAATTGTTATATTTAAATAAATCAAGACAATATAAGCGAAACTCTATCGAAAATCTGGAAACAGAAAAATCAGAAAAACATATTGACACCTCTTCCAGAAAAGTCAATAGATGTCGCATATTAAATAAAATGGATAAAGATTTATCCAGACACTATCTAGAGAGCATTTAGTTCGGGTTTGAATCTTGCAATCATACATAAAGATAGTTGCCAATAATATATGCGTTAAAAAACTGAAGATAATGTAGGTGGTTCTTAGTCGAAGTATGGTACAGTTAAAACATGACCGAATTTCATATCGACACCGTGGCGCAGTGGTTAGCGCGTTTGCCCGGAAATCAAGAGGTCCTGGGTTCGAGTCCCAGAGGTGTCAATATGTTTTTCTGATTTTTCGCTTATATTGTCTTGATTTACCAATTTTATTTTTTAATATTTTCACGGCCAAAAGTATTTTCGTTATTTGTTTTTGGGGTGTTATGCCGTGTTGCGCTACCACCTTCTTTAGCCACGTTTCGGACAGAGTTGCAGTGCCCTGATGATGGACACGTTGGCTAAAGAAGGAGGTAGCGCAACACGGCATAACACCCCAAAAGCAAATAACGAAAAAAAAACAATTTTATTATTCATTATATTATAGGTACTATATTTGATTAATAATATTGTTGTTTTGAAGGATATTGGCAGATTATCTATTTTTACTTAACTTTCATTCTATGTTACCTTTTTACTTTAAGTCAACTCTTGTATTTTATGTAACCTATTTTTTGTTTCCTATATTTTATGCTACGTGTGTTTTGTCAACTTTTTATTTTCATTGTAATTCTAAAAAAATATGTACTGCATTATATGCAAAAGCCCTTTGGGCGTTTAAATAAATATATTTTAAAAAAGATTTCTTCTTCGTACTGCTTTTAGCGAGCTTAATACCTCTGCAAAAAAGTGGTTTAGTAGCGGTGGTAGAAGAATGTAGTACGTAGTAGGTACTAGGTAGGGTACGTAAGGAATCCGTGGCTAAGTGGCCCATTCGCAGTCAAACGAGCCCAGCCCGACCCCTTTAAATGCACGGGAAAAACTAAAGGACCCGGATCTTACAATCCCCCCTGACAGCCTTCATTTCCAACCTGGAATAGTGAAGGTACTTATTTTTATTTCTCCGGAGATAAAGTGTCGCCGCGATTATCGGGGAATTCCCCCGTTTCTGTCGGATTTTGAAGAAACTATCGCGCTTGACGGAAAAATATTCATACAAAAAGAAATATATTATGCTGGTTGGCTGTGTTGTAATATAATGCAACGCAAAAAATCTCACAGGAACTCAATGGAAATTATAGAAATTGATTTTTGTCTGCAAGAATTAAAACCACTCGACAACCTTACAAACCGGTACCACGGTACTACTACGCGATACCGGTACTTCGGTACTACGCGATACCGAAGTGGAAATGACTATATTAAATTCAACGAATTCTTTGATTTAACTATCAAACTATATAGTTTTTTTTTTTTTATTTCTACCAGGCGACGCCCAATTTTCAAAACTCTTTTTCCGAAATGTGAATGTTAAAAGTTCTATTGCTCGTGATGAAAATATTATTTATTCACGGTTTAAAGGCTTCGAACATTAAGGACATAAGTAGGTTCAATATATAGTTTCATTATCATGAAAAGTTGTATAAAGCATTTAATAAGTTCAGTATAATAATGGTAAAACAGAAATGCTTAAGGTACTATGAAAGTAGTAATAGAGCAGAGGTTCCCAATTTTTTTTTCTTGTAGACCATTTTCAAAATTTTACTGATTTCGGTGGACCCCCGTGCTGTTACATTTCTACCGTATTCCCAAAACTCGTCAAAAAATGTGAAGATTAGAACTAACGATGGAAATTTGCGTCGTGGCAGAGTTTCAACCCAAAATTCGGAGTGTTAAAATTAAAATTAAATAGTATATTTTCTTGTGTTCCATTTATTAAAATAATATGATTATATTTATTATAGACTTAGTAGCAATTTTTTTTTCAAGCTTCAAAAAGCAAAAAAATTTGATAAATCATTTTTTCGCGCTGTCTGTTAGGAACCGTATCACCGAAAAAATTTTGCCAAAAATCTGAAAATTAGAATCTTAAAGCTACAAAATGTTTTTTTTTAAAGCTCAATGCGACCATTTTTCATCGAAATCGGTCAAAAATCACCCAAAAATTTGTTTTTTTTTTTGCTCCCTTAATTTTTTTGAGTTGTATATTATATGCCTAAATTGATAGGTAAAGCCAAGCCAACCTTTTTGTTATTTACTATCGAAACCAGATAAATTTTCGTGGACCCCCACTTACAATTTGTGAACCCCCATTTTTTAATCATGCCAACGTAGACCCCCGTCGAGTCTCCCGTGGACCCTGGGTATCCACCTGGACCACTTTGGGAATCACTGTTATAGAGGAATGTTTATTTACTATATTGATTTAATAGTACAAAAGAAAGAGTACAAAAAGTAAGTACTTAGGTAATATATACATAAGTATTAAAGTTTGTTATTATTGTATCGATCTTGAAGAGACCATGGAATATAGTTTAATCAATAATATATTAAAATAGCAAAGGTGCCAAGATACAAGTAGGAATATAATTAATTAATATGAGTTAATTTTTTAAATATATTTGAATATATCACAGCTATTTTAAAATTAGTTTAATTGATGTACAAATTTCAATATTGTACCTACAGATTTTACGAAGCGGAATCTTCAATTCAAAGCTTGTGAGTTTAGTAGGACATAATAAAACATTTTCTGCTTTTCAGGAAATAATAAACCAAGACATCTTAAAATGACAATGAAATAAAGATAGACTTTTCTCGAAGAAAACATTATATTGGCACTACGAATTTAGGAAACCCCAATCTTCCCAATCAGTCGCCGATAGCACCCCCCATCCCTCTCAACAGCGTGTTACATTCCTGCGGTGTCCCTCCTAATGTCATCAGAGACGCTGGACAGTGGACACCCTGTTAGTACGTAGCTAGTAGCTAGTACCGAGGTGGTAGTTACCTAGATGGGAGATATCTACTGCTGCGGTTAGTTACCGGCCGGCAATGCTGTTAGTTGTCGGCGACTTGAATACTGATCAAGTGGGCCTACTTCTACGTCCCATGTCCGCGTGTGGACATTGGACAATTCGGACTTGTCTCACTTCATAAATATCTACCTCCTGTTGGGGAGGTGTGGGGGATGTTCCCGAATAAAACAGGTAATTGTTGATTGAAATTTTGAGATAGAGCTTAGTACGTTGTGTCCAGTGTTCAGGAATGTACAGGTACACGTTGTTTCGTTATTTTATCAGGTTCCATTAATGAAGGGGTTTTTCTATTATTAATTACATCAAATCATAAATAAACGACGCGGGAGCGTACGTGGAAAGAAGTTGGTGACAGATGTCACCTCAAGAACCCGGGCACTCCTGCGACTTACATACCCGCTACATACCCGCCTCCCAAATCGTGTAGAGTTGTGTCTGAGAACACATGTGTATACTGTCCATCTAGGACTCAAACCCAGGACCTACGCCTTGCCGGGATGCAATTCTACCAACTGAGCTAATGTGTCCCTATCCGATTGGGTCACATTTATTTCGAATCCCAGATGTGATCATATAATGTGATTATTATATATTTTTGTGTCAGAAAAAAGTTGTATTCGATTTCATATTCACTGCCTACACCTGCGAGGAAACAGCGTAATGCATCATTAATCAGGTGAGTGAAGTAAATGAAGTACCTACTTCAGGAACAGATGGCCGATTTCACCGAAAAAATCATGAAAAGAATTACCACTCTTTATTTGGATCCGTGTCGTAGTTACTACAATAAGGGAGGCGAGTATGGGTACCACCGCCTCGGGAACCATTTATTGGATAATCAACACCTCTGGCATAGACCACCCCAAGTAGTTCACTACGTTTAGTGACATAGCAGAGGTGCTTGGGGTGAGGTTTTTCAAGGTGTTGACGGCGGATGCAACTCTACCAACTAACCATGCAGCGCAGTTGGAGGGTTGAATTTTTACATCCGTCGCTCGTAGATTACCTTGACCCTTATATTCTTACCCACTTCTCACACTTTATTCATTCCCAGAATTTTCTCTTCTTCTTTTCTTTAAAAAGAACCTCCACACAGCATTCCCTAATATAGATCCTGAGGGAGGCTGGAGAGCCTTTCCTCAGGGCCTCCTGTGTAAAAAATACCCTTACTAAAAATAGTTTTTTTTTTTTTACAGCCAAAACCGCACAAGAATCTCAACTGCTCCCGTCTGGAGCCAGTGAGACTATGGCATCCCCATCCTATGGGGTATGTTGTGAGGCTTAAGGTAGTGGGGACGGAAGGGAGGTGGGGAAGAGGAAGGTTGGGAAGTATCTGGCTATTCAGATCTGGTCACCAAACACGGCTAAAGCCATTTTCAAGCAACGTTTCAATTCTGAATGGTGGTCTTACACCAGGGCGATACTAATAGTATCTTCCACTCTGGAACATGCCGCAAATATACTATTTATTATTTTAAATTAATTAATTGTGAAGTAACACAAATTAATCAAATAAAATTTATTTGCGCATGCCGGGTTCGAACCCACGACCTCCGGATTGTGAGTCAAGAGTCTTACCCACTGGACTACGGAGGTCGTCATACTACAGTTACTATATACTATATACTACATATCGTCATACATACAGTTAGCAGAGAGTACAAATTAGATCAAAATCATTTTTAATATAGGTACGAAATTTCTCTGCGGGATACAAAACGAACCAATTCACAAAATGATGCACTGAAAACATTCGACAAATTTTTCAATTGATTTAGTAAGAGAAAGATTTTTCAGATTTTCTATCGACAGAAGCAACCCCCGACCCGTATAACGTATCGGTACGTCCCTTATATGATTTAGCTGTACCCCGTAGTTAGCGGTGGCATAGGTGAACAAAGTCGCACAAAAGAGTGGAAGAAAAAATGAAATATAGCGTCAATCCAAATAGATTGTTATCTACACACCTATTTGCAGAGCTGTGCGGGCTTCATGGAGGGGAAACGGGGGAGAATGGAAGTGACTTAGATTCAGTTTGAACGTTTTATTTTATTTTATTCTGTTAGAATGTGTTTTGAATCAAAGGTGGAACCCTCGAAACTCTGAGTGGAATTTACTGAACCGCTTTTATGTGGCATTATTTTTTGTATTTTTTATTCCCAATTATTATCAGTTTAGGATATTGTAAAGTAAATAATTTGAATAAAAATATTGATTTAAAAAAAAATTATAACTTTTTGAAGTGAAAACTTCTTTAGCTTCTAGATTTAAAACTCGATTAAACGAAAAATAGCGACACTAAAAAGAGACAAACACATACGTCTATTGGATTTAGCCTGCGAGAGAATGAGATAGTATAATCGGTCTCCTTTTTGTGCGGTGCTTCGTAGCCTATCGGTCTCCTCTTCGTGCGGTGCTTCGTAGCCTCCCCACTCTTATCTACTTTAGTTTTCTAAAGGTTTCACTTCTACCGCGTGTGAATTGCACACTCTGTTTATTTTAAGTGAATAACTCACAAGAGAAGAAGAAGATGACAATAATATCTAAACGAAAATATGAAAGAGATCAAGACAGAAAAACATACCATTATCTTTTTCAGTTTTTCTGTCTTGTTCTCTTTCATATTTTCGTATAGTTATCTTCTTCAATGATATACATTGATGGAAATAACATTCAAAAGTTATAAAAAAGAGAGTTTTTCTTGTAAAAATTGAAAACTCACAAGAGTCCCAACAGCTTCCAATTGCCTGGAGCAAGTGATGGCATCGCCAAGTGGGTTATGTTATGGGGAAGGAGATTGTGAAGAATGAGGTCGGGAAATACCTGGCTATTGACGTCTAGTCACCAAACACGGTTAAAGCTATTTCAAGTGACGTTTCAGTTCTGAATGGTGGTCTTACACCAGGGCGACACTGAGAGTAACTCTGGAATCTGGCTGCGTGTACTCTGGAACGTGCCGCAAATATACCTTATATTATTTTTAATGATTAACTTGTGAAAACACAATCAAAAACACAAATATTACCCACGCACAGGCAGTGCCTTAGTGGGTTCCCATTATCTACTTATGTCTTATATATATTTTTTGTATTATTTTTATCTTGTGTTTTGTTATATATATTGAGAAAATATTTAAAAATTACTGTTGAAATGTATCAAGATTTAATGGGAAAAAATAAAGGAAAAAAAATCAAAATAAAATTTACTTGTGCACGCCGGATTTGAATCCGTGAATAGCCCCTCGACCACGGAAGCCGTCAAAGATACTCACTACACACATGTGTTTTTTCTTTATTATAACTGAAATGTACTTGTGTAAGTACATGCACTTATAATATGTATTTTACTAACAAATTACTGCATTAATGCACATTCATCTTTCCAAAAGCAAATGCTTATAACGGGAGAGAAATACACAATCTAAGATGTAAAATAACTGTTGAAACCTATTTTGTATTTATTTTTTTTCTTTGTTCTACAGTTTTTTTTTTTTTTAAATGTGTCCTTACTGGGGTACCTGCCCCGTTTTAAGGACACATTGTACAAGTTTTCTTGTTTGAATTATAAGTAAATACATATGTTGGAATATTACAGAGGAAAATTATGAAGTTAAATCTAAAAGCAAATACAAAACAAGCATTAATCTTTCTTAGGTTGCAAAATTGTATCCATATTCTTCCTTCCCATGTCCATAATCCATATTTTTATGCTTCTTATGAAGGCGGTTATTTTTTTATGGTTTTTATTGCAAGAGGGAGTAAATTAAATAATTTTATAAAGAAGTATTGCATATTTCTTTGTCCAAAAGTCGTGTTGTAGGTTGGTGGAATGTATGTTGTAATGTAGATCTTGTGAATCGCCCCGAGTTTGTCTGTGTAAAGTTATCCTGGTTTTTGAATGCGTAAAAACATAATCTGTAGAGTTTCTGATGACTAGAGACTCGACTAGAGACTCTTATAATTTTCAGAATTGCCCTGTGTGCTATGGAGACTGGTTTTATAGGGGAATCGCATGAGCTTCCACATCCAATAAGACCATATTGTATTTGAGATTGGGCTAAGGCATAATAGATTTTAATTAGCTGTTCTTTATCTAAACCTAATAGCTTAAATATTAAAAAAAAAACAATATTTCAAATATAGTCAAAAGTATTCACACGCTGTTTTTAATAATTGGAAATAGTCATCATTGAGTGCATTATTTCCTCAGAGACTGTCAGTTTTATATTAATATTAACCAAATAGTTAAGAAACTAGCTGTCTTGTCCCAAATAGTTAAGTTTCAAAGACACAGAGTTTTACAAAAGACAATGAAGTACAATCTAACGGTTTAAAACAGCAAAAAGACAATGAAGTACAATCTAACGGTTTAAAACAGCAAAAAGACAATGAAGTACAATCTAACGGTTTAAAACAGCAAAAAGACAATGAAGTACAATATAACGGTTTAAAACAGCAAAAAGACAATGAAGTACAATCTAACGGTTTAAAACAGCAAAAAGACAATGAAGTACAATCTAACGGTTTAAAACAGCAAAAAGACAATGAAGTACAATCTAACGGTTTTAAACAGCAAAAAGACAATGAAGTTCAATCTAACGGTTTAAAACAGCAAAAAGACAATGAAGTACAATCTAACGGTTTAAAACAGCAAAAAGACAAAGAAGTACAATCTAACGGTTTAAAACAGCAAAAAGTTAATAAAGATCACCATTAAAATTAGCTTTCAATGTCTCAAATAATTGTATAGAAGAAAATAAAGAATGTAGCAAACTACGGTCATCGATACGCAGTCAATGCGACCCTCACCTTTCCTCCCCCAGCCATCTTTCTCGTGGCTAATTGAGCGGAGGCGCTTCCACCGCCCCCTTTCCACCGCCCCATGCACCCCCACAGCGCCCCCGGCGTCTCCGAAGGGAATCAGATCCTATTTCCAAAATCGCTTTCGATCTCCTTTGACATTACAGAGGGATGAATGAACAGTTATACGGAATAGGTTAGGCATATCAATGACTTATTACATCCTGATTAATTACTTGCTGAAATTACTGTTAAACTTACGATTATTACTAAATAATAATAATATTCTATATTTTTATAGTGGAATAATTCATTGAGTAAAACCTCAAGTTGGAATATTTTTTCATTGAATATAATATTAACCACTCTCAAACGAAAAATTTGAAACAGAAAAAGGTTCCGTCGTGTTTGGGAATTGAACCCAGAATCTCTGCCTTGTCGGGACATTGCTCTGGCCACTAAGCTAATGCAACCATATCAACTTCTGCCAATTCAAGTCCCGTTGGCGGCGTGTATCTTTTCTCGGAAGATCTTTTCAATGTAGATGAGTGTTTCAGGCTGATAATTATTTCTTATAATAATTGTTACCCTTTGTGCTATGCATAAAAATCTTGTCTTAAACGTTAGTTTATCAAATAAAAATAAAAATTAATATTTGTAGACATAATTTGTCTCGACGCCCCCTAGCGAGAGATTTAGCACTAACTATGCCTCTCTCACAAAAATAAAGTTGGAGGTTTTCAGGTGGAAAAATGTAATGAGCAGTTATTGTTAAATGAAACAGTAATATATATTGAATTATTTGGCGGGTATTAGATAAGCCGACATAGCTCAGTGGTAGAGCACCTGATCTGCAATCAGAAGGACACGAGTCTAAGTCCCGTTGGCGGCATGCATCTTTTCTCGGAAGATTTTTTTCAATGTAGATGAGTGTTTCAGGCTGATAATAATTATTGCTTATAATAATATCAACTTTCGTCATTTTTAATTGCATCTACCACACATCGATAAAGAAATACCAACACTAGCTTAATTTTCTAAACGCATATTTTTTGGCTGCTATCTTAATGTATGATTGCACGATTCTTCCCAAATTAATTTAAAATGGCAGTATTTATCGAGGATTATGGATGATGGCGGCTACCCGATGCATTTGTTCACTCAGCTACCAACAACCGGTGAAGTGTTATTTTTATGTGATTACCTCACACCAGTCTCAGCTGCTCCCGTCTGGAGCCAGTGAGACTATGGCATCCCCAATTGGGGTATGTTGTGAGGCTTAAGGTAGTTGGGAGGGGAAGGAGATGAGGAAGAGGAAGGTGGGGAAGTACCCGACTATTTAGATATGGTCACCAAACACGGGTAAAGCCATTTCAAGCAAAGTTTCAATTCTGAATGGTGGTCGTACACCAGGGCGATACTGAACGTATCTTCCACTCTGGAACGTGCCGCAAATATACTATATATATTATTTTTAAATGAATTAATAGTGTAATAACACAAATTAATCAAATAAAATTTATTTGTACACGCTGGGATTGGATCCCGCGACCTTCGCATTGCGAGTCAAGAGCCTTACCCCTCGATCACGCTGGCCGTCAATCTTGCGTACATAGAAGAACACAAAAAATTCAATGTGGGCGCTTTTCATGATCCAAAAGTCTAACAATTCTTTGTTAAAATTTCATATTCAGAACTGTATTTCACATTAATTATTAAATGGGATGGCGATATACGATAATCAAGAGAGTTAGGCAAGTGTAATAGAGACAGAACGCGTGCTAGAATTATAAAGTACTAAGTCAGTGGCCATATTGGTTTCCAATCATAACTATATGGAAGTCATTTCTGTGTTTTGATTATTCTATTATTGTGGGGTGAACATTTCCCACCCGTTCGGCATAAATATGAAGTTTATTACTTCACAGTAAGACTCACCTCTAAAGAAGTTGTTAAACCATTATCATCGCATTGAATACCATTTCACGTGCCCCATTAAACAAAGCATCATCGGCTTTTCAATTCGCACCGGAAAATGTACCTTATTTCCATCACCCCACTTGCTGAAATCCCAGCAAGTTGCCAATTTTCTTAAGACCTTCATCTGCGGGGTGTTTATTTCTTGTTTTGTTGTGATACGGAGTAAGTGGCTTATGCACTGACAATTAATTAACCCTTAACACAAGAACTAGGGGAAGAAACGGTCCCCCGGGTTCTTAAATGATAATAGTACGGAAACTAAGTATCTACCTAGATGATTTATTATGCAATTGTGGGTTGTGAAAGTGTCAATAATATTCTGGCTTCTGTACATAGGCAGGTGTATATACCTATAAGGTGAATGTTATTAAATTATATACGGTGTCCGGAAACTAGTGGTACAGGCGGAAACTTGTGAATTCAGAGAAGCCATGAAAACATTACAGTTTGTCAGTTTGCAACTAGTTTCAAGTAAGTAAGTAAGTTCAACTAGTTTAAAGTTAAAGTTAAGATAGAAATTCACGGGCATAACACAAGAATGTGCGCTGAAATAAAAATAAAAAACTACCAAAAATGGACAAACCGATACACAAACTAATTTACTCTACAAAGGGATGAAATATTATAATGCGCTGCCGAAAACTATAGGATGGGCCATAAACATTTACACATTTGAAATAATCATGAAAAAAATACAGATTGTAATTAAATAAATAACTAGCTGGTTCCCGGCATGCGTTGCAACGCCATTTAATAAAGAAATTGTTTCTTCCTGCGTGTCCTTTCCCATTCGTCCCGTTCCCCTTCCGCCTCCCCTTTCACTCCCCTCGCCCGCTTCCCCCGTCCCGCCAACCCTCCTCCCGAGTTCCACCCTCCCGCATTCCATTAATTCAGTCCCGGTACATTCATTTTTCAAAAATGCAATTTTTGCAATTTTGCAATTTTGTATACAAATTTGGTAATGCCAGAGCTCACCAGTAGCTTTATACAAACTTTGTCCTGACCATAAAGAACACAACAAAAAAAGAATTATCCAATTTGGTGCAGTCGCTCGGAAGTTATGAGCGTACATACATTTCGGCGATTTATTTTTATTTATACAGATTATTGATAAGAACAAAAATATCCTGAAAAATCATTTCGTCAAAATGGCCGCCATCTCGCCGCTGGCATTCATCAAATCAGGCCCTTTCAGATTTTTTAAAACTTTTCGATACAAATCTCGGGGTATGTTGACCATTTCTTGATGGATGTTCTCCTTTAATTGGAGTACAGTCGCTGGTTTATTTACGTAGACTCGATTTGCAAGATAAAATATATATATGCATAAATATATCCCATAAAAAAAAACAGCTGGGGTTAGATCCGGGCTGCGGGGAGGCAGTGGAATATTTTCTCTGCGCGAGATCAGTTTGTTAGGGAAAATTTCTTTAACCAATTTCTTTTGCTACATGGCCGCCCTGTTTGTTTTCCTGCCGGTTTCTTAGAAATTTTTAAACCATGATTTAATTAAATTAACACTTGGGCACTGATTAATACTCTGTAATTGGTGATGCGAACTAAATAGGCGGCGTACACCATTGTTTTGTAAAACAGAAAAGAATCATTGTTGAATAGAAAAGAACAAAATCATTTTTTTTGTAAAAATGTTTTATCCAGAAAGCGCGTTGCTCTCCCGTACAGTGATCCATTGTGACTAAATTTCCAAGAAGCGAGGAGCCACGCATAAGTGATCCCGCTCTCCTCCCCCGTTCGGAATCCCAGCTAGCACGATTACAAAAGTGTAAAAGTTTATGGCCCACCTCATATAATGTCTGCACCAATAGTTGGTAAAATCAAGATGTATTGTAGGAACCACATTGAGCAAGAGAATATACAAAATAAGTTTTGATTAATAAGTAATTTGTTAATTTATTAATTAACTTTGATGTTCAAATTGCTAAAATAAAACTAATAAATAACTGTTTATTTTTAATTGGAATTACCCATACGTAGGCAAACGCCTTTCGTGATTTGTGAGTTCCCACTGCTCTCTTGCTTGTTCATAGTTCCATTATGCAAGTATGCGAAAAATATTTTATCATATTTTTATTTTTATAATATTACCTTAGACCGGTAAACACCTTTAACCTTAACCCGTGGGGATATTCATAGAGGTGCCATTCCGTACTAATATCACATCAAAACGTGTTCCACTACGATTACGCGAGTAGCTATTGTGCCACGCGGATTTGGTAGTTTCCGATCATTCGGCGGTGGAGCGCTGGAGGTCAAATTGCACTAATTCGCGTCATTATACATCAATGGGATAATCTGAATTTATTTTTAAATTTTTCTTTATTCACTGCTTTGATGATTACATAATCTTTCGACCACCATCCACTCACATGCCCGTGTTATGGTGGTCGATAAACGACAAACCAGTTCCAATTTTGAAAATCGTAATTCAAATAATTTTCTGTTAATTTAATCATTTTGAATTAAAGGTAGGTACTTTATCGCTCGTCTGGATTCTCTAAACAAACATTTTCAATTTGAAAATTATGTCACAATTCAAAGCAAAAGTTCAAGAGTTCATTGAACCGGAGTTACACAGACACACAACCAATATTAGTATTTTTTATTAAACAAAAAACAAGGGGACGAAGCGCAACACGGTTATTCCACCTTCAGTTTAACAACACATTAGGTGCCTTTGGCGAAGAGATTCTTAAAACGAGATTTTTAAATATTCGATCTAAAATCGGTAACATAAATGACAAGTATTTTAAAAAAATCCCATTGCTTCAATATACTGTACGTGCTGGTTGCACCAGCTGGTGGGGACACAGTAATATTGTAAGAATTGCACTGTCTCAATGTCCTGCCGATTGTAGAGAGCAGGCTGGTCACTCGTTTCCCATGATTGGATTACACCCGGCCTCCCACCCTGCCACCATGCCACCCTGTCACCCACCTCTCTGCAGAGCCAGAGGTCGGGCCGAGGTAATCGCGGTGACGAGTCCCCGGGGAGACGGGGGACGGTAGACCTTAATGACCCCCAGCGACAAATAGACAAGGAACCTTTTTCCTCCCACTGACCGGGCCAGAGATAGATTTCCGATCAGGGAATAGTGTAAATGTCACTTTATCTTGTCGCGGGTGAGACGGTTCGCACTCATTACGGCGCCCATTATATCAGAAAAACGTCAAAAATAACAACACCGGCTTTGTAGTCGAAAAAACACTCTAAGAGAAAATAAGTTTCTTGGTAACTTACATTGAAAGTACCAAAGGTGGTTCAGTATGTTTAAGTGCATGGCGTTGTAGAGAAAGATTACAAGTTATTTTTCATGAAATTTAGATTTTTTTTTAATTTTGAAATAATGGCATACAGAGCTCCAGGCCAAAAAGGCCCCCTTCTCTTTCATCGTGAATTTATAAAATGGTTGTTGAAAAAATGGTTTATTTGTTAAAAATTATTTGCAGGACACGGACACGACTGTTATATGGGGAGGTTAATCTTTACCGAGGATTTGTTCAGGTTTTTTATGTGTGGTACGTACGTTTTTGTGGTACCCGGCAGGGCGGTTTATGGACGCGTTTTCATGGGTGGGAATTCCCGCATAAAATGTTTCCGCGAGACTAAAGATGTGTTTTTTTAATAAGGGGATTTCTGAATCTTTGTGGAGTTGGGATATTCTTATCCATTTGGGGGCATGCAGGGCTATGCCTATGGCTTTATTGTGGAATATTTGAAGTTGTTTCAAATGAGACTCTGAAGCGTGAGCCCAGGTGAGGCTTGCATAAGTTAGTTTTGGCCTAATGAGTATTTATAAAAACCAATGTAATAAGTGATTTCGTTCTTCTTTTCAGCGCCGAACCGTGGCGAGATATAATTGCATCGGGGGACGAGAACACATCTGGAAATTAGTAAAATTGTAAAGCATTTTTTCCTGCACTTAAATTGACTTTTTTGCCTCCTACATGTTTAAAAGTAAAAGGGCAAACTTGGTTCCTGGTAATTCCTCAAATTTTATTTCAGAATTTTGTTATTGATTGTTTAATGCTATTTAACATTTTTCCTACTGAATCAGGACATTATCTTTCCTCCATTATCTTTAAAGTAATAACTATCCATTTTTAAAATCACGCTTTTCCAGTTAAATGCGTAAAAAAATTATAAAAAATATCCTTTCCCAAGTGACATTTTAAATCCCATCTTCACGAAGATACTAAATGACTGTTGTGTTGTAAACCAGATTCTAGTTCATTCCAAACAACATGGGGACAAATCTAGACAATAAAATAAATATCAAACACGTCTGCAGTCCCGGGGGTGTGAACGCCTCAAGTAAATAACAGTTGGGGTCCGTTCACTCTCCTACTCGCCCGGAGTCGCTGTCCGGGATGAAGAAAAAATAGCTAGACCCTTTACACTTTACAGCCTAGGTCAAAGTAGCGTTTTTAAAATGTACTGGGTAAAACGTCACTTTATAAATGCCATGTGACAAAATAACTAATATAATAAATCTCACGCCCTTGAGTTCGACCCATTTTTTTATTTATTTTAAGTCCACACAGGAGGCCTAGAGGAAAATAATTTCCTTCAGGGCCTCTGTCATATTAGGGGACAAGGGCGGATCCAGGATTTTTTTCTGGGGGGGCACAAGGGGCGGACGGGCAAAAAAATCAACAAAATCTGTTAGGATTTTTTCTGGGGGGGGGGGGGGCACAAGGGGCGGACGCGCAAAAAAATCAACAATTACTGTTAGGATTTTTTTCTGGGCGGGCACAAGGGGCGGACGGGCAAAAAACACAACAATTACTTTTAAAAATAAACTTGAAGTATCATACATCAAGTTTATTTCTACAAGTTTAAGTATGTATAGGAAGGTTTATGAAAGTGTCAAAACAATAGAAAAATTACACGTTTAATAAAGACGGTTTTAGCTTCTAAGTACGTACTGTGATGGAATCTCCACAGTACACAAAAATACCGTCTGGGGGGGGGGCACGTGCCCCCGTGCCCCCGTGCCCCCTCCCCCTAAATCCGCCCTTGTTAGGGGATGCTATGGAAAGGGTCATTTTGAGGAGAGGAAGAAGTGTTTTCTACAACATGGGTCTCTTCAAGATCTGTAGGTGAGGCAAAGGCTGGCAAATCGTTCCACAGCCGAGTTGTTAAACTCAAGAACTCTTGACAAATGTCAATGACAATGTTGACAATGTTTGGCGTGCTTCCCGACCATGTACCGGTGCCGAGCATCTTTCATTAAAATACCGACACAACAAAGAAAGCATTCTCACCTGACACCTGTGCTCTAAAAATCTCAATCCGTTAGTTAATATAGGAAAATCTAACGAACGGACCCCCGCTTCTGTGTTTTCATAATGTACCTTTCGGCTTCAGACCAGAGGTGGTTGCTCAATTTAACATGGGGCGCACTTGCAATTTGAACAGGGTCAAAAGGTTTATACTATTAAACTATTTGCGGGCACTGCAAGATAACTGACTTGACTTTGGCTTCGATGGAGCTCCCGTGCCTGAGCTGGTGTCTTAGAATTTCACCAAGCAAATCAATGGGAAGCGTATTTGGAAGGTTACTTCCGTTGATGGAGACTAGATTGATAAGGAAAATAAAGAATTTTTCATATTCAACTGCAAAATTACAATAATAATAATGGAAAAACCATAGTTCTGGGTAATCGATAAAATAACTTCAATGAATAACCTCGCCCTTAACAAAAATTTTGAACATGAAAAAAAGCTGTGCAACGAAATTGAAAAATATGTTGTGGATGGAGTAATAAAAGAGGAAAATAAACAAAAGAAAAAGTATTACTTTTTATCAAAAAAATGAGTAGTAAACGTATGTAGCGGTCTCAATTTTTTATGATGTCATTGTTAATCAATTTTGCAATGTCTATTTATGATGAAGCTTTTTAGCATATTTTGTTGCCTATTTCATCCCGGCTATTTTGTCCACCCCCTCCTGTGGGGGCAGTCCGGGCAGTGTCCCTACTCCTCAGGGGGGCTCATCCCATATTCCCGTTTGCGACTCTGTTTACTGTAACACTCGAATCGCGTTGGATCTCTTTATTTTATTGCCTTTTGAATTGCCTCTCCGCGATACAATTTTATAATACACCCAGCTGTAATCCGGGGCGCTACCCGCTGTATGCATTTAAAAGCTGTAAAATAAAAACTAAAAAAATATTTAACAGATTTTTGTCAATCCCATTCATTTAAAATTATCTCTTCTTGAAAAAAAATTAAGAAAAAATCTGTCAGTACTATGAACTAAAAATTACACTTCATCTGGGGCTGTGATTTAAATAGATAAACAACCCCGTTTATTACCTTTTCACTGAGCATAAATTGAAAATATATAGAATTTGTAACCGTTAAGTTTTTAAAAGGATTGACAAATGTACATATTAAAATCGCTGCGAAAGCTTAAACTTCCACATAAGTGCACGTATTTTCAAGGGATTATTAAATCAAATATTCCTTCTTATATACACCTCGTTGCCTAAAGAAGAAGACGCGGAGAGTTTTAAAAGCTTATATTATTATTAACTTATGAACAGTACGAAAATTCTTTTCTCAAATTTTCTTCAGGCCTTGGTCTACCATGAAATTACTGATTATTCCGATTGCTCTTTGTAGGAACCACGATCAAGCCGACTCTAGCGGGATAAAAAAGTAGTATCCAACACGGCAACCATCTTGAACCGGAACCGAAACGTAACAAACCATTTTATAGATAGATGAAATTCCAAAAGGTCGAGTTCAAACAGAACAGGAGAATTTTTTTTGTAATATATATTTTTTTAAATTCTGGTTGAAATTGATGTTTTGTAAAATAGGGGTAGTTCTCTTTCTGGTCCCAGCGCCCTCTCGGCGCCGCGAAAAGCTCACGGCCTCGCGCCTCGGGAGCTAAGATCGCGGTGATAAGGACTGATGTGAAATTTCTCATACAATTTATGGATTCCAAAAGCTATTCCTCCCGCCATTGGCTCTCCTTTAAACGGGAAAGAATTGAGGAAACTACTCCCAAATTATTTAGAAAATTATATGATTTTATCTAGAAGAGCATAATCAACAAGATTTAACTGTTAGGATTTGATGAAAAACATGAAATAAAATAAAAGCCCAAAGATCAAGAAATATTCCGAGTTCAGATATACTAACTCAAAAAAACAAATCGAAATCTCCGTAATCGCAACCGTGATGTGATGGTCCTGAGGTATTTGCCGTTTCTTGAAATTCTTTGTATTTTTTGTCAATTCCGCACAAGAATCCTAACTGCTCTTAACCGTCTGGAGCCATTGTGACTATGGCATCCCCAATTGGAGTATACTGTGAGGTCGAAGGTTGTGGGTAGTGGAAGGAGATAGGGAAGATGAAGGTGGGAAGTACCTGGCTATTCAGATCTGGTCACCAAACACGACTAAAGCCATTTGAAGCAACGTTTCAATTGTGAGTGGTGGTCTTAGAGCAGGGCGATACTGAGAGGAACGTGTTGCAAGTATACGTATGATTTAAAATATATAAATTGCAAATTAACTCACAATTGAGGAGGCGAATATGGGTACCGCCGCCCCGGGGACTATTTATTGGTTAACCCACACCCCTGCCATTGGTCACCCCACGTGGTTCGCTAGGTTTGGTGACTTAGCCGGTGAGGTTTGTACGGGTCTTGGCAGCGAATGCGTCTGCCCACCAACTGCATGGCAGTGTCGGGAGAGACTGGTTGAGGGAGATCTTTTGACTCCGCAGTAGGAGAGATGGATTCATGCGTCCTTAACTCCTAGAAATATTGACCCTCAGATCCCTACCCACCTCCCATCCCTTTTTCCTTCCCAGAATTTCATCTCCTTTCGTTCCCTAAAAAGGCCCCCCACACAGCATCCCCAAAGATAACATAGGATCTGATGGAAATTGTTTCTTCAGGACCTCCTTTGTGGAGCTAATGTAAAAAACAAAAACACAAATAATCAAATAAAATCTCACGCGCACGAGATTTGAACCCCTCCGGATTGCTTAAACCTTATTAGTTTTAAATTCGGTTTGATAAGAATAAATAGGCCACTTGCATCATATTTTTTAAAAAAATCCGGCTTAAGAAAATATTCTAAGATATTCTGTATGTATATTTTTGATCGTATTTTTGAAAGGCAATTTTTTGAAAATTTCAATCTGAAAAATCGGACCATTTTTTATAACCCGGAAAGACGGGACATAATTTTATGGGTGCGATAAAACGATAATTACGTAGCCGAAAATCATTTAAAAATGGCACAGGAGAATAACGAACATTCACACGAATGGCACAGGAGAATAACGAGGCATACCAAAAATATTACGTAACATAAATATTTTTTTCCTTGATCCATCTTATTGATCATAAATCATTATAATGTTCAACGTCTATATTACTAAATCCAATGTAATTTGTACTTGTAAATTATAATAATAATAAGAATATTATAAAATTTGTTTTTGTTAAAATTATACCTCTAAAACAAGAACAGACAGCATAAAATGTACGGGGTTCTCTTCATAACATCTTTCAAAAAGTCAAACCAAATGATAAGTTCGCAGAGAACAAACAATAAATCTGATGAACGTTAAATATCAAATTCAAAAATTCGCCTGAAATCAAAGTGCAGCCATATAAAAGAAATAAATCAGCGTGGAATTTAACAAAATTAATAGGAACATTTTCGGAGACGGGATATTTTCATGTAGTATTAAAATGTAACTAAGGGACCATTCATTTATTATGTAAGACGATTTAGAGGGGGACGGGGGTCGACCATGTCTTATTTTTTCTTACAAGGGAGTGGGAGGGAGTCTAGATAGTTCGTATGTAAGATCACAAAAAAGCGCAAAGTTGAAATTATTAGTACCTTTGTAAGTATCTACAAATAAACATTTAAAAAAATTGATATTTTTAAAAATAAACATTAGAACAAACCAAACGTGTATTCATTTTTTTCCTTTAGATTCTCACGTAATAAAAATTAAACAGGGGGGAGGGGGTCGGCCTATTCTTATTTTTTCTTATAATAGGGAGGAGGGGGTCGAAAACTAGCAAAATTCGTCTTACGTAATAAATGAATGGCCCCTAACATTTTCGTAATCTTAGTAAAAAAATTTATACACACGATTTTTTCCAAGACGTTATGAAATCTATACAAGTGGCCTACTGAGTAACACATAATAAAAAGTAGTTTGAAAATTTGTCTAGAATTCAAGGCCCAACTTCATAGTTTACTAAGATTTGGGAATGGTTTCTGCTCATTTAGATAATTTTGAGAGAGTCCGGCTGGTGAGATCAAAAGGTATCACTCAACCAGTCTCCCGATCCGGCCCACCACGCAGTATGTGGGCAGAAGAATCCTCCACCAAGTCCTAGACAAAGCTTACGACATGAACCCTCACTTTATCTCATAGAAATCGTGGTGTCTCCCTTACTGTCATGATGAAAAATATGATCCAAACGGTGTTAGAAATAGAAAACACAAGGTTTTATATTCAAATGTAGAAGTTAACCACGGAAGAATTAAAATGTGTAAACCAAAGGTTTCGACCGCAATTTGAGAAAAAAACTGTGTTCTTACTTTTATCCATCAACAAAAGGTGCCAATACATTTTTTGTTCAATAAAATCATCGTGTTTTCTTTGTTGCTTCTTTTATCGTCATCAGTAATTTAAATTTAGTGTTTAGACGAAAAGACGTTGGGTGAGCTATTTATAAAACTCGTTTTTTTTATATCAAAATTTTGTATTTAAAAAAGGATGTGTTTATTGTCAATAATAAAATTATTATTGGAAAGCGTATTCCATCAGCTTTCAAAAACGGTTTTTTTGTTTTCGGATACTTTCAGAAATTTTCCATTTATTTAGAATTTATCGCAAAGCTCAGAAAGTACAATTAAAATTCTGACAGAATAGATATGCCTGAGGGCTGAGGGCGGAGGGGTATAATTTATTTCATTAATTAATAATAAAGTGGGGAAGAAGGTCAAAATGCGACTATTTAAATCTGATAAATTTCACTATTCAAAGCGATTTCAAATTATATTTCGATTCTAAATGGTGATCCCGGTGGTCTCCCAACAGATTTAATCATCATTCTGGAGTGAAGTGCAACTATGCCACTTATAAATAAATTTACTATTAATTGTACGTACAGTTTGTCAAATAAGAGTAGAAAATATATGAGGGCGCCACAGTTGATCAAATGGCAATACTAAATACGTAACTCATGGTGTTAAAGTAAAGCTGTGTAACTTACATTTTTATAAAAAATTAAAAAAGCATAATAGTGGAAAAAATATTTTTTCATTGCAGTATAGATACTCGCCGATCTCAAAATTAGAATTGCGTATAGGTATATTATTATTATACCTTTGAAATTTTGTGTTAACATAATGAAGAATAACTATAATGTAATAAAATATAAAGCACAGTTTAGAAATTGCTCATATTTATTTAATACTAGATAAAGTACCTAGCGTTGCCTGGGCTTTAGATCATGTCTCTAATTTTAGATCTGAATATATTTTACTCATTCAGATCTAAAAGTAGTATAACTAAACTCACCATTAGTGATACTTCCCTTCTATGTATTGTTACATTCAAATTTATGTTAAATTAAATTAAAGCAAATCGCTTTATAAATCACCTTTTAATCAAATTTATGTCATGAAGAAAAAATGTTTCTTTTTAATTTAACCTTGCTATTGAAACTAATAAAAAAAAATAAAATAAAAAAAAAATAAAAAAAATAAATAAATAAATAAAATTTAAAAAAATGTGGTTTACTGTGTTCTATACATTCAGTGTCATTGCACTTCAAAAAAATATTTGACAGTTAAATTGGTGTTGCCAGTCTACAAATTTAGTAGTTCCAGTTTTTATATTTTCTACTCTTTTTTGACAGACTATACCATGTGAAAAGAGTGTTAAATGTATTGTAGTTATTTTAAATCTAAAATATAAAATAGATATTATTAAAACACCAATGGGTATTTTACTCGTTTTCTTCCAGTTTGAACCCACGACCCTCGCATTCGAAATTTTTACCGATTTATAACATATTTCTCCTGAACACTTTAAGTTTCTAAAAAAATATGGTAATTTATTTAAAATTCCAACGATAGAAAAAAATCGCAGATTATTCAGGAAAAATTTAGGGTTATGAAAAATATCACAGTATTTATTAATACAACATAACCATTTGTAGAGAGATTTTTGTTCTACTTTAAACGAATTGTTTGTCATTAAATATTTTCAAATTTTTCACTTAATTATTATCCTTTTTGATATTACCGCTCTCCCTCGTATTCGTATTTGCATATCTCCCTTTCAAACCATCTTCTTCTGCCTTTTGAACGCTTACTACGCAGCCCTAAGGGGGCTTACATTAATTACGTGAGCAGTTATTCTTCCAATCTCGACCCCTCCCCCCCCCCCCCTTTGTGAGATAAATTTGGGTCATTTCACATATTCTTTTCCAAGTCACGTGAGATTTTGCTGGACCCCCCCCCCCTCCCCCCTTTTATGCTCACGTAATGAATGTATGCCCCCTAAGGTGTATGGACTCCGGGTCAGCCCCGAACCGAGCGGTGCCTTGAGCTGTGTTAGGTGTTAGGTATTATCGGCACCTTGTCTCCTTGGCTTCTTGGCTTCTTGGCTTCTTGGCTTCTTGGCTTCTTGGCTTCTTGGCTTCTTGGCTTCTTGGCTTCTTGGCTTCTTGGCTTCTTGGCTTCTTGGCTTGTTGGCGCCTTGGCAAGTCGGGGCCCGGAGCGGATTGCTCCAATCGCGCCTGCAGAGGACCGGCCCTGATGGACCTAAAGATCGTATCGCCCTGACGTTGAGGTCCTACGCGTTAGACGCTTTTCCAATTATTATTTAATTCTTGCTACACAACGATATATCTATCCATATATTGTGCTGACAAGATAAACCCGTTTAAATTTATCTTTACGCTCTTTTGTTTGTTTTATCCCGAAAAAGATATCTAACATAAAAGTAGGAGAACGATATTTAAGATTATACACCCTCCATGGAATGTCTTTGTATCTTTCTTATTCCTCCCCCCGTCACGTCCTAGCTCAATGCTGCTCAGCAATAAAACAGTTTAATTCCGTCCCACCCCTTCCCGCCCTCCCCCAAACCATCCCCTATTCCCGAACCAATCGCTGGACCAGTGCTCAATGATTTCCTTAAAATAAAACGGCCGATAAAAAAGGTGAAGTGTCCCCTGAATCATGTCCTTCCATAATAAAATTGCACAACTCCACGGCTCTGCGTGCATCGTACCTACATATTAATTGGAAATGACGAAACTATTTGATTTTTTTTCACACATTGAAGGTTATTCCAATTTATTTTTAAAAAAATTGGGATTCTCAAATATTTCAAATTAATTTTCACATTCTGTGAAAGTTCTGTTTAATTTCTGTGTTTATTTCAGTTTTATGAAGCATCTGGCATTTAATGATATAATAACAGAAGAATAGAACTTACACAGAACGTGAAAATTAAATTTAAATTTTTAAAATGTTGAATTGTTAATTTTTTTTTAAACACATCCTTAAAGAACATATTTTCTTTTGTGAGTAGGTACGTACGAAGGTAAGCATTTTAACATTAGAACTGTTTAACACATTCGTGTTGAGAAAAAAGGGCCCGCAACCCGGATTTTTACCGACTTATTACATATTTACCTTAAACACGGTAAGTTTTAAAGCTCTTAAAAAATATGTATGTTATTCTTGAAGATAATATCTAGACTTTGACAAATTATATAAAATTCCCTCGATAGAAAAAAATCGCAAAGTATGCTCCAAAAATTATTTTAAACACATTTGTTTCAGTTATTTTACAAGTTATATGTATGAAAAAATTCACAGTGTTTCTTTAAATGCTGTTTGCTCTATTTTAAACGAGTCGTGTTTTATTAAACATTTTCGCAATTTTCGCATCGATTTTGTCGCTGTAAATGTTAGCGCTCTCCTCTAACATTCGTAATTTCGTATCTCTCCATCTTCTTCTTTTCGAACCCGGTTGCAGAGCCTTAAATATTTACTCACAATAATTTGTCTGTCTGCATGTGTTTGTGTTTTTGATTGTCATTTTAAGATTATAACTGTTTGTGTGAAGAATTAAAACGAGCGATAAACTACCTACTCATAACATATATACTTAAACAGATTTTTTTTTAATTGTTTTTTTTTTCAAAATTAGAACTGATGTGTATTTGGATACGTTTTAAAACTTTCACGGCCAAAAGTAAAGAAGGAGGTAGCGCAACACCCCAAAAACAAATAACGAAAATGATGTGTATTTAGTCAAATTCATCCCGTAATTTTTCACCAGCTACAAATAAATAATATCTATCCCTAGCACAATTAGAGGCGTTTGGATGACCCGTACTACATCTAAAGTGGTGGTTATATATTATTTATCAACCAGTTATTTGATTGAGAGTTAAGAAGACAACCTCTAGATATCGTAATAATTGTCGATTTGGAAGATTACAAACCGTCAACACCTGGTGGAATTATAATACGTAAAAACAGAGAATGTTTAACCTTACTTCACAGTGTGTATCCTCTGAATAGTATTCCACTAATAAAAGTCATTTAGTCATTAAAACTAAAAAAAAAAAAATTACATGTGTATGTAAACTCATTCCATACAAGTAATTTTGAAGAGTTGTAGTAAAACAAATACATATTTTTGGAGTTAACCCAAATATGCACATTTTGAATAGGCCACTTGCCTCACATTTTTTTTATTTTTTTTTCCGGTTTAGACAAATATTATAAGACATTCTGTATTTTTTTATCGTATTTTTGAAACCCTGGGGATTTTTTGAAAATTTCAATCCGAAAAATCAGACCATTTTTTATAAACCGGAAAGACGGGACATAATTTTATAGGTGCGAAAAAACGATAATTACATAGGCGAAAATCATTAAAAAAAAACGTCTTCCACACGAATGGCACAGAAGAATAACGAGGCATACCAAAAATATTACATCACATAAATATTTTTTTTCCTTGATCCATTTTATTGATCATAAATCCTTATAATTTACAACGTATATATTACTAAATCCAATGTAATATACTTGTACTTGTAAATTATAATAATAATAAGAATATTATAAAATTTGATTTTTTTTAAATCAGCACCATAACCATTATACCTCTAAAACACGTACCGACTTCTAAAATGTACGGGGTTCTCTTCAGAACATCTGTCAAAAAGTGAAACCAATTGATAAGTTCGCAGAGAACAAACAATAAATCTAGTGAACGAATTAAAAAATTCGCCTGAAATCAAAGTGATGCCATATTAAAAAAACAAATCAGTGTGGAATTTTACAAAATTAATAGGAACATTTTTGGAGACGGGACATTTTCATGTAGTGACGTCACGAGCCTAAATAATGGATTTATTTATTTAAAAAAAAAAAAAAATAAACTGTACATTTCTAAAAAATTTTACTAACATTTTCGCAATCTTAATAAAAAGATCTATACACACGATTTTTTCCAAGTCGTTATGAATTCAATCTTCTTCTTCTTTGCGTGCTGTATCAGGTCCCCCCGACGTTGGCGATCACTCTTGAGAATGTCTCTCTGTCTTGCGCTGCCCGGAATAGCTCCTCCACACTTCTAATGCCGGTCCACTCTCGTATATTACGCAGCCAAGACATTCGTCTCCTACCAGGCCCTCGGCGACCCTCTATCTTGCCTTTCAATATCAAATGGAGCAAGTGATACTTCTCCCCTCGAAGTATATGACCCAGATATGAAATTTTCCTGATTTTTATTAATGTAAGCAGTTCTCTATCTGCTCTAGCCCGCCTGAGAATTTCTGTGTTGGTGATCATGTCGGTCCATGGGACCTTGAGCATTCTCCGGTGAAGACACATTTCAATAGCTCTAACCTGTTCATGGTATTTACTTTCAAGGTCCATGTTTCACATCCATAGAGCAAGACCGACCAAACATAACATTTTAGCATTCTCTGCATGAATTCAATGCAAGTGGCCTATTAGCTCCACAAAGGCGGCCCTGACGAAAATAATTCCCCTCAGGGCATATGTCAACTTTTTTTTATATTAACTCCACACACGAGGCCCAGAGGAAAATAATTTCCCTCAGGGCCTATGTCATCTGGGATGCTGGGTGGGGAGTCTTTTTGAGGAGAGGAAGAAATGAACATTGGTCTTGAAGAGACCCATGTTGTAGGAAGGAGGAAACACAGAGGCCGGCAAATCATTCCACAGCCGAGCTGTTGAATATAAGAACGAGTCGAAGAAACGACCCATTCTCATGTGACAAATGTCAACCTTGTACAAATGTTGGGCACGCGTTTGGCGTGTTTCCCGACTATGCACCGGTGCCGAAGGGATCAATGACGCTAGTTCCTCGGAGCATCTTCCATTGTAATACCGGTAGAACAAGGATAGCATTCCCACCCGACGCCTGTGCTCTAAAGATTGCAATCCGTCTGTTAAGACGGGAGAATCTATTAAGCGGACCGCCCGTTTGGGGATACTGTGTGGAGGGTCTTTTTAGGAAAGGAAGTTCTGAGAAGGAAAGGGGTATGAGGAGTGTGTAGAAATCTAGGGGTCAGTGTGTCCAGGAGTGACGGACGTATGAATCCATCCGGTGCAGGGCGATGTTCCGAGAGAGTACGGCTGGAGATGTGAAAGGCACTCCCTCAACCATTCTCTTCCGATCCGGTTTGCCTGGAGCTAGTGGGCAGACAAACCCAGACAAAAGACCCGGACAAACCTCACCATGAACATACATTTTTCTTTCCTAGAACTTTCTCTCCTTCCTTTCCTTAAAAAAGACCCCTAACATATCATCTCCAAAGATGACATAGGCCCGGTTGGAAATTGTTTTCCTCAGGTCTTCTGGGTTGAGCCAATACGAAAAATAAATATATAATAATTTCAACTAGTTTTTTTTGTATCCGGCTTCTCTCGTATTTGGATTTCTGTACGTATATGTATTTTAATTTCACATTCCCTTAGATTACCTACAAGACAAGATTTTTATGCATAGCACAAAGGGTAACAATTATTATAAGCAATAATTATCAGCCTGAAACACTCATCCACATTGAAAAATCTTCCGAGAAAAGATACATGACGCCAACGGGACATGAACCCGTGCCCTTCTGCTATGCATAAAAATCTTGTCTTAAACGTTAGTTTAACAATAGAGAACTCCAGTCCAATTTTTTTATTTTTTTTAATGAATAAAGACCTTCAAACTTAAATAACTGCATTTTTATTTTTATTTTTATAGTTAGTTTTAATAGTTAAAATAATTGTCAAAGTTTTAATTTTTAAAGACTCCCAGAAACGCACCGTATCTATGGTGGTCTAATTTTTTTACTTTTTAAGTTGTCATTTTGAATCAGTGATGTTATGTCGAGGGAAATTTCCCTAGATCTAGGGGAGAAAAATATTTTTTTGGGATAAGGGAAATCAGGACAAAATCTAGGGAAATTTCGAACTCTGGCAAAAATTTTATTACATATGACAGTATTACTGGTATTATTTATATATATACGTATATATATTTTTTGGAATTCCTATGAATCTTAATTATTTTTCATGTACTTACATGCCATGTTATTTTTAACACTGACAACTCAAAATGATATTAGGGAACGTACCCATACTACGTGACACGTTCGGGGGGGGGGGGTCTTCAAAATACCACGCTTGGTACAAATGAGCGGCGGGTTGCTTATGATTTTTATTTTGCCAAGTGTTTTTTTTTAAATTTGGAATTCAGTTTCTAATTCAGTGGTGAGTGTATTCGTACTTTTAAATTATTACTTCACGTAGCAAAAAGTGTTTTAATTGGAAAATCACGGTATTATTAGTATATTTACCAAGTTCCGATATCTTTCCAATTAATTATCATATTAATTAACATATAACAGGATTAGTGTTACACAATCAGGTGGCTACGTAGGTAATTGCGTAAATGTGAAATTCTAGGGAAATTTCACTTCTAACTGTTGGCAACACTGTGAAGAACCCACAATAATCATGGCGGATAATGACTTTTAGGTGTGAGGTGTGTTTTTTATTCAAGATTAACTGCTTTTAATATAGAAAAACATTGGTAAAATGTCCACATTTCACCGCTATTGTTATTGTATTTAATCAAAGTGCAATATAAAAACAATAAATCATCTCTTTCATTGCAAATACATGTGACATCGTGTTTTGTGTCAGGTGTTACTTTGTCGGTACATTGTTTTATGTATAATACATACAGAAACACTGGTATTTATAATACACTGATCATGACGAGTGTTTAACAACTTGTATAAAAAGCCCTATACTAAAAACAATTTGAAAATACATAAGCAAATGTCAAAATAGGACACGACTTTAACCTCAAATAGACAAAATTTATTGCAGATTGTCCGCAAATATAGCCCTTTTCGTAAATTGTTGAGGGCCTAAATTATGTTTCAATAAACACAATAACTATTATTTATCTAAATCTCTATAAACAGTATGAAAATAAACCAAAAACACGAAATGTTGAATTGCATAGGTACGTGTGCACTTCAAGTCATTTCAAATGTCAATACAATACAATACACAGGTGACAGGTTAACTGTGACGTCACGGTTAACCATTTCAGTAATGCCAACTTAACGCTGTGTTTTCCGAAGAGGTTTAAAAATGCACTTTTTAATAATTTATTAAAAACTCTGCATTTAATATTATGAAATAAAACTTATATATTCAGAATCAGCGTTTCTTGGTCTATATGAACATATTTTTTTAAAGCCATAATATTTTTCACTGGAGTTCCTTATTAAAAAAAAAAATAATAATAATATTTGACAAGTTTAAGTTTTTCCCCAATAAATGAAGACATAATTTGTCTCGACGCCACCTAGCGACGGATTTAACACTAACAGTGTCTCTCTCGCAAAAATAAAGTTGGTTGTTTTCAGGTGGAAAAAATATAATAAGCAGTAATTGTTGAATGAAACACTAGTATATATTGAATCATTTGGCGGGTATAAGATAAGCCGCCATAGCTCAATTGGGAGAGCAGCTGACCGGCAATCAGAAGGGCACGGGTTCATGTCCCGTTGGCGTCATATATCTTTTCTCGGAAGATTTTTCAATGTGGATGAGTGTTTCAGGCTGATAATTATTGCTTATAATAATTAGTAGATAGTAGCTTGTAACTCGCCGTGTGTCATCGAGGCTTTAGTGAAAGGTATAGCAACAACAATAAAAACACAGCTCTAGTGAGCTTGTAAAACAGAAAGAAATAGTTGACAAAGACATATGTGTTGGATGTTGTGTGTTGTGATTGTCCAATTTTATATTTAACTTCATTTAGCACTGAACACTTTCAATTCTCAATTATCTAATCTCGATGTGTAGAGCCTCTTACCTTACTTTCCTGTCTATGCCACCTTTTATTCAAACATTACCTTAATTTCTATGTATATGCTCTATTTTGTCTGTGGCCGCGTCAAACTTTCTCTTTCAATGTTTATAAAATGGAGTGTTTTGATTTCGCTTGTCATTCTTTCTCCTGATTCTCCTTGTTTTCCTTTGAACTCAATTCGTCTTTCGCTTCTGCTAGACTTTAAATTACACTCATTATTGTCGCCAGTCAAGTGCTCAGACCAGAACGAATCTCTCTCTGTGAATTATTCACCAGAATAATAAAGAATCAATATCCTAGGACAAACAGCAGTGTTTTACTATACAAAGGATACCTCAAACCACCTCAAAACTATCTCTATCTACTGTACTTTTCCTTGGTGTGAAACTGAAGCAAGTCTACAAGGCAGCTCAACTTAGACTCTGACTGCAGACTATCTGGAGACCACATATCTGGGACCGACACAATATGAAGCTGTGCAGATGACAAATCAAAAATAAATAATACGATATTTAAACATTACAATATAAAATATATATTATTATATATATGAAAAGAATTGCGTGACATTTATATATAATTTCAAGCAATACGATATTTGCTTCATATATTATACTAGATATTAGAATTATCTACTAACACTTAGGGCCTTCGCTGATGGAGAAATCGAAAACTGGTTGGCAACTCAATTCACGGCAAAACTCCTGAACAAAATCGATAATTTTCTTAACTGACACGTAGCAAATTACTCGACAACTTGACAAGTCGTAAGCCGCTACCATGGCAACCTGTCAACATGGCAACTGAAACGCAACGGCCGCGGCGACCAGCACTGCTAGTCACCACTTGACAACTGGTCTTTAACAAGTTGCCTGTGTGCCAATGAAATTCACAAGTTTCTTTCCTGTAGAAAGCGTTTGAGTCGCCAACTGGTTTTTGAAGTTAAACTTCTTTAGCCCCGATAGCGATTTTAAATTCGGATGAAACGGAAATGGGTCACAAAAAATTACTGTTTGACTACTCACGGGCCTCCAATACCGCCGACTCTCAGCGCCCCTCTCTGGGCGAACGGAGGTTCGAAACCTACCAAATCCAAAAAAATAAACATCTTTAGTTTTGTACAATCAATCTCCAATCTTCAAACGACTTTAAAATAATAAAAAAGTCAAAAGAAAAGAAAGCGACATCTAGCGACTTTATAGTTTCCCTTCTTCTGCGTGTAAATTGTACACTTTGATTTTTTTTTTAGTTGTCTTCTTGAGCGGATGGACTTAGGGCCAGTTGTTTCACAGAACTTGAATATTAACTTTGAGATGTATGGTTCAAGTTCTGCGAAACAACTAACTCACTTAAAGTGTCTCAAAAAAGTGTAAGAAATAATGTAATAAATAATAAATAAGACCCTCCACACAGCATCCCAGATGACATAGGCCCTGAGGGAAATTATTTTCCTCAGGGCCTCCTGTGTGGAGTTAATGTAAAAAAAAAATAAAAATAAAAATAATAATAATCGGTAATTTTAAATACATGTAGGATTACAAAAGATTTTTTAAATATTTATATTGAGGGATCAGTAGGATTTATAGGTTCAATTAGGAATTCCACAGAGCCGAACCCTCTGATATGAAAATATCTGGAGTCGGTGAATTATTTTCCCATCTGGTCTCTGGTAGGTTGACATGTTGTTCTTGTATTGTTTTGTAATTATAATACATATAGTGCAATTGCATAACGTGGATTGACCAGATGATCATTTGGGAAGTGTGTGAAAGGGTTTAGTTTTTCCTGTGGGGAAAATTAAACCCGGACATTTAAATCTGGTGCGTAAAAATTATAATATGTAAGTTGTCAATGCTGTCATTGCGACCCTTCCCACTTGTCTTTCTTATCGCAATTTTTCTGTTTTAATAGCAGTGTTATATAGTTTAGTAAAAAAAAGTAATATTAATTTATTTATTTGTTTCCCTTTTTACTGAGGTCCGGTCGAGGCAAATAAAGCTTGAAATGGTTCCGGCCCACGGTTCCACGGCTGATAGGGTTCCGGCAGTGGGTGCCGGGTGCCCACTGAGACAGAAGCAGTTATGATTACGCCACTGGCCGTACTTTATCTCCCGGGTCAGCTGATGAGATGTGACGCCATGTATCACATGCAAATCATATCCCGTTACAGGGAATATAACGCAAGTCCCCCAGGATACAGCACGCCATTATGACCCCTGAGGATATAAGAATTAGGGGAAGAGTTTCCCCGCAGCGTTGACCGGATGCTTATTTTGTTTTTACGCGTTATTCAAATGGGAATAGTAAATGATAAGATCGCTTTACCTTTTCGGTGGGACTTTATTCGTGTGTGGATTCTGATTTTCTTAACAATTCTCTTTTCATAGTGTATTATGTGGGTTCAAAAATGTCTCAAAGTTGTTCAGAACCAAATTTAATAAACAGCTTATTAATGTTTTCGTTATAATATGCGATTTTATTGGAATAGCTTTTAAATAACTTTTGAAGTTTATACCCATCAATGTAATATATCATTGAAGAAGAAATTTTTTCTTTGTATTTTTCAGTTTGAAACAGAAAAAATACAGAGATAAAGGTCGCAACTGCGAATCGAACCCAGGATCCCTTTATTTATATCTGTTACCTTTTTTATTTTTCTGTGGTATCTCGTTTGGTTAAGATTTATAAGCATTACGATTATCTTCTTCTTCAATGATATAATAGACACATTGATGAGTATAACCTTGATTGACGTTATATATAACCTGTTAAATTGAATATTCATTTAGACTTTTATATATCTTCAATATAAAAATCTCGTATCACGGCGTTTGTGGTCGCACTCCTCGGAAACGGCTCAACCGATTTTTATGAAATTTTTTATGTATATTTGGTAGGTACGAGAATAAATCTTAAAGTATATTTCATACCGCTGGGTGATTAGACTTCCCCTAACTAGAAAAAAAAATCTATTTTTTTCACAATTTTTTTTTTGTTTTATTTTATTTTTATTTTGGTATCAAAAAATACATATAATCCCAAATTTTCACCCTCCTACCCCACCCTCCCATTTTTTAATCACGACCCTGCCATTTTTTAATCGCGATTTTTGTATGAGCAAATTTAACCGTCGCGTCGGCGTCTTTTTCGTCGTATTTCGAACAGAACGAAATTATTTATGATGTTGAATGACAGATGGCGCTACGTCCCCCTCATCGAACTATCATTTATATGGCAGAACAACGTTTGCTGGGTCAGCTAGTAACCTATAAAATTGAATATTCATTTATACTTTTAGAAAAAGTAATTGGGTGTCCCACCTAAAATAAAATCAGATATGTTTTTTCCGAGACACTATAATAACTAGGTTTATAAAGCTAGCAGTCAATAGCAACAATATGAACTATTTTTTCTCCAAATATGTAAAAAAATAGTTAATATTGTTAATTCTGAATTTATAATATGAGATCGACAAAAATGACATAACATGAATTGGTCCCAATGGCCGAGTTAGTTAAGGCATTATGTTCCGGTAAGAAAATTAACTAAGGTTCGATTCCCAGTTCCGACCGTTCCTTTTAATTTGTCTGTGTCTTGTTCTGTTTCATGTTTCGTTTAGATTTATCAGAATTATCTTCTTCAATGATATAATATTTAATAACCTTAAAAATACATTATTATTGTAATACTATTTTCCACAATAATACAATATTTTAAGAAAAATCCCGAATCTAATTGAATAAATTGTTTAATCGTTGACAATTTTATAAATATTGTGATAAAAAAAATAGCTTATTACTTTAAAGTCATTTAACAAATTAAACTAGTTTTTTTAGGGCAATAAACCTCAATTTGCTTTAAAACCCACTGTTAGGCAATGTTTGTTTATAAAACATGGTTTTACGTTGCGAACGCGTTGTTCATTTGATAATTAATAATGATTTTATGAAAATTTGACAACATTTTCAGAAAAATAGCTTAATAAATTCATCACTCAATTACGCACAGGTCGATGCTCTAAAGTACTAGATTATTTTTAACGTAAGCGTGTTGATTCATTAAAATAAATAAAATAAAAACTGTATTAACTTGTACTAGTAGTTATGATGATAAAATCAGCTACCTAGTTGGTTTTTATTAACATATTTCTCATCCTATAGAACAGGGTTAACCGATCGATCCAAATAAATTACGATTGGGAATTCTGAAAATAATGATGTTTCCATATAAATTTACAACCATGGAAAAAATTATATTCTGGTCGCTGGACAAATAATCTTAAAAGTTTTGCTAGATTCTTGGCTATCTGAAATACAGCGGTCTAATGGTCAAAATAAGGGATTGTTAGACAAAATTTGCAGAATTTTTATTAAACAGTTTTTTGAATTAGGAAGTAAACTAATTCATCTTTTCCGTTTATTTCAAATACGAGATATCATTCTGTCGTATGAATGTTTATCAATCTTTAAGATCAAAATATCGTATTTTTGTCTTGTACTTTTATTATCAGGGGTTCTGACTCACATAATGTTGTCATTTTTATCTCATCTGTTTATAAAGTACAAAAATATTGTTTTGTCCAAGTATTATACAAAATTTTCTAGATTTTTCATGTAGCGTAGAAATTAGTTGAAGCTAATTCTGAACTTTCGTTGGGTTTGAGATCATCAATATTGTCACTCTGTGTTAGTTAAAGTATGTTCGATTTTTAAAATTTCTGCACATATCACGCGTATTGGAGTACCGGAGAGGCCCATCAAACGCAATATTCTTCGCATTAGTACGCATCCGCTATCCGAATCTTTATCTAAAAATTATTCTCTAAAGAAATTAAGTTCTACTAAAACACAAATTTTTAAAGTAATGAAGTGGGTTATAGGATAACGACGTTGTAGGATAATATTATTATTATAGTCAATTGTGAATACCGCTCAAGATGACCTACTGCTCCCAACCGCCTGGAGCCAGTGAGACTATGGCATCCCCAAAGGGGTATGTTGTGAGGCTGAAGGTAGTGGAGAGGGGAAGGAGTTGGGGAAGATTCGGTGACTACCTGGATATTCAAATATGGCCACCAAACACTGTTAAAGCCATGTGAAGTAAAGTTTCAATTCCGAATGGTGGTTTTACACCAGGACCATACTGAGAGTATCTTCCACTCTGGAACGTGCCGCAACAATACCTCATATATTTTTTAAATGATTAAATTTTGAAACAAATCGAGCAGGGATTTGAACCCGTGACCGTCATGTTGTTGAGAACCTTGCCCCTCGACAATAGAGGCCATCAAAACAGAATAATGCGATATTAAAAATGATTTTAAAGTAATAAAGGCCAAGCCCAGGACGGTAGGTACCCCAGGGGCTATTTTCCACACATCATTGCCGCCGGTCTGTAGGAGATTTATTTGCATGTAGCAGTTTATACCCCGTCCATAAGGGCTGTGGTGGGGGGTGAAGGGGTGAGGGGTGGGGGTGAGGATGTGACCACTTTATAGCCCTGGACTATCTCAATCTCATAATAGTAATGGCTACTTACTGCTTACTTGGAAGGGGAGCCAGAATCAAACAAAACACACAGTTTTAAAACATTTTTTTGCATAGAAGCAATTCATTTTTTGATTTTTAGGGGTTTTAATATCAAAAAAAGCAAGAAACATTTTGTAAAATGTAAAACTATTCAAAAGTTCCAAATTCCATTGACATTATGGCATCTCTGGAGGTTGAAAAAATGGTAAAGGGGAAGGCTGGGAAGTACCCAACTATTCTTCTACTTCTTTTGTATTCCCAACTATTTAGAGCTGGTCACTAAACACGGCTGATGCCATTTTAATAAAACTAATTGATTTTTAATTGTGGTCTCAAGGCGATACTGAGAGTGTCTACCACTCTGTAACACTGTAAAAATATTGTTTTTTATTATATATTTAAAATGAATTAATTAAAAAGTCATCTACGGGTAATAGTCGAATTTTACATCAAAATCAAGATATCAATATCAATTACCGATTACTTCAAGATTTTTGCACAAATATTGATGAACTAGCTTTTGTCCACGGCTTCGCTCGCATAGTATTAGGGGGGTACCCACAGCACCTCCTCCACCTTCCCAATCCCCACTCCAATCCCCCCCTCCTCCTCTCCCCCGCCCCTCTCACCCTCTCGCCACAAATCCCCTCTTACCCCTCACCCTCCCCCTCCACCCTCCGCCCTCGCCCATCCCCCCTCCCCCCCTCCGCCCTGCCCCACATCCTATCTCCCGCTCACCCCCCCTCCATATCCGTTACATTCATTTTTCAACCAGCTCGCGTGCCACCTATTGCATTTTTTTTATATAAATTTCATAATGCCAGAGCACGAAGCTATAGCCTATAGCCTATTCTGATGTATGAGCTATATCAGGGCTTCCCTAACTGTGAGTCGCGACGCCCCGGGGCACCGCGGTATCATTCCAGGAGCGTCGTGAGGCAATCTTTGTAACGTCTCCCACACGCACACTTTGGAGCGACCGAGTCCCGCGCCACTTATTGATCAAGAATATCGTTCCATCGGCACTGCAGTGTTGAGGGTTTTATTACCGTTTGCGACATCATACTTGTGCGAGACAGGTTTCTCTGCAGTTGCAGTAATTAAGAACAAGTACAGATCGAAAATAAATTTGGAGGCAGAGACGAGAGTGGCAATTTCGAAACTTCAACCTCGTTTTGAGAAACTATGCTCACAAAATCAAGCACATCCTTCTCATTAATACCAAAGAAAAAACGGTGTGGTTGCTTTTTTATCTTTTTTGTTGGCTTCCATTTTTGTTTTTATGTTGTGTTCTTTATTTTCTAATAAAAAATTCAGATACTAGGTATTTGGAGTTTTTCTGACAAATTATTTTCTGTTATTAGGGAACGTACCCATACTATGTGACCCGTTCAGGGGGAGGGTCTTCAAAATACCACGCTTGGTACAAATGAGCGGCGGGGGGCTTAGATTTTTCGCCCAAAAATATGGCAACTTCCCAAGGGCGTCACAGTTGAAATAAGTTTGGGAAGCCCTGAGCTATATTATTGTAAAGTTTCATTAAAATCCATTCAGTAGTTTTCGCGTGAAAGAGTAACAAACATACATCCATACAAACTTTCGCCTTTATAATTATAATATTAGTAGGATAGGATAGGATAAATAAAATATATTATTATAAATCAATGATTATCAAAATTATGTCAAGTAATGGAAATTACACGTGTTTTCAAAAAACACAGGAATGCAATTTGACCATCTTTGATGCATGTTATAAAACCGACAGGAAAACAATGACCTGTTCACTGTTTGTGTATTTCTTCAAAGTTTTTTCTTGCGAAATCAGTGAAATTTTAATTCAAAGGAATTTTCTTTATAAACTCATTTCGTGGAATTCCGAAGGTAGAAACATAAGAATTTAAATTTTGCTTTGTAGTTAAGTTTAGCTTGAAAATATATTATACCAATTTTATATTTTTGCTCGATTAATTCAAAACAAATACAAACCAATAGTTCTAAATAATTGTATTCCACTGCTTCGCCTAATTGAACAATAGAAAAACATCTAAAAAAAAAGATAAATTATATTTTTTTACAATGAAAATTATGCTTCAAAGCTCCACAGCTCATGATGGAATTGAAAGATCAAAAATTATTATGAAGAATCTGTGAAAGTTTCACGAAATCAGGAATTATGGAAATCTTCTCCCTAAATGAAACACAGTTAACTCTGGAACCAACAATTGTACGACGTACATTTTGCTGTATTTTGGCAGTTCAGTGGATATTTAAAAGCCCCACAGTTCACTGTACAGGTAACACGATTTTTAAATTTTGAAAAAGTTGTCAGAGATTACCGAGATATTTTAATGCTCTACAACCACAGATTTTCTGCTTCATTTGGCAGGTGCCTACTTATTAGAATTATTATATTTTTTTACGAGAAAAAATACTTAATTGCCTACCCATAAGAGTACCTAGATATAAATGTGTAATTTGGGAAGGTCTAGTGGAAGGTATTGGAAAAGATTTAAGTTGTATTTGTGGGACCAGATCTGAATAGTCAGGTACTTCCAAACTTTCCTCTTTCACTTCCCATTCCCTCCAGTCCCACAACATTCTCCATTGTGCCAAAGTCCCACTGACTCCAGTTGGTTGAGAGCAATTGGGACTCTTGAGCGGTATTATGAACCTTAGTTGTAAGCAAGTTTCATTTAAAAGTTATAAGCCTTAATCGTAAGTCACTAGATATATAAGATCTCATACATAAGTCACCAGGTATTATTAAAAATCTCAGCAATATTAATTATTTTAAATATATTTTTAAATTGCACCGCGCCCTTCAGGCGAGTTTTTGCAAAAGCGGCGCAAAGTGAATCAACATATTTAAAAAATATATATGATATTTTTTTAATTTGTTGATTTAGTCTTATTTAATTAAATGTTAAATATTATAATTTGAGGATTTACTCGTTAAGTTATTCCAAAAAATCATCCTAGACTTGCAGAAACGTAAATAGATGTCGCAAATAAAAATTTAAATTTTCTAATCTTTAAAAATATCCTAGACACTATCTATGTAGATTGCACGTATTTCGGAAATAATCAAACGTAAAGATATCAGCTATGAAGCATACGTAAAGATAATGTTGGTATTTCTTAACAATTATTATAAGCAATAATTATCAGCCTGAAACACTCATCCACATTGAAAAATCTTCCGAAAAAAGATACATGACGCCAACGGGATCTTCTGATTGCCGGTCAGCTGCTCTCCCAATTGAGCTATGGCGGCTTATCTTATACCCGCCAAATGATTCAATATATACTAGTGTTTCATTCAACAATTACTGCTTATTATATTTTTTCCGCTTGAAAACAACCAACTTTATTTTTGCAAGGGAGACACTGTTAGTGTTAAATCCCTCGCTAGGTGGCGTCGAGACAAATTATGTCTTCATTTATTGGGGAAATACTTAAACTTGTCAAATATAAATTATTATTTTTAATTGTTAAACTAACGTTTAAGACAAGATTTGTATGCATAGCACAAAGGCTAACAATTATTATAAGCAATAATTATCAGCCTGAAACACTCATCCACATTGAAAAATCTTCCGAGAAAAGATACATGACGCCAACGGTCCCGTTGGCGTATTGGTATTTCTTAGTTGAAGTGTGATACAGTTAAAGACGACCGAGGGGGATTGGGTCAATTTGCTCAGTGGTTAGAGCAGAACCCCGGCAAAGTTAAGGTCCTGAGTTCAATTCCTAGATGCAACCTTATCTTTATCTCATTTTTCTGTTTTAAATTTTCGTTTGAGAGTCGCTAATACGGTCTTCAGTGATTACATCTTACAATTTGAGATATTACTCATTAAGTTGTTCCCAAAATAAATAAATAAATATTTTTATTCACATGAAAAAGGTACCTAAACCATTTTTATTATAATAAATTTTAAAAGTTAAAGTAACATAAAGCAATAAAAACATTTGTAAGTACATTTAAGTTTTCCTTGTCAACCGGACCAGTTAAGATATTCACATATCCTCGGTCGCCAAACAAACAAGACATGATTCCTTTAATGCGATTGATAGAGATTTATGTGGCACATTGATAAAGTGTATTCTCCTCTATCCCTCTCCCTCTCCTCTCTCCCTCTACTCGCCTACCCTCATGGGGGGCAGAGGGCAGTTACATTATCGAGGAGGATATTTCCTGGACTTACTGGCAAAACTTACTCCCGTGGATATCCTTTCTCCTTGCTTTGCGGGACCCGCGGAACAAACAGGACAAATAACATAATCGTATTTACAGATAAATAAAATACATTTAATTGCTTTTATTATGGTAGGTTATTTTTAAAAATCGAGATATCTAAAAGTTCTAATTTCGCTTCTAATATGAAACTATTCTATATTAAAAAAAAAAACACTTTAAAAATAATGCATCTATTTTTGTGTCAAAATGTGAAAGCCATGAGTAATGAAAAAAACACTTTTGGTGTAATTAGTTTTTCTCTATCACTTTTTATTATTTGTAAGTAGGTACTCGTATTTAAATATCTAATTAATTTATAAACACTGTATTTTTATGTAACATTTTATTTTTATTTCATTTGGCCAAAGAAACGTCACCATCTTAATGACAACTCTTTTTTTTAAATTTCTTCAGGCAAATACATGACGATTTTACATTTGAAAAACAAACTTTACTGAATCGGAGTATAAAAAAAACAGAGTGTGCAATTAACACGTGGTAGAAGTTAAACCTTCAGAAAACTAAAGTAGACAAGAGTGGGGAGGCTACAAAGCACCGTAAAAACAGGAGACCGATTTTACTATATCATTCTCTCGCAGGCTAAATTCTATAGATTTTTGTGTAAGCAACATTTTCGGCCTTCTGTAGTAGGAGATTTTCAAACATTGTTTGTTTGGTTATTCGTAACCCGGGAATGTTTACTTTCTTCTTTTTTAAAAAAATGTTTGTCTCTTTTTAGTGTCGCTATTTACCGTTTCATCTAGTTTCAAGTCACAACGGTGGTAAAGAGATTTCACTTCAAAAATAAATTTTAAAGCACACGAAATGCAAAACATTGAAGTTAAAACGAGACTTTTTGCACAAATTTCCTCTTTTAATCGTGGTTATGTATTTTTAATTTTTATTGTTTTGTATTTACTTAACTATTTGAAAATGTTCATCGTTTATTTGGTGTTACTTTAATTCCATTCTGAAATTATTAACCTTGATACAGGCGAGCCCCAGCATGGTTAATATTTATAAGGAAAACAAGACGTTTTAATTGTAAAGAAATAATAAATAATATTATGGGTAGGTAGGTACTGAGAAATTAACTAGAAAATAAAAATCAGAGTAACTTTTTCAGTAGCTTAAGCAACATTTCCCGCGTTGTGTTTGTCCAGTAATAGAGTAATAGGTCTTCGGATAATTTGGCGATATCGAAATTGATAGGCCATCCAATAAGAAAACAAAATTTATACAATGGATGGGTTCCGGCTACGAATAATCCCGTATAATGCGCTCGTGTAGTGAAATGGCAGGACAGGACGGGGCAGTATACTATACTTCAATGGGGATAGTATAGTATGGTACAGTTTGACATAGTTAACTTTGCATAAGAAAAAATCAAGTCACCATGCTTTATTACTTATTTATTTTTATTTTATTTGTTTATTTGGACATACACAATACATGATGTCACAAATGATAAGGTATATAAAATTATACCAATAAAGTGCCTATTGCGTACGTCCATACATTATTTGTAATAAAAAGGAAGAAAGTGTGATTTCTTGAAGCAATTAATGCAATAAATTATTTGTGGCACACGCCAGAATGGAAGATACTCTCAATATCACCCTGGTGAAAGACCAATATTCAGAATTGAAATAACTTCAGATGTGTTTAGTGATCAGATCTTTATAGCCAAGTACTTCCCAGGGATTTTTTTTTAATGTATTTTTATATTATCTCTACACAGAAGGTCCCGAGGAAAACAATTTCCTTCGGGGTTTGTGTCATTCTGTATTCTGTGTGGAGGGTCTATTTGGAGAAAGGAAGGAGATCAAGTTTTGGGAAGGAAAAGGGTATGAGGGGTGGGTAGGAATCTGGGGGTCAGTTTGTCGAGGAGTGACGAATGTATGAATCCGATTCTCCCACTGCGGTGCAAGTCGAGGTAGTCCGGCTGGAGAGGTCAAAAGGCCTCCCTCAACCAGTCTCCCGATGCGGCCTGCCATGCAATGGGTGGGCAAACACAACCACCGTGAAGACTTGATTAGTCACTAAACGTAGCGAACCACTTGCGGAGTATACACATTTTTGAAAAATCCGATTGGTTTCAATGATAATTCAATAATTCATCTTAATATTTTTGTTGATAACATTTTAAACATTAAATTAAATTGGCTCTCTATATTAATTTTTCGGGGATTTATTTAGAACTGGAGTTGGCAATATCCATTAATTTGACAATGTCATCATTGGTCAACTTCAAATCATCTCTTAACAAGATTTAAAGCTCCCTATTATGTCGTTCTATAATCTTATAATCCTATTAACTTATTGTTCTAAAAACTTGTTGCAAAAACTTATTATTGTTTTGTAATGTAAAGTATGTGTGTGTGTGAATGAATGTAATGAATATGTAAGTATTATGTTATCAAGTTGTGTTTGTCTTTAATTAGTGATAGCATCAACCATGTTCAGTGTAATTGTTTCTGCGAAAGCTTTGATGTGAATCACTGTTGACAAACCTCATAAAAAAAATAAAAAATATATCTAGAGTGGCGACGCCATGTACTGCAAAGTTAAATTTGTCAACCTTTGTAGTTGAGCGAGGACAGTATAGTGTAGTCGGGAGTCGGGATAGACCCCTGCGGTAGTTCGACAGATCGACTGATTTATGGCAACGACTCGCCTTATCTTGTCCTCGTAACGTTTGTTTGTTTGGCTGGCCGCTTTTATAGCTTTACTCGGCCCTTCGCCTGATCAACAGCAGGGGCAAGTCACATATAACCTCCTGTCGTTGGGATTATAACGGGGGATGATCTCTGATACACTTTCCCAAAGCACTTCCAATTATTTTACATGTGCTACCTTTACTTTAAAATGTAGTAGTAAAGTACGTAGGTAAAGTCTTCATCGTTACTACTCGTCTTCTAAATTTCAAAAACTCATGTATAGTTGTTGTTACAAGTGAAAAATCACGATGTACGTACATACAAATAATTTTAAATATTAAAAAAAAATATTCGAACGGTTTTTCGAATTAGTTCAGAACAGTGTACCTACCTTTCGTATAGAAAGAATCGCCCCCTTTACCACAGTAAAATTATCCAGCGCCCCCCACACCCCTCCCGAAAAGAAGTGTACACGTGATGTGACCAATGATGAGAAGTATAAATAAAACACATTATTATTACATTGACTTTGAGTATTATGCCTCAGTTTAAATTTTTGTCCGTGTATGGGGAAAGTGTAGTTTATTTAACAGAACTTGTAAAATCATTGCACTTAAAGAAAGTGTGTCAGTGCATCAGTGTGCATAGCTCGTAAAAGAGCTTATTTTCTATATTGACATAATGCCTACTCGAACTTCTACAGTGCCCCGTAAATGCTTAAAAAAATAAAAACGTCCCCCCCCCCCCCAGACCTCCAAAACGTCCACAATTACAGGTAGAACATCTACAGTTCATTCTTACCAAACAATTGTCCAAAGATACTGGTTGAGTAGCGACGCGACCTTTAAAATAATTATTTTCACCCAGCATCAGTACACAAATATGTAGGTTTACGAGTATAGAAGTAAATTGTAACACTTTATAATGTCCGGTTCCATGACAGTTGGCCGACAACTCCGTTGGTCTATAAGTATGCCCCCGGCATACTTATATACAATATGCAGTCGGTTTAGGGAAAATAAGGTATCCTACCTAATTACACAAAATATTACTAAGTGACCCCGAAGGGATGTGCAGATAGGATGTACCGCCGAATAACAAAATATAAAACATTTGGTAAATATGCAGTTAGTCCACCTCACGGATAATACGGAACGTTCGTGTTGTCGAAGTTAGATGCACGGATAATACGAAATGTTCCTATTTTAACTAATAGACAATCAACTATGACATTTGTCGGAAGTACCAATCTTATAAAATAAATTCTCTAAAATAAACTCGCATTTCATCATACTTTTAAAAAAGATCCCAGGTTTTGAATGGTTTGTTGGCAAAGCAGGGTTTGTCTAGCGGGTTTGTGTAATTATTTTAATACATTTCGTTCCATGTTCTATTTGTTATAAATACAGGTACAAACTTGTCAATGATGCATTCACTTTGCTTTACGCGAAAATATTTTTTCTATGATTGGCAGCATTGGTGAAGTGTCTATGAAATGTTAAAATAAAAAACATGGCGTAACCGAGCGAGTGAATTAATTTTAACAAAATGAAAATCTCGAATGCATATTTTTTGCATGTTTTTTGGTCTCCCCCGACATAAATACTCACTTTTCGTAATAATAAAGCTAAATCTAACTGTTTGGATAAAAAGTATTCCGTATTAACGAGTAAGCGGTTTAATGCATAAATAATAAACATTTTTTCGTTCAAATGCATCAAGGAAAAATCTATGTGTCAATATTTTGATTTTTTTTGTTTATGATTATGTTTTTGATTTTGTTATGCACATTTGGATGTTCTTTGATAAAAAAAAAAAACTACACGTATAAGCCCAGCCGGGCGTGAAATTCAAAATAAATAAATAGAGTGTACACCAGCGCATTACGTAGAAAAAATCGACACTGTGTATAAATTCGTTTGATATTCATACCAACTTATTATCAAGGTTACTTTTGAAGTCGATGTTATGTTTGAAATTGGTAAATAATGCACTTTTTTTTATAAATAATATTTTAATAAGTACCTACATACATTTTTTTAATACATAATTTTATAACAAATATCATTTCGTGGGGCCAATTGTCGGCGGATCAACTGTCAGTCACCATAATGTCCATATTAATGTATAACAATATATTACAAAATAATTTGAGATTTTCAAGGCCGAAAGAATTATCGTGATTTATTTTTGAGGTATTATGCCGTGTTGCGCTAACTTCTTCTTTAGCCAACGTTCCAGGACAGCGTTACGGTGTCCATCATCGTACAAGACACATCTGCCTTGATGACAGACACTGTAATGCTATAAAAAAACTTTGCTAAAGAAGGAAGTAGCGCTACACCGAATAATACCCCAAAAATAAATCACGATAAATATAATATTTCAATTCTCATTTAGACATCTTTCAACTTAGAATATACTTTACACGATGCATTGACCTAAAATATTTCGCAGAAAAACCTGTGCTCATTTTATGGCTCTAGAGAAAATTGTTCGTGACTTTTCAATAAGATATAATTTACTCATTTGTAATTTACTGCATTGTAATTAACTTATTTTATTTTTGATAACGATTTTCTAATTCAAAAACCTCCTGGTTCCTCGAAATTTTTAGATTTTCAAAAGCATCTGTGCAGAAGGCCGAAATTGAAAATAACGAGATTTTTCTTAACATTTTGTTGCGTACATTAAAACCAAGTCGATATTATAAACGAAAAATATTTAAGCGTAGAATCATCTATTGATTTGTCCTACTACGCCGCTTCCAAAATGTGCTGACTTAACTCTACGCATCGGGCGCTACGCCGTAGATACCAGATATACTCGTACTTGCATACCGGCTACGAGGATCTGCCTTTACGGCTAAGGTTACTCACACGCTACGATAGCGGTTGTATTTTTACGCGAATTTTTTTATTTTTTTTATTTTACTCCACACAGGAGGCCCTGAGGAAAATAATTTTGCTCATGACCTATGACATCTTTGAATATGCTGTGTGGGGGGTCTTTTTGAGGGGAGGGAAGAGTTAATATGGGTCTTGAAGAATTGTATGAGGGAGGAAACACAGAGGCTGGCAAATCGTTCCACAGCCGATCTGTTAAACTCAAGAATGAGTCGTAGAAACGACCCGTTCTCATGTGAAACACGTCAAATGCGCACCGGTGCGTGCCGGGGGATCAATGACACTAGTTCCTCATTTTTGGGGAAATTGTATTAGTTATGGGAATCCACGATGTAAATTTTGTACGCAAAGATCTTAGATGTAAACATCCCAACTGCTCCTCACGTTTCACGTTGGGGTATATTTGAATGAGATTGAATGGATTTGGGAGGTGAAAGAGATGGGGAAGATGAAAGTTGGGAAGTAACTAGCTATTCAGATCTAGTCACACACGGCTGTTGACATTTGAAGCAACTTTTCTATTCACAATCAGAAAAGTGCTGCTAAAAATTCCTCAACGGTTTGAACTTGTCTTTGACTTAGGCAACGCTACTAGCGGCTAAGATGGGACTGCCCCTACAAAAAACGTTGGCGAATGTGGAGTCACAAACACCCCCGCAGAAACATATCATTTTGGCAGCAAATCAAAATGGCATATTTTGAATTATAAAAGAAAATGTATCAACATAAAAATAAAATAAAAAGGATGGTATTATCTTTTTTTTCAATAAGGAATAGTGCTAATTACATTCTTCGAAGGAATCGAAAGAAGTGTGAAATAAAATAAGTAATATTAAAACACCCTAAAAATATTTTTGTTCAATTGAATTGATTATTTTTATTATTATTATGCGAAACTACCTATCAACCATAAGAATTAATATCCCCAGGCCAATGAGGGTAGTAAATCATACATTCCAATAGCGTGGTAATAAATTTTATATGGGAGTAAGATGCCAGTTGCCCGGAGCTCGGAGCTGGGCATAAATTTCCCGATTTTCTCGCGATGCAACTTCTTAGAACTACGCAGTAAGAAAAATGTAAGAGATTTTATCATTCGAACCTTTATTTTATTTTATTTTAGTTGAGAGTTCGATTTAATGCGATATTCAAACGGATTTTATTGCGCTTAACCAACAAAGTTGCACGAACCAATAGTGTTGTAATCCTAGCTTTATTAGACCATTTTCAAAACGATTTTGACGTTTTTCTGAATTAATTTGAATAAATCAAATATACCCTAGATACTCCAAAAGAGAAGAATATACTTTTGTTTTCTAGTAGGATTTTTTTTTACATTAGCTCCACACAAGAGGTCCTGAAGAAAATAATTCCCCCAGAGCCTACGTCATCTTTTGGTATGCTGTGGGGAAGGTCTTTTTAGGGAAAAGAAGGAGATGAAGTTGTGGGTGGAAAAAAGGGATGAGGGGTGGGTAGAAATCTGGGGGTAAATGTGTCCGAGTAGTGACGGACGTATGAATCCATACCTCCAACTGCGGTAAAAGGAAATGAGTCAAGAAAGTCCAGCTGGAGAGATAAAAAGGTCTCCCTCAACCAGTCTCCCCGATCTGGCTGGAGGTTAGCAAACGCAAGTGCCGCCAATACCATGATAAACCTTACCCCATGATTCCGGTCATCCCTGATAAGTCGTGAAGCACTTTTTAAGAAAATTGTTCTAACTATTACCTACACAATTTATTCATGTGGCACGTTTCAGAGTAGTGGATACTTTCAGTATCGCCCTGGTGAAATACCATCATTCAGAACTTAATGTTACTTGAAACGGCTTTAGTCATGTTTGGTGACCATATCTGAGTAGACAGCTACTACCCCACCTATCTTTTCCTCACCCCCTTCCTCTCCCTCTACTTTCATCTTCACAATTTGTGGGATTCCGCAGTATCACTGGCTGAAGACGGTTGGCAGGAGTTGGGGTTCTTGTGCGGTTTTTAAATAAAAAATAACCAAAAAAAGCTAAAGAAGAATGAACGAAATAAGCTCTGACGTCAAAATCAACGCAACTATTTTTAGCTCACTATATCTATCGTTTTCATCATATCCTTTGAAATTTTAACTTAAGGGGATTAACTATGTTTGATACCCACAAAATTTAATAAATAACATACAACAAATAACTAACAAAGGCACGAAGACACTTGGATTTATTTTATTTATTTATTTATTTATTTATAAGTACATTTTACATGATTAATACATTTACTTGAGAAGATACATTAGGTCACCATACTAGGCAGCTGCCTGTATCATGGTGACCAATGGAAGATAGTTATATTGAAATGAAGTCTAGTAAGTGTAGGTAAACATATTTAAGTAAAATTATATAAAAAAATAGAAAATTGGTAGAATGTTTCCAATAACTCACAAATTGCCAAAGTTGCCTGGAAAATAAACACAAATAAGTAAGGTAGCTGATATGTATGTACATAAATACACATACATACACACATGCACACATACATACATATATATACTTACATAAACATGTATTTATGCATACCCACACATACATGTATATTCATATATATATATACACATATACATACATATACCTACATACACATACACACAGTTTGATGGCAGGAGCAAACCGTCAGCAAATAGTGGCAAAAACAAGAACATCTAAATGAGGCTGGATAATACTGCATGCTATGTTTGCACGTCTCGGTTTTAAATAAAATAAAAAAGAATAAAGAAGGATAAAGAATAAATAATACATTTATATCACTATCTAAGTGTGTGAAACAAGTTGAAAACACTATCATAGTCACTCATCTGAAGGTCAGCAAGCGCCTTTCTGAAAGTGAGATATTTGGCTTTAGACTTTATTTCAATGGATAAGTTATTAAAAATTTTAGGTGCAAGAAAGTTAAACTGGGACTGTGCTATTGAAGTTTTTGTTGTTGGAATAATATAATTGGATTGGTTGGAATATCTTGTGTTATATTTTGAATCTATAATTTTTTTTTTTGGATTTATAATCAGAACTATCCATAGACATATTAATATTCATTTATGTCTATGGAACTATCAAAGCCGACGATTCGTTAGAAGTTATAAAATTCGTATATTTGTAGCTAGTACGTAGAATACAATTCTATAGTTTGTACCCTCACTATCAAATTCACATTAGAAATATTGAACGGGTGCAGCGCAAATTTTTACGATTTATTGACTTCAAATTACACAGACCCATTCAACACGTAAACAACTATACATTCTTAGTAAATACACACTTAAAATGAATTCCTTAGAAAATAGTAGAGAAATAGATTACTTACCTTTTATGTTTAAAATTATTCACTCCTAATCAGAACGTTATAAACTCCTGCATCTTATCGATTTCAAGGTACCTAATCGAGCAACTAGGCAAAATATATTATTCTGCAACAATAATATCGGCACCTTCCACTTGGTAACAAATTCACCCCCAAATAGCGACATATTTAATATAAGTTAATAATAATTATTATTATAATTTTTTTTTCTTTATGAGTAAAACCTCAAATTGTAATATTTAAATAAATGAAGACAATATAAGCGCAACTCAATCGAAAATGACCAGAGGTGGGACCAGAAACCTCTGGGACCAGAGGTGTCAATATGTTTTTCTGATTTTTCTGTTTCCAGATTTTCGATTGAGTTTCGCTTATATTGTCTTCATTTATTTAAATATTTTAATAATTATTATTTAAGAGATACCTGAATAATATGTTTATGTTGCGTAGATATATTTATAATTAATGAGCACCGTATAGGAGTTGTTTATCTATATATCCTTTGCATTTTATCTGCAATGTAAAAACTTGTTCCTCACTTTACTTTTTCTGTATGAAGAAATTGTCGTGTATTTTTCACCTGTAAATTTGCATTATTAACCTACACTATATCATTAATTTAAAAACTGGTTTTCTTTTTTATTTCTCTTTTCTTATGATAACTTAAATTTACCTTTATTGTTTTAACTTAAATTCACCTATCATATTAATAAAGTTTATTTCTTTATGTTCACCTTTTTTATTTAAACATTGTGTTTCTGCATCACACACTAATTAATGGACGGACCTGCAGTCGTATTTGCCCTAGCAGGCCAAGAAAATTGATCTTTCCGTGGAACATATTTTAATTTATTCTGATAAACGTATTACTAACATCTCAGATGTTTCTAACTGAATCCCTCGGTAAGTTGCTAATTCATTATCTTGAAAAATAAAATAACGCTCTGGTGCTTACAGCTGTAGCTGTAAAACATTTCACAAGTATATCAAGCCGTTTTACGTACTTAAAACACTTTAACGATGAGGTAATTTTTTTTTAATCAATATAAATAATTTATAGCCCGTGAGCATCCGTCTTAAAAACAATCATACGCGCGGTTCACAAGCGGTAGAAGTGCAAACCTTCAGAAAACTAAAGTTCGAGAGAATGAGACGAATGCGGAGTATCAGAAGGAGCATAATTGTAGGGTTTATTTATTATAATATTGTTACCAAGTTTAAAAATTATTTAACATTTTATTCTACCAAATATTGCACAAAGAGAAGATTAGCGTAAGAGGAGACAATGTCGGGATTAATTAAAATGCGAGCATATAACAAACCCCCGTTATTAGAGTCTTCATTCCAAATCAAATAGCGGGCGAAGCCGGGTAACAAAACAAGTCTATAATCTCACATATATCCGAAGCGTTTATTCAAAAAGACAGAAAAGAGATTGTGAATCCTGAAATCTTTCAAGGGTAACATTATTTTGATTTGCACAGCTTACACGAGGTAGGGGTGTTGTCGGTAGTCGCGGAGTTCAGTCCTGTAATTCCGCCGTAAGTGTGACGGAACTGCCGAACCGTGGAAATTGAGACGCGACGAGTCAGGACTGCCAAGCAGTGGAGTGCCAATAATCGATTCCCTGCCTCCATTGAATGGAAGCTGGTACTATAGACTACACCTACTACCTCACTATAAATACCTAACCCAATGCAATACAGTGTTATGAAGTAGTTTCTTGAATCTTTACTTTCAACCCCTGTACAATAATTTGCGCTAGGTACTAAATTCAATAGTATTTTTTGTAAGGTTTGCCACACCGAGGTGCCCACTGATTGGCCCAGATTTCGGTGGGAGGGGCCAAAGGGACGAAGCCGGAAGGCTTGGGGTTTTTGGCAGGCTCTTCTCGTCCCAGCTTCGCTAAGAATCGGTCACGCCACCTGCGTGGTTGGCATAGATCCTTTATATCATAACAGTTTTTTAAAAACACGTGCTTAGAAATTGAAATAAATTCAGTGACGTCTTTTGACGAGGAGCGGCCCTGCCCAGATGTAAACCGTGCGAGATAATGTACGTAAGCCTTATTTAATTATGTTATTAATTCATTCCTTTGATTGGGTTCTAAAATCATTAACTAATCCGTTCACAAAGAGGTACACGCTTTTTCCTAGTAGCGTAAAATCACCAATAAATTCTTCATAATTTAAAGCAACAAGGAATCTTTTTATTTATTATATTATAACCCTTACCTGCAATAAATGAAGCGACGATCGTTTTGAATCAAATCCGATCGAATTGAGAACACAACATCCCTGGGAAGAGCTAGCCGAGGTTTGTATTATAATTTGGTTTTGGTAAGTATTTAAATTGAACCATTGTTGTTGAGTCTTGATCATTGTGTTATTTAATTTCAAATTTGTTATAAGTTCGTAATCAGGCGGTTCGAGCCCGTCGATACGTAACACTGGCGCCTTTCAACGTGGAGCTAGATTTGGTTCATTATGATATGTCGCTTTCCTTGATTTTTTTTCATAAACTCCATGCTGTTTTTCGTGATGTATGTATAAATATGTAAATAATTATAATTTTTTTTCCCCCTTTAAATGTATAGCTAAATAAGTGATTGTGAATAGTTTTAAAAAGTTCAAGCGTGTTTGCAAACACCGCCATTTTGATCCACGTGTTTTTTCAACCGCCGGTATATCAAGTGTTCGAGAAGTATTTAAAAAAGTTCACGCGTGTTTTAATGATCTGCCATCTTGTCGGCCGCATCTCCGGATTAAAAAAAAAAAACCGCCACGTGTTTTCGATCGTTTAAATCAAGTTTTTTGTCGTTAACAGCCACCATTTTGGAAACATCTCAAATCTCCACGTGTTTTCGATCGTTTAAATCAAGTTTTTGTCGTTAACAGCCGCCATTTTGGAAGCATCTCAAATCACCACGTGTTTTTGACCGGTAAATATTTAGTCATGCCGTATTTTGAAAAGATTCGTTTTGTTTTACGCGATTCTTGAAACAAAATGGTTACCGGAAATCTCAGAATTAGATACCTCAGATTAAAATCTGCTAGCGTAGGTAAATGCATTGAAGGTACGGTATACCCGCTCAAAAAGGGAGATAGTGAAATTCGAGTAAAACCACAATTCGGAATTAAGCCTTGCTTGAAATGGATTTAGCCATATTTGGTGCATATTGTGATCTTCTGCTAAAAAAAACGGCGTTGTGGTTATTTGTTAGTTAGTTCTTTAACCCGTCTGCTTGGTTCAATATATTTGCACCCCACAAATCGGAAGCCTGGATTTTGCGCGTAAATTCTAAAACCGTCATTTTGGATTGAGATTGTAAAATATCTATGCAAGATAACTTTCATATCTCAAAGACAATAAGAAGCATTATTTCGTTCTCTTTCTGGTTAAAAGAGAAATACATATGTTTGCATGAGAAGAAGAGAGATATTGAAGCTATATAGCTTTTAAAATGTAAGGTCGCTCGGGACGTTTTTGGTCTTATGAAAGTATAACGCGATTACGTGTTTTGGGATGTATTTATTCCTAAACAAGCAAATGGGTTAACAAATTTTCCTTTAGTAAGTGCCGCTCGCATAGCACGCCAATTTAAATTGTGTGACCTCAAGTTTAGTTTGCTTGACATAGGTTTTAAATATATTTGAATAATTTGAAATCGACGTAATTTACTTACCATGTTCGAGTTTAAAATTCTACAAAAACCCATCAACCGCGGTAAACGGTCGGAAGCAGGTACTTCTCCTAGGGTCGACTCGACGGGTCCATTTTTACAACCGAGCACCGGATGAGATCTTTTGTCTTCACAAATAAACCTTTTTTCATAGGCAAAGAATTTATTTCAAATATCTGAAAGTACCTACCTAGTAGATGCGATTATTTTTAGAATAACGGCCATTAGTTTGAAACAGAAATTGACCAGTCTCAGAGTGTGTTGAGACCATATTTGAGACATATATTTTAGCGTTATTTTTCGTTGAAACGAGCTGATGATTTAGAGTGGTAAAATAGTATTTACCTATTTAAACATAGATTTTTAACAGTTAAAAAAAAAAGAACGCAAAAAAAAAAAAATTTAATCGAGTTCAATTCTCGTGATTTACCAGTGAGATATAATTTTTAGTGTTCAATGATACCGCCTTCCTTATGGGATATAAATACCTACCAGTTCGAATCTGGAATGATAATATTGCAACGCACTCCGACGTAATTACCTTACTTCAAAATTCAGTCGCGGGTTCGATTCCTTGCGAAATTATATATCTCCGTAACCATGCCGATCTCTCTATCGAAGAGTAGAAACCTATTAACGATTAGATAAATATGTTTGTGCCTATGATATTTTAGGGGATACTGTGTGGAGGGCCCTTTAAGGAAAGGAAGGAGAGGAAGGAAAGAGGGATGAGGGGCGGATATAAATTTAGTGGTCAGTGTCCAGGAGTGACAGACATAGGAATTCCTTTCTCCAAATTACGGTTCGACGGCAGGTAGTCTAGACACCCAGTCCGATTTTACCCCATATGGACTCAGGTACTCGTAGCGAATAAAGCAATATCCAAATGTAGCGAATCCCTTAAGAGGATTACCTATAACTGAGGCGCTGGTTATACAATAGATAGTTCCGGGGCAGCGGTACCCATGCCCGCAACAACAAATTGATACGACAACGAAGTCTATGAAAACGGTAATGGAACGGATGTAACGGAAGTACGATAGCTATTTTTTTAAATAGATGGATATAATCGGAATCTGTTAATATTAATGTATAGGTATTACTATTAATTAATTATTTTACGGAAAAGTGATAGTGGGTTCGATTATTACTTTTGATTTTCGAGATTTTGCTCAGGATAGAACAAGTGTCTAGATTTATTCAACTAACGGTATAGATTGATTGCATAGAAATCAATAGATGTTAATTGAAATTAAAGTTATTATTTGAAATAATAAAGATAAGAAACGAACTTATTTACAGATATTTAATAAGTTGATAGAAGAAGATCAAGACGGAATGCAACTATAATGTTGGCCCATACCAATTAGAAAATAGTTATTCAAAGAAAATCAAGATGGAATCCATCTTAGCCAAGTGGAAAATTATTTCTTCAAATAATTTTGAAATTTATTTGTTTGAGTAGAGTTTCGCGCTAAGCGACGGACGTGAATCGTATTTTGACTGATTTATCACTCAAATGGTTTTGTAGGAACCGGAGAAATCAACGTATTGTGAAAATAAGACATGAAATTGACACCACACCTTTCCACACATACCTACACTCATCGTGCTGTTTTCGAAAGGACGCTTTTGGGATAGTGCATACACGTACATTACAATCGCTTCGGAGTAATTAACCGAATGTGATAACCACTAACATTCGCCACGCACACATACACTAACCTTGACACTGTTTTCGAAGGGGCCCATTCGAAGACAGTGTGTACACACCTTACATACACACTACACTTGTATTTTATAACTATTCATGTACATCATTCGACATTCGTATTGTATTTCATATATAACTAGCCTCTGCTTGCTATTATTTTCACCTCTCTTTCAAGCTCGAGAATGAATGTCGTTGGTGATTAATAATTGCGATTTGATGGTTTGCTCGTTCCGGGAAAAAACTAGCTGGCGCCCCGCGGCACAGCCCGCGTAAATGAAGTGGAAAAGTCCCTGACTTCTGAATTATTATTTCATTATTATTATTTTTGTCATCATTAAAAAAATACTCTAATGCGCTGACTAAAATAATAACTTTAAATTATTGTTGTCATCATTAAAAAAATACCATAATGCGCTGACTCAATAACATCAAATATTGCCTTAAAACGCGATATATCGACGACAATTATATTACAGTGAATGTGATAAAACCTGAGGTATTATTAATGTGTTTTCTTGAAATGTTTGAATGGTCCTGAATTATAGGGCGTTGTTTGAATGGTCCTGAATTATAGGGCGTTGTTTGAATGGTCCTGAATTATAGGGCGTTGTTTGAATGGTCCTGAATTATAGGACGTTGTATGAGTGTTCCTGAATTGAATTGATGCAGGACGCTGTTTGGGTCTATAAATGACTCTGATTTTTGTTGTCTATTTTGTTATCTGTTTTGTTTTAATATGTCATTAACCAGTAATCCGTACTGTTAAAAAGTGGATACTGACTTAACTGAGCCATTACCTGTTCTTTAAAAGGGGGTTAAATGTGCTTTTTGTTCTACGATATGTCAATACATACATCACGACATCTAATGTGGAGTTACCTTACGCTTTGATCTCTTGTTGCTTATACATTACCATTCCGATAGTTTTGTTTACTCTTGGTGTTCGTACTTTTCTAATTATGTCATTTTTTTGCTTTCATGTTGACGTTACTCATTGAGTCGTTCCCTGCTGCTGAGAATCATTACTGTTGCTGTAGACGCCCTGATGGACATCACTGCCTCGAAAGCTGAGTTTAACGGTGTTCCTGTCAGCCGCTTGGACGTGTTGATTTTGCTGTTTTTTGATATTTTGTCTAAACTTAATAACTTATCATGTGTCTGTAAACTGTACAACTTTTTGCCTAGGTTTTTTAATGCAGAATCTCTTTGTGAATGATGTTTTTTTGTAAAGTTTATTGTGGGAATTCTTTGAAGGGTTAAAGTCAAAAAACCTTCGTTACAACGGCGGTTTTTTGCTGGTGTTTTCGGGGATGTGTTATGAAGTAGTTTCTTGAATCTTTACTTTCAACCCCTGTACAATAATTTGCGCTAGGTACTAAATTCAATAGTATTTTTTGTAAGGTTTGCCACACCGAGGTGCCCACTGATTGGCCCAGATTTCGGTGGGAGGGGCCAAAGGGACGAAGCCGGAAGGCTTGGGGTTTTTGGCAGGCTCTTCTCGTCCCAGCTTCGCTAAGAATCGGTCACGCCACCTGCGTGGTTGGCATAGATCCTTTATATCATAACAGTTTTTTAAAAACACGTGCTTAGAAATTGAAATAAATTCAGTGACGTCTTTTGACGAGGAGCGGCCCTGCCCAGATGTAAACCGTGCGAGATAATGTACGTAAGCCTTATTTAATTATGTTATTAATTCATTCCTTTGATTGGGTTCTAAAATCATTAACTAATCCGTTCACAAAGAGGTACACGCTTTTTCCTAGTAGCGTAAAATCACCAATAAATTCTTCATAATTTAAAGCAACAAGGAATCTTTTTATTTATTATATTATAACCCTTACCTGCAATAAATGAAGCGACGATCGTTTTGAATCAAATCCGATCGAATTGAGAACACAACATCCCTGGGAAGAGCTAGCCGAGGTTTGTATTATAATTTGGTTTTGGTAAGTATTTAAATTGAACCATTGTTGTTGAGTCTTGATCATTGTGTTATTTAATTTCAAATTTGTTATAAGTTCGTAATCAGGCGGTTCGAGCCCGTCGATACGTAACAACAGTCTGCAATCTAAGGAGACGTAATTGTCTATGGTTAATAATAATGGTGGTATACTTTCTGAAGAGAGTTAAAAAGTATTCAATTTTTATATTCGAATTAACAAAAGTAAAGGAATTACTTGGAATAAATGGAATTTGGAGGGAAAATGAAAAGAAGAAAAATAATTTGGTGAGTTAGAATTGTTTTAAAAAGTATGTACATTTTTTATGAGTGAAATTCAATGGTTTGTGAAGATAATATTTCAGAAGATGGCATTAGCTGAAGATATCAAATATATTGATAAATAATATTATTTATTGCCATTCTTACTCTTACGTACAGTTCACAGATTTTTACAATTTACGTAGACAACAATTGCCTGAAATACAAAAAATATTTAATTAAATGTAGATAATATAAGCGAAACTCAATCGAAAATCTTTAAACAGAAAAATCATAAAAAGATATTGACACCTTTGGGACTCGAATTTGATATCGACACCGTGGCGCAGTGGTTAGTATGTTTACCCGGAAAGCAAGAGGTCCTGGGTTTGAGTCCCGGAGGTGTCAATAACTTTTTCTGATTTTTCTGTTTCCAGATTTTCGACTGAGTTTCGCTTATATTAACTTAATTTAATTAAATATTACAATTTGAGGTTTTACTCATAAAGTTAAAATAAAAAATATATATTCATCTTAGACTTGCAGAAAAGTCAATAGATGTCGCATATGAAATAAAATGGATAAAGATTTATCCAGACACTATCTAGAGAGCATTTAGTTCGCGTATGAATCTTGCAATCATACATAAAGATAGTATCCAATAATATATGCGTTAAGAAAATGAAGATAATGTGGGTGGTACTTAGTCGAAGTATGATTCAGTTAAAAAAGACCGAATTTGATATCGACACCGTGGCGCAGTGGTTAGTGCGTTTGCCGGAAAGCAAGAGATCCTGGGTTCGAGTCCCAGAGGATATCTTTTTCTGATTTTTCTGTTTCCAGATTTTCGATTGAGTTTCGCTTATATTATCTTCATTTAATTAAATATTACAATTTGAGGTTTTTCTCATAAAGTTAAAATAAAAATTTAAAAAAAAAAAAAAATCCTAAATTGTGGCAGCAAAGTCACCGGGACATAAAACCCATGATAGGAATATCATCGTACACGAAGTTGGGTTCATAAGTTAGATTAATTTATATTCAATTTTTATATTTGACTTTGGAAAACATTATGTTTGTCTTTATATTTTTGTTATGTGAAATGTTTGGTTCTAGAAAATTTAATTTAATTAAAAAAATCATCTGGGAAAATCGGAAAATTGATAGGAAAAAAGGTCAGAAAATAGTATTTTATTGAACAAAAGGCATTAATTTATCATTTTCACATTATGTGAAGGTTTGAAAATTTCCATGTTGAGAATATATTATTTTCTGAAATAAATTAACCTGGGAAAATTGGAAAAAATATTCTCGGAAAATTGTTCAGATAATGGGTAGGGAAATTCAAATGAATTTTATTTTTTTTGATTTTGTCATACACATTTTTTGTAACCGGAATCGGAAATTTAAAACAATCCTGAAGTGTAGAGACATTAGCACAATAGTACAGATAATCAAAACGTTTATTTTATTATCGTAATCTGGAGAGCAAATACATGGAACCAACCGAGGGAGGAGATTTTTATAGGTAGGACGCATGCGCTGTTATTAATAAATATTTTAAAGCGCTTGACTCGTATTCCGAAGGTCGCGGGATCGAATCCCGGCGTGGCAAATTTCACAATTTATTCATTTAAAATAATATATAGTATATTTGCGGCACGTTCCAGAGTGGAAGATACTCTCAGTATCGCCCTGTTGTTAAGACCACCATTCAGAATTGAAACGTTGCTTGAAATGGCTTCTGCCGTGTTTGGTGACCAGATCTGTTTAGCCAGGTACTTCCCCACCTTCCTCTTCCCTATCTCCTTCCCCTTCCCACTGCCTTAAGCCTCACAACATACCCCAATTGGGGATGCCATAGTCCCACTGACTCCAGACGGGAGCAGTTGGGACTCTTGTACGGTAGACATGTAAAAAAAAAATATTAATAAAAGTAAAATAAACACTAAAGATCTTTCCTTTTCCGTGTTTGTAGCCACGTCAATCCTTTCTAGTCGATAGTAATGGCTGTTTTACACCATTTCTTTTTTCAGCCCGATTCCACTTAGAGTCAAAGTCAAAATTTATCGCTTTAGGTATGCGATCTCTATTTTCATATCTACGATTTCAGTTGGAATCGCAGCAAACAGTATGGTTCATGTATTGTTTGTAGTGATGACAATTGAAATCGTAGATATGAAAATAGAGATGAAAACGGCGATCGAAAAATGATGACTTTGGTCTCTAATTGGAATCTGGCTGAAAAAAGAAATGGTGTAAAACTTATAAATGATCTCGCAAGGTCGGATTAATGAAGAACTTAAATTATTACCACGGCGTAGGTATGGTAAAACTGTCCTTAAATCGGGATTAATGCTGGCTTAACTTACCAACGCTAAACCGATGCATAACAAGAAATACGATACAATAATTGGTAGACCAAAAGAGAAAAGGCGTGCTTACTAACAACGTGTTTTTTCCATTTAAGGCTATATCGAACGAAAGGATGCAAGTAATATTTTTTCCTGCCTTGTATCTCCGGAAAAAGAAGCCGATTCATTGGGAAACTGGTCACGTCTCTTACAAGGAACTACACGTGAACACAGTACTTAGGTCTATCTTCACAATATGACGATATAACCAGGGCGAAGGAACTAACGAAAATGGAGACTGTCAGAAATACTCAAACACGTCGGCAGTAAGACCAATTGGCGAAGAAAGGGGTGCATTCTTAATTCTTAGTATTATCTCGAGTATATTATTTTTAATCTAATGTCTAAGGAAATTAACATCGAATTGTGTTGTAAGCGGTGCATAAATCCTTGGATGTTTTCGTATAGGTATTAATTATTTTATAAAGTTAGATTTTTAAAATCCAAAACTGGTCTAACTGAAGCGGTGAATGACGTTCAGTAGTCAAAAGCGGCAATTTCACGTACACTTCGGACCCACGCGCGACGCGACGGTACAGCGCGCTTCGCAGATGAATCCATAGTAAATAATGCAAAATCATACAAAATCCTATGTTTTTGTTTTGAAAATTTGATCGCTTAGAAGTATTATAGATTTTTCAATTAAATACTGGGTGTAGAACATACCTTGGCCCTTTAAAATATCGGTAAGCCTATAAAAAAATAAAGTATAAGGTCTAAAAAACACACTTTCAAGTCCAAACTCTTCTAATTATATACCCCTTTTTCGGATATGGTTTTATTGTATAATGTGGCAAATTTAGTTTATTTTATAATAATCGCAAAAAAAGTTGATATTTACACCCGATCTTCCCAAAATAAAATAAAATATGCATTTTCGCGTTGTTATTTTACAATACGGCCGCTAGTCGACGAATTCGGTTTTTCAAAGTGAACCCTATGGCGTCCACCGAAGAACTACTGTCCACGCCACAGTCGCCATACCTCAGTCACGCCCCGAACGGGGCGAAAGATGGACGCGTGCGTCCGCGTCGCTTGACTTCGTGAAATCAGTTTTAAATTTCCCTTTTATTACAATAAACAATGCGTAAAACGGGAGTTAAGGTTTTTGCGAAATCAACCTGTAAAAAAAATTTCTTAAATACCTTTTCCAACGTTTCCAAAAGCTTTTTCTTAAGTATTTTCAAACTCCTCCCATAAAAGGCCGTGAATTCCGATTTCGACTTTTTCCTGAACTATTGGATCGCCTTAAGTAAATTACAAAAGTAAGGTAATTGTTTACGGCGCAGTCCATTGTGGGACTCTCTTACGCGGTACCATCACCGCTCCGAGTTATACGAGTAATTGCCACTTTCCTCTCTGTCGTAGCTAGTGGCGTGGGTTCCGAAGACGTCATAATGCTTTCGGAGCGATTATGTATTTAGATTTTATTTATTTTTTTATGATATATTTGAAATATGATTTTGCATACATAATAAAGCAAAACTTGATATTCAAAGTCGGTGTTTGTTGAATTCCGAGTATATTTGGGTATACGAATATTTCAGACAAAATGTGTTCATTTTTTTAGAATCGAAGAAGTAAAGGAAGGGGGTGCATTCCTTATCTCGATTGAACTCGGTCGTATTTCAACCATGTTGTATGTCCTGTGGGAAATGTCCATAAATTCTCGAGGAAATTAAAAACACGTTGTAAACTCGATAAAAATGCGGTCATTGTTTGCGTAAAAAAGCTATTTAAACGTGAGGATGTTTCAAGGGGATATTAGCATTTTAAACGTCCACTTAGGATGGGTCGTCACGCGCCCAGGGTACTTGACCACCCACTCCCCACACACCCCAACGGTGTACGGTGTTTTCCTGTGTCCACCGCGCTGACCGCTACAAGTGTACACACACTACACCATGAATAATCGTTGGGAACATTCAATTTCCAGGAATCAGAGCACGAACTCAAGTCAATCCGAGAGATTACAAGGATTATGGGTAAACAGTAAGGTGTGATTTTTGTCATACAGAACGGCTGCTCCGCCTTTTCATACAATAATGCATGATTTTGGAGGCTAATTTGGAATTTTTTGTGAGGTAATTATAATTATTTTTAAAAAAGTACTCTACCTGCTGTGTTAATGTAGTGAAAAAAATAAATATATATTTTAAACATCTCAAAAATCGCATTTCTTTGGGTGGAGATTTCAATTTGTATCCGACCAATTGCGATAACAAAGTAAATTAGTCGTTTGCATTTTACGCGCATCAAAACACTTTTTTTAATCATTTTTTATTTTTATTTTTTCATATTTCATCATATTTGCGTGTTGAAAAGAGCAAAATCATTTTTAAATGATTATCATTAACTGACAAATAAATTGCCAAAGTTGTTCCTTAAAAATTGAATTAATTAATGTTCTATTGCATAGGTTCTCAACGTGGGCGATAACGCCCCCTTGTGGGCGTTTGAGACTTTTAGGGGGGGGGGGGGCGCAGAAAACACAGAGAAAATTAGGGGGTGTTAAGATGGCACAGTGAGGGCACGGGTAGGTAAAAGTGCTAACACTTATACAAGAAATTATATGTGACCTATGCAAAATTCCCATGGGGACATACAAGAGTAAAATGTGCACGTTAAATAAAAAAAGGTCTGTTGTTTTATAATTAAAAACACAAATAAATAAAGTATTTATAGCTATACCCTTTTATATTAAAAAAAGAGTTTATATGGTATATATAGCTATTCCCTTAGATTTAAAAAAGAGTTTATATAGTATATATAGCTACACCCCTTGATTAAAAAAAAAGTTCAGTTCGGTTGGGTATTTTGGCCTTAAATATTTTTTTTTGCGTGAAATAAGCCGCACATCCGTCCCCTTAACCGTTCTCGCTGTGCACATACTACATAAGCCGTACCTGACCTTAATAAGGTTTTTTTCAAAGAAGTAAAAAATAAATAAAAAATACAACTAAACACATAAATACTTCTTCGATGTCAGGTATTTCTCCATTTCTCCGTTATAATCTAAATTTATTTTATAAATCACTCGTTTTACTACCCGACTTCGCCGCTGTAGATTTACTTCGTAGTCTAGTAAAAGTCAAATAAATGTTATTTTCGAATTCCAATCAAGTTGTCAAGCAAATCAAAAATTGAATTCCGAACAGATTTTAACAGTATTTTTGTGATTAAAAATATGGATATAAGTATAAAGGGATAGTATGTCTTTTTTTACTCAACGGATATTTTAAAAGTAGTTTTCGAAATGTATTTATTTGTTTACTTTTATACACTCTCATGGGGCTTTTACATTGGGCGTATAAATTTACATTTTATTACTCAGGAGTTATAGATGAATAACAGCAAAAAAATATTTCTTACATTACAGTGGTTTACAATTAGATAAAATTTTATGTGAAAATAAACGATCAGAAATAATATGTCAGCATAAAAAAAATATTTAAGTTACATTACATTACATTAAAAATGTCTATATCACTTTTATATTTGTTTGTTAAACTATTTAAGCGAGGAATTTGCGACATAATTGATTCAAAATAGAAAATTTGCACGGAAGACTGGGCAGATTTCACGTCGCCAGAGCTCATCTTTTGAGGGTGTATGGTTCTTCAGAAAACAAATTTTGCTTTATATAGATGTGTACCTTTAAAGATCTTAAATCATCAGCCCGAAAACTATGTATTTTATGACCAAAACCTCTGCTTTAAGTCACTCCAAGCGTTTCGGTACGTTTGGTGACTTAGCAGGGGTTCCCGGGTTAATAGGGTGAGGTTTGTTCAGGATTTGACGGTTAATGCGCCTGCCGCGTAAGGTCGGGAGACGCCGGTTGGGGGAGACCCTTTTATGAGATGGATTCAATAATGATAGACACTGACGCCTAGATTTCCACCCATCCCTCATACATTTTCCTTTTCAGAAATTGTTCTCTCATTCCCTTCCTCAAAAAGACCCTCTACATAGGCCTGAGAGAAAATATTTTCCTCGGGGCCTCATCCGAGCAAGTAATTACAAAAAAGTTTTCAGGCTGGTAAGTCAAAAGTTCCCTTTTTAGAATTTGTTGCACTGTACATATTTTAGTTTTGTGACTTCATACTACGGTACAACTACCTGTTCGACTTACTGAAAACACATAACGTTATTATTTAGGAATTAAGCACAAAATTATTTTATTATTCAGGTATACAATTGGGATTTACGTTAATTTGAGATTCAGGTGTAATCGGAGCAGGTCCGGCAAATATTGTTTGCCGAACAAACCCCGAAAGTCATTTGAAATTTAAATATGAGACATTAACACATCGTGTACGAGGTTCATTTAACTTAACGATTTGCATACAATCTGAAAGAGAACAGATTAGAATTTGATACCGCTATAAACTGCCTGAATCTGTTCCGTTGTGGGAGGACAAACAGCCTCTTTGACCACTAACATTAGCAAAATTAATGGGTAAATCATAAAATTTATTCAATGATAGGATATAACTAGCGCACATCCCTGAAAAACCTGGGGATTTTATAATTGTAGGATTGAGAAGCTAAAAGCATTTATGAAAAAAAATTGCCTCAGGATCTTTGCCTTTCAAAATATAAAATTTACCTAATGAGCACTTTATTATTACCGTGACGATTCACGTTTACGGTACCGTGACGGCATAAAAAAGCAAAAAAACATACATTCTTTATCCTAATAATTTTGCAGCTCTTTCAAACGATACACATACACAACGTAAGTAGGTCAGTTTCCTCCAAAGGAAAAAAGTCATAATTTTCTTGCATCAATCTCACACACCGCACCGTGACGTCTCTATAAACCCCTGCAAGACTACTAGCCGTGATGATAATTTTAAAAGTATGAAATCTAGTTACAAGGATAATATCGAAGTGTGAGAGAATTCCAAAAATTCAAAAACGTCAAATGTCAGTGCACAGATGGTTTTGCTTTTGTTCTTAAACATGTCTTTGTTGCAGCTCTTTCTTAAGCACTAAATAACAACAGTCGAAAATGAGACAAACGGTGAACGTACGTCTGCATCCCTCCAAAGGAAACATGCAATAATTTTCATACATCTCCCTCAAACGTATAACGAAAAACGCAATTCCCGCCGCGCCGGCCGTGGCTGAGCCGTAAACTATGTAAGCCGTAAACTATGTAAGTGAGGAATTTGCGACATAATTGATTCAAAATAGAAAATTTGCACGGAAGACTGGGCAGATTTCACGTCGCCAGAGCTCATCTTTTGAGGGTGTATGGTCCTTCAGGAAACAAAATTTGCTTTATATAGATGTGTACCTTTAAAGATCTTAAATTATCAGCCCGAAAACTGTGTATTTTATGACCAAAACCTCTGCTATAAGTCACTCCAAGCGTTTCGGTACGTTTGGTGACTTAGCAGGGATTCCCGGGTTAATAGGGTGAGGTTTGTTCAGGATTTGACGGTTAATGCGCCTGCCGGGTAGGGTCGGGAGACGCCGGTTGAGGGAGACCCTTTTATGAGATGGATTCAATAATGATAGACACTGACGCCTAGATTTCCACCCATCCCTCATACATTTTCCTTTTTAGAAATTTTTCTCTCATTCCCTTCCTCAAAAAGACCCTCTACATAGGCCTGAGAGAAAATATTTTCCTCGGGGCCTCATCCGAGCAAGTAATTACAAAAAAGTTTTCAGGCTGGTAAGTCAAAAGTTCCCTTTTTAGAATTTGTTGCACTGTACATATTTTAGTTTTGTGACTTCATACTACGGTACAACTACCTGTCCGACTTACTGAAAACACATAACGTTATTATTTAGGAATTAAGCACAAAATTATTTTATTACTCAGGTATACAATTGGGATTTACGTTAATTTGAGATTCAGGTGTAATCGGAGCAGGTCCGGCAAATATTTCTATTTTGGTTTCGTCCAAACGAAAAAAAGTAGTGCTTTGGAGGAAGCAGGGGGGACACGCATTTTGTGTGTCTCATCTTCTGTCTCACCGTTATTCAATATGTAAGAAAGAGCTGCAGCATTGTGAAGATAAGGATCGTATGTTTATGCAGTAACGGTACCGTTATCGTAAATTATCTCGGTAATAATAAAAGCGCTCATTGAATGTCGGTAAACTTTAAAAAATAAAACATTAGAAAAATATAAGACACAGAGAAAAAATGGAGCACCGCTTATGAAAATGATAGGCCATTCTAAACATGTTTATCTAAGCATCTGCCAAGATTTGAACAAAACACGCACGCATTTCGAATAAGGCATTATAAATTCCAAAAAATATTGATACCTGCCCTACTGCTTGTCAAATAAGATAAGTGTATCGAACGTGTCATAGCAATCCTTAGATTCTTAGATTCAGTTTACCTCTCCCAGTATCCCAGTAACCTAAAATCCTAAAAACCCCAGTCTCCCACAGTCTCCAAAGTGAAAAATATTTATTTTAATCCAGTACTCAAATCAGTTTTTGCCATTATACCTAGAAGCATTTTTTGTTAAAGTAGTAAATTCATTTAAAAGACCAGTGGCGTACCAAAATCCACTGGCGTACCAAACTCCATTGGCGTGTCATTGTGGCCAGCTCCCTATTATATATGGTTTATGTACTAACGTGGTGGTACAATAAGTGTGGTGATTGTTCGTTTAGAGCTGAACATGAGCACCAAGTTAATTAATATTCGATGGGTAGTAAAAACATAATAATCTTGCAGGTACGTAATAATACGTGCATATATCAGGTAGGTAATAATAACAGGAATTCTCGATCTTAATACCTTAGAAGCCCGCCGAAAAATATTTTTGGGGAAACATTTTTTTAAGCTGATCTCCGGTACTGTACTGAATCCACCTATGTTGAAGGAGATTAACCTATACGTCCCTAACGCGTATACTCGTGGGAGATCCCACGCACTTTTTTATGCTCCGAAAGCGAGAACTTCTTCCTTTCAGAATGCGCCATTAAACAGAGCAATTCAACCACTTAGCGATTCTGCATTTAGCATCGACACCTTCAATGTTACCTATAGAGAGTTCAGTAACTATCTTTTGACATACGTCTCAACATAGTGAAACTACCCCCTCGGACTTTTTTTTCTCTTAAATTTTGTAATCTTCTCCGTAATAATTTGGTGTATAACTGTTTTATGGAGAACCTGGAAAATAAATAAATAAATTAGAACATAATACTAAAATCTGTATTTTTAAATGTATTAAAAACAGCAACACAAAAAAAATATTGATTTCCTAGACTGTGCCATTTTTTTCATAATTAAATCGCATTTTAATTTGATAACCTAAAGTTATAAGGAACTGAGGCAGATGTGTATCAATTTGAGGCGGGTATGGGTATCGCCGCCCTGGGAACCTTTTATTGGGTAACCAACACCTCTGCCATAGGTCACTCTAACTGGTTCGCTACGTTTGGTGACTTAGCAGGGGTGCCCGGGTTTACGGGGTGAGGTTTGTCCGGGTAATGGCGGCGGATGCGTCTGTCCACCAGCTGCATGGCAGGCCGGATCGGGAGAGAATGGTTGGGGGAGTCCCTTTGATTTCTCCAGCCGTTCTCTCTCGCATCGGAACATCGTCCTGCACCGCGGTGGGAGGTATGGATTCACACGTCCGTCACTCCTGGACACACTGATCCCCAAATTCCCACCCACCCCTAATACCCTTTTCCTTCCCAGAATTTCCTCTTCTTCATTTCCTGAAAAGTCCCTCAACACAGCATCCCTAAAAATGGCATAGGCCCTGAGGGGAATTATTTTCCCCAGGGCCTTCTGTGTGGAGCTTATGTAAACAAACTGAGCCATTAGAATGAAGTTTTTGTAAAATTGATTGCGACGAATTTATATTGACATACAAACTTTATAGCAGTGTGGTAGAGCGATCTAAAAAAATCTATCAAAATAGCCGCAGCCGTCATTCTTTCAGTCAAAGTAGAATTGAAATTAGCATATTATTGATAATATCTACACGCCTTTCAGTGGGATCTGAACCTTTGGGGAAAAGGGTAAAGCGGTTTGGTTCACGATGTAGGCTTGTTGAAAAAGTATCGATGTATCGATATTTTTTATTCAATATATCGATATTTTTAGCCGATATATCGATACATCGATACAAAATATCCAATATCGAAAATTGTATCAAAAACGATATTTTTTAAAATTTATGTATTTAAAGTCACTAGAATCCAAAACCGTATAGGAACGAACGGAAAAAAGTAACTGTATTGGGTCATGACATCTGGCGGTTGAAATTTTAACTATTAATAGCTTACAAATCTATTGTCTTTGCATTAGTATTTGTGATCACCAATACTATCTCATGTGTGTAGGTACATACATAGAAATGTATGCTATTTTTCGCCATTTTTTTCTAAGCCACTCCTATGTGTTGGTTCCCAATTGTCTATGATTATTGACTACCTTATACCTTGTTCCAAACACGAAGTCCTTTTTGACAGATTAATACGCCAATAGAATGTTACTGAGACGCATACAAACTTTGTATGCGTCTCAGTTTACATATAAGTTAGAAGACAGCTTTTAGTTTTTGATATTTTTGTAATTATTACGTAATATAAAACAAAGTCGGGTTAGTTACACTATTTATAACTCGAGAACGGCTGGGCTGATTTTGATGATCTTTGATTTGTTGGATTTGTCTCCGCTCCGGATAGGATAATAACTATTAAAACATCACAAAAGTTAACGAAATAAATAGTTATAAAGAAAATTATTTTCCCCACACATTTTGTATGGAACGAATTCTCCTATTTTGAAAGAACTGCAGCAATATTGTGAGGGGTATAATATTGAACTGTGCAAGAATTCCAAACATTCAAAAACGTCAAATGTCAATGCGTTGATTGTTGTGCATTTGTTTTTAATCATATAATGCTGCCCTTCTTTCTTACACACTTAATGTCAATAGTCGAAAATGAGACAAATGGTGAACGTATGTCTGCACACCTCCAAAGGAAAAATACAATAATTATAATAAATCTCTGAAATGAAACGCATTTTTTTACATAAGCTCCATACAGGAGGCCCCGAGGAAAATAATTTCTCTCAGGACCTATGTCATCTTAGGGGATGCTGTATGGGGGATCTTTTTAAGGAATGGGGAGGATAGAAAGTTCTGGGAAGGAAAAAGGTATGAGGGGTGGGTAGGAATCTGGGGGTCAGTGTGTCCGGGAGTGACGGACGTATGAATCCATCCCTCCAACTGTGGTGCAGGGCAATGGGTCGAGAGAGTCCGGCTGGAAAGGTCAAAAGGCCTCCCTCAACCAGTCTCTCTCGATCCGGCCCGCCACGCAGCAGGTGGGCAGGCGCATCAACTGCCAAGACCCGGACATAAGTCGCCTCATGAACCCGGGCACCCCTGCTAAATCACCAAACGTAGCGAACCACTTTGGGTGATCTATGGCAGAGGTGTTGGTTAATCAATAAATGGATCCCGGGGCGGCGGCACCCGTATCCGCCTGCCGAATTCCCGTAAGTAATTGTAAAAGTAAGAAAATCACAAAAATATAAATCCGTACACAACGCCATCTCTGATACTGACAAAAACAAAACACGGACAGTTGCGCATTGATAATTGCTTCATTGCGTAATTTTTAACTTAATAAAAAAAATGAATTTAATTCAACAGCTATTGATTCTGAGGCGGTACGAAGTTCGTCGGGTCAGCTAGTTACGTAATAAAAATGAATAGTGATAAAAATACCTTCATTTTTATTGAGATCTTTGTACATTAAAAAAAGCACATTGTGTACAAAAATTACTATTGATAGTATTGAGCTGAATACACTATTATTTTAAAAACGCAAAATCTCTTGAAAATTTGACCGATATATCGATATTTTTTCTTCGATATATCGACGTCGATATTGATATTTTAATAAATGTCGATACATCGATATATCGATTTTTTTCACTTTCGTCATCCCTATCCCTATCCCTATACCTACTAGAACTGGGAAATCATCGAGGGGGAGGGAGGTTGAATCGTCCATCCCGGGGGATATTTGTTTGAACGATTTGCCTGAAATATGTGGATATATCATCGGACAAGACGATAAATTGGTACTGATTATTGGGAATGTGTCCATCCTACATCCCTGTTTTCTGTTACAATATAAGAAAGGAAAATTTACTATACCTAAATAAGCTACGACAGATGTACTGGGTTGATCACAATGCTCGTGGCATTTTCATTTAATTTAAACTTTCTTTAGATTAGCTACAAACGGGAGGCCCAGAGGAAACATAATCCGTCAGGGTCTACGTCATCCTTGAGGATGCTGTGGAGGGTATTTTTAGAAAGGAGGGAGAGAAAGTTATGGGAAGAAAAGACGTATGAGGGGAAGTAGGCATCTGGGAGTCAATGTGTCCAGGAGTGACGGACATATGAATCCATCCCTCCCACTGCGATGCTATGCGATGTTCCTAGAGAGTCGAGCTGGAGAAATCAAAAGGTCTCCCTCAACCAATGTCCCTGTACCGATCCGGCCTGCCATGCAGTTAGTAGGCAGATCCATTCGCCACCAAGACCTCACCCCATAAACCCGGGAACCCCTGCTAAGTCAGAAAAATTAGCTAATCACTTGGGGTGACATATGGCAGGGGTATTGGTAAACTAATAAATAGTTCCCGGGGCGGCGGTACCCATACCCGCCTTTAAAATTTAAATTAAAATAAAATTTCATTATGAAATTTCCTCAGCAGCAGCGACATATTGGCCAAACATCAGTGAAACTGTCAATTAATAATATTAAAAAAATTTCATTGTGAATACCTCACAAGAGTCCTAGCTGCTCCCGTCTGAAGCCAGGGAGACTATGGCATCCCCAATTGGGGTATGAATATATTGTGAGGCTGAAGGTAGTGGTGAGGGGAAGGAAATAGGGAAGAGTAAGGTAAGGATAAGTATATGGCTATTCAGATCTGGTCACCAAACACGGCTAAAGCTATTTCAAGCAAAGTTTCAATTTTGAATGGTGGTCCTACACCATGGCGATACTAAGATTATCTTCCACTCTGGAACGTGCCGCAAATATACTACATATTATTTTTAATGAATTAGTTGTGAAATGACACAAATTCGTCAAATAAAATATATTAGCTCACGCCGGGATTCGATCCCGCGACCTTCGGATTGCGAGTCACGAGCCTTACCCCTCGTCCACGGAGGTCGTCAGTCGGATGGATAAAAATATAACTAATTTAAGAAAAGTGTTTTTCCTTCAATACAAAGCAACAAATTATATTAAGTATCTAATGTCCGTACCAAAATCGCAGGCTAAAGTTTTGTTGGAAGTTCCTTATAAATACGTCATTAGGAGCGACGAACAAACATGTAACTAAGTAGAAGTGTTATCCCGTTAGGAGAGTGAGTTATTTTCGCTAATTTAGAGCAGTTTATTTTCCATGTATCTAATATCGGAAAAACTTTACCGACGAAGTTCAGCCGTTATCGGGGGGTTATCTTATCAATTGGCAGAGGGATGAACCAGGCAGGCACGGTGCCGGCTAACGGGCGCGTTGAGGAGAGGAAAGTAACGTTAAATAAACTTACCATCAGGTCAATTTCCCCAGGAATAGGCAGAGAGGAACGAAACGCAACTCTCTCATATTCTTTTCCTAATTAAAGTAATATAAGTATAATATAGTAAATAAAAAAACAACTTAATATATATTATTACTTACATAAATTATATCTAATATTGTAAATTTTAATGTATTTCTCTTATAAGTGAACTATGTATTATAAGTTCACACTTTTAAACACATAACTTCATCTCTCTATATTGTGAATCTTGTTGTAATTCCTCCAACTTGTTATCAAATACTTCGTTTACACTTTTTGACTTTTCAATGCTACTAACTTACCTACTTATCTCATACACTGTAAATCTGAATATATTATATGTTATCAGGTTAATTCGGCAAATCCGAATATACTATATGCTACCAGGTTCTTTTTCTATTTTTTTTTGTTGTGTAATTATGTAATGTATAATATGAACGAAACCTGTAAATTTGTCTGTCCTGGTACAGGAAACTTTCCTAGTTGGACAGGCAAAGCTTCCTAATATGTATTTTGTACTTTCTTTTGTATCTATCTATAGTAAATAAATAAAATAAAATAAATCTAGATCGATTCTAATTCAGCTCTATTTATGTTATTGACTGAGCTTAGCGAAAATTTGTTGGTTACGTTCCGGTTCCGGTTCAAGATGGTGGCCGTGTTGGATAACATTTGGATCCCACCAGAGTCCGCATGATTGTGATTTTTACTACGAAATTCCTACTATGAAATCGGAAAAATCAATATATTAGGTGGGGGGGGGGGGCATGATGGAGTTTTTGCTATTTTGCTATGTCAAAACCTGCTACGATCCTGATAATTCGTCCATATGTGCCCCCACCGCACCCCGTGCACGACTTCAGTCGTCCAGTGTTAATCGTACTAACCCCGCCCGGTAAAATGAATATAATCACTAATCACTCACCTGGTAATTCATAGAGAAATGTCTTTGGTACCGATACCTGTAATAATTTTTATAACATTGTAAAACATTTACCACTCGTTTATATACGAGGGCTGTCCGTAAAATAAGGTTGTCCGTAAAATAAGGCTGTCCGTAAAATAAGGTCTCCAAGGTGCTGCGGTAGCGAGGAACAATTTTACGCGAGATCGTGCAACACTGGCGTGTAGTCTGGTTTTCCTACGCTAAATCCCCACCACGTTGCACACTCTGCGACACCTAGTCTCGGCTTTGCAGCCGTTCGCGATGCCCCCGCCGGGTGTGAATTACGCCCTATAATTGTTTTTTTTTGTGCAAAGAACAAAACCCCAGTAGAAATTCATTCTCAGCTACTTGAAGTATACGGAAAACAGTGTATGAGTACGAAAACGTGCGCAAACGGTGCAGAGCGTATAAAAGCGTGCCGGACGGCCATTGGTTTCAAACGAAAAAATTGCCAAAGTGGAAAAAACAATGACTGCAGATCGACGGGTAACGGTTTGGAAGCTCTGTGAAATGATCCCTGATGTCAGTAAGATCACAATTGACAAGATTTTGACAGAACATTTGGGAGACCACAAAGTCTGCCCAAGGTGGATCCCAAAATGCTCACCGAAGATCACAAACAACAACGGGTTGATGCAGCCTGCGAATTCCTTGACTGCTACGACATCGATGGCGAAGAATTCTTGGACTCAATTGTGACTGTGAACACTACACGACACCAGAGACAAAGGAACAATCCCAGTGGCGTCATTCAGTTTCGCCGAAGCAAACTTTAAAAATGAATTACAGAGCATAACTCACACCTGGCGTGGAGTTATCCTCTGGAGTGGAAGCTCCATCGCGAACGGCTGCCACGCCGAGAATCGTCACAGAGGGGGCAACGTGGTGGGGATTTGACAAAGGGAACCCAGGCTACGCGCCAGTATTGCAGAATTCCGCGTAAAATTGTTTCTCGCAACCGCAGCACCTTGGAGACCTTATTTTACGGACAGCCCTCGTATATGTACGTTTGATTAAAAAAAAACCCATTTCAACACCTTTTGCTCACCCTTCTAAAGTGGAAGATATCAGTGTTTTCATAAAGTTTAAAGATCATAATTTACTATCGAAACGTTGGCGTAGCAAATGGCTATAGTTATATTTAGGAACTAGATAGGTAAGTGGTTCATAACGAATTAATGATTTATTATTATTGAAACCTGTAATTAATGGTGAAATCTTCTGTAATAACACGGTCAAAAACATAATATATCTAACTTTTAAATGCTTTATATTATTTCCGCACATTATCCCTTTATCTTCCCCTTGAATCCGGCATTCCGTGTTGCCAACCTATTGTCGCTAATGACCGTTTGTCCGCTAAGGCCGCCCTGGGAACCTGGCGGGGGGCGCTAGGGCGGGGGCGCTACGGCAGGGCGGGGGCTGCGCGCGGCGGGTGAAAGAGATTTACACACTTTCCTCGCGGCGAAAGTTACGCCACTTTATCAATGATGCGTGGGGAGGGGTATAACTCAATTGTTTAATGCGAAGATCGTACCTACGCTTTAGGATTTACTACAGACAGACAATATCGAGCGAGAACCTGAACACCTCGGTGCGAAATCTGAGAAAAATATTCACTTAATTATTAGCATAGAAAGCAAACAATATGTCACCTAGTGTGATATTATTATGTGCAGTTATTTCAGATTAACAAAATTTGGAAAACTTAGTTTTTAAAGCCAAGCTTTATCTAAATATCTAAAAGTAAAAATAATATATTAAAGTAAAAAAAAATACGAAATAGCTGTAAACAAAAACCCAATAGAAATTTTAACTGCTTTACAAGGCAAGTTCTTTTAAAACATAATATTTTGTCATAGATAGAGTTGATTAAAAATTAACGCGATAGATAGACATGAAATCATGAATTAAAAAAGATAACATGATAAAAAATATAATGTAGGTAGATAGACATGAACATTTACATTTTACGTCCAAATTTTGCGTCGAATGTCTAGCTTTTATCAATAAACTTAAAGCTTTCGTGAACTTATTATAGCTGTCACGAACTTATTGTAGTTTTCATGGACTTTATATTGCTTTCGTGAACTTATTGTAGTACCACGAACTTATTGTTGCTTTCATGAATTTATGGCTTTCATGAACGTATTGTAGCCGTCAATTCTAGATTTCATGAAATTATTGTAGCTGTCATGAACTTATTTTAGTTTTCACGAACTTATTGTTGCTTTCGTGAAGTTATTGTTGCTTTCGTACTTGTTATAATAGCTTTCATGAATTTATTGTAGCTTTCACGAACATATTAAAGCTTTCCTCGAGACTCGAACAAATAAGCTCTGGTGGGTTTTCTAACGTAGAGCTTCGGTTTGGTATACTTACGTGAGTATACCAGGATGGCACTACCTCGCACTACCGGTAAGGTTTCTTAAATATCATATAAATCCTTCCTATTTTATTTTAAGTAGCAAAATTTTTACATATTTTAAATTAATTATTGAAATCACCAAAACAGTAACGTAGAGTGAATTTTCCTACATAATATAATATACGTCGCTGTAGTTAGAGTACATGGGAGTAAAATGGTAGGAAATTGTAGTAATTATTCATCAGCTTTGTGCAGCGATTCGGCCTCCCGCCTCCCGCCCTTCCCCTCCCCCTTCCTATGACAGATGTAGTACAATTTGTGGTCACCAGAGCGCATCCGGTCTATTACCGCCGCGCCGTGGAAGATTTACGGCCTATTATGGTTTTCCTTTTGGCTCCGGATTACTGCTGCGAATCATAATTAACTTTCCTAATCTCTTTTATAGATAACGACCTTATTATTGCGTACCGTATTAACATACCATCTTCTTTTCTGAATTGCATTTTTACTTGCGTTTTCCGTGAAGTCAAGATACTTTTTAAAATAATTGTTGCCATTTTTTGACAATAGCTCGTTTTACAAGTCACTGGTACTTGAAAATTACAATAAAATATTTATAATACATTTTTTAATATTTTCGATATTTTTTAATATTTTTAATATTTTCAAGACAAATAAGTATTACAAGAGTTAAGGGTATTTAAATTTATTAACTTTATCTGAGTATATTGTATAACGAAAGCTTTATTAGTTGCTTCCAACGAAATTCTGTAATAGCATTTGTATAAATAACTTAAACGTTTTTATGTATAATAATATGGAACAACATTTGATATTCAAAGCACCATAGTTCAAATGAAGTTGTTAGGCTACAAAAAGGTGCTCTGAACGAAACATTTCAGAAATAAATAGTTTCATGTCACCAAAAATCGCCATTCGGGGATTTTTCTACCAATTTACCAATTAAATTTTTACCAATTCTAAACGACAGTTTTCTTCCCCATTAGTTAAGTCCTCCAGGCAAAGCAATTTCCACTTAAAAAAAGTTTTCCAATAGGGTTAGGTTTCTTCTTCAAACATAACAAAACTTATTTTGTGGCATCACTTTAATTTTAAATAATTAATTCTTAACTTAATATAATTAAGAAACAAATTACTTACTAAGGGTAAATTTTTTATAAGAACAACTCTCTTTTTTAAATTTTGAAGGTTATTTCCATCAGTGCAACATATCATTGAAGAAGAATATAACACTAATAATCTAAACGAAAATAAGAAAGAGAACAAGACACAGAAAAATAGAAAAAGTTATCGGTCGCAATTGGGACTAGAACCCAGAATATCTCATCTAACCGAGACCGTCTTATTCGGCCATTGCCACCTTCCATCAAACCGTCACAAATGCCAATCTCATATTTCGAGACGAGAGGTTATGTGTGATCTTCTTCTTCAATAACTTAGGGTTAGGTTATTCATAGCATGTGAATATTATTTTTTCTTCAGAAAAAACATACCAAAAAAAAATCTAAAAAGAAATCATGTTTTTTTAACACAAATGCTTATTTTGCATTAATGTATAGATAAATATGCCTATGAGAATCTTATCCGATCTTCTTCCAGTATATTAGCAGAAAACCAAGTCATAATCTCGTCTTGATAGAGTAAAGAGTACACAATTTCCGTCATTACAAAATATAGATAGATAATGACTGGGCTGACACTATAGCTGACTATAGCATGGCTTACAGCGGTTAGCATCTCGCTGATTGATGGCGAATGACGTAAAGTATTAAGTATTGAAAGAGGCCTTCAACCGCCCTCCGCCGCGGGTTAATAGATTCAAACTTCTTATCACTGGCTCTTTAGCATACATAATTGATTCCGCTTGCCAAGGGTGCGCATGAGAAATTTTAAAATATATGATAATGTTTTTAACAGAAGTTTCCTTAATAAAACATACATCATATTTAATGCTTAAAAAAATATTAATAAAAACGGCTATTCTCATCGCACCTCTTTGTGTCCATTTTTTATAGTCCAGTCAAAAATGGGTTTCTCCTCAAAATGAAACGGAATAAGCTAAAAATTTGTAAAAACCTTTATTTTAGCATTCTAAATGTTGTCTCAAAAGTTCCATAAGGTCACATATGAGCGTCCTTAGATATTCAAGTTGAAAGGTCGCAAGAATCAGTTTTTTGGAAATATCTCGCTTCCTTTGCCTCGTATCGTATTTGCATTCATTATAAAAGTTGTAGAGTATAAAATTCTCTACAAGTTTTGAAATAAATAAATTTTTATACGCTTAACCGTTTTTAAGATAGAGCGCGAAGAGTACGGAGCGCTCTGCCATACACAGCGCAGGTCTTCGAGAATTAATTATATGATTTTTTTATCAGTTCCACAAAGAAAGCTCTAAGGAAAAAAATCCCTCATAGCCTACTATGTCGTATTTGGAGATGTTGTATGGAGGGCATTTTTATGGAAATGAAGTTCTGGGTAGGAAATGTATAAGGGGTGGGTAAGAATATGAGGGAAAATGTGTCTAGGAGTGTCGGATGTATGAATCCATCCCTTCTACTGCGATGCAGGGCAATGGGTCGAGAGATTCCGGCTGGAGAGGCCTATGTTAGGTCTTCCTCAACCGGTCTCTCGCGATCCGGCCCTCCATGCAGTAGGTGGGCAAATGCATTCACCGCCAAGACCTATTCAAACCTCACCCCAAAAACCTGAGCATCCCTGCTAAGTCACCAAACGTAGCGAATCACTTGGGGTGACCTGTGGCAGGGGTGTTTGTTATCCAATAAATGGTTCCCGGATCGATAGTCCAAGATGACCCTCATTATCCCCGATCTTTCACAGTACGAGCGTGGAAAACGGTATATATTTTATTTAATGTTGCTGGATTTAAATAGCAAACGAATGTCTAAATTGATTTTGCAAATGATCGCTTGCTATCGTAAGCTTCTCGTCTACAAACATAAAACACCATTGAAGTCAAATTCCCAAAACTTGTGCTACACTACCAGGGTGTCCGGGGATAAAGTACAGAAGCTTTTGGAGGTGATTCTACATGATGGTAGAAGAAATAAAGATAAATATTATAATTTTTCGAAATTACAATGCTTTTTCCATACAATTTTTTTTTCCATGGAAGAATATTATTTTTTCCATACAAAAAATTCAGCTTTTTTACCCGAAAACTATCTTAAAATGTGGAATTTCACAAAAGTTAATTATCATTTTTACTTGTACTACCACGTAGAATCGCCTCCCGAAGTTTGTGCACTTTACCCCCGGACAGCCAGTAAAAAACAACCCGAGAATTATTATTACCTAGCTGGTTACCGGCATGCGTTGCTATGCCATTTAATAAAGAAATTGTTTCTCCCTGCGTGTCCTTTCCCATTCGCCCCGTTCCCCTTCCGCCTCCCCTTCCTCTCCCGCATCCCATTCTCCTCTCATTTCCCACTCCACCTTCCCTCTTACGACTCCACTCTCCCCCCCCCTTCCCCCGTCCCGCGAACCCCCCCTCCCGATTTCCCCTCCCCTCTCACAGATTCCCCTACCCTCTCATACATTCATTCCCGGTACATTCAGCTTTCAAACAGCTCGCGTGTATTATAATTTTTGCATTTTTTTTGTACAAATTTCATAATGCCAGTACTCGTATATATTATCCTGATGTATGAGCTATATTATTGTAAACTTTCATTAAAATCCTAAAGGAATAAATGCTTTTTTTCATATAAAATCATTTAATAATTTCGGACTGCACTGGCGTTTTTCAATCTCAACGCACATTTGAACACCCAAAATGCAAAACACGAGAGCACCTCTAGTAATAAGTTGATTAATGGAGCTCCCCCAGCAACCACCCCGGTACTCCAACACCCCCCTGACACACTTCACCCCAACCCTTTAATAAATATCTACAACATTCTTGTCAAAAGGGCAACTAAAACGTTCAAATTCCTTCGGGGGATATCGATAAATGGGGATATTTTACAACCTCTGAGTAAACTGCCAACTAGTGCTATTCGTCGGATTGCATGAATTACATGTTTCACCACTGCTAAATAAGGCTAGCCGTCAAGTAAATGTCTTTTATTTGACGAGTAGTAACTCAAGAGTTTATTCTGAGGTGGGGTGTTCTGCGATAGTTATAGACTGGGAGGCGAGGTAGGTAAACCCTACGTCATCGAGTACACGGATGAATCTACTTTGTAGTGATAATGGACATTTAGAAAACCTTAAAAAAGCTGGTCTGCCAGTGCGCCTCTTGGCAGGAGCCGCGCAGTTATGGAAATAGTGATCGATTTTTTTCGAAAAAATTACGTCATCGAGTACACGAACGGAAATGGTTTCATATGATAAAGGTCGATTAGAAAATGAGAAAAAAGCAGGTTTGCCAACCGGCGTCAAAGTGGGGTAAAAAATAGTAAATTTTACGTCATCGAGTACACGAATGAAACCAACGAAGAACTATAGTCCAGATCATTCCATTTAAGAATTTCTTGGTCTGCCGACCAGCAGCCTGGCAGCTTTTTGTGTACTTTATTAGTACTTTTATTTTTTAACTAGCTTTTTCCCGCGGCTTCGCTCGCATGGTGTAAGGGGGTTCCCACTCCGCCTCCCCCCCCCCCCCCCCCCCTCCCCACCCCCCCTCTGGGGGCCCATTTCCCTTGTTCTATTATCTATGTTTAAATCTATGAAAAAGAAATTGAAAATTAATAGGAATTATAGTATTTAATAAAATAAAAATAAGAATTTTTATGATCGATTAAGAGATCTTTCCCCCTCAAAATGTTGACAAATTGCGATAAATAAGGAAAAAAAATGTTAGCCCAAAAAACAAATCGGCATAATATCTCATATTATGAGAGGGTGATCAACAAAGTCGCACTTCATCACTCCTTTGAGATGTCAACTAGGTTACGTTAAACTATTTTAATTTTTCCATATCACTTTAAATGACTTTTCAAAGGGGTGTCGCTGTGTTGAGTTGTCATGGAACCTATAAGATCGATCGATTTTACGCATTTATCTACATCGAACTAGGATTGAATATGGATTATACTTAGTCACTGGAGCGTTTTTTGCCACAATATGGCACTATTTAAAAATTTATGGGAGTGCGTTGCTGCTGAATTTTGGTAAATTTTCCATAGATACATTAAACATTTTTTTATAATATTTTCAAACACGCTCGCGGTGTACTACTTATATTCATATTCAACAGATGGCATTGAACTCTAGTTTATTTGCGAATTATCTCATTTTGCAAAATTGTATTATGTAGATTTGTTTAAAAGGTTCAAATGTCAAAATTCCTAATTGTAAAATTCGGCTTTTTATCGTGTTTTAGTGGATTTTTCTAACATATTTGTACACCAGTGTAATAATGATTGAATTTATAATCCATTCAACGTGTTATAGCTTTATAGTTACCGTCAGGCCCGGACTCAGAGGTCCAAGGGTCCTGGGCACTTAAAGGATCGAAGTCCTCCCCTTTTTGGAAAATTTACCAAAAAAAACTGTGCTCTTTTGGATTTATAATACATTGTATTATTGTTATTTGGACGAGTTCAAATATGAATAAAGGCTGTAACGTACCTACATAATACTTTTAAATGACAATTATGAAGGAAAAAAATACTTACAACACCCCCATAATTATGGCAATTATTTCTGGGATTTTGATTTCTTTCGGCAACGAATATCTCATTTTATTTTTCCTTAATGCGCATCATTTTAGCACCCAGCAACTCGTCCAAAGTTGGGGCCCTCGAAAAAATTGACATTATTTTGCGAGTCCTGTGTCCTCAATGTAGACTATTTTTGGACCTAGCTGGAGCCCCTTCCAAAGTGGGGGCCCTAAGAAATTTGTTGAAATATATCTTTCCAAGCCCTGTGTTTTCAATGTGTAACGTTTCGCCTGGGACCCCACCGAATTGGGGGCCCTGGAAAATGTGTTGAAATATTTGTTAAAAAGGTACCTGTCTGCCCTCATACCCCCACCCCGTTGCCCTGCCCACGCACTCACACCCGGGTCCTAGGCCCGAGCTTTTCTGGTCTCTAGTGTTACGGAGTTTCAAAATCGCAGTTTTCGAAACCTTTATAACGTCTGTCTGTATACTGTTAGCTGAAAATAGTTGCTAAGAAATACAAATTTCAGAATAAAAAAGCTAAACTGACTGCAGAGCTTTTAGTAGGTCATATAAAGAGACGTTGTGCTTTATAGTTGCAAATCTCTCATTGTTGTGTCGATACCTTCTGTAGTACACCACATTAATTGTTTGTATTAATTGAACCATTGTGTGTAGCGGTATATGTACACAGTCGATCAGATGAAATATTTGTTAACGCGAATGTATACCCACCCAATGAAGGTTCTAGCGCGGGGGTGGTGTGGGGGGCGGTGTAGGGGTGGAGGGTGGGCTGGGCGGTCTCAGGGCGAGGGCGGCCTTATTCTGCTGAGTCGGACTATTCTCCGCCCACCCCCACCGCGCCCCCGCCCTCGCCCTGCTACCGCCCTGACAGGACGCACCCGCCTGGTTCACGTACGCACATATAGCCTGCATTCTAATAATAAAATAACGCATATTATTTAGATAATTAAATTATTATTTTTATTTATTTTAAAACTCAAATTAAGCACTATTCAGTGGGTACGTTATCCATAAAATAGAAAATCTGTTTTGTATGTTGCTTGAAGTAGCATCCACGAGGTTTTTAGTTATGGCATCTTGCCTATAATGCAGATACAAAAAGAACACCAAAAGAAATAAATGCACATTTTTGACGTATGTATTGCTTCATGGAGCTTTTACATAAACGAAGTATTGAATTCCTTGAGCATAAACTTAAGGGCTTGTAAGCATAAACTTAAACTTAAGGGCTTGTAAGAATGAACTTAAGCTTAAAGGCTGGTAAGCATAAACTTCAACTTAAAGCCTTGTAAGTGTAAACATAAACTTAAGGGCTTTTAAGTATAAACTTATACTTGAGGGCTTGTAAGCATTAATATAAACTTAAGGGTTTGTAAATATAAACTTGAACTTAAGGGCTTGCAAGTATAAACTTAAACTTAAGGGCTTGTAAGCATAAACCATAACTTAAGGGCTTGTAAGTATAAACTTAAAATTGTAGATATAAGATTTCGAGGACAACTACTGGCAACTTTGACCATGAGCTATTGAACTTTCAAATATCAATCTGACTTAAGAAAAAATATGTCCCTTCCGATTGAATAAAGAAAACATCAGAAATACCTTATTTACGTGTTTCGTGATCCAAACATTTGCCCAATTTGGGCCTATATTTCCATATAAAAGTGTGTTTTCAGGGAATGTAAAGAGACGGGCTGGGCGGTATGGCTAAATGGAAATCTGTTCCATTCAAATATGTAGGTATGAAAGGCACTTCTAGTGTTATATTATTTATTTCATGGTCCATGCTCTTTCATTCATTTAAATGTTCTTTCAAGAAGGAGAAAAGATTTAGGTAAAGACATGATAAAATTATAAAATCTCAAGAAGCTGGATTTGGAATAATATCTTTGACGTATGTAGTAATCCTATACAGTACTGTCGACAGTACAGACTTCCATGATGTTAATTTAATTATGTCAACAAAAAATGTTAATTTGTCCGTTTGCATTGCATCTTTACTTGAACTTGAACAAGCAACTTATCAGATGTAAATTCCACAAAACTCAAAAGTATAATATTGCTTTTAAAATGTAGAAAAAATACATGTATGGAATAAAATAAAGTATTCTAAATTGAAACAGAAACCGCATAAAATAATTGGAATAGAAGTTTTAAAAATGCGACTTAAAATTTTAACCACATAAAATATGTTCTAATTGAAACAAATGCATAGAAAAATTGAATCATGATTTAACAGAACAAAATATTTTCAAATTTAGAACTTTCTGCTCTATTCTCTGTGCTGCTGTGCTTCCGCTTCCCGGGAATACCCTCCTAACCAAACACAACCCGCACCATCAGCATTATTTCCTCTCCGTTGGTACAATCGATAAAAATACACCACTCCTTTCAGCATGTCTGTGTAGAAACTGTACAAATTCATACATTTTCATCAGATGCTCAGAGGAATTTGAATATAATATAAGTAAAAATGAAAATGTTTTTGAATTGTTCTTTTGTAGGTATTAGCCTAATAATATTAGGTAATCGTGAGTAGGTACCTGCTTAAATGATTACAGCACGTCCGTATAGATATACTAGTATAAGTAAAATGAAGCAATGATGAGAACATTTTTAGTGGTGTTCTTTTTCGCAAGTAAGGGGGCGTATATTAACTACGTGAGCATAAAAGGTGGGAGAGGGGGTCCAGTAAAATCTCACGTTACTTGAAAAGAATATATGAAATGGCCCAAATTTATCTCACCAAGGGGTAGGGGAGGGGTCGAGATTGGAAAATGCTCACGTAATTAATGAATGCCTCCTAATTATTCCAGGTTGGTGTTAGGTACGCGTAAGTAACTACCTAATGATTAGTTTTTTTTTTACATGAATACCGCACAAGAGTCCCAACTGCTCCTGTCTGGAGTCAGTGGGACTATGGCATCCCCAATTGGGGTGAGTTGTGAGGCTGAAGGTAGTGGGGAGGGGAAGGAGATAGGGAAGAGGAAGGTGGGGAAGTACCTGGCTATTCAGATCTGGTCACCAAATATGGCTAAAGCCATTTCAAGCAACGTTTCAATTCTGAATAGTGGTCTTACACCAGGGCGATACTGAGAGTATCTTCCTCTCTGGAACGTGCCGCAAATATACTATATATTATTTTAAATGGATAAATTGTGAAATAAAGTTTATTTGCCACGCCGGGATTCGATCCCGTGACCTTCGGAGTGCGAGTCAAGAGCCTTACCGCTGGACTACGCCGGCCAGTTAGTTAGATAATAATAACAAAAAAATTGTATTAATAATAATAATAATAATTGGATAATTTGCAGAGCGCCGTTTTTGAGAAAAATCACCTCAAGAGCGCTACCACCATGGAGGTGGTCTAACACTAACAATCACGCCGTTTACGCGAAAAACCGACCGCCACGCAACTCCATCGCGGCATACACTTCCAGCTTTATTCACATTCATATATCATCTTAAAACCTGTGAAACCCAAACTTAAAATTGGTTTATAGGATAAATTTTCTCCAGGATAAATTGTATCAAAAAATAAAATATAAAATGGTTACTTAGAACAATTAAAACTAAAATTGAAATTAAATTTATTAAATAAGTCACAACCAAACGGGGTGAAGTTAACTACGCAATGTTCATGGAAGTTGACGAAAAACATACAATATAATACAATTTTATAACACAATTCACAATTTGGGAGGCGGGTATGGGTACCGCTGCCCCGGGAACCATTTATTGGATAAACAACACCTCAGCCATAGGTCACCCCAAGTGGTTCGCTACGTTTAGTGACTTAGCAGGGGTGCCCGGGTTCATGCGGAGGAGGTTTGTCCAGGTCTTGGCGGCCGATGTGTCTGCTCACCTGCTGCGTGGTGGACAGGATCGAGAGACACTGGTTGAGGGATGTCTTTTATCCTCTCCAGGCCAGAATCTCTCGATTCATTGCCTTGCACTACAGCTGGAGGGATGGATTCATACGTCCGTCACTCCTGGACTCACTGGAACCCAGTGTCTTACCCATCCCTCGTACCTTTTTCCTTCCCAGAACTTCCTCTCCTTCCTTTCCTTAAAACAACCCTCCACACAGCATCTCCTAAGATGACATAGGCCCTGAGGGAAATTATTTTCCTCAGAGCCTCCTGTGAGCTAATATGTAAAAAAATAATAATAATTTCTTATACAAACAAGTTAGTAGCCCGCCTCACTAGACTAAGTCTGTTCCGAGGCCAATAAATAATAATAATGTTACAAGAAGGCAAGTAAAGGTAAATACTGAATGAGATAGATGTCGGGTGTTCGACAACATTTTGACAACACGTACAAGCGCAATGGCTACATGCACAATGCACAATACTAGTGTTGGGTAGGACACGACATCAGGATGAGTTTGTATGAGGTACTTAAATACTGAAATGAGGTGTTGAGGTGTCCCACCTCAATTAAGGCGATGTTCCGAGAGAGTAAGGATGGGGAAGTCAAAAGAACTCCCTCAACCACTCTGTCCGGATTCGGCCTGTCATGCTGCTGGTGGGCAGACGCATCCGCCGCCAAGACCTGGACAAACCTAATAATTTACAATAAAAAAAATATTTTAAAAAATAAAAATAAATTAACAGTTGGAACTCTTGTGCGGCATTCACATAACAATAATTTACAATAAAAAAATTAAATTATATTAAAAAAAATAGGGCAGTTGGGACTATTGTGCGGTATTCACATAACAATAATTTACGATTAAAAACAAAACAAAATATTTCACCTCGCCATCTCACACCTCACGGATCTAATACAAAAATGTCATGCAATACAAAAATCACCTTACCTCACCACCTCATACATTTGTCCCATACGATATGTAACGTGACATGTAAAAAAAAGTAATCATCAAGCTCGAAAAAAATAATTAATAAAAATCCTATGCAATGGTTCTAAAAGAAAGGATGATTCCAATCTAAGAACCCAAATTTGCTGTCTTAATCACCGCTGAAGGCAAAGAAACATCTGAAGACATAAAGAGTATTATCACAAAAACAATAAAAGCGCCTAACCTAGGAATTGGAATAAGTGGAATAAAAAAAGCAACAAATAATAAAATAATTATGACCTGCTCAAATAAAGAAGATGCTGAAAAACTGAAGGCAGAAATAAATAAAAATAAAAATGGAATATCAGCAACGGAATTAAAAAAGAAGACACCGTGCATGATTATTAAAGGTGTCGGTGGGGAGTATAACGAAGATAATTTCCTAAACGATCTTATTCTACAAAACAGTGAACTTAGTGATATTACAAATGAATCCATTAAAGTAACGAAAATATTGAAAAATAGAAAAAGTGATCAACTCCGTAATATAATAATTGAAACAACAGGCCCTATTCGGAAAATGCTACTACATAAACAAAGAATCAATATAGGCTTTGTCCGGGCGCACATAGAGGATTGCGACCCTTTGATGCAGTGCTATCATTGCGTTGGATTCGGACACACATCCATTAAATGCCTAAATAAAATGAATAAGCCCAAATGCGTACATTGCTCAAAAAATCACAAATTTAGCGAATCCGAAAAAAGTAAAGATAGTGTCAAATGCTACAACTGTGACAATAACAACAAACTATTCGGAACAAAAAACAATACCCAACATAGTGCAAATAGAGAAATATGTACTTACCGGAAAAGAATATCTATCATAGCACAGCAAAGAATAGATTATGAATAAGTTATGGATGATTTTCTAACCGAGGAAATTGATAAATTAACAGATGTTTCACAATACACTTGCGAAGACTCAAAACAATGTAATGAACTATTAAAAAACGTTCCAAGTGCATTCATTGTTCTGCACCAAAACATCAGAAGTTTGCAAAAAAATTTCGAAGAATTTGTATTAACATTAAATCTCCTTGAAACTTTACCGGACCTCATTGTTTTGACAGAAGCACACTTAAATATAAATAATGCTGCCGCACTGTACGAGATCCCTGACTATACATATTATTCGTCCACAACACATATTAATAAGAACTGTGGTATTGCTGTTTTCATCTTAAACAAACACAATAACGTCACAATCACTGAAATCAACATGAAGCTTGCTAACTGTCTAAAACTGAACTTAAAAGTGAATGAAGTTATATACAATATCATAGCTATCTACCGCACACACGGATCGAATCCTAACAGTTTTATTATAGAATTGGAACAGTTATTGCTACAACTAAAAGGTACTTGTAACGTTGTCACAGGTGATTTTAACGTGAACATTTTGAATGAGGCAAAAGTAAGATAAAGGAAGATTATATAAATGTAATGACATCGTCAAACTATAAATCTTTTATAAATAATGCAACACGGAATGTCAGCGGACAAACTCCTTCCTGCATCGATCACATATGATGCAACTCAAATAACAATGAAAAAAACATGTCAAGATTATGGAAAACCAGCACAACCTACACTACACCTGTATATTTGTTACCAACATTGATAAAAGAAGTACCAACTCTAACAAAATTGACAAGAAAAAATATGAAAAAAACATTTAAATATGGAAATTTTAAGAACAAATCTTAAAACGGAAACCTGGGCATCAATATTTGAATCGGAAAATTCAAATACCTGTGCTGAGAATTTCGAAACAGTTTTCCAAAATCACATAAACCTATCCACACAAATAATTGTTTCTAAACCAAAATCTAAACACAGATTGATAAAGCCATGGATAACCCATGGACTAGTAATTTCAATCAGAAATAAAGAAAAATACTACCACCAGTCTAGAAAATTCCCTAATGATGAAAAAATCAACACCTTCTACAAGAAATACCGCAACAAACTTGCGCTTTTAATTAGACTGACAAAAGAAAAGTATTTTCGTAATAAAATAAAAAATGCTGGTCAAGATAGCAAAGAGTTTTGGAAAATCATCAATACAATAACCAACAAAAGCACGAAAAAAAAGTTACCAAAAGAAATTACTCATCACGGAATCAACACTGACGCCGAAAAAAATCCCAAACTGGGTGGTAACATTTATAATTAATATTTTGCTAATGTCGGCCCTAATCTTGCTCGTAATATTATCCTAGACAACAAACAAACACAACAACCAGAGCACAACTCAACTATTGAAGAAGGTTTCCAAGGTAACTGATAAAGAAGTCGAAAACGCTGTAATAAGTTTGCGAGGACCAGCAAGCCCTGGCTATGACAATATAACCGTAAAAACATTAAAAGGTGTTCATGAGATAATCAGCAAATCAATAATAATAAATGTAAGTCTAAAGAAGGGTGTATTCCCGAACAACTATAAGAAGACTATTGTCACCCCTGTTTATAAATCTGGAGATGAAAAAAATCAACTCAGATTCCATGGCAACTCAGAATGAAAATATATTAATGGTACGGTACTGTTTTTATTAATCTTAAATATAAATAACTCACATTCCTTGTGCGGCATGGAAATAAAAAAAGTTATTATAGTTCGAATTCGCCGGAAATTATTAAAATGTGAGTTTTGAGCAAACAAAAATTATTAGGGTTGTGTAGCGCCTTTATACAAAGTTTGCCTGCACACCATGAAGAGTTACAATTTTTCTCGAAGGGAACCTCAAATTATCACGCTAAGTGAAACTCAAGACACAGCAGAAATAGAAGAAGTTGAAATAAAATATATGAACTACTAGCAAGTTCCCGGCGTGCGTTGCAATGTCACTTAAATAAAGAATTTGTGTCTCCCTGCGTGCCCTTTCCCATTCATCCCCATTCCTCTTCCTCTTCCCCTCCCGCTAACCCCTCCCTTCATTTTGGCACCATTGCAATCTGATGAATAGTTTAGGAGCGCGTAAGGGACAAACAAAGAAACATTTACTTTTTAAAAGATGTAACTCGAATAGTCGACATGTAGGCGGACTAATAATATTACAGTGTAAATTTAGAAACAAATTCCAATGAAAAGCACAAAAACTGTACGTGGATCTTAGCAATAAAAATTAAGAACTAGAAATTAAGAGTTTTTTTTCACCTGAGACAACTCAAGTCAACCCTTAGATCAGCAACATCTTTAGTATAGGCAGACTAATGGAAACTAAACGCAAGCCAAATACCATGTATGGAGATCGCGCTTTCGGAGTATCTGGGCCTAAGCCTTGGAATAAACATCCTATGTAACTAAGATGCCAAGCCCAACAGAATTAAGTCCAAATTAAAAACCTACCTTTTTGGGCTCTCGTATCCTTAAATTAAATATACCTATATGAGAGTATCATTCTTATTTTTCCTATGATATGTCTTAATCACACTTGTGTTATTGGATTAACATTATTCGAATCCTTATACATCAAATTTTCTTTTATCGAGGAACGAATGACTTTCAGGAAGATAAATATTCTGTCATCCTTGTACCGCCCATCATAGAATTTTGGTTTTATTTTCAAAATACGCTCATTAAAGAACAAATTATATATTATAGTTCCCAATTATGTCCTCTGCGTGCGAACTATATCTAAATTTCTCTAAATAAACAAAAACAGTGTTAATCTCAAGTGACCTCCCAAGTAAGTATGGTCCTGTATATTTTCTGCCTATACGATATATTTTTACGCAGAATAGCGTTCATTGGTCAAATCATTGTACATATATAATTCTTGTATCGGTGATCGATGAACCGGTGGATGCAATTTTTAGCCATAAGTTGTTATAATGGTTTGTCTAGTTAGTACTTTTTTTTTTACATGAATACCGCACAAGAGTCCCCAACTGCTCCCGTCTGGAGCCAGTGGGACTATGACATCCCCAATTGGGGTATGTTGTGAGGCTGAAGGTAGTGGGGAGGGGAAGGGAAGAGGAAGGTGAGGAAGGATAGGGAAGAGGAAGGTGAGGAAGTACCTGGCTATTCAGATCTGGTCACCAAACACGGCTAAAGCCATTTCAAGCAACGTTTCAATTCTGAATGGTGGTCTTACACCAGGGCGATACTGAGAGTATCTTCCACTCTGGAACGTGCAGCAAATATACCATATTATTTTAAATGAAGAAATAGTGAAATAACACAAATTAATCAAATAAAATTTATTTGCCACGCCGGGATTCGATCCCGCGACCTTCGGAGTAAGATTGTAGGTATTATAAATTTGTACAGCGCCCTTGAGGTGATTTTTTCACAAAAACTGCGTTATACAAGTCATCCAAATATTATTATTATTAAAGGATTTGACGAGAAGCACACCGCTTAATTTACTTTTGGTGTTTTTCCCAATTGCCAAAAAAAGTGTCTTCACGAATTATTTTTTAAATTGGTGTTCAAATTACTTAAAAGAAACTGATCTCGATGTAATTATTGCAGATTTTAAGCAAGGGGAAAATTTACACTTCACAAAACCATAAAACAAAACTTCCAAAAAGAGAAAGAAATGAAATACCTATCGAGGTCTCATTACAGACTTAAAGCTGAACTTCACAATTAAAAATGAAGAAAAATATATGTTTTTAAGGCAGAGTCAGAAAAAAGTAAATAAAGAAACAGATAATACACAATACAATTATATCACAACATTTTAATTACTGTTCAATGTCTAAGGAACTGAAAAGAAAAATAAATTGCAATCACAAGATACACGGACACGGGACGACAAATGCAAAGCAAACTAGATTGCCAACAAGAGGAATTAAGCACCAAGAAATCTCTTACGTTTCAGGCTGTCGAACTTTATAAAAAATCCCGAATAAAATTAGTTGTGGTCGAAAATTTGATTAATTTTAAAAAGGAATTAATATGGTATGATAATATTGATGTTTTGTTTGTGATTGAATGTACATATTTACGTTAAAAAATATTTGAAGATATATTGTTTTTTTGCGAAATAATGTATGTATATTATTTACACAGGATGTAACAGCACGTACATGTCATTTTGCTGTTCGATGATTTTTTTCTGTTAAAAACAACAACAAAATATATTTTTCAGTCGCCACTGATCCCATCCCTATCCGTCGAGCTGTTTCGTGTTACCGTCCTGCTAGAACGAGACGGAGAATTTATTATCTGCGACTAATCAGTTGCGAAGTGTGATGAAAAAATATGTTTATTGTTTTTAATTGAAAAAAATATCATCGGTCAGCAAAATGACTTCTACATTTTGTACTCCAAATATGCTCAGGAACCGCTGGTTAAAATCCTTCAGGTACGTTGAACAGCACGGTAACAGCATACAACAGGTGTAACAACACCCTGTATACATGTTTCTAAAATTATTAGAACACACGACGGTGTGAGCTAAGATTAATAAATAAAAAGTAAATAGATACATACTCTTTGGTTATTCTGACCCGTGACACGATCCGGCTCAAGTAGGTATTTGATTCACTGAATATTAGCGAATGTAGAAAAATTGTACAACCTTCCCAGTCTTTTTTTAAAGGCTTTAACAGATTTTGACTCAATTTTCACTGATTTGATGTCGCGCGTAGTCCACTTTCTGAAATGCTTTATGAAACGATTCGGGATCACTCGTTCACTTCCCATTCATCAATGAAATCATCGCTTGTTGCATCACTGGTTACGTCACTGATTTTATCGCTGGTTGTATTACATTTTACATTACATCTGGTTTGCATCACACGTTTCATCACTGATTTAATAGCTCGTTTCATCATAAGTTTTATCACTGATTTCATCGCTGGTTTTCATCACTGATTTCATTACAGGTTTCATAGCTAATTGTATAACTGGTTTCACCAATGTTTTCATCACATGTTTCATCACTGATTTCATCGCTGATATCATCACTTGCAGATTTAATATTAGATTTCATCGCACGCTCGCTCGCTTATTTCATCGCTGGTTTCATCGATCGATCGTTTATTTCATCGCTGATTTCATCGTAGGTTTCACCACCGCACGCAAATTTCATCGATCGATCGCTAGTTTCAACGCAGGTTTCTTACAGGCATTTTATCACTTATATCCAATGCTGGTATCATAGATTTGATTGGGGAAGAAGGACTAAACTTCCCTTTTTTGGAGGAATTTAGTGACAGATTCACCCACCGTCTGAGATTTTTGACGAAGTTTCACCATCAGTGGTCAGGAGGGGGATGTAAGGCTTTCTAGGGGGCCTGGAAGGGAAGTTTTCAGAAATATCCTCTTATTTAATTAAATAAATTCTGTACGAATTCACAAATACCAAAATAGTAGTGTGGAAAGTGACACTTGGGTAAGAAAGTTTATCTGGTAAATTAGCGGCGAAACGCGGCTCCTGGATGACCAGAGGGGAGAAGAATACTTGAAGAACACACTTTGGACAGTAGTTAAACGGAATAATATTGATTTTGGATTAATGTAAGAAGGAACAAACCAAATCACTGATGACAGATAAATGTTATTGTTGCGAATCTGCAAGTCAAGTTAGGTACCTACATGATTTCGAGATCTCAGACGAGAGCAATGGTTGGTGGGTGGTTTGGTATATTTATGAATGGTTGTAAGTTTGGTTGGGCTGAATGACGAAGTCCTCGGGAGACGCGGCGGGTTAAAGATTCGGCGTGCCTTATCTGCCGCATCCTCCCCATCTCGTGGAGGGTAGGCAAGCAGTGCTCACTGCTCACTCGTCTCGAGGATTCACACATCGACTCGCACAAGACAATCGATATTCGAAAGTACAATCTTTTATTAATGGGAAATCATTATTATATCGATTTTTACTTTAGAACAATGATTGTTAAAGTAAACAGGTTCACTAAGTACTGGAACGATTGTGTAGGTATTATTTATAACAGACCGCGAGATTAATATATAATATCATGATTCATGTCCTACAAATGTTATGTGAATGGTTAGCCGCCGAACCGACTGCAAGTTTGGATTTTTACTAAACATTATGGTCTGAAGAGGAAACTTAGTACCTACCAGATATAGATTTAACGCATCATCTCGATCAGGGCTGGGCCCGAGAAGCCCCTTCCTAGAGCCCCAACCTTGGGGTGAGGGATCCCGGCCAGGAACCGAAGTAGGTATATTTTATTTTTTTAAATTGACTCTTAGGAGGCCCCGATGAAAAATATTGTAATGTATTGAAAAAGATTTCAGAAAAAGATGCCAGCAGGGAAAGTGTTTCTTGCCGACAGGGGTGCCCGAGTAGGCGGTGGCCGTCGAGAGTGGTTCTGGCCAGCCTACCGCTCAGATTTAATTAGCCGCTAGTACAGACAGGTCGTGTGACTTGTAGCACAATTATTGTAAATACGTAAACTCATAATAAACCGGTTTATATCAAGGATTTATTGTTATTGAGAATTACCCCCACAGAACTAATCGTGTTCGAATGTGAATAATACCAAACATTACAAATATGTTTCTGGCATAATTTTTGGATATTAATAATTATAATATAATTTCTGTCATTTTTGGAATGACATATTATGCCAAATTTAGGACATGGGATTCGGAAAATAATATAGGGCCACAACTTCGGAGGAGACCACGGCTAGATGCAAAAATGATACAGGTTTATGACAAAGGACTCATCAAACTTTCGTCTTTTTTGAAATCGAAAAATGTGGCTTGAGGAATGATGGAGGACTTGGCTAGTAGAGATATGAACTTGCGACGTCTAGATGGGATTCAGTGGCGGACTAAGGGGGGGCGGGGGGGGGGGCGGTCCGCACCGGGCCCCCGGTCCTGGGGGGCCCCAAACGCCTCCATGTTCCCTTGATCAAATCCTAAACAAGGCTTTACGGCACCAGGAGACTGTAAATATTTTTTTGTCATTTTTTATTTCATTTTTCGGAACAAGCACTTGTTAAGAATGCTCTCACCAATTTTTTAAAAAGAAATTCGATAAATTGTCGGAAATAGAATATTTTATGTGAAAGCGTTTGAAACAGTTTGCATGTTGAATTATCCTTCAGCCAAACTTTGAATGCGTTTTTCTCGAAACTTTTTTATACGTTTTTCAACCTGGTTGGCAGCAAAATTAAACAAACTATACATCCGATTTGCATGCACCAATTCTTAAACTGTTCGAAAATCCAGTGCCTCCATGTAGGTGAATTTCGATATCTTTAAAAAAATAAAAAATGGTGGACCAGCGAATTTTATTTTCGATGTTTTATGGTAAATTTTCATCGTTCATAAAAATAAAAAATAAAATAGAAGGGAGCCTTTTATAAAACAAAATAATCCCTACATGATGTCATAGTCAGGACCGGATTAAACATGTCGGGGCCCCTAGGCAATGCAGGTCTCGGGGCCCCTTTACCCAAGGGGCCCCTAGCTGATATGTGGCCCTTAGGCAGTGACCTAAACTGTCTTGTGGGCAATACGGCCCTGCCAGGGCTGGCTTAAACATGTCAGTGCCCCTAGGCAATGCACGACTGGGGGTCCCTTTACCCTATGGGGCCCCTACCCAATGCGGGGCCCCTAGGCAATGCACGCACGGGTCCCTTTTACCCTCGGGGCTTCTAACCAATGCGGGGCTCCTGGACAGTTTCCTACACTTCTTATGGATAATACGGCCCTGGCTATAGTGTATTTTCGAAGGGAGTGGCCTACACCGCCTTATCGACAATACGGCCCTGCCAGGGCCAGCTTAAACATGTTGAGGCCCCTAGGCAATGCACGTCTAAGGGGCTCCTTTACCCTACGGACCCCTACCCGATGCGGGGCCCCTTGGCAGTGGCCTACACTGCCTTGTGGACAATAGAGCCCTGCCAAGGCCAGCTTAAACATGTCGAGGCCTCTAGGCAATGCGAGTCTCGGAACCCCTTTACCATAGGGTAAGCTATATATCCACTAGCTGATACGTGGCCTCTAGGCAGTGGCCCACACTGCCTTATAGACAATACGGCCCTGCCAGGGCCGGCTTAAACGTGTCGGGGCCCCTAGGCAATGCACGTCTTGGGCCCATTTTTATCCTCAGGGCCTCTAGGCAGTTACCTACACTTCTTATGGATAATACGGCCCTGGCTATAGTGACTAGATTTTCGAATGCAGTAAGGCTTACACTGCCTTATGGACAATAGGGCCCTGCCTTGGCCGGCTTAAACATGTCGGGGCCCCTAGGCAATGCACGTCTCGGGGCCCCTTTACCCTAGGGACCCCTACCTGATGCTGGGCCCCTAGGCAGTGGCCCACGCTGCCTTATGGACACTAGGGACCTGCCAGGGCCGGCTTAAATATGCCGGGGCCGCTAGGCAATGCACGTATTGGTGCGCCTTTGCCATAGGGGCCCCTAGCTAATACGTGGCTAACTTATGGATAATACGGCCCTGCCAGGGCCGGCTTAAACATGTCAGAGCCCCTAGGCAATGCACGTCTCAGGGCCCCTTTACCCTCGGGGCCCCTACCCAATGCGAGTCCCCTAGGCATTAGCCTACAGTTGTCTTATGGATAATACGGCACTGACTATAGTGACAGTTTAAGACTTGTTGCATTTTTTTAACTATCTTAGAACCTTTGCAAAAGGTTATTTTATTACAGACTAGCAGACCCGGCCACACGTTGCTGTGGCTAACAAAACACAACGCCATTACCCAATCTTTATAAAATCCAAACCACCCGCTTACCAGCTGCCCGCTGCCCGCTGCCTGAATTAAATATTTGAATTTATCGGCTTTTCTCTACTATAATAAGCATGTATTATACATATAAACTAATTAACTTGCCACTAATTATACAATGCTTGCAATGCAACAATGGATATTTGAAAAGGGAAAATCAAATACCTACTTACTCTAGGACATCTATTTTCCAATTTCTTCCGTAGAACGAATTTCAAAAGTGACTATAGTACGGCCCGCCAGCCGTTTTAAATCGCACAAAAATATGTTTTCTTTGAATTTCTCAGCTTTTCTCTAATATAATTTACATTTATTATACATATAAGCATTCCTCTTCAATCACTCTATCTATTGGTGAAAACCGTATGAAAATCCGTTGCGTAGTTTAAAAGATTAACGCGCATATCCATTTTGAGCGACTTCATTTTATATATATATATATATATATATATTTTTTTTTTTTTATAAAATAGTATCAATTACATGTTTATATACATTAAATAAAGTTTTCTATTAAAATACATTTAATAATACGCTTTACACCCTTTTTAAGAGCAAAGCTAGAGTTAAAAAGGCGGATAAACGCATGTTAACCACAATTTAACAAACGAAAAATAATATTTTTTTAAATATATAAAACAAAAAATAGATAATTAACAGAAAAAAAGAAAAAATCATATTTGTACATATATCTAAATATTTTTTTATATATATGTATAAAACAAATAATAGATAAGAAAAACAACAGATTGAAGCGGAGGAGATAAAAAATAATGAGAGAAAAAGGATAACTAATGTTATATTTGAGTTGTTATGTTGATAAGTTATATAAAAAGAGTTTTTATTGATTTTTTGATTTTTTTGTAATTTGTTTCCAATCTTAATTTCAAGGGTAATTCGTTAAACCATTTAACTCCAATATATTTGTAGAATTGTTGGGCTGTGGTGGTGTAACAGCGAGGTATAGTCAGAGAACCAAGGATATTTGTTCTATTGCTGTTCGAAAAAAGAGTTAAACTCACGTTATTGAAACAATCTTTGTGTATTTGTAAGAGCGTAATTTTTTTATAAATAGTATGAAGTGAAAGTACTTTAAATTCTTGAAATAATTTGATGGTAGGGTAATCGTATGGCTTTTTTAGAATTATTTTTATTAATATTCTTTGGATAATTTCTAAAGGCAAAAGAGAAGTTTTGAAAGCACCACCCCAGCCAACAATTCCATATTGTAATACTGATTGAATTAGGGAAAAATATATGGTTCTTAATAATCCAATATTTAATATGTTTCGTATTCTAATAAAAACGTAAATTAGTTTTCTTAAACGTTCTACTGTTGTATTGATTTGTAATTTCCATTTTATGTTACTATCTATAATTACACCGAGGTATTTTACATTAGTTTTAACAGTGAGTATAGAGCAGTTAGGTTTACATAGGATTTGGATAGGACTTTGGATTACAATTATATGAGTGTATACATATGTTTAGATTCTCAGGGGTAGTATTTTTATTCAAAGTGAATGGTATTACAAAAGTTTTTTTCTGTATTTAGAGATAATAAATTTTGATCAAACCATTTTTTTATTAAATTTATATCTAGTTCAGCCGTTTTCTGAGTTTCACTCCAGTTTAGTCCCTGGGTTAAAATCGCTGTGTCGTCAGCATATGATATTATTTTTGACTTTATAGTGAGTTTAAAAATATCATTCACATAAATGATAAAAAGAATTGGTCCTAGAACTGTCACTTGCGGGATTCCAAAATTACTGGTCTGTGAATCACTCAGAAAACCATTTAACTTGACAAATTGCTCTCTATGAAGTAGGTAATTTTTAATCCATGTTAAGGCATTATTGGTTATACCAATTTTCGTTAGTTTAGAGATAAGATTAGAATGTGATATACTGTCAAATGCTTTTCTTAAGTCGACAAATATTCCAATGCATTTTTTTTTATTATCTAAATATTTATATATTTCAGTTGTTAAATTGTGTAATGATAATGTAGATAGTAATAAAATAGGCAAGTAATTAAAAAGATTTAGTGGCGGACTAACGGGGGGCTGAAGCAGTGGCCTCTGGTCCTGGCGGACCAGCGTATTTTATGAAAATTTTCAGCGTTCATAAAAAAATATTTGGGGTCCCTTTATAAAAAAATCCCTATGTAGTGCCATAGTAACAAGCTTTTCTAACAGTTTAAGACTTGGTGCATGCAAATCGGATGTATAGTTTTTTTAATATGTTGTCAACCAGGTTGAAAAACGTAGTTTCGTGAAATCGTCTTCCAAGTTTGCTGAAGGATAATTTAACATACAAACTGATTAAAACGGTGTCATATAAAAAATGATGTATCTACGTCAATTTTACGAATTTCCTTAAAACATTAGATGATAGCATTATTAACAAATGCATTTTTTAGAAAATTAAATTTTAAAAAATGCCATTTTTTTAAAGTGCTCTGGTGCCCTTTTTTGTTATTGGTTTTTGGGGTATTACGCCGTGTTGCGCTACCTCCTTCTTTAGCCAACGTTTCGGACAGCGTTGCAGTGTCCATCACCAGGGCAGATGTGATGATGGACACTGCAACGCTGTCCGAAACGTTGGCTAAATAAGGAGGTAGCGCAACACGGCGTAATACCCCAAAAACCAATAACAAAAATATTTTTGTCCGTGAAAATCTAAAATCGTACCCGCTCTGGTGCCTTGTTTAAGATTTGATCAAGGGAACACGGAGACGCTTGAAGGCCCTTTAGGACCAGAGACCAGTGTGAACTGAATAAAAATCTTGTAAAATTACATCAACTTTTTCAACTAGGGGGGGGGGCTCATTCAGTTTTGCCGCCCCGGGCTTCTGACGGGCTTAGTCCGCCACTGATTGTGATTCCGACGCTCGTACACTCGGCTACTAGCCTGTTAAGGGCCCGCAACCCGGATTTCTACCGATTTATTACATATTTCCCTTAAACACGGTAAGTTTTAAAGCTCTTAAAAAAATATATGTTGTTCTTGAAGATAATAATAAGATAACTTTGCCCGCGCCGAAACGCAAATTATATAAAATTCCCTCGATAGAAAAAATCGCAAAGTATGCTCCAAAAATTATTATAAAGACGTTTGTTTCAGTTACTTTACAAGTTATATGTATGAAAAAAATTACAGTGTTTCTTTAAATTCTGTTTAAGATAATGTCCGCGAGATTTTTGCTCTATTTTAAACGAGTCGTGTTTTATTAAACATTTTCGCAATTTTCGCATCGATTTTGTCGCTGTAAATGCTAGCGCTCTCCTCTAACATTCGTAACTTCGTATCTCTCCATCTTCTTCTTTCCGATCCCGGTTAACCAGAGAACAAACGATTTCTGCAGGTTAACAAAGTCCCTTGCGACGATTTTGGTTTAAGTTTGGTTTATTTTAATAAATAGCTATAAATTTTCAGTAGTAAAGATCCGCTCACAGAAACAGTTAAAATTCTAGAATTCACAAATTATTAAGTTGAAACAAAGTGTTATTTATTATTATTTATTTTTTTTTATTTTAGAGAAAGTTGACAGCATATCAGAGATTACAAAATAATACAATAATAAGATGTTAATTATGCCAATAATGAACTTTCTACTGATGATAGTGAATGATAAAGTGTGACATTGTAAGGGTATTTTCTTAATTGATTTATTTTTTAGTTACAATATATAAGAAAATATATGAAAAAAGGGGGGGGAGGAACATAGGAATAGAATCAAGAGGCAAAGGACGGGAATATATAGGGATTGAACTTTCTAGTTTGAGTCATGTTGCTTAGTGAGTTTTCGTTTTATGTCACGTAAAGTCGAGTTAAAAATGTCAATGTGGTAATAATTTAAGTTAAATGAGTGAGTGGATCTGTAGAAAAATGACTTCTGTTTGGAGTTGGTCTTGCAAAGAGGGAGATTAAAGGTAAGCGACTGCCTGCTGTTGCGATTTTGAACATAGAATGATAGGCGTTGAAGAAGATCATTACAATCGATTAAGTTATGTGTAATTTCAAATAACATTACCGAATCTGCTATATTTCTTCGATAAGTAAACTTCTGTATTTTGAAGAACTTTGCAGAGTCTTCATTACTAACATGAGATCGAAAAGAGCGGAAATTGAGGCACCTACATCTATTTTGAACGCCTTCAATTCTATTTTGTGCACTGCGTAGCCTGGGTTCCACACTTGAGATGCGTATTCAAGGATACTACGAACATATGATAAATACAGTGTTTTGAAAGTAATAAGGTCTTTAAATCGTTTTGTACGGGACGCGTGGCACTGTAATCGCCAGCCGTACAGACGATGTAGTGGGAGGGGGACCGACTGGCCGTTTCGACGCCTGCGGGAGAAGGGGAGAAAGGGTAAGTAGAGGGAAAAGTGGCTAAATGTAGGGAGAAAGGGATAAATGGGGAGAAAGCGAGGGAAAACGGGGAGAAATTGTAGGTAGAAAGGGAGAAACGGATCGAAGGCAAGGGGAAGGGAGGTAGAGCGCAGTAGAGGGATAACCTTCGCCTTGATAAAGGCGTTTCGACAAATTGTAATAGGTTCTTCAGGGTGGGCAGGCCAGAGGAGAGAAGAAGTCCAACTTGCCGTAGGTAAAGGGAGAAACGGGTGAAGGCGAGGGGAAGAAGGGACGTGGAGCGCAGTAGAGGGGTAACCTGCGCCTTGAGAAAGGCGTTTCGACAATTGTATAGGTTCTTCAGGGTGGGCTGGCCAGAGGAGAGAAGAAGTCCAACTTGCCGTAGGTAAAGGGAGAAACGGGTGAAGGCGAGGGGAAGAATGGAGATGGAGCGGAGTAGAGGGGTAACCTGCGCCTTGAAAAAGGCGTTGTAATATTCTTCAAGGGTGAACAAGTCGGCCAGGGCAAGAAGAGAAAGTCCAAGTTTGTAGTTCGACCGGGGAGCGCAGGGCAGGTAAAGATGTGTGCGAGATGACGGATGCAGGAACTCTATCGGTCCAGCGCTTTTAGGGCGCTATTTAAAGGGAAACAGCGGGTCTTTAGCCTTTTGTCTCCCTGGAATTCCAGGAATTGAGATCCTAGAATCGGACCGGGAAAAGGTTTCGAACGCGCCGGCGGTCACCAGGCGTCCTTACCATCTCGCAACATCTGTCTCCGACTCGCTACGGCTTCCTTGATATTTATTTTGTAAGAGTGAGTTTGCACAAGACATGGTAGATTTTTATGAAAATAACAAATTCAAGTGTGTAGGTATGTACACAAATTATGAAACTTTGCACAAAATGGAAGGAAGTTACATAGAGCCAATTTGTGCAAGATAACAATACATGGTTTTGCACAAATTGGGTGGAGAGAAATAGGAATGGCTTTGCATAAATTTGAATTTGCGCAAAGGTCAAAGGGTTGTAGGTATGTACAACAGACCAAGAAAGCTTTGCACAAATCACAATTTATGCAAAGTAACAAAATAAGTGTGTAGGTATGTACACAAGAGAAATAAAAAGGGGGTGAAGGGGTCAAGTTTTGTTTTTTATCCCATTGGAATTACTTGACCCCGGCAGCTGATTTATTAATTAATTATAATTTTAAATACAATTATTTAATTGTCAAATCACGTCCGGTACACGTTTACAGGAGCGGATTATGAAACCAAGCATAGAATTTAAATAGGTGCTTATTAAGAAGTAAGCGGATTTCGAATTTAACCTAAAAACATTGATTTGAACATTTTACCCAAAACAAAAGTGCTTCGAATACCTAAATTGCCCACCCAGGAGTTGTAGGTTCAATTTTCAATGAATTTTCCGATTTCCGCATTTTCTCAAAACCAAAAGTGTTTTTTTTTTTACATTAGCTCCACACAGGAGACCCTGAGGAAAATAATTATTCTCAGGGCCTATGTCATCTTTGAGAATACTATATGCAGGGTCTTCTTAGAAAGGGAAGGATAGGAAGCTCTAGGAAGGAAAAACGAATGAGGAGTGGGTAGGAATCGGCGGTCAATGTGTCCAGAAGTAACGGACGTATGAATCCAAACCTCCCACTGGGTAACAAGGCGATACTCGGAGAGAGTCCTGCTGGAGAGATCAAAAGGTTTCCCTCAAACAGTCTCTCCCGTTCCGGCCTGTCACGCAGTTGGTGGGCAGACGCATCCGCCAGCAAAACCCGAACAAACATCACCCTTTGAACCCGGGCACCCCTGCTAAGTCACCAGTCATAGTAAATCAATCGTTCACTAGAGTGGATTAAAAGTTGCAAATTTTATTAGGACATAATGCGAAAAAAAATAATACACACATAGGAAAGTAATTCCACTTTAATTTCAAAGCGTGTAAAATAAAATTTTGTAGAATGTTGAAAATACTATTTTTTGAAAATAAAAAATGTATAAATGACTTCTCATTCAAATTACTTACTAAATTTGTTGTTCTTAGTAAATGCACACAACTTAAGAATATACTATATACCTAAAAACTAAATATCTAGTCATAGACCACGAGAGTTTCATGAGAAAGTTAAGCAAGATAATAATACTGTGATAGAAATGATGGCCTAGAACACTCCCGAAGAGTGAAAGCCAAAAACATTAGAAAAATTATATGAACTCCCTCATATCAGATTACATGTTCTTATAAATCAGGGCTCTGCATTTATTTTTATTTATTTTTTATTTAGTACAAGATTATACATTTATGTACATAATTTTTTTAATGTTTTGACTGCCCAACTAGGAGGATTCCCGTTTTAGGACAGTCAAATTATTGTGAGTATGAACATATATGGAACACGATTTGTAAAAAAAAGAAGGAAAATTGAGGAACTAAAAAGAAGAGAAAGAATACAAAATATAATTAAAAAGTTTAAAACATAGTAACTGTCATTTGTTCAGCGTAGTTATTAAAATAATATAAATTTAAAAAAGAAAAGGTACAAACATATAGATAACTTAAGAGGAATTAAGAGCAACTTATGTAGGTATGCATTGCACATTATAGTCATATACATGTGTTGCAGAAAAAAAGAAAAACAGAGAAGAGAAAGAATAAAATAAAAACGAAATAACCAATTAATACATAAAATAGCCGTGGTTTGTTTAGCATAGTTGTTGAAATGATAATAATAATAAATAAAAGTATATGTACTTTAACAAAAGATTAAAACATAAGGTGGTAATTGGTGTTATATTATAGTCCTACGTACACATTTTGTATAAAAAAAATAAACAATTAAAACCTGATTATTACTGTTGTTTGCTTAGCATATTAAACCAATAATAAAATAATAGGTATATATATATATACTTACAACTGGTGTTCACATTGCATATTATAAGCCTACATACATATAAATATGAATAAAAAAGAGAATAATGCAAACATTTAAAGTTCTCTGACCAAATTCGATTCAAGATTCTATCCATATATAAACCCCCTTATAAGGTTCCCACAAAATAAGTTTTCATTCTTAAAAAAAATTTCCGGCCCCTAGGAAAACCCTAGGAAAACCCCATAAGAGAATTTTTCTGTAAGTTTATAACAAGATGATGGTTGCTTTTGAGCTCTACTTCATATAAAAAAAAACCCTGGGCGATTATCTGTCAGAGAAATCCATAGGGTCCATTTCAGTTGTGCTCGCAATAGACGATAATAAAACCTTGATGGCAGCATTCATGGTTGCGTCTCCATTGCAGCCGTTGAGATCGTAGAACTCTTCAGTGTTTACGGCCATGCTGTTCATGGCGATCATGGGGGGCAGCTGAGTACCTTCAAACAGTCCCAAGAGGTCATCCGATACGGACTTCTTCATGCAGAACTGCTGGGCCAGAAGTAGGAAAAATAACTGGAACAAAATATTACAATAATTAACTCAGAAGAATTTTACCTATTGATATATTATGCAGAAATTATGAATTATGGAACTAGCAGAGGAAGGATTAAAATAGACTGAACGCTTCAGAAATGAAATCCCTGTGGCATAGGAAAATCATGTACGACTGTGTTAAACTTGTGGAGATCCGGAAAGAATGCAAGATTTTAAGAACAAAGAAGGGAGTGTTAGGAGACTATATGATGCAAAAAAATGGTAAGAAGAACCCTGAGGAATACATGGCACCATAAAGTGAATCAAACACTTAAGTCGGGCCATATCGAGAGACAGAATAATAGAAGAGTATGAGACGACGCATGAATGTAAATGAAGCAAGGATTGTGTACCAAGACAGTGTTGTGTGGCAGTCTTGCCCTCCCCCAGGGAGAAACGGCTTGATGGTTAGTAAAGCTGGGATCCCACCTGATCTATTCTGTGTTCTATGAAATATATCAGTGAGAACTGGTTTCCTATGCAATAGAAACCCAAAGTTGAATGGTCTTCAACATTCATTCTATGAAATAGACCACAGAATAGATAAGGTGGGAACCCACGAACCCAGCATTAACTAGTTTCGAATACTGAAAATGCTGTTTACAGCTGTGTGCTGGTTCGAAACGTTGGCTAAAGGAGAAGGTAGCGCAACACGACATAACGCCCCAAAAACAAATAGCAAAAATATTATATATTGCTTTATAATTCATTTTTACAAGTGTATAAAGAAGATGTTTTAATAAATTGCCAGAAAATATAAAATCACTTAAAAATAGTCGAAAAGAATTCAAAACGCAATAAAAAAAATATACCGAAAACTTCAACTAAAAAAATAAAAAATTATAATAATAAAAACAAAAAATAAATAAATAAAAATAAAACTTTTATCAAAAATTAAAATCACGTAATAAAAACAACAGAAATAAAAAAAATCTTAGCTAAATAAATAACACCTTCCTCCCATACATACAAGCAGAGCATTTTTTTGTTTTTATTTTGTACAAAAAAAGTATTTTTTTAATAAAAAAATAAAATAAAATAAATAAAAAAGGTAGATACTTTGACGTAGGTTAAATTTTTTTTACATACTTGTCCAGTTGTTTTGTTAACCCAAATAAGAGGCAGGTCTTTTGATAAAATTTCACTTCCATAGTTTTTGTACGCCATGTATGCTAATTTAGCCCCTGCCACATCGGTTATTATTTCAGTTGATAGATCACTTGGGTTTATCTAAAACAGAAACACAAGTTTATTTGACCGCCATTGAGAAATGAAATATTGCTGGAAGGATAAATTAGATACATTATTTTAAGTGAATACATCTTAATAATACATATTTCCTTTTCATGTCCATTCCATATTTATCCTCTTCTTCATTCAACTTTTTAAAAATGTTTTCCTTAAATATCTCCAACTCTCTCAACTTTATCTTTTGATTGTCAGCCGTTTGAAGCTGGGGGTGCTCTTTAAGTTTTCACCTCATTTGTGGGCGACCACAGTTTCTCTTATATATTTAAAATTTTCTATCCCTATTTATGTCACCTTGCAATAACTTGATGGCCTCCGTGGTTAAAGGGTTAAGCCGCTTTCAGACGTTTCGATTGTTGTTGATCCATTTCTATTTAACGTAAAAAGTTGAATAAGATTATGTTCACACGTTTCAATTTAAGTATAACCGAATTTGACATTCAAGATGGCGTCAACTGAAATTTTCAGTGCGTGCGTCTCTCTAATTTCTAATGTTTTGCGAGACGAGCTCGAGATTATGAAAAAGCATAAAAAACGTCATATTTGGGCGAGAAAATGGATCATGAGAAGGAGTGAATTAGGCGCATCCAATACAATTTTGAAAGAGATGGCCCTAGAAGACTATAGAAATATATAGAAATTTATTAAATTTCCGAAGGATATGGAAATCACTTAAGGATGACAGAAAAACAATTGATGAGCTGCTTGCCAAAATTGGCGATAAAATTCAAAAGCATGATTAATTTATTAATTCTAGTTCTTTCTTGTACGTTGTTCTAATAGTTTTTATTTTATTTTTTACATCGGTCGGCGTCAATTCCACAATACCATTTCAAAAATAATACTCTTTATTGCAGTATCACGGGCATTTCTATTTTTGTACACTTCTTGCTTTTGATCCCAAAGATAGGGATGGCTTTGGTACAGATCCATAAATCTGAACATCAAATCATCCGACCATTTCAGATATTTTTTCGTTGAAATGGATTCCATGACAGTAGAAACTAGGAATGTCTAATGAATATTGACATAAATGAACTAACACATTTGACGTCTACTTTTGCCCGCGAGTAACTAAGAATAAGAAGCGAGTGGAAACATGTTTTCATACGCGTCAAACATACGCGTTGAAACTCAAACGATGAGCCATATCAAGATGGCGATGGTCATACTCGAACGTCAAAAGTAGACGGGCTATCAACTTTAGCTAGTCAACAAAAAACTTGATTAACTTTGTTGACAAAGCGTTCACACTTGTCAATTAGCTTTCAATTGTCGAGTGGATCAACAAAGATTGAACCGTGTGAACCGGCTATTAGGGGACGTTCAAGTATTATGTAGTGCAATTTTTTATCCTCCCTCCCCCCATGTAACCTGGCACCTGGCGTAATGTTTTTCTGTACCTCCCCCCCCCCCCCCCCCCCACCTACCGTTACGTAACACCCAAGTGACTATTTTTACCTAAAAGTCACAATTCAATTGCGCAAAGTACTGGAAAGGAGTAGAAAGTCGCTTAAAATAAAATAAAAATGACATACAATACAGTCGAAGGATTACCCGTACAACATAAACGAAAAGGATTGCCAACTTGGAAGATTTTAATTCCCTAGTTTTTTATTTAAATAAAAAAAAAATATGTTACGTAACGCGTTGTTCGAACCCCCCTCCCATCCTGGTAACGCACAGTAACGTTTTACGTTTTTTTTTTTTTTTACATTAACTCCACACAGGGCCTATGTCATCTGGGATGCTGTGTGGAGGGTCTTTTTGAGGAGAGGAAGGAATGAACATTGGTCTTGAAGAGACCCATGTTGTAGGAAGGAGGAAACACAGAGGCCGTCAAATCATTCCACAGCCGAGCTGTTGAATACAAGAACGAGTCGAAGAAACGACCCGTTCTCATGTGACAAATGTCAACCGTGTACAAATGTTGGGCACGCGTTTGGCGTGTTTCCCGACTATGCACCGGTGCCGAAGGGATCAATGATGCTAGTTCCTCGGAGCATCTTCCATTGTAATACCGGTAGAACAAGGATAGCATTCCCACCCGACGCCTGTGCTCTAAAGATTGCAATCCGTCTGTTAAGATGGGAGAATCTATCAAACGGACCACCCGTTTCTGCACAGAGTCGACCTGTGACCTGTGACATGACCCCCCCCCTCCAAAAGTGCGTTATGTAATACTCGAACATGTTCAAATCCCGGCGTACACAAAATTTTATTTGATTAATTTGTGTTATTTCACAATTTTGTAATTCAAAATAACATTTGCAACACATTCCAGAGTGTTTGGTGAACAGATCTGAATAGCCAGGTACTTCCCCATCTTCCTATTCACTATTTTTTCCCCTCCCCACTTACCTTCAGCCTCACAACGTACCCCAGTCTCAATGACTCTAGACAGTTGGGAGCAGTTAGGACTCTTGTGAAGTTACTCATATTAAAAAATTAATAATCCCTTTACAAATTATACATGATATATTAGAGAAATTGACAAACTTACATTAGCAAACATAGGACTTTCATCATTTGATGGTTTTATATCTAATAACTGATTTTCGGGTTGGGTACCATCATTTTTCTTCAAGATTCTCACAGTAGACAGTTCCAGATACAAGTTGATCTGTTTTGCTATATTGAATCCCAAATCAGCCATAGCAACATATTTTGGATAAGTAGGGTTGTCCAAATAGTATGGCAATGCTCCCAATGGTACAACTGAAATTACAAGTAAAGCAAGAAGAAACTCCAGTGAAAAATATTATGGCTTTAAAAAAAAAAAAAATCGTGTAGATCAACAAATGCCGATTCGGTGAAGTCAGATTTTTTTTAATGTTAGCTCCACACAGGAGGCACTGGGGAAAATAATTTCCTTCGGGATGCTGTGTAGAGGATATTTTTTTAAGAAAAGGAAGGAGAGAAAGATCTGGGAAGGAAAAAGGTTTGAGGGGTGGGTAGGAATCTGGGGGTCAGTATATCCAGGAGTGACGGACGCATGAATTCAGCCCTCCCACTGTGTGATAGAGTAAAGAGAGTCCTGCTGGATAGGTATGAAGGTCTCCACCAACCAATCTCTCCGAATCCGGCACACAATAGATGGGCAGACGCATCCGCCTCCAGGACCTAGACAATCCTCACCCCCATTAACCCGGGCACCCCTGCTCAGCCACCAAACGCAGCAAACCACTTGGGGTGACCTAGAGGTGTTGGTTATCTAATAAATGATTCCCGGGGTGGCGGTACTCATACCCGAATCCAAAATTGTAAAAAATTAAATAGTAAATAGACATTTTCTTTTGCCAGTGATGACACGATAAATAATATAGGAGGATGTGTTTACAGAATTTTTTTTTTTTTTTACATGAGCTCCACACAGGAGGCCCTGAGGAAAATAATTTCCCTGAGGACCTATGTCATCTTTGCGGATGCTGTGTGGAGGGGTTTTTTTTAAGGAAAGGAAAGAGAGGAGAGTTATGAGAAGGAAAAGGGTTTAAGGGGTGGGTAGGAATCTGAGGTTCAGTGCATCCCGGTCATCCGCCTCCAGGACCCAGACAAACCTCACCCCATGAACCCGGGCACTCCTGCTACATCACCAAACGTAGCGAACCACTTGGGGTGACCTATGGCAGAGGTGTTGGTTATCCAATAAAGGTTCCTGGGACGGCGGTACCCATTCCCGCCCAAAAATTGAGCACTAATACCAAAAAAACAAAATGCGGCAACAACAGCAACCAATATGTAGTAACAATTATATGTAAGTTTTCTAATTACAATATAAACAATCGTATAAATCATTGAAGACGAAGATAACAATACTAATCTAAACGAAAATATGAAAGAGAACAAAACACAGAAAAAGACAATGGTCGCACTGTCGCAATGGTGGAACTCGAACCCAGACCTCTCGTCTAACCGGGACGTGCGTGTTAACCAATTTCGCTATTGCCGCCTTCTGTCAAACCGTCATATTTATCAATCTCATATTTAAAATTTTAGAATTAACAATATTATCTTCAACTACTTAATTCTTTTTCCGTATATTTATGGGAATACCCTTCAAAAGTTATAAAAAGAGAGTTTTTCTTATAAAAATTTGAAAAATCGTATAAATACTTACCAATTCTACCAAGCGACTTTACTATAGAAAGCCGTGTTTCAAATGGAGAATACAGGATAGTCCACCTAGAAATAATAGAACTGATAGGAAAATTGTTCGTTTTGTAGATTCATTACAAATTTTGAGAAATTTGAAAAAAAATAATCAATAAGCAAATCCACGTTCAGATCGACCATAAAGGTAACCATTATTTTTACAAAGAAGTGCTATTATTGGTCAATAGCAAAAAGCTACAATGGAGGGCTGACAGTAAAAATGCGACTCGAGTGTTTATACAGGGTGGCGCAAAATTAACGATCCAATTTTGTTTTTTAATAACTTTTTTACTAAATAAAAAAAAAAATATTTTTTGTAATGGAAATCGTTATTTGGACTTTAACAATTTTTTCTGTTAAGTGGAAAAAATGATATCCATCAAGTGGCTGCCGCCGGTGTTGATTCACATTTGTGCCCGTTTTATCGTATTTTCCATAACTTTCCGGAAGATTTCCGGTGATAACTGTTCGCATTCCTGTCGAACATTCTCCTTAAGGGCTGCGATTATCTGAGGCTTGTTGGCATAAACCCCCCGACTTCAAGTAGCCCCAAAGAAAGAAGTCTGGGATGGTTAAATCGGGCGATCTTTCTGGCCATGTCAAATCGCCAAAACGAAAGTTTACGCGACCAGGAAACGCTTCCTTCACAATATCCAATGTGGCTCGTACTGTGTGTGCGGTCAGGACTGACCGTACGCACTGACCGTCGGTCGTGCACTGCAACTGGCCTTAACCTTTTTCAGCCATGGACCCCTAGGGAACAAGCACAATTTTCAAGGACCCCCTTATTAAAAAAAAAAACAATTCATACACGGTAGAAGTGAAACCTTCAGAAAACTAAAGTAGACAAAAGTGAAGAGGTTACGAAGCACCGCACAAAGACGAGACCGACAGGCTACGAAGAACCGCACAAAGAGGAGAGCGATTACACTGTCTCCTTCTAAGTATGTGTTTGTCTCTTTTTAGTGTCGCTATTTTTTGTTTCATCGAGTTCAACGGTGCTAAAGAAGTTTTCATTTCAAAAAACATCAATAAACTTCTTATTTTAGTACTTAAATACAAAAAAATGCTTTTTTTTTTAAATATGTTAATAATTAATGTACAACAGTAACACCAACATTCACATTAATTAATGTGAAGGTTGGTGTTGCTTTTTTGCAACTAAATTAGGGATATTCGGGTTGATGTTACTACTAAGTTGTAATCTCAAATCGGATTCCACTTGTAATCTGTTTCTGTATTTGTTTTTAGTATATATGTCACAGGCAAATCGTAAAATCAGGCCGATCATGATGCGCCTGAGGCACTACACGATCTGCCGCTAGGCACTTCACGAAGTAACTAGGCGCCTCATGATCTGCTTGATTTTACGATCGGCCGCCGACATATACAAGAGCAGAGAATGCCTTTTCACAGAGGTATGTGGTTGAGAAAAGCAGTGAATGTTTCAGTGCTTCTTCTGATATTTCCTTTTAACCTTTCTTTACATTCACCCAAAAACTAGATAAAGAGGATTCTTTGAAATTACGTTTCAAAGCTGAATAACAATTGCTTTTCCTGTGCCATTTTCAAGCCAGTAATATCAGTAAAATCTGTGTTGTGAGGGTCTAATATCCACTTTTTATTTTGGTCGCATACTGGAAAATCATTCCAAAACGAAGACGCGTAGCAATAAGGAACTCCAGTGAAAAATATTATGGCTTTAAAAAAATATGTTCGTATAGACCAATAAACGCTGATTCTGAGTATATAAGTTTTATTTCATAATATTAAACGTAGAGTTCTTAAAAAATTATTAAAAAGTGTATTTTTAAACCTCTCGTTAAAACACACTGTAAAGTTGGTATTACTAAATGGTTAGTGCTGACGTCACGCGTCACCAGTCATTGTATTGAAATCTTTGATTATGTAGGTATGACATAAGCCATCAGTATTAACAACATTTCATGTTATTCATTATTTCATACTGTTTATAACGATTAAGTTGTTGTGTTTATTGAAACAATATTAAAGCCAAAATAATTCAGTATCAAAAATAGAGGTATCTCTTTTAGTTTATCTCTAAAAATAGTAATGCTATTTCTAGGGAGAATGCTTCGAATAACGGTATTCAAAATGGCGGCACTTGATCAGCTGATTGCCCAATCCCATAGTAATTTTTCATGAGTGATGACGTCACACGATTCACCGTACATACGGTGGTCTTAGGGGGATCTTGAAAAATTAAAACTTTGACAATTATTTCAACTATTAAAACTAACTCTAACTCTAAAAATAAAAATGCTGTTATTTAAGTTAGAAGGTCATTATTCATTAAAAAAAAATTTAAAAAATTGGACTGGAGTTCTCTATTACGAGACTTTTGGTTGTATTTATTTATTATGTTAAATGGCCCAGAGATGAGACTGCGGACCCCCATACATATATTCGCGGACCCCGGGGGGGTCTGCGGACCACAGGTTAAGAAACACTGCAATAGGGCACTTATATTAATTGTGCTTGTTCATTAAATAATATAGATTAAGTATGTATAGTATATAAAATGTTTTTTTTAAGTTACTTACAGATTTTCTGGTATCATTGGATCATTTCCTAACTGTTTGTAAAGAAGTTCTCGGTTTCTTTCGTGTAATGCATTGGTATTTGCTATAAAACATGATACGTTTACATCATACTGAAAAAAAAAACTTCAATGAAATGAAACACAACAGATGTTAACAAATTATTTGTGAAGAAACTAATATAAAACTGACTGGGTTTAGGAAAGTGAATTAATGTTACAAACCTTTTCAAGTCTCTGAATTAAGTCTTGTGGATTTTTCCAAGGCAAATGATCTTTGACACTGAGCAGTGACAAATTCTCAATAGTTACTTTCGCTAATTGTTCGTTTTTAATTTCACTCAACCAGTCCTTATTAAACTCCGGATACAAAGTGTTAACCAGTCGTTCAAATATATCTTCGGCATGTTTGTACAGATCAGCGATTTTGTTTTCCTCGAAAGATTCAAGGTAAAGGGCAGAACTGACATCTTGCATTTGTTTGCTAGACATTTTGAGGCAATACGAGGTCCTTTCACCAATTTTTTTTTGATCCAATACATACTGTTTGTATAGATGATGCGTGTACAAGGCTAAAATGCTGTTATACGTTTCTCTAAAAGGTGGAAAAATAGATTAGAGAATTGTGATTGGTGGGGTTAATCAAAGAAAAAAATAATAAAATAACAGAGTGGTAGATACTCTCAGCATCGCCCTGAAAGACCGCGATTCAGAGTCCAAATGTTGCTTGAGATTACTTTAGCCATGTTTGGCGACCAGATCTTAGTAGCACATCAGCTTCTTCTTATAGACATCCGTCGTCTCCGTAACTCCTTCAGCATTACAACATACCCCGATTGATGATGCCATTGTCCTACTGACTCCGGACAGATGGTATTCACGCGGTATTAGTATTGTGCGATATTCATTTAAAAACTAAACAAATAATAATGAAAAAAGAAAAAAAATTACAAATATTTGCAAGTCCTTAACATCATCAGCTTGTAATGACAGAAATAAGAATATAGGATGGTCTTGCCGCTGAGAACTCTGTTCTGTTGTAACCTTCTTTCTGAAATGCACTGTTTATGGTTTATAAAAGCGTGGGAAAGGTTACCCTACTAGGCCTTCATTTACTGTAACTTTTGAAACCACAAGCATTCTAATAAAATAAAAACATTTATGAAAAGAAAGACAAATGTTTCAAAATTTACCTTTTATGTTCAGCCTCTAAATCATTCATTACTCGAGATAAATAAGACATAAAATAAACTTGAATATGAATGTCTTTTGGTAAGGGACCGACAAGTTCCGTGAGCAATTCTTCCCAGTCCACCTATAATGAAGTATTATTTTATTTATCCTCAATAATATTATCACAGCAACAACATATCTTCCTACATTTCAAAGAGCATTGGAGGTTATCCACCACTTACCCGCCCTGGTATAAGTAACAGATGGTTACTCCTTCAAGACTCTCTCAAGATTCTAATTTTTATTTTTTTTTGTTAAACGAAGCTACATTTATTTATTTTGAACGGATCTAGACCTCCAGTGTCCCTGCATACGTTGTTAGAAAGCAGTATGCAAGTGCTTAAATATTTATTTAAGCACTTGCATATTTATTTTATTTTATTTCATATTTATTTAATTGCATATTTATTTTATTTTATTTCAAAGAGCAGATCTCAACAATAATTAATAATTATTATTATTGGACGATTTTTATACCGCCATTTTCATGAGAAAATCACCTCAAGGGCGCTTTACAAACTCACAATTCATGATACCTATTTAAGGATTGACCTCTGAATACCAGCTTAAGAAGAACGGCCAGGTGGCCTTTTTCATACAAAACTTAAAATTTAAAAACTTAAATTTAGGTTCAAATACTTGACCAAACTGAAAAATTCTTTTTTTAATCAAAAGGTACAGCAAATGTCTAAAAAGGATGTGCTACTTTATTTAGTTGTGGTTTAAATTATAAAATGTAGGCCATTAAAGGATTCAATTTATCATGATTTTCGAGGCAACTTTGAACATTTTTCTGGATTTAATGGTAATTATTAAAAGAATAATCTTACTCAACTTACTATTTGAATACAATGAAATAAAAAAAAGTATATTGTAAAGAAGCGTCTTTTGAGACGAAATTTATATATAACAATTTTGTGTTCCTACGTAAATTGAATGTTTGTATTTTGAATTAGCTCGTCAAAATCTTTTTTTAATAATTAATATTTTTTATTTCATATTTCATTATATTTACACGGTAGGTAGAGAATTTTTTTTTTAAATAATTATCACACGTAATTAACAATACAATAATAACAACACGTAATTGGCAATTAACTCACAAGTAGCTGCCAAAGTTTTCTCTAAAATTGTGATTAATTTCCATAACCTTTCCTTTAAGTACCGACGTGTGGTCTGACAGACACCTTGAGCATTCGAAAAGTCTAGTTACCTATGTTAGCATAGTAGTATTACCCTGTCCTTCTCTCTACCTCTCGTGTAATTGCCCAACAGTGTTCGTGGAGAATGGCAGTGTCGGTTGGTACGATTTCAGTAATTTTAAGCTGTTATAAAATCGCGAGTGGTCTGTCAGACCACACTTCGGTACTTATGTAACTTTTTCGGATATGACTTTTTTCAGATTGTATGGGTTTCCTCTTTTATTTTCTGTCAAATGTTACAATGAATCAGTCATACTCTTCGGCCATGGAACATAACAGTGTTCCTGTCACTAGGAAGAAATATGAAACACGGCCTCATTGCAAGGGAATTGCGCTCGTCGATAAAAATTGGATGTGTCAGAAAATGTAAGGGAAATGGAGGGTAACTCGAAACTAAAATGCAAGACTGCTTACAAATGTGACACTTGCACGAAATATATGTGTCTTCAATGCAGCGAGCCTGAGTGCAAAGGCTGTTTGTAATATTTGATAGTTCATACAACTTGAAGCCTTGTGGTTTTTCATAAAACTGCTGATTATTTATGTTTTATTTATTTTCATAGTTTACTTAGTTATTTAACTTCAAGAAAAATTTATTTTTGAGAAGAAAAAAACTGTGTAATTAAAATATATTAAGCTTAAGGTAAAAGTTCATTTTTATTCCAAAATATTGACGTCTGTGATTTAAATGCTTATGATTATTTATGAATAAACGTGTAAATCCTTATATTTTATTTTACTTAAGCAATAAGAGATGTATAAACAATATTTAGAAGCAATGTTTTTAGAAAAATACGAAATAATACATTTTTTTTATTATAATCTAACTTTTTTATGTTACATACGTAATAGTGCTGTGCCTGTCTCACTAGGAGTTCCTGTGTTGAGATCAGGCACATTTTAACATAAATAGTTTATAAAGGATAACAACAACAATGTTATTTACATTTAGAGTAAAAGTACCAGGACAATCAGCATCGTATCAATGGGTTAGCATGCATTAGGAGGTTCTAAAAATATTGTTGATATATGATCTGTCTTTGGTAGTGATCCAAAACTTGGTATCTGTTTTGTATTTTACGTGATTAGTGTGCTTTCTAATGGTCAGTGGAAGTGTATTATAAAGTTTTGTTGCAAAGTACCTGAAGTTTCTTTGACCAAACGTTGTTTTGGCGAAAGGGATAAGTAAGAGATTTTGCCCTTTGGTTCTCGTATCACGAACAGTTTGGATATTGTCAAAAACAATTCTATGTTTGAACAGATAAATTAGTATATTTTTGGCATAAAGTTGCCTAATGTCCAAAACACCGATTCTCCTAAAGATTTCATCCGAACTGCATGTGATCGGTAGTTTTAGAATAATCTTTATAATTAGTTTCTGGGCTTTAGAGATCAGATCAATGGAGGCAGCGTTTGCTCCTCCCCAGGCTATGATATCATACTCGATTAGAGATTGACATAGTGCATAGTAAATTGTTTTGAGTTGGTTCAAGTTAAGAAAGTTGCGAGTTTGTCTAAAAAGGTATATAGATTTTCGATTTTCGAAATTTTTTACATTAAAACTATGGTGGTCTAGCAGACCTCAAGTCGGTACTTATGTAACTAAAACGGCACCTCGTTACTTAAAGGTTAATGGCCTATATTTTTAAATTTAAAATACAAATAAATAAAGTAGTACATATTCATAATTCATACTAGATATTGAAACACCTTTTGAATTAAAAAAAATATTATTCAGTTTGTTTGGGTATTTTGTCCTCAAATTCAAATTTACGTTTTGTATGAAATAGGTTCCTCTTAAGGTTAAACGTCACGTACGTTATAATCTACGTACTCACAGATGGCGCCAATCAAATTATTTTAGGTTTTTAATAATTTTTGCACGTTACGCTTTAAAATATTACGGTGAATTAATTTATTGCGTACAAATTTAATATGAATATAAATAAATAGTTTTGTCCATAAACAAACCCAAATTTTTCAAGAAAGGCTGAAAAATACAATATTGGATTGAGTCACTGATATAATTGAATTTTTCAGCCTTTCTTGAAAGATTTGGGTTTGTTAATGGACAAAACTATTTATTTTTATTCATATTAAATATGTACGGACGCAAACAATTAATTTACCTTAATATTTTAAAGCGTAACATGCAAAAAGTATTAAAAACCTAAAATAATTTGATTGGCGACATCTGTAAATGCGTAGATTATAACGTATGTGACGTTTAACCTTAAGTATAAGTTTAAAAAATATCAATTCTCTGAATATAACTAGCTCTTCTGGGAAAACTTCAGAAATGGTAGATCATCACATTTAAAAGGTCAGCTTGTAGGTAAGTAAGTAAGTAGGTATGTACCTATCTAATATTGTGATAACCAAGTACTGGGAATTTACCAACACCTAAACCACAAGTGGCTGGGATAGTTTACCATATTTATATTATACAATAAAATAATATGGTCACCTGGCATTTGATTAGACTAACTCTGCAATTTTCAATAAAATTAACAACTGTGTTGAAAATGTGGACTAAATTACTTTTTATAAATGAGATTGTTCCATGCATAAATCACGCCAACACAAGCATAATTTCCCTTTTAACCTTATCCACGCAGCTGTCACATATCCCCACACGTAGATGTTGCATATTTATTAAAAGAAAATAACTTAGTTTACATCACTTTATTTTTTTATATTTTATAATATCAACATGTTTCGTGAACCAAGTTCACTTCTTCAGGAATAAAAGTATACTAAAGTTAAAAAATTAATTATAGATTACATATGGAGAGAAGAAATTGAAGGAGGGGGAAGGGTTGACAATGGTGGGAATTTCGAAGAATTGGGGATTACCAAGCTATTAGAAGTAAAAGGCTGGTTAAGTGGGAAGATATTTAAAACAGGGTTAACAAAAATTTTTTGCTTATTAATTATGTCAGCTTTGGAATTAACATTTTTTCTTATTTCTAAAATTTCTAAATTATTGATTTGCGATGTTTTATATCCTGTATGTAATATTTGAAGACCTGAATTTATGTCAAAGCTATGATCATATTTTAATAAATGGTCTGCGAACTCAGAATCGCTATTGCCATTTAGTGCTCTGAGGTGCTCTTTAACCCTAATCTCAAAGTTTCTATAAGTTCTACCTATATAAAACGAACTACAATCATTACAATTGAGTTTGTAAACCCCTGATTTTTTTGTTTTAATTTCGCTATCTTTATTGTTGAGTATATATTTCTTCAATTTGTTATTTGTGTAAAACGCTGGTTGAATAGTACCGGGAATATTTTTACTAATAATTTTTGACGTATCGTTGTCGACAAATAAAATTCTACGCCAATGTTTATTGTTATCTTTAGAAATAGGGTAAATATATAATTTGAAAAAATTCTGTTTAATTTTTTTATTTAGTATTTCATCTATCAAATTAGTAGAATAGCCATTATTAATTGCTATTTGCTTTATGAGATTTAATTCAAAATTATAGTTAAGAGCTGACAAAGGAATTGTAATTAGTCTATTAATCATAGAGTGGAGAGCCGCTAGTTTTTGAGAAAAGGGATGATTTGAAGAATTATGTATAACAATATCAGTATACGTATCTTTACGGAAAATATTGAAATCTATTTTTGTACCTGTTAATGTTAAATTTAAATCTAAGAAATTTAAGCTCTTATCTTTACCAATTTCCAGTGTAAATTTAATGTTTTTGAGTAATTTATTTAAAAAATTTAAAAAATTTAAGAACATGTTCAATTGTCTTTCTGAACCTAACCAAATGCAAAATATATCGTCAACATATCTTTTCCAACAATACACATTTTTAAGTAATAATGCACCGCTATTGAAAATATTATTTTCTAAATTATTTACAAAAATATCTGAAATCAAAGGACTCGTACTACTTCCCATAGCTAAGCCATCCTTTTGTTTAAATATAGTATTATTAAATTGAAAGTAATTTTGTTTAAAAATAACGTCAAATAATAAAGTAAAATCATGAATTCGGTCTTTCGGCAAAGTTGAAGAATTTAACAAATTATAAATAATGGTTTTACTCTCTTCTATTGGAATACTTGGAAATAAATTAACTATATCGAAAGAAACCAACATAGCATGGTTAGGGATTTCCAAATCCTTTAAATAATTAACCAATTCTAATGAATTCTTAACGGTGTATGTTGGTTGGAAAACATTAGTATTAATATAATAATATAATACTAATGTTTTCCAACCAACATACACCGTTAAGAATTCATTAGAATTGGTTAATTATTTAAAGGATTTGGAAATCCCTAACCATGCTATGTTGGTTTCTTTCGATATAGTTAATTTATTTCCAAGTATTCCAATAGAAGAGAGTAAAACCATTATTTATAATTTGTTAAATTCTTCAACTTTGCCGAAAGACCGAATTCATGATTTTACTTTATTATTTGACGTTATTTTTAAACAAAATTACTTTCAATTTAATAATACTATATTTAAACAAAAGGATGGCTTAGCTATGGGAAGTAGTACGAGTCCTTTGATTTCAGATATTTTTGTAAATAATTTAGAAAATAATATTTTCAATAGCGGTGCATTATTACTTAAAAATGTGTATTGTTGGAAAAGATATGTTGACGATATATTTTGCATTTGGTTAGGTTCAGAAAGACAATTGAACATGTTCTTAAATTTTTTAAATTTTTTAAATAAATTACTCAAAAACATTAAATTTACACTGGAAATTGGTAAAGATAAGAGCTTAAATTTCTTAGATTTAAATTTAACATTAACAGGTACAAAAATAGATTTCAATATTTTCCGTAAAGATACGTATACTGATATTGTTATACATAATTCTTCAAATCATCCCTTTTCTCAAAAACTAGCGGCTCTCCACTCTATGATTAATAGACTAATTACAATTCCTTTGTCAGCTCTTAACTATAATTTTGAATTAAATCTCATAAAGCAAATAGCAATTAATAATGGCTATTCTACTAATTTGATAGATGAAATACTAAATAAAAAAATTAAACAGAATTTTTTCAAATTATATATTTACCCTATTTCTAAAGATAACAATAAACATTGGCGTAGAATTTTATTTGTCGACAACGATACGTCAAAAATTATTAGTAAAAATATTCCCGGTACTATTCAACCAGCGTTTTACACAAATAACAAATTGAAGAAATATATACTCAACAATAAAGATAGCGAAATTAAAACAAAAAAATCAGGGGTTTACAAACTCAATTGTAATGATTGTAGTTCGTTTTATATAGGTAGAACTTATAGAAACTTTGAGATTAGGGTTAAAGAGCACCTCAGAGCACTAAATGGCAATAGCGATTCTGAGTTCGCAGACCATTTATTAAAATATGATCATAGCTTTGACATAAATTCAGGTCTTCAAATATTACATACAGGATATAAAACATCGCAAATCAATAATTTAGAAATTTTAGAAATAAGAAAAAATGTTAATTCCAAAGCTGACATAATTAATAAGCAAAAAATTTTTGTTAACCCTGTTTTAAATATCTTCCCACTTAACCAGCCTTTTACTTCTAATAGCTTGGTAATCCCCAATTCTTCGAAATTCCCACCATTGTCAACCCTTCCCCCTCCTTCAATTTCTTCTCTCCATATGTAATCTATAATTAATTTTTTAACTTTAGTATACTTTTATTCCTGAAGAAGTGAACTTGGTTCACGAAACATGTTGATATTATGAAATATAAAAAAATAAAGTGATGTAAACTAAGTTATTTTCTTTTAATAAATAAATAATGACATCACAAAGTAACAACCTTTTAGAAGAAGTTTTCTTCGAAAAATTAATGTTGCATATGTTGCCATTCAGGCAACAGTCATCAATGCACAAGTTTTGAGATGTAATCCTAATTGAATGCTTTTAATTTTTTTTTTTCTATTATTTTGTGGATATATAAAACTTTGAAATTCCCGTTACATAAAATTTAAAACCTTATTTAAACATTTATATAATGTATTTTAGCTTTCAAATTTGCAATATCTCAAAAATTGTGTGTTGTGGTTTGGTGACTTTTGTCTGAACGGCGACGATATGATTCTAGAAGTTTCACTAAGACAATAGGTACATTGTGTCAAAAGATTGCGATGAAAAGGTCAGCATTGTGATGATTAAATATTGCCAGAAGACTGGTGAAGTAGGACAGAAGAAAAATATTTACAAAAGCAATAAAATATTACAAATTTTCGAAACCTTGATTTTATTGGAAATAGGAGAGTACACCTAATCAGTTACCTAACTAATGGCAGGTAATGCAAAACATAACCATTATAATTAATTATAGGATTATTATGCTGCGTTACACTTTCTCTTTCTTGTTGGTATTATTGTTTATGCTCATATTATTATCTATGCACTTTTCTACCTCATGGTCTGTGGCAGTGTTGCCATCTCTACATCTTTTTACGTAGATCTACGTATTTTAGGCCTGTCCTGCACACCTACGAACTTCAGTCCCAGAATCAATGTATTTTCTTTGAAATTGTACAAATTTTAAAAATAACGTAACTCATTAGGCTGAAGAAGTATATTTTCCATTAGGGAACGTACCCATACTACGTGACCTCTTCGGGGGGGGGGGGGGTCTTCAAAATGTCACGCTCCATACAGATGAGCGGCGGTTTGCTTAGGATTTTGGTCACCGGGGGGGGGGGGGGGGTTAAAAATAGCAAAAAATTGGTCACGTAGTATGGGTACGTTCCCTTACTTTATTTAAAGATAGTGGCGCCCCCCTCTGTGGGACCAATTATGTGGCGCGGACTCCAACAACCGTTCCGTTTCATACTGGTTGGGATATCTAGAGAAATTTCCTTAGATCTAGGGGAGAAAAATATTTTTAGGGAAAAGGGAAATCTGCACAAATCTAGGGAAATTTCAAACTATTACCATTTTTTTTTTTTTCATTTTTATAGTTGTAATCTTCTACTTCCCGGGAAAATACACAATTTTAGAGGAAGCCATCGCTAAGTTGTGTATTGCTACTATTTGACCTTAAGGTTAAACGTAAGGTATGTTATAATCTATGCATTCAGAGATGGCGCCAATTAAACTATTTTAGGTTTTTAATACTTTTTGCACGTTATGCTTTAAAATATTAAGGTGAATTAATTGTTTGCGCCCACACATATTCAATATGAATATAAGTTTTGTCCATAAACAAACCCAAATCTTTCAAGAAAGGCGGACAAATTCAATTTTGTATTGGTGACTCAATTCAATATTGTATTTTCAGCCTTTCTTGAAAGATTTATTTATTTATTTGGGTTTGTTTATGGACAAAACTATTTATTTATATTCATATTACATATATGTACAGGCGCAAACAATTAATTCGCCTTAATATTAAGCATAACATGCAAAAAGTATTAAAAACCGAAAATAGTTTAATTGACGCCATCTGTAAATGCGTAGATTATAACATATGTTACGTTTAACCTTAACTGTTTACTCCATACACAAGTTTTTTCCTAAGTATTGCCTATTACCCCACATAACCACACAATTTGGGAGGCGGGTATGGGTACCGCCACCCCGGGAACCATTTATTGGATAACCAACATCTCTGCCGTAGGTCACCCCAAGTGGTTCGATACGTTTGGTGACTTAGTAGGGGTGCCCGGGGTGAGGTTTTTCCGGGTCTTGGAGGCGGATGCTTCTGCCCACTAGCTACGTGGCAGGCCAGATCGCGAGGGATTGGTTGAGGGAGTCCCTTTGACTTCTCCAGCCGTCCTCATGCATTTATATGTTCGTCACTCCTGGACACACTGACCCCCCAGATTCCTACCCACCCCTAATACCCTTTTCCTTCCCAGAACTTCCTCTCCTTCCTTTCCTAAAAAGACCCTCCACACATCATCAATTCAGCTTAATTACTACAAGAAACTAATGACATTCACCTACCTTCTTAATTTAACCCATAAAAAAAGTACATAGGTCTACGAACTTTTCATATGCAAATTTTACTAATTCTATGTAATTTTCTAGTCTGGCCTACGTCTTTTTCAAAATCCGAGTTGGCAACACTGGTCTGTGGTACGCTTCCTGTCATTTTCCACTTGTAAACTGAAGGTCCGCGCGGGAGGTTTCCAAAATTAACCGTGTTAAAATATTCACCACAACATAACATTTCTTTAGCCAATACTTCCGACAGCGTTACAGTGTCCATCATTAGGACAGAAATACCTAACCATAATTTATTAATAGTTTTACCAGATTGAGGCTTTTTTGCAGATTTGGAAGAGATTTTGATGTAAAAATTTTGTATTGAAATTCTTTCCTCCTTTTAATGGCAGTTGGCAGGAACTGTAAAACAAAACAAATTCATTTCATTACACGCATACATCTTTTTTCTTGTGCATTAAATTCATTAATTTATTATCTCGCCAAAGTAGATAAAAGTGTGTACACAGTGTCCAGAAACTCATAGTACAAGCGGAAAACTGGTGAATCTGCATCACGTAGAGAACCCACAGAAATTCTTTCTTTCTATCGGAGCATTTTGCAACTAAAGGATTAAAAAACATTTGGAGCCAGGGCATTGTTCAGCTGATATTATCCACCTAGTGACCGATTTTTTTCAAATTTGACCTAAAAAAAATTCAAATTTGGACTCTATGTACAAATTTTGACTCTTTGTCAAATCAAAAAAAGGTGTATCACAAAATTGACTCCAAATGTGAGAAAGATTCGCCAGTGTCCCACTATGTGCTATGAATTTCCAGACATAGTTTTTATGTATTACAATGCAAAAAATGTTGGATGACCTTAAAAAATAATCACTTTGTTTGCAATTTGTTGCACAGAAATATTAATGAATTTGATAACCATAACAAATACATTTTTCCATTTGGATAGACAGTTATAACAATATATAAACAGATTGATTAATGGGAGAAGGAAAGTAAGAAAGACTACATTTTATGTTAAAGGAAAACGTAAAATAATATAAAGAAAAAAATATAACTAAATATTAATTGACAAGATTTCGTCACTGATAGATTAGTATCATTTAATCATTACAGGACAGACAAAAACCTGTGGCGATTTTATCCATAGCAGGGTACTTGAGATGGGCAGTGAACTGTTACAGGACAAATCCCCTTTAATGAAAAAAATGTATTCTCATTTACGGGATAATGTTTTGCTGTGACGTTATACATTTGAACCAAAATATATTAATTGTAATTTACTTAATCAGTTCAAATTATATAACATTACATATATTACTCGATCTATATAAATGTTCATAGCGTGTTATTTATTTTTGGGGTGTTATGCCGTGTTGCGCTACCTCCTTCTTTAGCCAACGTTTCGGACAGCATCACAGTTTCCATCATCAGGGTAGATTTGTCTAAAAGATAACACCCCAAAAGTAAAATCCTTCATAGCCTGATACATTTGAACCGATCGAATAAAATATAAAATTTAGGACTAAATCTGCATACACGATCGGTATAAATGTTGAAATATATAACATGCATATTATGTAGATTTATTTACTTGTCTGTAAATTTAAATAATAAAACATTACTTACTTCGTTCTGGGCAATTAAAATGGGCTCCAAAAATATTAGAACCTCTTTTAAAAGATTATTTCCTAATTTTCCATCAAAAACTTTGAAACTCTTTAAAGCTTGTTCGACTTCGAGAATATATTGAGCAATTTCCTTCCGAGCATCTTTGTGGATCTTATACGCTTTGGTAAGGTTAAGTTTTTCCTTTCCGGACTTTGTTTTGTCAATCACGATGTGCTCATTTTCTTTATTTCTCATGAGACTCTCGTATTCCATGTCAGGAAAGACTGGCAGTATGACGAGACTTAGATTCTTTGTTTCTGGGTCCACATCCAGTCTCACGTCAAAAAGAACCGGGAAGTTTTTCTTCAACAACTTGGTCAGTAAGGAGGTGAGTGAGGGGGGATCCATATTTTTGTCACAAAATAATCCAACATCTCTTAAAGCTTCTTGAGCTGAAGAAAAAATACAATTTAACAGATTAATAATTAAAAAAAAAACATCAAATATTTGTTATAACAAATATTTGTTTTATGAAATAAGGTTATTTACGGTCGTGAGCGGAACCTTAAACCACCAGCTTATTAAATGCATATTCATTAGTAAATTGCATTTCTCGAAACACATTAAGATTCTTTCTTGGTTTCACTCTAACCACTGTAGAGTTTTTGGCCATATTTTGGCCAATTTGCAAACACCGTTGAGCATTCGCTTGCCAAAATGTGGCCAATTTGAAGAGATATTATTATATTATTGAAGCCATAATATGCAATTTTCTCTAAATTGGTAATAGGTATGTACACTAATTTTAAAGGATATAATGCGCAGTTAATAAGTTTAATGATTTTTTATGAATGCTTAAAATATGGAACAAACGGTTTAATATAGGTGTATTCAATGGCTCTCTAACACTGAAAGTAGTTTATATATCTCAATATTAAAATTTGGAGGTATGATTTTTTTAATGAGATCGGGAAATTTCCAAATTAGACACTCAGAAATCCTGGATGCTGTGAAAGGGAAAATATATGCATAGTAATACTAACTACTAAAAACATAATACAAATCTATCAAGTTTAGTCACTGTGAAATAAGGAACGATAGACACGAATGCAGATTTAAAAAATCGCATTTTAATTAAGTCCCTAATTGGAAACTGCAGATTCTTAATTTCATCTCATGCTCTTGGAGGCCTCGGTCTAATGGGGGTCTAACTTACTTACGGTCTAACTTACCGGGGTCTAATGCTTTCACCTTGCTGTAATCGTAATTCATACATGAAGTGAAGTAATTTTTTAACGCAACCGCATATTTGGAGCTGTTGTTCCCTGTGTTTTCTATAGCGCCTGGAAATATAAATTTTTTTAAATTATCAATTTGTAAAACTTAAGATTTCTACAAGAGATTTCTACATTTCTACACAAGATGATTGACATATAAAAATTACTGAAAACCAGTTAGCCTGTACAAAAAAAGAATGAAACACACCTTTTAACCTTTTTAGAAAGTCAGCGGATGGGTCTCTTTCCACCAAGTAATCTTTAGAAATGCCTCCGCAAGCATAACTGTAAAAATCTTCACAGATATTCTCGTCATGCTTCGTAAAACTCAAGGATTTACTGGCAATGTTTTTACAAGTATTTGTATCACAAACATTCGTTTCTTCTTCATCCGTTATGTATTGGTATGGTGAGAATTTCAAACGGGATGATTCCGTAGTTGTTTTAGGAGCTGCGTAGGGAGTTGTTGGTGCAGCTTCGTAACTTTTTGTCATTTCTGTTGACTTAATTTCGACATTTTCAAACGTTTTATCAGTTGGGTCTTTTACGCTGGATAAAAGGGTAGAAAGAGTTGAATTTTCCAAAACATTTGGTTCATTTGAAGTTGTTTCAATATTATGATAATTATTAAATGTTCTGGAAACACTTTTAACATTTTCGGTCGTATCGTTTTGAGATAAAGTAGTAGGAAGAAGTGCCGAAGATATTGTGTTTTTGTAGTTTTGGGTGTATGATGATGAAAAAGTTTCAATATTACTGTGTTCAGTTAGAATAACAGATTCAGTAGTTACTGCTTGTGTCGTTGAACTCACGTTTGAATTTAAGATATTCTGTAAAGGTGTATCTTTTGAGTCTTGAGTGATTGATTTATAGTTACTCTTTAAAAGGTCCCAAACTATACTCGTGGAAGCCTTATCGGTGGGCTCTGTTGTAAAAGGTGATTCCTCGTGAAGGATGCTATCCATTGAAGTATGTTTTTCAGGGGAATTAGTCGTAAAGCTGTCTGGGTGAGATTGGCTTTCTTCAGTACCAACAGAATGTATGAATTTGTATATTGTGGGTGTTTCCTCTGGTTTTGTGTGTGTTTCCGATGTAGGTACATTTTCTAAGAGAATTAGGACGGATTTATGGGTAGTGGGTGCTTCCTCTGTTTTTGTGTGTGTTTCTGATGTAGATACGTTTTCTAAGAGAATTGGGATGAATTTGTGTGGTGTCGGTGTTTCCTCTGTTTCTGTGTGTGTTTCTGATGTAGATACATTTTCCAAGAGAATTGGGATGGATTTGTGTGTAGTGGGTGTTTCCTCTGTTTTTGTGTGTGTTTCTGATGTAGATACGTTTTCCAAGAGAATTGGGATGGATTTGTGTGTTGTCGGTGTTTCCTCTGTTTCTGTGTGTGTTTCTGATGTAGAGACGTCTTCCAAGAGAATTGGGATGGATTTGTGTGTAGTGGGTGTTTCCTCTGTTTTTGATGTTGATACATTTTCTAAGAGAATTGGAATGAATTTATGTGTTGTCGGTATTTCCTCTGTTTCTGTGAGTGTTTCTGGTGTAGGTACATTTTTAAAGAGAATTGGAAAGGTTTTGTTTACAATTTCTTCCTTCTCGATTGGAGTTTCTGTTGTAGAAATACTTTCTGATAAAGTTCTATCACCAAAGCCTTTATTTGTAGTTTTCACAGTCTTCGCTTCTATGATAGGACGGTGGGTAGTGGCATCATCGGTGGTTGGTGTTCGGGTAGATTCTTCAAATTTATGAAATTGAGTTGTACGTTGTACTTTATGAAATGCAATTGTTGTAAATTCAGTTTCTCTCGGTGTGGTACTCGGGGGAATTTGGTTGATAACATTCGCAGTTTTTTTATTATCTGTGTTATTTACTGGAATTATCTCAGCATCTGATTTACTGTCTTTATATGCTGCACTATATCCTTCGATGTTCTGTGAAAATGATGCAATGTGATTTAAAAATAAAAAAAATATTTAATTTAATTTGTATAAAAAATATTATCATTTACGTGAATAAGATTTTCAAAATGTTGTGGTGATCTTAAATATAGGAGTAATAATAATCAAAGTGTGTAATAAACAAGTAATAATAATCAAACACTCAAAAAATTAATGAAGTTGAATTTTCCCCAATAAAAATTAGTTTGGTTTAATCACTTTATCTAGAAAAAGGTGTATGGTGAAACAATGATAATTAGATACAACAAAATACATAAAAAAAGATTATGTGGCAGGTAGGAAAGGCTGGTGCTATAGCTTTGTTGACAAAATGAAACTCAGATCATGGAATAGTACGAGTATGTGGTACCTAGTGGTGGCAGTTCGTACTATGAGGCAAAAAAATAGAGAACAAAAGGGTGAAAAGTCATAGTAAAACTTTAATACCCACCTGTAGAGTCTATTTGACCCAAATAGGGGTGAGTATACTATCATAGTAGAAATATAATATAGTAGAAATATAATATAAATGGTGTTAGAAAGAGAAAACAGCACGCTTTATAATCAAATACAAAAAACTAACCACAAAATTAGTAAAATGTATACCTTTATGAAACCAAAGTTTCGAATCGCATTTTGAAATATATATAGGAAACTTTAGAAATTTTTTATAAATGATTTTTTACATAGAACGACAAAAAAGTGAGGTTAATAATAACGTATGTAACATTTGTCTAATAAAACATTTATGTGTTTTTAGTTATCAGTAAGAGAGAGAATGTGGATATCCGCAAAGAATGTAAGGCTGATGTAAGTATAATGAGCAAAATTAAGAAAGGGACCCTCAGATGGTTTGGGCACGTAGAGCGAATGAACGAAGAAAGTAGTGTTAAAAGAATATATGATGCAAATGTGAATGGTAGAAGAAGTCGGGGACGCCCGAGGAAGACATGGCACGATCAAGTAAATCAGATACTTGAGACGGGCCATGTCAAAAGTCAGAATAATAGAAGAGTATGTATGAGACGATGTATGAATGTGAGTGAGGCAAAGAGTGTGTGCCAAGACCGAGTTGTTTGGCGGTCCGTCCTCTCTGCCTACCCCTGCGGGGAAACGGCGTGATGGTTAGTTAGTTAGTTTAGTTATCAGTAATTTTAGTCAGAAAAAACGTAAGGTGAGCCATTTCAAAATTTTTATACATATTTCAAAAATTATATGTTTATGTCGATTTATAAAATTTGAAAGCGTATTCTATCACCTTTCTAAAACAGAACAGTTTTTAGTTTTCGGATACATTCAGAAATATTCCATTTATTTGGATTTTAATGTAAAGCGGAATTATTTTGACCCTCTGAAATAATACAGTTAAATGTTACTAATTTATAAATTACTAGCAGACCCAGCCACACATTGCTGTGGCTAACGAAACACAACACCATTACCCAACCTTAATAAAATCCACACCACCCGCTTGCCAGCTGCCCGCTGTGTGAATTGAATATTTGAATTTCTCGGCTTTTCTCTACTATAATAAGCATGTTTTATACACATAAACCTTCCTCTTGAATCACTCTATCTATTGGTGAAAACCGCATGAAAATCCGTTGCGTAGTTTAAAAGATCTATGTGCGCATACATTTTGAGCGACTTCATTTTATACTAAATGTACAGTACGTCATATCATTAGATGATATGACGTACTGTACATTTTTTTGTCATGCTAGTTATTATTATTGTCCTGTGCTATAATAGCACTGTTATTGTAAATTTTTTATCAAATTATATTATGCTTGTGATTGCTTTGTATTGTACATTTTTGTATCATTGTATTAGAACAAGCACTATAAGAATAATTTGACTGAATACTAGATTATTTTTAAGTTAATTACTTTAGAGCGCACTTGAAGTGATAAAACACAAAACTGCACTATACAAATGTCATCTATGTATATAAAATGAATCCTTGGTCACGCCATAACTTCAGAACGACTTTACCTATTTCATTCGTTTTCTAATACTTTGTAGAAGGTTCTTACGGAAAGAAAAATTAAGAAAATTACGCAGAAAATTGGATGATTTCAGAAAACTTTACGAATATTTTAACTTCACACGTTAGACAAACGTTAAACAAACGCCCGTTTGATGAAATTGAATTTAACAGGCAGCTGTTTTTCTTGTAACAAAAGAATTGTCAATGGATTTTTTAACCCTTCGAATAATAAGAAAATAATTTTCTGTCAACATTTGCCTGTCAAGGCTTGCGCGCAAAATTCCTGGTTCATCCCATGCATTTTAAATGTTCCTATTTATTGTTTTTTTCTAAACGCTTTTGCAAAAACAAAAATTGTTCTAAAATGTAGATAAAATAATCTTTCCGATGTGTTTATTAGAAATCAACATTTTTGTTTCTAAATATTAAAATTTTAATATTGGAAATGTAAATTGGCTAAAAAATGCACACCTGCGAATATTTGAATTAAAGTAATTAAAATAGAGTATATCCAAAATTTTAAATACAGATTCCTTTTCTAAACAAAATTTGTAATAAAACTGTCACCTCACTTTTTATCACTTTCATACAATTTTATTTTAAAATTAAATGTGTGATACGTCACAAAGTGGCGCAAAATTAAACCGTCACTTGATCGGGTTTGTAAAATATCTGAACAACCTAGCTCATATAATTCTAAGACAATGAGAAGCATTATTTCATTCCGTTTCTACCATAAAAGAAATCACAAATATTCGCATGACAGAAAGAGAGATATCTAACTTTTAATAATGCACTTTCGCTCTGGGACAATCTGGGTCTCCTGTTATTATAACGGCATATGATGTTTTGGGACAACTTGGATCTCCTGTGATTAGACGGGTTAAATTATAGATTTTTTAAATAGGTACCCATGTTAGGTACTAGATTTGATTGATTGTTCTTATAATATACAAAAATTAATATTTTATGTGAAAAATGAAAATTTTAATAAAAAAAATTTAACAGCTGGCACGCGAGTTGTTTGAAAACTGAATGTACTGGGACTGAATATATGGAATGCGGAAGGGGGGTTGGTGGAACGTGGGGGCGGGAGAGGGGAGAGGGTAGGCGGGGAAGGTGAAAGGGGAACACGGGAGGGGAACGGGATGCGGGAGGGGAACGGGTTCGCATGGAAAAGGACATGCAGGGAGAAACAATGTATTTATTTGAATATGGCATTGCAACGATTGCCAGGAACTAGCAAATGTTGTTATAATAATTATTATTATTATCTAAAACCCAAGTCCTATACCACAAAACTTTACAAGTGGAGCGGAGACAATATGTGTCTTCTGAACAATATGATGGGTCAATTTTTGCACGTCTCTGTTTCACTCTGCTCAGCTTTGCTTGTATGGAAATGCACCCTTAGATGAGGGCACTTACGACAATTTATTGCATCCAAAGGTTCTACCAAAACCAAATGTATTTTGTATTTGAAATTAAAAAATGGTTAAAATACTGTATTTTGTATTTCAAATGAAACGGGAAAAATGATAGGTCCATGTTCCGCAATAATCATTATAAATTTCTGAGAAGTCAGTACCAGAGCAATGATATGCAAATCCATCGTTTATAACGACAAACCCCGGACCCTGCAACACCTGAAGGACAACATCTGCCAAGCCATCACCAACATTCCCGTTGATTTGCTCGAAAAGTGGAGCGAAATTTCAAATCTAGGGTATATCAGTGTATCACTAATGAGGGCCGCCATTTGCCCAATGTCATTTTGAAAACTACTTAAAACAAAAATTCAGAATGTGTACTATATGATACAAAAAGAATTAAATCGATATATAAAGTACTTTTTCTTTTATTGACTTTTCAAATCAGCAAGTTTCCCTGCCGCACCCTTTAGTATACTGGTAAAACCAAGTATGACACGCCCTAGTGAAAAAAAAATGAAACATTTAGAGCAGGGGTGCTCAAACTTGAACTGCTGGTGATCTACCTCAATATTATTAGACTTCGAACGATGGACTCGCAGATTTTCAAGCGCCGGGGGGGGGGGGATTGGGACCTCATTTTATGCCGATTTTTATATCATATGACACAGTGACGAGTATTCTTGCAATAAAAGTCATGTTTATATTCTACTGCATTCGTTCATTATAACTGCTTTCGGAAATCGAGAATGGTATCTTAAGATTGCTTCTTCTTGAGAGCGTAAGAGTCCCTGCGTAAGAGAGAGAATTAAAACTACACTCAGAACATGAAAATGGTTTTTCTTTGATTCTGGCAGTACATGAATAGTCTGCAACTTAAATTTTATAACTGCCCTTCGAATAAGAGAATGATTTTCTTTCGAAATGTGTCAGCAGATGTATCCACGACTCGACTTTTATATTCTTAACACAAAACTGGTTTAAATTAAATCTGTATGCGGCGAATTAAAAGTACTCGCAGATGAAATTTGTTTTTCTTTATTCTGGCAGCATATAAATAGTCTGTAACTAGAATTTTATAACTGCACATCGAATAAGAGAATGTTTTTCTTCGAAATGTGTCAGCAGATGAATGCGCGACAGAAATTTTACATTCTGATCATAAAACTGGTTTTAAATTAAGATTGAATCTTGCTGCTCTCCAGCTTTAATTACTATTACTCTCATAACACGTGTATGGTTTTCCAACAAATTACTAATTTTGAAGAATGGTTTGAAATAAAATTTAACTCTAAATATTATATCGATTTTCTTTGAAATGCGTCAGCAGATTAATCCACTACTGGAATTTTGATAGATCATTCGGAACATGAAACTGGTTTTAACGTAAGACTTAATCCGCACGCGAGTCCTCGGCTTTAATTTATACTACACCAAATTAAATTGATATTTAATTGATACTACGCTTAAAACATGAAAATGGTTTTCCTGCTATTTTTGTACTTGGAACTCATGGACGGTTTAACACGTGGAAATTTCCAAATAAAGTTTCACCCGCTTCAATAAATGCTTCCTTCGCAACCATTCCATCTTTAAATAGTTTTGTTGTATTTCGCCAATATATGAGATATTTTAAATGACGCAATCGTTGCAGCTTTTGATTGTTTGGATGGTCTCGTGAACAAGGTTTGTTCTTTTTTTAAACAAATTATCAAATCACATACTTTTCGTTTCCTTAATTCACTCTGTGGCGGGAAATCCATTTCATAGTTTTTGTGAATGGTTTTATAATGCCTCTCTAAGTTCCCATGCTTAGGTATTGCAACTGACGCACGGCAAATGAGACAAATGCACTTATCCTTCACCATACAAAATAAGAATTCTTCCTAACAATCGTTATTAAATTATACGTTTTACTTCTATTCACTGCACTCATTTTGTATTATTTATTATTAAACTTCGTATCTTCTTCAAGTTGTAACTCGGACTGACTGACTCATAAATAAACCGAACCACACACTAGAAACTAGATCGATAACTTCGGGCTTTTGAAGGGGACAATTTTTGACAATGTTTCACCATGAATACGCAATAATTAGACAAGTTTTTTTCTATGTGGACTTGCGACGTCATATACCATAGATGAGGATAGAGTAAACAAATAATAAAAGTGCGCCACCATTGACAATATAAGCTATAAATAAATAATATACATGAAAATGGTCGGTCTTATTGAGGCCTAATTGAGGATCAACTAAAACAAAAACTGTAAATATATCTATTTACATCGGAAAATTTTTCTCTAGATTGACTCAAAAAGCTCTCGCGATCGACCGTTTGAGCACCACTGATTTAGAGATATTGAATTCAATCTGATTCCGTTTACTGCAAAATGGTTATTAATTGGTTTGAAATTAATGGTAGCCGTTGGCGCACCTCAAAAAATGAACACTTCCGAAGTAGAACCGATCATTTATGATTAGTTCTAGTGACCAAGTTCTGTTTGGTATTGTGATTATAGTACACGGTAGTAGGTACCTACGGAATACTACAGAATTTGCTTTATTAACTTTTTTATTACAGTTTGAGATAGATAATTGTTCCATTGTTTTCTTTTTTCAAGGAATGGGTGTAGGCATACATAATGCTTACTTTAAAAAATTGATCGTGCTTCCCCACTTTTCAACACCGCAAACCGCCACTGGTACCTAGTGATGTTACACTCTCTCTAGAATAGAACGGCTGAACATTTTACTCTAATGAGGGGCCATAACAAACAACTTATGTAAGTGGATGGAGCCAGTGGCGTAGCGAGAGGGGGGGGGCGGGGGGGGGGTGGAGTGAGATATTGCATATACGTAACCAAGATATTGCATACACATGAACACGGTCTGTTATTTATATTTTCGTAAATCTATGGCTATGGCATCATACCCCCCGGACTTTATTAGAATATGGGGAAAATATAATAACTTGCTTAATTTATTTTTTTACATCTTTTAACCCCTCGTGCTAATTTGTTCAGTTTTCGGAACAACTCATGTAGGTCTCCCTTACTATCATGGTTAGAAAGATGATCTATACGATGTTAGAAAGTGAGATCATTATGCTTTATATTCAAATTTAAGTTAACCGCAAAATAATTCAAATGTACACCTTTGTGAAGCCAAAGTTTCCGACGCAATTTTAAAAAAATTATGAAACTTTGGAAATTTTTTAATTAATTATTTTTTACATGAAACAACAAAAAAAGTGAGTTGACCATAATGTTTAACTCACTTTTTCAGACTTTTCGCACAATGGGGTGGATGACCTCGAAAGTTGGCATCAAATCAGTGGTTGCAATTGCATCAAACCTTTTTCGATTTTTAGTTCCGTATAGACATGTTAATAAATATAAGTAAAAAAAAATTTCAAAAGGTCACACATATTTAGTACAAAAATATAAAATTGAAAATATATGATTCATTAAATCAGTCATAATACTCACTTCATTTCGCAAGATATTTATTAATAGTTATTCACAGAATATATCGTCTTAATCGTCTTGTGACAATATACTATCGTCATCACTACATTGTTCAACTACCGAATCATTCCCTGTAGTCGTATTAGAGTCTGGTATCTTTAGCATTTGCAGTACTTCTTTTGGAATGGTTTTCACTGTCCTTTTGTTTATTTTTCGAGTTTTAGATCGCAATATCATAGTTTTTTTGACGTTTTGAACACTCAGATGACATAAAATCAAACAACAGCGTGGGTCGACCTCTTTTCATTTTTAATATTTCTGGTAAAGGTTTGCATTTCTTCGATATAATAACCCTTTCAAGCCATTATTTATTACTAAAGCATTTACTTTCAAGCCATTATTTATTATTGTTTCTGCGACACTTTAACCATCTAATTTTCAATTTACAACAGAAAACAACTATTTTATTTAAAAAGTTCTTTTTGATTCAGGTGATAATGTGTATCTAAGAGATATTTTTTCCGGAATTTTACTTTATCATCGAATTTCTTAACGCTAGAGATTCAGGTGATAATGTGTATCTAAGAGATATTTTTTCAGGAATTTTACTTTATCATCAAACTTCTTAACACTAGAGTTCTTCATATAGACTGGGAGGCGAGATAGGTAAACCCTACGTCATCGAGTACACGGATGAAACTACTTTGTAGTGATAATGGACATCTAGAAAACCTTAAAAAAGCTGGTCTGCCGGTGCGCCTCCTGGCAGGAGCCGCGCAGTCATGGAAATAGTCAGCGATTTTTTTCGAAAAAATTATGTCATCGAGTACACGAACGGTAATGGTCTCATATGACAAAGGTCGATTAGAAAATGAGAAAAAAGCAGGTCTGCCAACCAGCAGCCTGGCACGTTCGCAGGCAGCCGGCGTCAAAGTGGGGTAAAAAATAGTAAATTTTACGTCATTGAGTACACGAATGAAACCAACGAATAACTATAGTCCAGATCATTCCATTTAAGAATTTCTTGGTCTTCCGACCAGCAGCCTGGCAGGTTTTTGTGTACGATGTTTTAAAGTTTTTTTTCTTAATTTTTCGTTTATCTTTATTATTATTTTTATTTCACTACATTTTTAAAAACTTTGAATGCCATATTTTGAAAAAATAAGCGAAATACATTAAAAAAATAATTTGAGAGTTCCGAGTGTACCCATCACCTCACCGCTGTCGCGTGTTCATATTTTTGTACAAATTTATAATAATAATGGTCCTTTTAAGATTGCCTAATAGTCCATAGTAGTTGGAAGTTCGAACAACCAACCCACCGTCGCCGTAAGAGCTGCGTTCGTCCGAAAAACGACGGAAATTTCCGAACCCCGTCCGTTTCATATCAGTTTCGCTTGCCCTGCTGCATCGATTACATCGAATACAAGATCGAAACTAACGAAAACCTGTAGTCTAGATCACCCCATTTATGACTTCCTTGGTCTGCCGATCAGCAGCCTGGCAGGTTTTTGTATACGATCTTTTAAATTTTAAATTTTTTTTTTAAGTAAGTAATAATAAAGATAATGAATATAATTTTTAAAAAATTTTAAACTTTAAAAATCGTACGTAAAAAAACTGCCAGGCTGCTGGTCGGCAGACCAAGGAAGTCATGAATGGAATTGTCTAGACTACAGTTTTTCGTTAGTTTTGATCTTGAATTCGTAGTAATCGGTGCAGCAGGGCAAGCGAAACCGATATGAAACGGACGGGGTTCGGAAATTTCTGTCATTTTTCGGACGAACGCAGCTCTTATGGCGACGGTGCGGTGGTTGTTCGAACTTCTAACCACTATGGACTATTAGGTTATCGTAAAAAGAATTATATTATTATAAATTTGTTTAATAATATGGGCACGCGTTGTCGGCGAAGGGCTCCGCGGCCAGTTTCCAGTAAGTTGTTTCACATCGAAAGGCTCTGCCGTCCGATGGGGACACTCGGAACACTCAATTTTTTTTTGTTTATGATTACAACTAATTTTATTTAAAATCTTGCGTTCTCAGTTTTTAAAACCATATTCAAATAAAAATAATAATAAAGAAATTGAAAATATATTTTTTTTAATTAAAAATAAATTTAAAACTTTAAAAGATCGTACACAAAAAGCAACCAGGCTGCTGATCGGCAGACCAAGGAAGTAATAAATGGGATGATCTAGACTACAGGTTTTCGTTAGTTTCGATCTTGTATTCGATGTAATCGATGCAGCAGTGCAACCGAAACCGATATGAAACGGACGGGGTTTGAAAATTTCCGTCATTTTTCGGACGAACGCAGCTCTTATGGCGACAGCGCGGTGGTTGTTCGAACTTCCAACCACTATAGACTATTAGGTTATTTTAAAAAGACTATTATTATGATAAATTTGTTTAATAATATGGGCACGCGTTGGTGGCGAAGGGCTCCGCGGTCAGTTTCCAGTAAGTTGTTTCGCGTCGAAAGGCTCTCCCGTCCGATGGGGACACTCGGAATACTCAAAAAAAAAATTTTTATGATTACAACTTATTTTATTTAAAATCTTGCATTCTAAGTTTTTAAAACCATATTTAAATAAAAATAATAAAAAAGATATTTTTTTTAATTAAAAAAAAAAAAATTATTTAAAAGATCGTACACAAAAAACTGCCAGAGGATGCTGATCGGCAGACCAAGAAAGTCACAAATGGGATGATCTAGACTACAGGTTTTCGTTAGTTTCGATCTTGTATTCGATGTAATCGATGCAGCAGGGCAAGCGAAACTGATATGAAACGGACGGGGTTCGGAAATTTCCGTCGTTTTTCGGACGAACGCAGCTCTTACGGCGACGGTGGGTTGGTTGTTCGAACTTCCAACTACTATGGACTATTAGGCAATCTTAAAAGGACTATTATTATTATAAATTTGTACAAAAATATTAACACGCGACAGCGGTGAGGGGCACCGCGGCAGGTTTCGTAAGTGGTTTGGCGTCGAAAGGCTCGCCTGACGGATGGGTACACTCGGAACTCTCAAATTATTTTTTTTAATATTTTTCGTTTATTTTTTTAAAATATGGCATTCAAAGTTTTTAAAAATGTAGTGAAATAAAAATAATAATAAAGATAAACGAAAAATTAAGAAAAAAAAAAACTTTCAAACATCGTACACAAAAAGCTGCCAGGCTGCTGGTCGGCAGATCACGAAATTCTTAAATGGAATGATCTGGACTATAGTTATTCGTTGGTTTCATTCGTGTACTCGATGACGTAAAATTTACTATTTTTTACCCCACTTTGACGCCGGCTGCCTGCGAACGTACCAGGCTGCCGGTTGGCAGACCTGCTTTTTTCTCATTTTCTAATCGACCTTTATCATATGAGACCATTCCCGTTCGTGTACTCGATGACGTAATTTTTTCGAAAAAAATCGCTGACTATTTCCATGACTGCGCGGCTCCTGCCAAGAGGCGCACCGGCAGACCAGCTTTTGTAAGGTTTTCTAGATGTCCATTATCACTACAAAGTAGTTTCATCCGTGTACTCGATGACGTAGGGTTTACCTATCTCGCCTCCCAGTCTAATAATCATATATAACTCGAATCTCATACGAACCACTTCAGAAATTGCATCTAAAACAAAACACACTGATTATAAGACTAGAACCGTTTTTCATGAAAACTGATATTTCAGGTACAATAATTAATGAAATGGTGTATAAAAGCAACTTCTTACAATTTATTCTAGTAGCTAAGATACTAAAGTATACAAAACAAATTATAATATGACGGAATCTGGTGGAATTTTTACTATTTGCCTTCGATATTTAATATATTCACAAAAAAATATTTCATACGAGATATTTTTTCAAGAATTTTACTTTATCATCAAATTTCTTTACGCCAGAGTTCTTCATATGATTATATGTAACTCGAATCTCGTTCGAACCACTTCAGAAATTGCATCTAAAAGAAAACACATTGATTATAAGATTTGAACCGTTTTTCATGAAAACTGATAGTCCTCACTTTCAGGTATTATAATTAATAAAATGGTGCATAAAAGCAACTTCTTACAATTTAGTCTAGTAGCTACGATACTAGAGGTACACAAAACAAATTAAAATATGACGGAATCTTGTGGAACTTTTTACTATTTTCCTCGATATTTAATATATTCACAAAAAATATTTCATCCAAATAGGTGTTTGTTTCAATAAAAAAAATTGACATGTCGTGTAAGGTTTTCAACAACTACTATAATATAATAAAAGTACATACCACCAGACATCGTTTCCATCTTGAATTGGATCTGAACACTTGGTAGATTTCACTTTTTTTAAACTTGAAACGTATTGAAATTTACCCGACTGCAAAAACTGAAACGGTCACCCGCACAAAGTTCAAGTTTAAATTGATCTCTTTCCGTCAGTATTGCGATAAGGGCGACACGCTTCGGGGGAAGTATGAAAAATTTAATGAACTTCGAAACTAGCGTACTTGTTTCATTGTAAAAACACTTGACTTTCTGATTTTCTGCCAACGCGGTACATAGAGCTACCCCATTGTGTGTCGTATCCATAAAGTCAAAATCCTTTATCTTCACCTTCACTGTCCGCGATATTGTAAATAACTAATATTGTGCATAAATGTAAAAAATTCTTATTTGTAAGCTTTTGTAAAGGTCACTTCATAAAAATTCTCCAGCCCTAAATTCTCCAGCCTTTCAAAATAAACATCAACTCTACTTTTGCCACTAATCTTCTCATAAATGTAATACTAACAGTGGTGGGGGCAGCAAATGTAAAATCTTGCAATATCCATTGTTTTAACCCGGTGAGCGTAACATAGGGTAAAATTATTTACCCAAGGCAATTTATGTTGCTAGATAATTTTAGTTTGCCGAGCTCAATTGTTCTGTGCCCCTATTAGTGGCTGCGTGGGGGGAGGTAAGGAAGCGACAAGAAACCAGGATTTAGTCATCCATCAGTCAGTGAGGCTGTTAGATGACGTCAAAGTTGCAGGCGGGTGAGTTTTACCCACCGTTAGCAACTTTGTTAGTTGTAGAAGAGAAAAAAATATATAATTTGTGTTTGTTATGATTAAAACCTTAGAAGATGTTAGTTTTTTGTGATTTTATTTAGTTTTGTATGAAAATGGACAATTTTAAGTGCTATAAGTTGAATTATCGAAGAAAAATGTTGATTTTAATAAAAATGATTAAACCACTAATTATAACACTTTTATACCTAGTTTATAATAGAACGGGTCAAATAAGCATACTAGGTATCGAATAAAAAATACTAATAAGTCGAGAATAAAAAAAACATATAAGAATTTCAGGTTAAAATTACCCAACCTTACGCTCGATGTTACAAATTTGTACCTAACACTCGCCGGATTAAATATAATGCCCTCCGCGTGCAAAGCCGTGTCTTCTCCAAGCATAAATTTTCTTATTAAAGTGTTTTTATCGGAAGTGACTTGCCAGGTAGGTGTATTTTCTGTATCTACTTGAAAATAATAAAATTAAATATAAATTAACAGTTCATAATAAATTGTACAGTGCCCTTGAAGTGATTTTTCACAAAAATTGCGCTCAACAAATTATCTAATTATTATTTTATTATTATTAATAATATTATTATAATTGGAATCTCTGATCGAATAGCCATTCTTAACATTGACATACCGGGATACCAAAAAGTATGGTCAGTTATACAAATTTATTCTCCAACAGAACAAGCAACAAAAACAGAAATCAAACTTTTCTATAAATAATTAACAAAGATATTAACAAGGTATCAAAACAACCACATTATTCTAATGGGCGACTTCAATGCTCAAGTCGGGATGAAGCAATGCAAGGAAGAATATGTCTTGGGAAAGTTTGGCCAAGGTAGAAGAAGTCCACATGGTGAATTTTTGGTTGAATTATTATTACAACACAATCTAACGCTCTTGAACAGTTTATACATGAAAAACCAAAAGAATAAGTGGACATGGATCTCCCCCGATGGCAAAACCAAAAACGAAATTGACTACATAACAACAAACTATCCAAAATCCTTCACGGATACATCGGTCCTAACTAAATTCAATTTCAATACAAATCATCGTATGGTAAGAAGCAATATAAGAATAGAACCACCAAATAAATCTAGAAAACATTTCGCTTCACACACTACAAAACACCACAGCGATGAAACCTTAAGGAAAATAACACAATCCCTAATTGAATCAGCTGAAGAATTAACTTTGAGTAACACTGATGCTCGTGCGAAATATGGAAAGCTAGAAAATCTACTAACTAAAGAAAAAGCTGAGACTAGCAGAAGAAACAAGTACGAACTAAGTGACACAACGCTGCAACTTATAGAAGAAAGAAAACACCTATTTTCAAAACATCCTAAAAAAGATAACATTAAAATTATAACAAAATTAAGTAAAGAAATCAGAGAGAACATCAGGAAAGATAGGAAGACCAAGAGGCTGCAAACATTAGAAAAGCATATAGTGAAAACAGGGGGAGTGAAAAAAGCGCTTAAAGAATTGAGAGAATCAAATAAAGAATGGATACCAAAATTAAACAAAAGGGGGAATACTTCTTCAAATAGAAAAAACATAAACGAAATAGCCACAAAATTTTACCAGGACCTCTACTCAAGCCCAGACGACAAACAAAAACATGATCCGAAGAAAGACGCCAATAAAGAGCAGGAAAACGTTGTAACTGAACCAAAAATACTGTCCAGAGAAGTAGAAAAAGCCATATACAGTCAGAAGATGGAAAAAGCCCCAGGTCCAGACAAAGTGACAAACGAACTTCTTAAAGGCACCATGGAAGAACTACTACCAATACTAACTTCAATATTCAATGATATACTTATAACTGGTCTAATACCTACACAGTGGAAAACATCAAACATTATTCTTATATTCAAGAAAGGGCAAAAGGAAGATATAGGGAACTACAGACCTATAAGTTTGATGCCAAATATATACAAAGTATTTTCCAAAGTTATCCTGGAAAGAATAAGTAAAAAGTTAGACGAAAATCAACCACGGGAGCAAGCCGGCTTTAGACAAAAATACTCTACCCTGGACCACATACACACGGTGAAACAAATAGTAGAAAAATTTAATGAGTATAATAAGAAACTATACATGGCATTCATCGATTACTCCAAAGCTTTCGACAGCATAAGACACATAGCTATATGGGATAGCCTTGAACAGCAGGGGATACCTTTAAACTACATCAATATTATAAAAAACATATACTTGAATTGCGAAGCGAGGATCCAACTAGAAACCTTGGGAAAAAAGTTCAAGATCGAGAGAGGAGTAAGACAGGGAGACCCTCTATCACCAAAATTGTTCTCGGCTGCTCTGGAAAGTATCTTCCGCAAACTAGATTGGGAAAAATATGGTATCAACGTACAAGGTGTAAAACTTAACCACCTAAGATTTGCAGACGATATAGTCCTATTTGAGGAAAACCCAATGCACCTAATTAGAATGATAGAATCACTAAACGAGGAAAGTGTGAAAGTCGGCCTATGCATGAACAAAGACAAAACAAAATTGCTTACAAACTCTGAACCAGTAACTATAAAAATTGACAACCAACCACTCGAATATGTGTCAGATTACATCTATTTAGGACAGATAATATCTCACAAAGATCAAACCACTAAAGAAATCGAGAGAAGAGTAGCAAATGGATGGAAGAAATACTGGTCTTTGAAAGAAGTCTTGAAATCTAAGGAGCTAAGTATGCAAATAAAAAGGAAAGTCTTCAACACGTGTATACTTCCAGTCATCACCTATGGATGTGAAACTTGGGCACTCACCAAACGCCACAGAGAAAAGTTGGAACGCTGCCAGAGAGCCATGGAGAGAAGTTTGACAGGAACAAGGAAACAGGACAGAGTGAGAGGTAGCACAATAAGGGAGAAAACTAAAGTTGCCGATGTAGTTACCCGAATAGACCAACAAAAGTGGAGATGGACAGGACACATGATACGCGATCCACAAGAGAAATGGTGCAAAAATGTCACTGACTGGTATCCCAGAGATGGCAAGAGAAGTAGAGGACGTCAACACATGAGATGGGAAGATGACCTAAAACTCACTGCTGGACATCAATGGAGAAGAGTAGCGCGTGACAGGTCCCAATGGAAAATGTTAGAGGAGGCCTATGCCAAGAGGCAAACTGAGCTTCGGGATATACTATAACAAATAAGATCATGTCTAATACATACCTAACAGAAGTCCAGAATAAAAAGGCTTATTATTATTATTATTATTATATAATACATTTGCCTAATAAAACATACATTTTTTTTTTCATAATCAGTAATTTTAATTAAAAAAACTGATTAAAAAGGTGAGCCAGTTTTTATAACTTTTTTTTTAAAGTGAATACCTCCAAGAGTACCAACTGCTCCCATCTGGAACCAGTGAGACTATGGCCACCAAAATTGGGGAATGTTGTGAAGCTGGAGTGAGGAGGGGAAGGAGATTAGAGAAATGAAGGTGGGGAAGTAACTGGCAAATTAAGATCTAGTCACCAAACATGGCTTTTCAAGCAACGTTTCAGTTCTGAATTGTGGCCTTACACCGAGGCGATACTGAAAGTATCTTCCACTCTGGAACATGCCACTAATATAACTGAAATTATATTTTTTTTAATTGTTTAAAATATGAAAACATAAATCAATCAAATAAAATTTATCTGCAAATGCCAGGATTTGAAACCACAACCTCCGGATCGCTAGTCGAGCGCCTTGCCCCTCGACCATGGAGGTTGTCGAATTCTTATATTTGCATTTAAAAGTATTTCGTTTAAAAAATTACATATTTATTTCGAATTATAAAATTTGAAAGCGCATTTCATCACCTTTCAAAAACAGATTTTTTGTTTTCGGATATGTTTTATTGCAAACAGGAAATATTTTGACCTTCCAACAAATAGGCCCGTGGTCTGAAGGGTTAAATAGAAGTAGATACTTATGTTTTAGAAATCTGTGCAGATTTGGGACCAATAATCTGATTTAAACCAACAGTTTCATTCCTAAGTTTCATTCCTAAATTATTTTGCACACTTGACCTTCAAAACAAGAAGAAGGTCACTATCTACATCTGATTTCGAAAAACTCTGTGTAAGGTTCGGGCGACGCCGGGGACGTCAGCTAGTAATTATTTTTTTTAAATGCACCTACCTCTTTATTGTGGCCAGGTCCATTCTCTGCATTTTTGTGCTTCAACGGCCAGGCAACCAGAAGTATGAGGAGACAAAGTACCACAAAGATAATAACTGAACAGGTACAAGATCTCCAAGAGTCTCGCTTAGAATCTGGCCTTTGAGGTTTGTACACGGTGTATGTCCCTCTCGACATTTCTCAACAATTTTACTGTAGGTTCACTAAATATGTGCCCTAGTTCACACAGATGCAACTACCAGTTAACTGTTGGCTGAGTTAACTCTAGAGGCAGGATAAACTCAATGGAAAGTGGTAGACAGGAAGTATTCCAACCACAAGGATGATAAGAATCTGTGTTTCGCATGCGGTGAAAATAGTTAGGTAGAATTAGATTAAAAAAATACATTAAATTAAATAAAGTGTAATCTGATAACGATATGTTTTTGTGAAAAATTAAGTGGGATAAGTATTAATAAAACAATGATTGCCTTCAAAATTCTTCATTTAATTTTAAAATGTGCATTTTTATGAAACAGGTACATAATATATACACCTTCTTAATAAATCTTCTGACTTTCGGGTAACTGAAAAGTTAAGTTTTTCTAATTTAGCCTTCTGGCAGCTTTCGCCCTTCTGAAAACAGTCACGGGAGTTCTCTTCAAGTTGTCAGCCCATATTATTTGCGGGCGATCTCTGCATTTCTTTCCCAACCAACCGACTACAAACTAAGATTATTGTAGTTGTTCTGCATTCTGAACTGAAGACCCTATTTGATCTGAGCTCTGTGCATCCGGCAGGGGAACGATAATAATTTCTATAGTAGAATGTTGACTATTTTCAACGGGTTTAATGTTACTTTTAGTTTTTCTCTTAGAACCCAATTTCTCAGTGTGAGTTTTAACATGCTGGTTTAATTTATCAGTCCTGGTGAATTCCATTGTACAACCGAGGTGAGATTTAAAGGGGCAAGGCTTCTTCTTATTTGGTTGGTGTATTTTAATATGACGCATCAGGATATCTTTCCTTGTAAATTTGACATTGCAGATCACACACATGAAATTCTTTTCTTTGCTATGGGTTAACATGTGCGATACGAGATAGCTTTTGGTTTTAAAATTCAAACCACAAATAACGCACCTCAAGTTTTTAGAATCATTGTGTAACACTAGATGGCGCCGCAGAGCTCGCTCACTTACAAATGTCTTGTTACAATGAGCGCAGGTGTTGATGTGACTCGCTGTAGCCAGATGATGCGCCAACCTTTCGTGCTTCTTAAAACTCACATTGCAATACATACAAGTATGTTTTGTAACTTGGTTGCTCTTGGAAGAGCTCGGATGATGGCTTTTATGATGATTGGACATTTCACCGAGAGATAAAAGTTTTAGCGAACATATATGACAGTGGTATTCTGTAACAGGGTGATTGATATTAATGTGAGATATTAATGAATCAAGATCTACAAACATTGCCAAACATTTATTTTGTATACATTTGTAAACTTTTTGATGTCCATGTTCTTTAAGATGGACTTTTAAGGTTAAATAAGTGTTAAGACGCTTTTGGCAATACGGACAACTGTACCCGAGGTCACTTCCTACTCCCTGTTGGGCGGGAGGGGGAAGGGTTTTACTGAGACCATCGGGCCACACTCGGTGCGTTGCCATGTGCTTCTTCAGGTTAGATTTATGGGAGAAGGTTCGTCCGCACACAATGCACTGGAACGGTTTCTCTCCGGTGTGAGATCGGAAGTGCAGATACAAGTCAAACTGTTTCTTGAAAACTCCATGGCACACAGAGCAGGTTAGTTCACCAGGTGTTTCACTAGACGCAGCACTAGGCGCCTGCTCGGAACAGGGGAGGGTTGCTACAACAAGGTTGCTGGGTTGTTCAATAAACTCCAGTTGTTCTACTGGCTGAACATATCGGAGAGTTCTGGTGCAAGGAACTGCTTCCTCTCTATTCATCTCATCTGAAGAAGAAACTGTTGCTTTTTGGCATTCTGTTACAGCAGTGGCTGAATTCCATATCCATATTTGATTAGATGGTTGAGCAAAACTAATCGTTTTTTCATTTTCATTATTTCTTATCATTATTTGGGAAGCCATGTTTTCAGTATCTGCTGTAATATGCTCCCGCTTATGGGAAAAGAACTCTATTAGAGTTCTGAAGGTTTCTTTGCATTTTCCACACCGAAAAACATCTTCCTGGTCATCCACAAAAGACGGTATAACTGATTCATGTTCATATAATGGCTGGCTTTCTGCAATATCTGAAAAAAATACCCAACTATAAGAATAAAGGTAAATATTTCCCTATCGAGTCCACGCTCAAAACACACTTTAAAAAATTAAAACAAATTGTACTAGGTAGATTACAGTTAGTAATAAGTAATTCAGTAACCGGAATAGAAAAATATTGCATTTTAATGGTTATTTTGTTATCTTTAAAAACGCGAAATGTCATTTCTCAAGGAACGACGTGATGTTAATTACAACGGCAAACGCCACGCGTGATTTTTCGTGTTTATGAAACCGAACAAAATAATGATTAATACGCATTATTTATAATTTCAGAAGTTTGCAATTCGTACTTATTATTGTCTGACAGAAAGTGATTTTTTTTTTTTTAAATGCTTATTTCACCGTCGTAATTAACATGGCGGTCCTTAAAAATGACATATCGCGTTTTTAAAATTTAAAAAAAAAAACTTTAAAACAAAATATTTTTCAATTCCGGTTATTGAATTACTTATTTACTAACCATTAACCATTTGTTTTAATTTTTTAAAGTGTGTTTTGAGCGTGGACTCGATAGGGAAATATTTACCAGAATCTTCTCTACATATTATAAATTAAAGTCCCCCGCGTCATCTGTCTGCCTGTCTGTTCGCGATAAACTCGAAAACTGCTGAACGGATTTTCATGCGGTTTTCACCAATAGATAAAGTGTTTCGTGAGGAAGGTTTAGATATGTAATTTGTCAAGGATTTGTGTAAATTGGTTGAAATATAACGATAATTGTTAGAAGTGTCGGAAAAATCAAGCCGCCTGGTAGCTTTCATCGAAAACGCTGCCTAATCCTTTTGGGATATAACAAAACAATGCATGGTGGGATATTCCTCTTTTATAGATCTACAAAAAAGTCCGCGAAGGCATATATCTATCTTTCACGGATAGCTTACTATACCCATTCTATCTTCTAAAAAAATGATCACGTACATTTCGATAATTGAAAAGTTATTTAGACGGATACAGTATTAATCCTTATTAACTTAAATACGTTAGTTACTCCAAGCATTTCATGCACATTATTATAGTCTTTCACACCATCTCTACGTATTATAAATTAGTGTCCTCCGCGGCATCTGTCTCTTTGCGATAAACTCAAAGACGGCGGTGGTTATAAAGGTTGGATATCCATCCAGTAGATGGCGTTGTGTTTTATTAGCCACAGCAACGCGTCGCCGGGTCAGCTAGTAAATTATATTAATTATGCATTAAACCGCTTACTCGTTAATACGGAATATTTTTTATTTAAACAGTTAGATTTAGCTTTATTATTACGAAAAGTGAGTATTTATGTCGTGGGAGACCAAAAAACATGCAAAAAACATGCTTTTAACATTTTAATTTTGTTAAAATTAATCCACTCACGCGGTAAACGCCATTGTTTATTCATCTTTTTTATTTTAACATTTCATAGACAAGCAATCAATGCTGCCAATCATAGAAAAAATATTTTTGCGTAAAACAAAGTGAATGCATTATTGACAAGTTTGTACCTGTATTTATAACAGTAGAACGTGGAAAGAAATGTATTAGAATAATTACACAAACCAGCTAGACAAACCCTGCTTTGCCAAACAAACCATTCTAAACCTGGGATGTTTTTTAAAATTATGATGAAATGCGAGTTTATTTTAGAGAATTTATTTTGTAAGATTGGTACTTCCGACAAATGTCATATTTGATTGTCTATTAGTTAAAAAAGGAACATTCCGTACAGTGTTACTGAAGCTCCCGATTTTTCGGGAGATCTCCCGATTTTTAACTTCATCTACCGATCTGCCGGAATGGCATCAAAATCTCCCGATTTTTCGAAGTTCTCAGCGATTTATCGTTTCTCGTCGATTCTTCGTTTATGGTCCGCTAAACAGGAAAATAATTGACTATGGTTAAAAAAAAAAACTAATAAATTCCCCAGTTACGGGGATTGACCAGAAGAATTACAAAAAACTGCAATCTAAGCATATCTCTATTATATATCCATACAAACTACAAACCGATCATCTATGAATTATGAGCTGGAATTTATAATTTACTACGTAACGCCTTTTTTGAAAATTCATAGTGGAGAAAAACCTTTTTTATGTTCCGAGTGTAACTATGCATTTACTAAGAAGATAAATCTAAAAAATCGTAAGTTTTCCCATAGTGGATAAAAACCTTTTTCGTGACCTGGCTGCAAATATATATGTTCTACAAAATAACAACTAAAACGTCACATATTTTCCCACAGAGGAGAAAAATCTTTTTCATGTCCCGACTGCATCTATTCATGTTCTCAAAAGGGACGTCCAAGAACCGACTCCCTCCCCTTTCCCCAAGGTCGAAGTTTCTCAAAAATTTGTGCGGAGTTGCCAGACGTAAAATAAGTCACCGTTGAACGTTAGGGAAAATTGCATTATTCCACGGGCAACATCTACAATAGTCGTATTGACGGCGCTGTTTATGAGTTTTTTCGTATGTTGCTTCGGAATAATAATAGGGATTCGAATTATTGACAAGGGAGAAATTTCATTATAATAATTCTGGTAATTTCCCGATTTCTTCAAAATTCTCCCATTTTCTCCCGATTTTTAGGCAAAAATTCTCCCGATTTTGAAGTTTTGGGTTCGGTAACACTGATTCCGTGTTATCCGTGCAATTAAATTTCGACAACACGAATGTTCCGTATTATCCGTGAGGTGGACTAACTGCATATTTACCTAAATTATGACTAAATTCCATTTGACTAATTTCCATTCCATTCCAACATTGTAGTACTAAGTGTAACGTATAAGTAAAATTACAGTTCAAATCAGTTATCTCAAGAAATTGGAGAGAATTCGATTTCGAGGCATTTTGCAACAAATTGAAAGCGTCGCCTCTCTGTAATAAGAAAAAGCATAGCGAGAGCCAAGTAGAAAAGTAGCTCTATATAATTCTACGCTACGGGCATTACTCGATAAAAATGCTCCTTTCACAGAGAAGGTCTGCCGCGTTAGGAATTGCAGCAAATGGTTTGATGCCGAATGTCTGCAAAGGAAAAGGGAAATGCGGAAATTTGAGCACATTTATAGACGAAATCCGACTTTCAGCAATCGGCAGCTCTGGATTGCCCATCAAAACGTGTACAAAGAAGAAATCACACAGAAAAAATCAAACTTTTGGTGTGACCAAATTGAATCAGAAAAAGGCCCGCGAAAACTCTGGCAAAATATAAAGATATTGTCTGGAGAGAGCAACATAAAGGTCGATTCCTCTCTTGACACGAATAGCCTTGCATCACACTTCCGAAGTAAGGTTGAAAAATTCGAGACCTCAGTGTGTAAGGATCTCCTTCTGTCGCAGCACCAAGTCTGCTCTCTGGTGACTTCACTACTTTCGCAGCAATAACGGAAGATGTCACGCGTGCTGTGAAATCTTGTCCTAATAAACAATGCGCTCAACACCCCATACCTACCTGGCTCTTGAAAAAATGTCTTCCGGATATAGCGCCTGTAATTACCGCAATTATTCAGAAGTCACTAGTAAATTCATTTGTACCGGGAATACTTAAAAAATCAATTATAACTCCGATTCTAAAAAAAACCAAACCTTGATACTGACAATACGGATGATTACAGGCCAATATCCAACCTACCTTTTCTATCAAAACTGCTTGAGAAAATCGTTGCCAAACAATTGGTGGGGTACTTGAACTCCGCCGGTCTATTTGCCAAAAATCAATCCGCTTATCGACAGTTTCATTCAACAGAAACTGTGCTTTTGCGGGTAATTTCAGATCTGATCATCGGGATGGAAGCAGGTAAGTTGGGTTTGGTATCTGTTCTTGACATGAGTGCGGCTTTCGTAGATCACAGAATTTTATTAAATGTGCTTGAAACCGAATTTGGCGTTCGAGGTGATGTCCTTCAATGGATGACATCGTACCTGTCTGAACGAGTAGCTTCAGTAACTTTCAATAAATATACATCACCTAAAAGTTCCATCGAATTTGGAGTTCCCCAGGGTTCTGTCCTGGGTCCCATTCTCTTCATTTTATATACGAATCGTCTCAAACGACTCATTCACTCAGCTGGCTTTGAATCACAAGGCTACGCGGATGATTTTTTTATTTTCAAGTTTTGCTCCCCGGATGAAAAAGACGTTCTTAAAAACGAGGTGATTAGCTTCATTAACACAGTCTCAAGTTGGATGTCTGTCAATAAACTCAAACTTAATCCGACAAAGACGGAATTTATTTGGATAGCTTCTCCTGGAAGGCAAGCTCTCATCGATTTCAGTCCAATCCGTATTCAGGACACAGATATAATTCCTTCTACAGAAATAAAATTTCTGGGTTTCACTCTTGACAATAGTCTTTCTCTTGAATCGCAAATTTCAAAAGCTGTGAGTTCTGGCTTTTTTCATCTACGGCAGATAAAGTCAATCAGGAGATACCTTCCCTCTGATGGAGCAAAATCCCTCATAAATTCGTTCGTTGTCTCGCGAATGGACTATTGTAATAGAAGACAGAACAGCTTACAACAAAATGGCAAAGGAAACCAAGAGAATCATAAATAGGTCAAAATTGGAGCACGACCTGCAGATCAGCAGAAAGCTGGCTGCATGCCCGCATGGCAGCAGGCAATTCTGGTCGCTTGCAGGCTCAATAGGCCGCAATTTCTGCAAATCCGGTCTGCCACCTCTCACCAGACCTGACGGCTCACTAGCAAACACCGCCACCGAAAAGGCAAACTTATTAGGTTAAATGTTTGCGGATAACTCAACCCTCGATGACCAAGGTGCTGTCCCGACGTCGGTTCCTCACTGCGGTTTTCGTATGAAAAAGCTAAGGATCCGGCATCGGGAAGTACTCCATGTTTTACGAGGGCTAGATGTTAATAAAGCTAGTGGGCCTGATGGAATACCTGCCCTGGTACTGCAGAGGTGCGCTGCAGAAATAGCTCCAATTTTGACGAAGCTTTTTAAAATGTCCCTGAAGACTGGCTCTGTGCCCTCTGGTTGGAAAAAAGCGGTTATCCATTCTATTCCAAAGAAGGGTGACCGCTCCAACCCGGCCAACTACCGCACCATAGCGATCACATCAGTTCTGTCTAAGGTGATGGAACGTGTGATCAACGACAAACTGCTCACATACCTCGAGAAGAACAAAATTATTAACGACCGTCAATACGGATTCCGGCGGAACCGCTCGTGCGGTGATCTTCTTGCGTATGTGACGCATGTTTGGGGGTGGTGCCTGGAACGTTTTGGTGAGACCCAAACGGTTGCACTGGACATTTCCAAGAGATGGTTTCATCTCTTCCTCACACTCGATAAATGCTGGCGTCCCACAGGGATCGGTTCTGTCTCCGACTTTGTTTTTGTTGCACATCAACGACCTTTTGTCATGTGCACCAATTCACTGTTACGCCGATGACAGTACAGTCCATGATAGCTTTTTGTTTGACAAGCCCCCAAAGGGCTCACAAACCCCAATGGCTCGGAGGGCTTTGAAGCAAAGAATGGACGGTTACCTTGAGAGTGTTTTCTCTTGGGGTAAAAATAATCTCGTTGAATTTAATGTTTCGAAGACCAATCTTGTCTGATTACGTCTAAAAGGGATCGAAATGAATATCTAGTATCCTTCAACGGAAGCAATCTTCCGAACAGGCCCTCCATTGATATGCTTGGTGTAACCCTAAGTGACCAGCTCAGGTATGGGGGCTCCATCGAAGCCAAAGTAAAGTTAGCCTCCCAAAAACTGGGCGTACTGTACAGGGGCCGCAGATACTTTAATAGTACACAACTGCTAACCCTGTACAAATCACAAGTGCGCCCCACGGTTGAATTTGGCAGCCACCTCTGGTCTGGAGCTCCAAAATACCTGAAAAATACCCTGGACTCTGTGCAGAAACGGGCGGTCCGTTTAATAGATTCTCCCATCTTAACAGACGGATTGCAATGTTTAGAGCACAGGCGTCGGGTGGGAATGCTATCCTTGTTCTACCGGTATTACAATGGAAGATGATCTGAGGAACTAGCATCATTGATCCCTTCGGCACCGGTGCAGTCGGGAAACACGCCAAACGCGTGCCCAACATTTGTACACGGTTGACATTTGTCACATGAGAACGGGTCGTTTCTTCGACTCGTTCTTGTGTTCAACAGCTCAGCTGTGGAATGATTTGCCGGCCTCTGTGTTTCCTCCTTCCTATAACATGGGTCTCTTCAAGACCAATGTTCATTCCTTCCTCTCCTCAAAAAGACCCTCCACACAGCATCCCAGATGACATAGGCCCTAAGGCAGATTATTTTCCTCAGGACCTTCTGTGTGGAGTTAATGTAAAAAAAAAAAAAGTGCATATGCTGGCCTACCTAAGACACAATTAAATAGAATACAGTCCGTTTTCAATGCTGCGGCGAGAATGATTTTTGGTGAATCTAAGTACTGTCATATAACCCCGCTTCTAAGGGATCGTCTTCATTGGCTTCGATGTCCTGAAAGAATAGAGTTCAAGATCTGCTTAATGACCTTCAAAGCATTGCAAGGAATGGCGCCAGCCTATATATCGGAACTATGTGTCCGAGATTATTATTACTACAAAACTTAAGCGAGAGACAGCTTACTCTAAGGTCAGCAGATCTAGATGTTACTAATTGTCTAATCGAACTTTCTAGGTCAAATCGAGCTGTTTACTATGATCGCTCTTTTCATGTAACTGGCCCTCTCATTTGGAATAAACTTCCCCCAGCTCTTACTAATATCCAGAATTTGGCTGAATTTAATCGGGCTTTAAAAACAAAATTATTTAAAAAATCATACCATTCATAACATCTTTTCAATATACGTAATAATAATAAGCCATGTTCTCAAGTTTCCCGTAATTGTTTGGTTTCGGTTTCCTCATAATTGTATTTTTATTTTATGTTTAATATCCGAATTCATGTCAGAATATTTATCATTTCTGAACGCAAACTGCCTTTCTGTTAGTATATTATATTTTAGTTTTAAAGTTCTTGTTTTGTCCTGTGTTACAATAGCACCACTATTGTCTATTATTATTTTTGTTCCATGTGTGCTATAACAGCACTATCTTTAGTTAATTTTGTTCTTCTGTTATTGTTTTGTAAATACTGTATATTCTTTTATTTTTTTCTCAATATTATAAGGAGCACTGTAGGATTATTTTTAAATTTATTATAGTTAAGCGCACTTGAAGTGAAATGTCACAAAACTGCGCTATATAAATATAATGTTATTATTATTAACTGAATAGTTCGGGGGCATGCTCAATTAAGGTCTAAAGCGCCCCAGAACTTACTTTCAGACAGTAGTAGGTACTCGGCTGCAGACAGATTGTGAAATATACAAGCCGGCTACAATGTTTGGTAATCTATCTCTTTCATTATCTAAAGAGATTCTCCCACCATCAAATTATTAACAATTATTAGTAACATCCAATAGTGACATACTTACTGTTGGCTAGATCCATGCTTTATAAATATTGTTTTAGTTTAAAAACAAAGATGTTAAGCATTATGATTCAAAATTCAAATAACAATACTACTTTGAATGCATCCATTTGTTGTATAATATTACTATTTGTTTACGTCAAAGTTATGTCAAAATCTTGCCTACTTGCCTTTGCTTTAGGCTTGTTGAAAAAATATCGATATATCGATATTTTTAATTCAAAATGTCGATATTTTTAGCCGATATATTTTGATCCGATATATCGATACCAAATAGCCAATATCGAAAGTTGTATCAAAAACGATATTTTTTAAAATTTATGTATTTAAAGTCACTAGAATCCAAAACCGTATAGGAACGAACGGAAAAAAAGTAACTGTATTGGGTCATGACATCTGGCGGTTGAAATTTTAACTATTAATAGCTTACAAATCTATTGTATTTGCATTAATATTTGTGATCACCAATACTATATCATGTGTGTATGTACATACATAGAAATGTATGCTATTTTTCGCCATTTTTTTTCTAAGCCACTCCTATGTGTTGGTTCCCAATTGTCTATAATTATTGACTTTACCTTGTTCCAAACACGAAGTCCTTTTTGACAGATTAATACGCCGTATGCATCTCAGTTTACATATAATTAAGTTAGAAGACAGCTTTTTAGTTTTTAAAAAATACCTTCATTTTTATTGAGATTTTTGTACATTAAAAAAAGCAAATTGTGTACAAAAATTACTATTGATAATATTGAGCTGAATACACTATTATTTTAAAAACGCAAAATCTCTTGAAAATTTGACCGATATATCGATATTTTTTCCTCGATAAATCGACGTCGATATTGATATTTTAAGAAATATCGATACATCGATATATCGATATTTTTTTCACTTTCGAGATCCCTACTTTGCTTGCTTGTCTCGTCTTCTTTCCTTCTTTGGCAGATTGCATAGATGTCATAGATCATCCATAGATAGATTTCTAGTGGCCTTCGTTCTTCGTTCTCGTTCACTGAGCATTTGGCTAGAAAGAGGTAGAACTTGATTGTCACGTTTCACCATAGACAAAAAAAACAGACATCACTTTTCTGTAATGTCTTTCAAAAATCAACAAAATTTGTCGCAAATCAGCCGAGCGATTCCGTAATTATTGTGATACGAGAACGATATCATACGAGATGTGCTGTCAGATTTGTGCATAGATTTGTGCAATTTTGTGTAATTTTCTATGGTTGTCAAAATGTCAATTGCCTTTTCAATCCAATGCTAACTGGGGATTGGTTTATTTATGTTTATGGCTATCTGCTAACTTCGCCGGTTTTAAGTAGTTTAAAACACGAAATACTGTAAAAATGCATGATTATTTATCCACTAATGTATGTTTAAAGTTGTGGTAATTATCGGTTCGGACTGGCCACGCTTATTACGAATAATTTTTAAAAAAACTTTAGATTCGCCTTAATTACTATAAAAGGAAACTTTTTGGCTTTGGGGCGGCGGAAAATAATGCATTTTAATTTTCAATTGCATAAAACCAAAATTCACTTCGCGAACCGACACAGCGAAAATCCGCGGCCGTACCTGTCACTGTTATGTTGGTATCCTTGATAAATTAATACGATTATAGCCGACTTCGTGGAATACCTACATGAAATACCGCGAAATTATGAAAACACAGCAGAATAAGGAACTCCAGTGAAAAATATTATGGCTTTGAAAAAATATGTTCATATAGACCAAGAAACGCTGATTCTGAATATATAAGTTTTATTTCATAATATTAAATGCAGAGTTTTTAATAAATTATTAAAAAGTGCATTTTTAAACCTCTTCGGAAAACACAGCGTTAAGTTGGCATTACTGAAATGGTTAACCGTGACGTCACAGTTAACCTGTCACCTGTGTATTGTATTGTATTGACATTTGAAATGACTTGAAGTGCACACGTACCTATGCAATTCAACATTTCGTGTTTTTGGTTTATTTTCATACTGTTTATAGAGATTTAGATAAATAATAGTTATTGTGTTTATTGAAACATAATTTAGGCCCTCAACAATTTACGAAAAGGGCTATATTTGCGGACAATCTGCAATAAATTTTGTCTATTTGAGGTTAAAGTCGTCCTATTTTGACATTTTGTTATGTATTTTCAAATTGTTTTTAGTATAGGGCTTTTTATACAAGTTGTTACACACTCGTCATGATCAGTGTATTATAAATACCAGTGTTTCTGTATGTATTATACATAAAACAATGTATCTACAAAGTAACGCCTGACACAAAACACGATGTCACATGTATTTGCAATGAAAGAGATGATTTATTGTTTTTATATTGCACTTTGATTAAATACAATAACAGTAGCGGTGAAATGTGGACATTTTACCAATGTTTTTCTATATTAAAAGCAGTTAATCTTAAATAAAAACGCCTCAATTTCTCACACAAAAGTCATTGAGTCATCCTATATTAATTTTATTCCGCCATTTTCTTAAATTCAAAATCAGGGATGCTCAGCCCAAGAAAATTATTTCCCTAGATTTCGAAGTGAAATTTTACATTTACGCAATTATCTACGTAGCCACCCGATTGTGTAACACTAATCCTGTTATATGTTAATTAATATGATAATTAATTGGAAAGATATCGGAACTTGGTAAATATACTAATAATACCGTGATTTTCCAAATAAAACACTTTTTGCTACGTGAAGTAATAATTTAAAAGTACGAATACACTCACCACTGAATTAGAAACTGAATTCCAAATAAAAAAAAACACTTTGCAAAATAAAAATCATAAGCAACCCGCCGCTCATTTGTACCAAGCGTGGTATTTTGAAGACGGTACGTTCCATAATATCATTTTGAGTTGTCAGTGTTAAAAATAACATTGCATGTAAGTACATGAACAATAATTAAGATTCATAGGAATTCCAAAAAATATATATACGTATATATATATATATATATAAATATTACCAGTAATATTGTCATATGTAATAAAATTTTTGCCAGAGTTCGAAATTTCCCTAGATTTTGTCCTGATTTCCCTTATCCCTAAAAAATATTTTTCTCCCCTAGATCTAGGGAAATTTCCCTCGACATGACATCACTGATTCAAAATGACAACTTAAAAAGTAAAAAACTATCGGTGGGTGAAGACGTCACACAATTCACCATAGATACGGTGCGTTTCTGGGAGTCTTTAAAAATTAAAACTTTGACAATTATTTTAACTATTAAAACTAACTATAAAAATAAAAATAAAAATGCAGTTATTTAAGTTTGAAGGTCTTTATTCATTAAAAAAAAAAAAATTGGACTGGAGTTCTCTATTATTATGTTAACAAACCTCTATTCGTATATATTTGTTATTACGAAATTTAGAATATTAAATGGATAAAGGCCTTTAGGCCATGACGTTATATAAACCTTTAGGCAAGTTTTTTTACATTGAAAAATTTTTGGAGATCGCTGGCAACGGTTAATATGCACTTTTTTGAAAAAACCTTTTGATTCACCTTAATTACATTAAAAGGCAACTATTTGCATTGGGGGAAGTGGAAAATATTTCATTCTAAATTTCGATTACGTAAAATTAAAATTAGCTTTCGTCTTGTGAGATTGTACGCCAGAATCACAAACCATGTCACACAATCCTAGCGTAGCCGCTAAACTAACTGGGATGTTTTTCTTGCCCTGACGCGAGTAGGCGTTATAAAGGGGCACTTTCTTTTGTATCACAAACCATGTTACACAAGCAAGCCCGCTAGACAAATTTCATAATTAAGCTGGGAACATACTAGGCCCACACCACGCTACGCGACGTGGGTAGACGTCATCATTTCCATATCTGGACTACTTACCATCCATACATTTTCTATGGAAACGGGTGCTTTAGAATCACACTAGCCCCACGCAACGCAAACCGACGCCCCCAACGCGACGCGGATATGCCGCAGCCAGATCGGCGTGGGCCATGTGGAAGATGGAGGGGGTATGGTCACGCCTACTACGAGATGATTTTACATCTTTCTGGTGTTATCTAAGCATCTAACGTTATGTTTCGCTATAAAATAAAATGGATGACGAACAGTTCATTGAAACTGTTAGACGACACGAAGTTATTTATAAAATCAAATTACAGGATTATAGAGATTCTGCATACGCAGTGCAGCTTGGGAGGAAATTTCAGCCATTCATGGCATGACTTTCAATATTATACCCCAATAATTAATGACAATCAAACCCGACACACTGCCAGTCTTTCTCTGATCCGAATGGACTTTCGAAGACGTGTGTTTTCTTTTTTAATGTCATATTCAATTATGCTGTGAAGCTCTTTAAATACCACTTTACTCATACGGAAGTACTTGAAGAATCGTCCGTCATCAGATTCTAGTTCCTTTACTAAAGTATGGAACTCTCCAAACAACAAACTCTCTTTGTTTGTTAATGTTGTGCACCCAAATACTTCTCACTTTTTTCTTTTTACGAGAATATTGATTTAATAATAATAATCGTAGCAAATTATTAGATTTTCAAAGGGCATTCGAAACTATAGATCGAGACATACTAATAAGAAAGCTAAAAGAAATTGGTTTCTCATCTGTAGCCATTAAATTAATACAAGAGTATTTGAGAGACAGAAAGCAGGTAACAAAAATAAATAATTAATTTTAAAAACCAATGGAAAATAAGTTAGGAGTACCACAGGGATCGGTCCTTGGACCTCTATTGTTCATACTCTATATTAATGACATGGTGAAAATATTTTCAAAATGCAAAGTACGACTATTTGCCGATGATACACTAATATACTTAATTGGAGATAACTATGAAGAACTAATACACATTTTAAATAATGAACTAAATGATGTATCAAGGTGGCTAAAAATAAATAAGCTTAAATTAAATATTAAAAAAAAAAAAAACAAAATGTATGGTGATTGGATACAAGAAGACATCCAGTGAAAGCAAAATTAAAATTGATGGTGAAATTATCGAAAATGTTACTGAAATGAAATACTTAGGAGTTATATTAGACTCCAAACTAAACTTCAATAGAATATATACTGAATACACCCAAAAGAAAATTGGCAAAAAGATATCTTTTTTTGGAAGAATTCGGCCAAAAATTTCTAGAAAAACTGCAATCACCATATACAATTCAATTATTGCTCCACACTTCAACTACTGCTCAACTATACTTTTCCTATGTAACGAAAGAGAAAAAAATAAGTTACAAATTCTCCAAAACAGGGCAATGAGAATAATTCTTCGACGAAACAGATTTTCAAAAATAATTAAAATGTTAAAGGAACTAAATTGGTTGACCGTGAAACAGATGCTGACCTTGAACACGGTGGTATTTATCCACAAAATATTGAACAACACGTTACCAAAATACTTCTCAAATAAAAGTTTATACAATAAAGACATTCACAGATATAACACAAGGACGTGCAAGAAAATTAGGCTACAAAAAAGGACAAAGCGAATACGCAGAACAGTGAACAAAGGGAATGAAGTTGTATAACACACTACCAGAAACTTTAAAGTCCGCACCAATTGGAAAGTTCAAGATGTATTGTAGGAGCTACATAAAACTTGAAAAAATATAGTGAATATGAAATATTATAATCAATTAGAAATTTGTAAACTTAAATGTACAAATTACTAAAATAAAAATTATTACTATTATTATTATCAATTATTACCTAGGTAAAGGTGTTTATATTGCGAGGATTAGATTGATGGTGAACTTTATCCACCGGGTGCAGTGTGACGATTATACTCATCCTCGGCGGGACTGCCTGAACTCTTCTTCCTTTATATATTAATAAACTTTTATTTCAGTTACATCAAGTGGCGGAGATGAGACGTGATACAGTGAAATAAATAATTAACAACATGTACGCACTCGCATACTGCCTGCTAACAATGTATGTCTGGTCATTGGAGGTCTAGAGTCATTTTAATAAAAAGTAGATTCTTTATAAACAAAAATTAGAGTCTTGACGTGTATGGTGAAGGAGGAAACCATCTGTTTCCTTTGAACGCTGTGGGAAAGTGGTGGACAAACTCCAAAGTTTACATATTTTTGTATAAAGCTTTTTGTTTTTGTGTTTTTTATTTTTTTTTGTACTGTTTTTGTGCTTGTAATTTGTGCTATTATTTTTTGTGTATTCGCATTTATTGTACATTTTATATAAAAGTTTACAGAGTTATCATATTAAGCCAAATAATGTATTAATGGATATTCCATTGGATATATGAACAGTTATTATTATTTTTTTTTTACAGTGAATACCGCACAAGAATCTCAACTGCTCCCGTCTGGAGCCAGTGAGACTATGGCATCCCCAATTGGGGTATGTTGTGAGGCTGAAGGTAGTGGGGAGGGGAAGGAGGTGGGGAAGAGGAAGGTTGGGAAGTACCTGGCTATTCAGATCTGGTCACCAAACACGGCTAAAGCCATTTTCAAGCAACGTTTCAATTCTGAATGGTGGTCTTACACCAGGGCGATACTGATAGTATCTTCCACTCTGGAACATGCCGCAAATATACTATATATTATGTTAAATGAATTAATTGTGAAATAACACAAATTAATCAAATAAAATTTATTTGCGCATGCCGGGTTCGAACCCACGACCTCCGGATTGTGAGTCAAGAGTCTTACCCACTGGACTACGGAGGTCGTACGGTAGTTATATAATACTTGTCATATTAATATTGTTAATCATATTAACAGTAATAATATGACGAGTCCTCGAGGTAGTTACATTGTTCTTGTCATATTATTACTGTTAATTATATGACGAGTACAATGTACCTTGAAGATAAGCTGTAATACAGGCGTGAATACGTTATGGCCCGATCAACATTAGTTTCTGACTGACGCTCAATCTATCGGTGGAACCGACTCTGCATTTTTATCTCTGTGTTGTTTATCCTGTCTTTTTGAAAATAAAAATATATAAAACATGCACCTGTGAGTTTTTTATTTTTCTAATGTATTGATTTTTCATCTCCTCGGGATAACAGGTTTCCATCTGACAAAGCTCCCTCCTGAAAAAATGAGCTGTAAAAAACTATGTAAATCTCATTTTCTCAGAACCATCTTTGTCACATGGAACCTCGTTGTCCTGGGGAAAGTTTTTACATTTTTCTGCTTTGCGATTTTTTTAAAAATAATTTATTGAGCTAATGAAGTAGGTCGAGTATATTGTCTATGATAGGCCTTGTACCATTGTTTATGACAAATGGCCTTAAACTCCCCTTCTACCAATATCGGGTTTGTTTTTCTGTGGTGAAGTTGTTGTCAAAATTTGTCCCATAGAAAAGGCCCGAAGATATCGATCTAGGGATTGGTATATTTATGCCGCAAACTGTCAAAAAGAATAGATAGGCCATTAGTTCATTTATGAGATAGGCTTTTATATATAAATAAAACAAAGTAACAAAGCCCTATAACGAAATTTGTGCTGCACGGTTCGTTTATGTTTTTTTTATATAACGAAAATGGCCTTGAATACTATTGCAAATCAACGTATTATATTAACTGGAGATAGAGAAAGGTAAATAATTGCGTACCATACCGCAAACTATTATTATTCGTACTTTTTAAAAATTTCTTTGACTGATGATTTCATGTTTCAGGTTCAAGGAGCTGCTACGTCGAAGACTTTTAGAGTGTGGCTGGAGGGACCAAGTGAGGTTGCTCTGCCGTGATGCGGTGAAAGACAGCGAAGGAGCAGCCATAAGCATTGATACTCTGGTGACTAAAGTTACACCGAGGGCTCGATCTCTTGTCTCAGACACCGTTAAGAAAGAGTTGTTGCAAATTATCAAAAACCATTTGCTAACTCAAAAGGAATAATCCCCGATTCACTTTCAATGTATTTCATAATATTTCTACTTATCAAATGTAACAAGTGTACCCCGAAACTTTATTTCTTTTAAATATTTGGTAGAAATGCATGGCGACAGCACTTGTTTTTCATATTGAATAAGTTGTTTATATTTTTTCAGCATTCTACCTACCTACGTAAAAAATTCTAGACATTTTGTTTTGAAGAGTTTTAATTTTCAATGTATATTTGTTACTTTATATTTTAATTTTCTGCTACCGGTTTCGACACATCTGTGTCATTCACTAGCAAACTTAAAACTAACTTAAAAATTCTTTACAAGTACAAAAATGATTAGATTTAATTAGGTGGGGGGGTAGTGGGAGGGGAAGAAAGGGTGGGAGAAGTCAACATTACACTTTATTACTTTGTTTCCTACCGTTTCTTTCTCTACCACTACCCTCTCGTAATTAAATCTTATCATTTTTGTACTTGTTTACAATTTTTAAGTTTGCTAGTGAATGACACGCTTGTGTCGAAACCGGTAGCAGAAATTTAAAATATAAAGTAACAAATGTACATTGAAAATGAAAACTTTTCAAACAAAATGAATAAGTTTGATAAAAACACCATACTTTCAACGTAAGTCAATGTCTAACTATGTGGTTTTTGTGATTTCCCCCTAATGTTGGTTTATGTAGGACAACACTCTATTCAGATATTTTAAAACAATTTTCATTAAAAAGTGCTGTCGTCATGCGAAATGTTTAGTGCATATAAGTTTTTTTCAACAACTAGTTAGTAATAACTGTTTAAAAATGCCAAATAAATTAATACATGTATTTCTTTAAGCAAAATCTTTATTTTAATGTGGGTTTGTAGCATTCATCTCTCTCCCCTCTATATAGCCATCCCGTATCTTGGGTGGAGTAAGTATAAAAAGATTTTTAATTTCTGTATTTCTATTTCGGAAATCGCCTGTTTTTGGATGTGGTAAATTTTTCCATGCTTCGGAATGCACAAAAGATGGCCACATCCAAAATTGGATTGCTTTAAAATGGGAAATTTCCGCATCCCGATGCTTTCCTTCGGGACAACGGGACAGGGTTCGTTCCATTAATTTATTATCAGCTTTCTACCTTTCTGAAAATATATTGAGTGGTTTTGGGATGTTAGTCCTGCCAGGTTATCTTAATATATTTAGTGGTTTTGGGTTGTTAGTCCAGCCAGGTTATCTTAATATATTGAGTGATTTTGGGTTGTTAGTTCTGCCAGGTTATCTTAATATATTGAGTGGTTTTGGGTTGTTAGTCCTGCCAGGTTATCTTAATATATTGAGTGATTTTGGGTTGTTAGTCCTGCCAGGTTATCTTAATATATTGAGTGGTTTTGGGTTGTTAGTCCTGCCAGGTTATTTTAATATATTGAGTGATTTTGGGTTTAGTCCTGCCAGGTTATCTTAATATATTGAATGGTTTTGGGTTGTTAGTCCTGCCAGGTTATCTTAATATATTGAGTGATTTTGGGTTGTTAGTCCTGCCAGGTTATCATAATATATTGAGTGATTTTGGGTTGTTAGTTAGTTCTGCCAGGTTATCTTAATATATTGAGTGGTTTTGGGTTGTTAGTCCTGCCAGGTTATCTTAATATATTGAGTGATTTTGGGTTGTTAGTCCTGCCAGGTTATCTTAATATATTGAGTGGTTTTGGGTTGTTAGTCCTGCCAGGTTATCTTAATACATTGAGTGATTTTGGGTTGTTAGTCCTGCCAGGTTATCTTAATATATTGAGTGGTTTTGGGTTGTTAGTCCTGCCAGGTTATCTTAATATATTGAGTGATTTTGGGTTGTTAGTCCTGCCAGGTTATTTTAATATATTGAGTGATTTTGGGTTTAGTCCTGCCAGGTTATCTTAATATATTGAATGGTTTTGGGTTGTTAGTCCTGCCAGGTTATCTTAATATATTGAGTGATTTTGGGTTGTTAGTCCTGCCAGGTTATCATAATATATTGAGTGATTTTGGGTTGTTAGTTAGTTCTGCCAGGTTATCTTAATATATTGAGTGGTTTTGGGTTGTTAGTCCTGCCAGGTTATCTTAATATATTGAGTGATTTTGGGTTGTTAGTCCTGCCAGGTTATCTTAATATATTGAGTGGTTTTGGGTTGTTAGTCCTGCCAGGTTATCTTAATATATTGAGTGATTTTGGGTTGTTAGTCCTGCCAGGTTATCTTAATATATTGAGTGGTTTTGTGTTGTTAGTCCTGCCAGGTTATCTTAATATATTGAGTGGTTTTGGGTTGTTAGTCCTGCCAGGTTAACTTAATATATTGAGTGGTTTTGGGTTGTTAGTCCTGCCAGGTTATCTTAATATATTGAGTGGTTTTGGGTTGTTAGTCCTGCCAGGTTATCTTAATATATTGAGTGGTTTTGGGTTGTTAGTCCTGCCAGGTTATCTTAATATATTGAGTGATTTTGGGTTGTTAGTCCTGCCAGGTTATCATAATATATTGAGTGATTTTGGGTTGTTAGTTAGTTCTGCCAGGTTATCTTAATATATTGAGTGGTTTTGGGTTGTTAGTCCTGCCAGGTTATCTTAATATATTGAGTGATTTTGGGTTGTTAGTCCTGCCAGGTTATTTATTTATTTATATTTATTTATTTAAACGCCCAAAGGGCTTTTACATATAACGCAGTACATTTTTTTATTACAAACAAAATAAAGAGTTGACAAAATACAGGTATCATAAAATATAGAAAATAAAATAAAGGTTACATAAAATACAAGATGCAAAGTATTCCAGAACTATCTCGAATGTTGTCCCGAGCGAAGCCGGGTAACCCAGCTAGTATTAGATAATTTTCAAATATCCTCCATATCAACAATAATATTAATAAAAGTGCATAAAATTGGTATTCACAATAGTTAATGAAACAAGTTGAAATAGTTGGCACATAACGGCGTTTAAAGTTTGCCAAGTTAAAAATTGTTATCAAAACATCCATATTGTATAAGTATTTGTTACCAAGACTATGTAAAGGTTGTATTGTTGTATGTAATATGTATTCTTCTTTTCAATATAAATTGGGTAATGACTTGCTTATATTTGGTTAATGGTGTGTTGAATATGTCGACAACATCTTTATAGTCATTTCCCAAATTTTGTATGCGGCGAGCGGGAGTATACAACTGTGATTCTGTGTTGGAGTTATCACAATAGAACGGTAGATATTGCCTCGATGTTGGTTTGCGAGGTATATGAAAAGAAATCAAGTATAATAGTTCATGGCTGTCAATTATTGAATTTATGATTTTATATAAACATGTTAGGTCATTAACTATTCTACGTTCAGATAATTTTAATAAATTGAGTTGGCATAGTAGATAATCATAGTTGACACAATCCCTTGTAATACCCATTTTAAAATTAATAAATCTTAAGAATTTATTTTGAATTCTTTCTATCGTGAGCGAATGACTAGCGTAGCTAGGTGCCCATACTGTAGAGTTGTACTCAATTTGACTCCTAACCAAAGACATGTACAAATTTTTATAGGTTTGAATATTTTTAAATTGACTGCAAATTCTTATTATAAAGCCCAACATTTTCAAAGCTTTATTTGATGTAATTTCAATATGGTTTATAAAATTCAGTTTTTGATCAAAGTTTACACCCAAATCATTCACCTCGGTTACAGCTGTTAGCATTACATCATTGATGGAGTATTCGTAAATTATTGGATTTTTTATTCTATGAAATCTCATAATTAGACATTTACTTATATTTAGTTGTAGATAATTCTCTTGACACCAAACAAAAAGTTTAAGCAAGTTATTTGACAATGATTGACAGTCATTGATATTTCTTATGACTTTGAATATTTTCATATCGTCCGCAAACATTAAAACTTGGACATCATTGAAAATAGAAAGAACATCGTTCACAAATATTAAAAATAAAATTGGTCCCAAATGTGATCCTTGGGGAACACCGCTGGTAGCAATAAATTTATATGAAATAAAACCATCAATTTTAACAGCCAATTGCCTGTTACTTAAATAACTGTTAAACCACATGTATAAATACCCTGCTATTCCTAATTTGTGTAGCTTTTTTAACAGCAGGTCATGGTTAACTCTGTCGAATGCTTTGCTGAAATCAGTATAGACTGAATCAACTTGTAACTTCTTAGACATGGATTCGCATATAAAGTTTTGGTAAATTAAGAGATTGGACAAAGTAGATTTTCCAGAAGTGAAACCATGTTGGTTAGGTGAAATTACTGGCTTGATACAGTGAATGATTTTATTTAAAATAAGTTTCTCAAACAATTTTGGAATAGTTGATAAAAGGCAGATTGGTCTGTAATTGCTCACCTCATTTTTGTCTCCTTTTTTAAATATCGGGGTGAGGAAACTGTATTTCCATTTTTCAGGAAAGTGTCCTGTTTGTAATGACTGATTGAAAAGAAAATGTAGTGGATATGCAAGAGTGGTAGCGCAATTCTTTAAGAAAACAGGTGGGATATTATCAGGACCACCGCTCTTACTTATCTTAATATATTGAGTGGTTTTGGGTTGTTAGTCCTGCCAGGTTATCTTAATACATTGAGTGATTTTGGGTTGTTAGTCCTGCCAGGTTATCTTAATATATTGAGTGGTTTTGGGTTGTTAGTCCTGCCAGGTTATCTTAATATATTGAGTGATTTTGGGTTGTTAGTCCTGCCAGGTTATTTTAATATATTGAGTGATTTTGGGTTTAGTCCTGCCAGGTTATCTTAATATATTGAATGGTTTTGGGTTGTTAGTCCTGCCAGGTTATCTTAATATATTGAGTGATTTTGGGTTGTTAGTCCTGCCAGGTTATCATAATATATTGAGTGATTTTGGGTTGTTAGTTAGTCCTGCCAGGTTATCTTAATATATTGAGTGGTTTTGGGTTGTTAGTCCTGCCAGGTTATCTTAATACATTGAGTGATTTTGGGTTGTTAGTCCTGCCAGGTTATCTTAATATATTGAGTGGTTTTGGGTTGTTAGTCCTGCCAGGTTATCTTAATATATTGAGTGATTTTGGGTTGTTAGTCCTGCCAGGTTATCTTAATATATTGAGTGGTTTTGTGTTAGTCCTGCCAGGTTATCTTAATATATTGAGTGGTTTTGGGTTGTTAGTCCTGCCAGGTTATCTTAATATATTGAGTGATTTTGGGTTGTTAGTCCTGCCAGGTTATCTTAATATATTGAGTGGTTTTGGGTTGTTAGTCCTGCCAGGTTATCTTAATATATTGAGTGATTTTGGGTTGTTAGTCCTGCCAGTTTAACTTAATATATTGAGCGGTTTTGGGTTGTTAGTCCTGCCAGGTTATCTTAATATATTGAGTGATTTTGGGTTGTTAGTCCTGCCAGGTTATCTTAATATATTGAGTGGTTTTGGGTTGTTAGTCCTGCCAGGTTATCTTAATATATTGAGTGATTTTGGGTTGTTAGTCCTGCCAGGTTATCTTAATATATTGAGCGGTTTTGGGTTGTTAGTCCTGCCAGGTTATCTTAATATATTGAGTGATTTTGGGTTGTTAGTCCTGCCAGGTTATCTTAATATATTGAGTGGTTTTGGGTTGTTAGTCCTGCCAGGTTATCTTAAATTGGTATTAGTAAATAAAATAACAATTTAGTCAACATGAAATACAATACTCTATTTTTCAATAAAATTACAATAATATACATAATAATAATATAATATGAACATGATTAAAATTCATAAGAAGAAATTTTGAGTCATATAAGTAATACTGCAAAGTTAGCTGTCATGTAAATATAAAATATCAGATCATCAATCATTAATCAATCACATAACTTGTAAATTTATTTTGCCTACATTTGAATCACAGACATGCTTAAAGTTAAACAATGGTTGCCAATTAATTTTGAAGAAATAATTCAGTAATATGTAAAAACATTAAATCTAATTAAATAATTTTGTTTTGCTAAGGCCAGTACAGAGATACTTACAAGCTACGCAACTGTGATGCAACCACAAGTCTCTTTAAATCTGGTTTCCATACACGGCACTACCCAAATTATACTGAACTTAGAGATATGTACTTACAAGCTACGTGACTGTGACGCAACCACAAGTCTCTTTAAATCTGGTTTTAAGGCGCTACACAAATTATACTGAACTTGATGATATTTTTCACATGCAGCCATGGAGTTAATGCAACGTCAACTGACTCTAGCGACGAAGACAATATTGTTCTTCTTTATCTTATTACGTATAAGGCATAAAAAACAACCTAAAAAAAGATTTTGGCTTCACGCATTCAATGAAATAAATATTAATTGTGGAATATAGGAACTACATGAGAATGATGTCAAATGGACTTCTTACCAATCTCAATTCAAGCCTTCTCCACTCAATCCTTCCTTACGTATTCAGGTAATTTGTAGTTACATAAATATGGATATTTTCCCACCTCCATAACAAATTTAACATTCAAATCATGCTCGGACACCATTTCTGTCAAGTGAGTAGTAGATGCGAATGCAACTTGGGTAGCGCGCTTCCAGCACTGTCAGTAGCATGCTACTAACGTCATACCCGTTGTCGACGCACCGCGTTATGTACAAACACTAGAAAAATAGTATGGCGGATACTCATGACTGACACATAAGCTATGGCACAAAACTCGAGTCGCTTGTAAATATCTCCGTGCACCTTCGGCCTAAAGGTTTCAAAACATTAATTGCATAATATATGTATTATTGTTATAATTATGCCAAAAAAGGTAGTAGTTTTTTTCATTCAATTGAACGTGATTGAAGCAATGGAAAATATTTCAAATTTTGTGAAATAAGAAGTCTATGGTATGGGTACCTAGAAATAAATTACAAAACAAATTTTAAACAGACATGATAAAAAGTTATCGTTTAATATAAAATGATTTGCAGAGAAAAATCTCTAATAAATTTAGAGTAAAATTTCCAAAAAAGCGGGGTAGGTACTTGTGTATAAGGAATTTGTGTAAAATTAACAATATTAGGTATATTACAGTGGAACCCACTTATAAATTTTCCATATAAGAATATTCATACATAAGTTTTGTTTATACGGTCCCATGAAGGCTGAAATGCAAAAATGACCCAAATGTAAGGTTTTACCGCAAAATAAGTTCTTTTACGATCCCTTGGAAAACCTTATAAGGGAGTTTCATTGTACATATTAAAAAGTTAATAAATAAATATGAGTGGATTGTGAGAAATGTTAAAATGACTAGTATTTTCCATTACTTCACAAATGCTGATAAGCAATTATTGCGCGTATGGTCCAACAGATTGAAACCACCTCTTGTTCTCACTCTATTCAAATTGTAACAAAAAACATCAGGTACTTAATAAGGTAACATTTCCAGAGAAAAAACATGTAATATGGGTATTTATTACAAAATAATAGAAAACTGAAATTAATGAATTAACAAAATGGAATGTGTTTTTCAGGTTTTTAGAACTCCTAAGTTCTTGTCTTTTCTTGCCTTGTGCAAAAAAAATTGTTATGCGAAAAGTATTTGTGCCGGAACGATTCACTCGATTTAATCTATTTACAAAAAAAAATCTTTCAGTAGACTATAGAAAACTGAAATTAATGAATTAACAAAATGGAATGTGTTTTTCAGGTTTTTAGAACTCCTAAGTTCTTGTCTGTTCTTGCCTTGTGCAAAAAAAATTGTTATGTGAAAAGTATTTGTGCCGGAACGATTCACTCGATTTAATCTATTTACAAAAAAAAATCTTTCAGTAGACTACCTTAGTAAACATATACAGTACTCTCACTAATCCGCCACCCCAAAACCAGGGCAAGTGTCCAATTAGTGAATGTACGTAAGAGCAAGATGACAGAACCCGTCAGTACAAAGTACAAAGCTTGGTGTTCGAGTTTAGGCACGTGGTGGACTACTGAATTCGGCATACGAATATGGGCAAATTATACAGCTTGATTTTGTGCTTTCAAGTACTTAGTAAAAATATTGCAGATTATACTAGTAGTTGTTGGACAGTCAAGCAGCGGATTACTGAGAGATTACTGTATTATAATAATCTGAGATTTTGAAATCAGGATTTGAACTTCCAGCTTTAAAAAACACTTGATAAATAGATTGTTTTTAAAGTGGGAGAGAAAATCAATAGTTAATATAAATAGTATGTATTACATATATAAAAACAGCTCACCCTAAACTTTGTTTGCTGAAATAAGGTTGGACATCATCAGTGTTTTCTGGACGGTACCTCTAAGCACTCATTATTATGCTATCAGTTTCTTTATTGAGTTGAATCTTTGTTATTCTTGAGAAATCCTTATATTACCCTTAACCATAATTGGGAACATATTATTATAATGATTAATACTTGGTATCTGTGTTTTTATCGTCTTACCACTTGGCCTTTCACATCCTCGATTCAATCACCTGAGATTGCTTCAAATTAACACTACATTATATATATTATACGTTTAATACAAAATCTGGGTACATCGCACAACACTTATCTTGTATACGATACGTACTTTATAAGATTGTTCAAAATAGCTCACAATCCAAAAACATTATTAAAATGGCAAAATTTTAAACAAATAAAGTTATTTCATATTTACAATTATTTTTTAATGAGTGGTATAGCAAATGACTATTTTACGAAAATAAATAAATTGTGAAAAGTATAATTATTATAAGATATATGTGATAATATCAAGTATAGGTTTGGGAATGCACAATTCAAAAGAAGTTAAAAATAGCCAGTAACAACATACACATCATACTATATGTCTAACACAAATAAACTACCTTAGACAATTTCTACCTTTCAATTGGCACATTCTGATTTACTATCTACCTTTAAAATCTTGTTCCCGAAACAATAATAATATTATTGCAATACAAACTGTATGAAATAATTCATCAGTAAATGCAAAGAGAGCTTGCTTATTAGAAATGAAATGCGCAGATTTAGTTAAATACAGATAATCAATTCTACTTCAAAATAAATATGTATGTAAAAGTTTGCAAGAAATGTAATACATATTCATTTTTGTAAGTTGAAAGAATTTGAGCATATTTATAAGATACTCTTACATATCCAATAATTATAAAATATAATAATATGCACGTTGGAAGTTGGATGGTGTGAATGTAGTGGCAGAAACGAAATCATTTGCCAAAAATGTCAAGTAGTCACATTGTCAATGGAATGTAGACAAGTAGAAGTGGTGAGATCACAAATTTGAACCAAGTTTAGGTAGAAATGGGGGTACGTATACGAAAATGATCTATTTTTTCAGTGCTTGCTTTAAAAAATTATTAAATACACAACATGTTTAGTGATTGAAACTAAAAGAAATGTTAGTAATGGGGACTATGTAATTAACATATTGTTTGCGGGAGAGGTCTAAATATGAATAAAGCATTCAATATAAAGTAAAAAATTATTAATACACAACCAGCCTTACTAAAAAAAAGCCACAGCGCGACCGATTAACTGTGTTATTGCAATAACGTAAATAAACCTCGTATACACTAAAACACGTTTTATTACCAATAACGTTTCTTACGTGGTCACGCTGTTAAAACGCATTGAAGATGTGACAACGTTGTATATGGTTTTAATTTACTAGGAAACAATGTTGTTTTAATTTTTCTCCACAAGGGGCATTATTGGCGCGCCTATGCATTAGTTCTTCGACCCGCGACAGCCCGCGATGACAAAACAGCTCGGTGTGTTTTATGGCGGGATATCGAAAATTTTGTGATTTTACTTAATAATTTCTATTATAGTGACGAATTTACTCTTCTGTTCACATAATTGATATATTTACCATGTTATTTGTGTGGTTTACATCAGTTTAATCAAGTTATTGTACAAACGCCGTACTTTCAAAGTTGAACTGTCAGAATATTGTTTTTTATAGGTTACTTAAAAGATAAAATTTTCATTTTAAGATAATTTCTTAAAAGTGATAATTTTTTATAATATTAAAATCTAATACATACATGTGTTCGTTCGTAAACGTATCAAAAAAATTAACGTCTTTAGAGATGCAAGAAATCTGTTTTAAATTTCGGTATTATTTCTAAGTTATTTTTTTGGCAATAAAAAAAACTTTGAAATTTTTTATTATTTTTTTATTGGATACACGATGAAAAAGGGAGGTGATAGTTTCCTTCCAAATTTATTGCATAAAAGGACTGTGTTTTTTAAATTTGATTTTATTTAAATTTCTCTACATTTTGGTCAAAAATGTTGTGGAAGGAAATTTTTTTCCGAGTTTGAATCTTAAAATATGGCAGTTTTTGAAAGCTCAAGTGTATTTCAAATACACAAATCTAAAAGGTTATTTTATCTAGTTTTCATAAATGGTATTTGTTTTTACGACACCTTAAAAAATAAGAAATATATAGAACATTCAAAATACTATGGAAAAATTACAAATATCGTTCGGACATCAATGGTTAAAACAGAGATAAACTACCCTCTCAGGCCGTGGAAACCATGTATATTTCTTTCAAAGAACAAATTTTTAATTAGTAATGTTTTCACATCCGCGGCCGTTTGTCAATTGAATAAAATTTTCACTGGGTTTTTTAGTAAGGCTGAACATGTTTAGTGATTGAAACTAAAAGAAATGTTAGTAATGGGGACTATGTAATTAACATATTGTTTGTGGGAGAGGTCTAAATATGAATAAAGCATTCAATATAAAGTAAAAAATTATTAATACACAACATGTTTAGTGATTGAAACTAAAAGAAATGTTAGTAATGGGGACTATGTACTTAACATATTGTTTGCGGTAGAGGTCTAAATATGAATAAACCATTCAATATATTGAAAGCTTTACTTCAAAACAAGAAATAGTTCAGAAGTCGTAGCTACATATGTATTTGAAACGAAATTATGCATGCAAATTTTTAAAAATCATCCATTTTTCTGGGTGAATTGGCCAAAAACTACCGCAAACAAAGTGTTTAGAGCATTCTAAAAAGCTCTGAAATTTAAAACATTACAAAAAATTGAGCATTGGAAAATAGATTCAGTTATGAAGTAAAAGTTAAAATTATTGATTTTTATTTCCCTCATCGACTGATCGGTGAATAAAAGATTATTTACAACCCTAAAAGTTATTGCCTTCGTAATACAATGTACACACATCATTCCACCATATATAAATATAAACAGCTTTGTCATGGTCTAACAAATAAAACATATTATATACAAAACACCAATAAAGATAGGAGTCTAGGAAGGAGGGGCGCGGCGCAGAAATGTGCGGCCGGAAGAGGGAAGAGTGCGCGCCAGGAGCACCAGGGAGGAGGCGAGTGCCAGGCGCGCCGGAGCCGAGCGGCCGCCAGGCAGCCGCACCAGCACTGAGGCCACGGCCGCCAAACCGTCCGCAGTGGGCTCTAGCGCCACGGGCCGCGCCTCCGTGCTCACATTCACCGAGCGCGCCCACGCCTTCTTGCGCTGCGCCCCGGGGCTCAAGGGCGCCAGCAGCAGCGTGACGGAAGCAAACGGTCGCTTGGCCATGTGCAGCATCTCCACCACGTGGCGGCGCCGCGCCCGCCTCACATCCGCCGCCTGCTTGGCTTTCCACGCCACCACGCACGCCGCCAGGAACAGGAAGAAACACGAAAAGAACACGGAAAAGAAAACAAACAGATCGATGTGAAGCTGATCTTGTCTGAAGAACACCATGCCTTTGCTGGGTTTAGTTATTCCATCTTCGCTATCCAAAGCTTTCAAAACCAAATAAAATTTAGTATATCCCAAATCGTGAACGGCTTGAGGAAGTGTCAACACCAGACGATTCTTTAATCCTTTCACCCAGAGTAAAGTATTCTTTTTATCGACTGTAATGTACGTGCTTAAACCTTCCGCTTCGTTCGATATTAATGTGTACTCTACTTTCTGGAAAAATGACTTTGATTTATACAGTTTATCAAAATTAGATCTGTTTAAGAAGAAAGGTTCAGTGATCTGAGGATCATTCCGGAACAGAGCGGGATCGAGGTCTACGTGATGTTCGCCCGAACTAGAATTTACAGAAACTACGAAGGAACTGTCGTTCGGGCTCATGAATATATCGAGAGCTCCTTGGGTAACATCTATAATAACTCGAATATCTACGTTCATAAATCTCGGGATGACAACAAAGAATACTGTGTGTCCTGGATTCAGCATGCGGGGTCGTACTTTGCACTCATCTGAAAAAACGAAAAAAAGAGTAGGTAGGCTTTATTTAAAATGATGCAAACAAAAAAATAATTTAGGGGAATATGGAAAATTAAGAACACTCACCAACAAGTTTAGCATCGAAACACATTTTGTTGTCAGCCGTCATCATCTTATAACATTGGTGTCCATTCTTGGGGTCGCCCATGTAGGAGTCCTTGCACTTGACACACTGGTAGCGCCAGCACTCCTGGGCCGAGTTTTTGCTTGAGCTGGATGTTTGGCATGTGGCGTCGCTCTCCGTGTTATTTCCACAGTTGCACTTCTCACCGGTCACCGGGTCACAGATATCACCGTGTCCATGACATTCACATCTGCAATCAATACAACAAAATCAATTGCATATGTGAAATAAATCATCTCAACTACAAAGCAGAGGTCTGTATTTCTTAGTTTACATAAGCTTTAAAGAATTTATTTAACTGTCAAAAAATGAGATCAGTTGCTATACTATTTTTTCCACACTATTAAATATGAGAATATTGAAACCCAGTTGAAACTAGAGAGAATAACCTTGATGTAATTGTATACATACGGTCGACATGGATCTCTAAAGTCTTCGGAACCTCTGAAGTTGCCATCGATGCATTTGTCACACCTCAAGCCGTCAGTGCTGTTAGAACACTTGAGGCATTTGGCTTTGGACGTGGGACCCTCGCCCAGGTAATTCTCCAACTGCACCACGGTCATGTCCGGTGTAATGGGGGGAACATCGGCCGAGTCACTCAGGCAAATAGAGCTGTGGCCGTGGCAGTATGTTAGGCATGGAATACATTGTCCATTATCAGTGGGATCCCCCACAAATAGAGGTTTACACTTTTCACACTGCGCTCCCTGTAATAAACAAATGAAAACATAGCTATTGTATACAGCGAGGAATTTATGATGTAAATTTGAGTGCAAGTCATTCTTACCATGGTGTTGTTATGACATTCCAAGCACTGATTCAGTTTATCTGGCCCTTCACATTTGGCATGTCCGTTACATTGACATTGTATGCTGCAGTTAGCTCCAACGTATCCAAAGTCACAATCACATACATCGGGACGCACACAAGCTCCCCTCACGCAGCCCTGAGTACAAACAGGCACACATGATCCCCCTGCGGCGCGATAACCAGGTCCACAGACGCACTCGTAACCAAGCGGAAGGTCTTCACAACGTTCTGAAACTGGGTCACAGCTGTGGTGACCGTTGGAGCATTCATTCTCAGGCGGGCAGCGAACGTAATGCCACGAAACAGTGTCGTTATCACTCAGTTCAATTTTGTTACGTTCCTCGAAAAGCGCTCGGCAGGTAGAGTGAAGGGGGTGTTCTGCAGGACTGTCTAGAGAGCCCTGTGTGCAAAGACCTTCTCCCTCCCAGCTGCCCTGGTGGGAGCACCAGCCACAGTGGGCGTGACGCAGGCAATCGGCGCATTGGCTAAAGCTCTCACAAGGCGAGGGGCATTGCTCCGCCTCTTGGGACTGAAGAACTAGGCCACACACCCCTCCTGCACAGGTGACTCCCTGGTAGGAGGGGGCCACACAGGACTGCAGGTGCGTAGCCCAGTGGCATTCGTGTGTGCCCCCCTCTGCCCCCTCTGCTCGCAGACAGGTCCTGCAGTCCTTGAATGTATGACACTTTTGGGGACAGATTTCTAGTTCCCTCAGTTTTTGACTGCCCCTGCCGAGTCCGTCTTTTGGAATGCATGCCCAGTCATAAATTGCCGAGTTAGAGATGACTTTTGGAGTAAATTCACCTAAAAAAAAGTTGTTATGTTAAAATGGAATTAAAATTTTTTAATTCAAATTCGTGTTTGTTTTTGTTTCACATGACAGGCATTTCACCTAATTAACGGTTAAACCTTTAGTAAAAAATATATTGCCACACAAAAATAATATGTACTCACTGGATAATAAAACCTGTCTTGTCCAAATACAGGTTTCCTTTGGACAGTGTTCGCAATCTGTAGCGGCACACTTATTCTCAGGGCAAGTATCCAAGTCTGTTATAGTAGACAATGGGGTGTCACATTTGATACTATTGGAACAGTCTTGACTACGAGGAATGCAGGCTCCTGGAATCAAAAAAATTAAATCAGAATTGGAAAAAGGGAAGGACATAATAAAAAATTAATAAATTACATTTATATTTGTTGTTGGTGAAGAGTGTCCCATTGTGACTGCTAAATTAATAAAATAGATTTATTGAAAAAGACTAAACTTAAACTTTAGGTCGCACAGTTTACAACCGCGCTGTGCAAGCGGGTTCCCCACAGAACGTCGGACCATCCCAGATTCATTTGTTCATATGAAGCAGATACTTTGTGATGTGACATTATTATTTAAAATAGAATAATTTTACCTACCAATAAAATTTATATTTTGTTTCCATCGATGCCTGGAATCCATTATGAGAGAGAGCTAGCTCTTTCGCCCTTATAGTTTCAGTTTCGCGCGTGTTTATTCCCTATATTTGCCCTTTTTTTATTCGACTTACCACATTTTCTCTCTGCTGGCAACACTAGTGACGCGCATCTCAGATCACGTGATGTTATTGTTTGTCATATGACTCGTAATGCACCAGGTAGGGATTACCTGGATTCCAGGCATCGATGGAAACAAAATATAAATTTTATTGGTAGGTAAAATTATTCTATTTTGTGTTCCGTATCGATGCCTGGAATCCATTATGAGATGTGTTTGCTCTCACCTGGTGATCTGAAAACTTAGCGTTATATGTGATGCTATTTACACTGGAGTAAAGAATGGAGCCATTGAGTGCTGGAGGTGCTCACTTCTGGAGTGCGCTATCTCCTTCTGGTAGAACTTCCGGAAGGTGTGCTCGGACTTCCAATTCCCTCTAGCAAGAATCTCCTCTATGGGGTAGTCTTCCAACCAGTTTAAGGAGGCTACAGCCGAGCGTACACTTCCCGGGGTTGCGTGGACTCCAGCTTTTCTGAGGACTGATTTGATCCATCCCCCTATTATCGTTTGCGTTGCCGGTTTTGTTTCTGCTGATGTGGTCACAAATAGGTTCTTTAGTAGTGGACCTCTTCTGGCTGTAGAGAGGGCAACGACTTTTCTCAACCATTTAAGGAGGTTGATGTTATCTTTTTGTGAGCCCGTCAGTTTCCAACCCGATTGTTTATGGTTGGCTGTGTCGGTTTTTGCCCCAAAAATTGGCCACAGGGTAATAGAGTTCCTCTTGTCGATGAAATGTTCTGGGGTGATTCTGAGCAGTGTCAAATCATGAACTCTCTGCCTGACGCCAGGACGAGGAGTATTGCTGCCCTCCGTGACGCTTCAAACAGCGAGTCTTCTGTGGGGGAATTCTTGACCAGCCAGTCTATTACTTGTCTGGGATACCAGATAGGGGCTTTCTCCTTGGTCCTCCTTGCCATTGAGATTGCCTTGAGAACGTGTCTTACCAAGAAATCAAAGCTGATTTTTCTCGCATTCTGAGCTGGGCCGCAGAAGGTAACAATGGCTGACTTGTGGACCTGAATGGTCCCTGGGGCTAGGCCTCCTTGAACAAATAGGTGGGCTAGATACCTGGCAACCGTAGTTGGTGGGGGATTGTTGACGTCCACACCGTTTTGAGTGCCCCATTTACGCCACCTATCCCACGCAGGTTTGTAGGTCTTCGGTGTAGACTCTCTCCAGGATGACTTGAGGAGTTGGCGTTCTTCCTGACTCCATGTTGTCAGGGCTTGTTCCCACCCGCAATTCTCCAGACCTCTAGTTCCAGATCCTGAATCCTGGGAGGGGGTAGTCCTGTCGATGTGTCTATGAGGACTCCCTCTAGGTTGCGCAGGCGTATGGGAGGTTCGTCTGTTCGCTGTTTTAGGTCGCTTCTCCAGAAAGTCTTCTCCCATTTTGGGACGACTAGAAGGAACATGCCCTTTGCCTGATTTAGGTGGGTGAGCACTCTCGGAACGAGGTTTGGTGGAGGGAATACCCGAGCTAGATTGTAGTCCCAAGGTTGACTGAACGCGTTGGGAAAGCAGGCTAAGCAGTCGCTTGAGTCTCTGGAGACGTATGTTGGTACCACGTGAGCAGTGGCTGAAGCGAACAGGTCTATTTGAGGGCGACCCCATTTTTTTTAATATCTCCTTCGTTGCCGGACTTAGTAGATGCCACTCTGGAAGCGGTGCGCCCCGAGAGAGATGGTCCGCAATTCCGTTGTATCTTCCTGGAATGTATTGGGCTGTCAGAGATATCTCCATCTGGTCTACGAAATCCAGTAGCTCCCGCGTTGTTTCCAGAAGGGCTAACGATTTTGTACCCCCTTCCTTGTTGACATAAGCCACTACTGTCTTGTTGTCTGTCTGCAATAAGACATTCGTCTTGTTAAGATAAGACATTGGGCTTGTCCTTCCAATGGCTGCTAGCCACCACTGTATATCCTGCCGTGCTGCGTTGGGCAGAGCAACGGGCCGCGATGGTTTCAGGTGCTGTATGCGGCGGCTGAACCTCTGCAGTCTGCGGCAATGCAAGCAACCACGAGGGATCACGAAATTTGCAAAGTTGAGTCTTCCCAGTAGACCGAGAGCCTGCCTGGGAGAGCAACTGCCGACTTCCAAGGGAACCTGCAAGGCTTGGCGTAGACCAGCGCACTTGCGGTCGGAGAGAGACTTTTGATCTGCTCTCGTGTCCCATGTTATACCCAGGAACTCCAACTTCTGCGTGGGTGTCAGGACACACTTGTCCGGGTGCAGTCTGCGGCAATGCAAGCGACCACGAGGGATCACGAAATTTGCAAAGTTGAGTCTTCCCAGTAGACCGAGAGCCTGCCTGGGAGAGCAACTGCCGACTTCCAAGGGAACCTGCAAGGCTTGGCGAAGACCAGCGCACTTGCGGTCGGAGAGAGACTTTTGATCTGCTCTCGTGTCCCATGTTATACCCAGAAACTCCAACTTCCGCGTGGGTGTCAGGACACACTTGTCCGGGTTTATGCACCAGCCTAGCTGTTGAAGTGTGTGCACTATAGCAACGGCTTGGGAGGTGAGAAGTTTTCTGGACTGGTTTGCTACTAAGAAGTCATCTAGGTAGACTACAATCCTGAGTCCCTTTTTCCTTAGTAGTTCTGCTACCCAGTTTGAGAGCAGCGAGAAGATCCTTGGCGCTGATGACAGGCTGAAGGGCAGACACGTCATCTGAAGGAGCTCTCCGTTGTACACGAGGCGCAGGAACTTCCGGTGTGATCTTGCGATTGGCACGTGGAAGTAAGCCTGAGAGAGGTCGACTTTTATCAGCCAGTCGTCGGGTTGGAGGAATTCCGGGACCCGAAAATGACTGAAGAGTCTGAAGGGCTTTTGTCTATGAAGACGTTCAAGGCCTTCAAGTTGAAGATGGGCTTGAGGGTGTGGTCTGATTTGGAGGTAAGGAACATACCTGACAGGAAGCTTGGGGAGTCGTCTGCTGCCTCCAGAATTTTTGACGCTTTCATCGTTTCGATGTGTGCGGTCATGCCTGGAGACAACCTTGTCCTGAAATTCTGCTTCAGCTCGGCCGATGGGAGCGCCCGAGGAGGTTTTGATATGAAGTGTATCCTTGCTCCTTTTAGAATGTTCAGGATTAGCGGTGATGCTCCCAGCTCCCTCCACACCTCCTGATATGCCTTTAGGCGTCCTCCCCAGAATGGCTCCGGCCTCCAGTCACCTCCATCGCCTTCTACCCCGATCGCTGGCCGCCTTGCGAGAGGGCTCTGGCTTTTAGGCGGGCTGCCTGTACGTCCTGTCTTTCTCTGGCCTAGGGGCAGGTCGAAAGGGCTTCCTAGGTCGGGAGTGTGGAGCCTCTATCACCGGTCTTGCTGCTTGTGAGGTAGAGGGTTGAGGTTGACGGGGGATATACGACGAGGATGCACTACCGAATATCTTGTCTCGTCCCCCGTTTGCCACGATATAACTTGCTAGTTCCTCTTTATTGAAGAGGTGACTGGCGCTCGGAGGAATCCTGGCAAGGCCTTCCTTGATGTACGGGTCCCTTACTCCCTCTAGCAGGGCCTTTCGCCTACTTTGTAGGCATTCCGTTCGCCTTCCGCATAAAATCTGTAGGACGTCGTCCGTGGTCTTACTGTACTTGGCAAACATCCCCTGAATCTTGTCAAACAGAGTCGCAGGGGTCAAGCAGGTGCCTGGTTCGGATGCCCAGTTTACCAGGGCCTGCATGTTTCCTCTGACCGACTCTGTTTGGGATAGCACTGCATTGGAGAGGGCTCCCAGGGAACGGTCCAGGGCTGGCGCGAAGGAGTTGTTCTTATCAAACCTCCTAGTTCTTCATTTACCTCCAGCTCTACGAAGGCGGGCGTGGCGGTGTATACTTTCTGTGTTTCGGCATAGCGAACACGCGATCATTCCTCCGAGCCAAAACGCTGAAGAGCCGAGATAACTGCGACTCTTCTTGCGCCCGCCTTCGGAATCGGCGATTCCTTCACCAATGTGCTTGGATTGCAGAACTCCAAAACGTTTTTCTGAGCGGCTAGGCTGGCGGGCATCTCTAAAAACCCCGATTCTACCTCTTGCCGCATCTCTCCCGCGGAGTCTTCTTTGTCCGAGACCGTTTTCTCCGCGAACTCTACCCGATTCCCAGATAAAACGTCCGTCATGGCCGACATCTGTTGCATCAGGATGTCTACCCGAGGATCCCGATAGTAATGCCTTTCTTCCGAAGTGTCGGATCCAGAGCTTTCGCGCGGAATTTGGCGTTTCCGAGAAACTCGTGCTTGATCATTGTTTCCGACCGGCGAAGCGTCTTAGTTGTCGATAACACTCATTTTGTTGCACAGTTTAAACACGTAAACAACCGAAAAAAACACACTAAATAATTAGTCAATTTCTCAGAAAACTATCTATCACGGTATATTTAATGTTTAAACTGAAAGAGCAGGGAATAAACTTCGATTTTCGACTCAAAATTGGTTTTTTAAGTACAGCGAAACACGAAAACTGCTTTCGGCGCGAAAAAACGGCGTCATATGACAAACAATAACATCACGTGATCTGAGATGCGCGTCACTAGTGTTGCCAGCAGAGAGAAAATGTGGTAAGTCGAATAAAAAAAGGGCAAATATAGGGAATAAACACGCGCGAAACTGAAACTATAAGGGCGAAAGAGCTAGCTCTCTCTCATAATGGATTCCAGGCATCGATACGGAACACAAAATAAAACAATAACTTTGTAAACACCACTTTATTTTTTATACTCTATGCCGACCAGATTTTGCTACAACCGTAGCTTCTTCAGGGCAGTATAATACTCTACTAACATTATTAAGTTACAGGTGTGTTACAGATAATATATGATTTAACAAAATGGACTGGACTCCTCAAGTGAAGGAGGAAGAAGGCATAAGTGAAGATGGAATCTCACTCGGGAATTTATTCACTCCAATGCAGCGACTGTCCCGCTTTTTACGTAGGCTAAACAACACGAAATATAAAAACCCGTGTCAAAAAACATCTTAGATGTTTACACAGCACTGGATTTTCGGAATTTGCAAACCACTTGATCGAAACTGACCATAAATTTGATAAAACCTCAGGTGTCACCCTAATTCATAAAAGCACTCTAGGTATCAGGCTGGATAACCTAGAGGCACTTGAACTAAGGAAAGCTATAAACACTAATAGTAAAGTAATTAATAACCAAATAAATCTAAATAAAAGTCCAATACTAAGGTTGTTCCCTATTGACAAAGAACACTCCCGTTCCCTTCCCGATTCTCCATCTACACTTATGCCTTCTTCCTCCTTCACTTGAGGAGTCCAGCCCATTTTGTTAAATCATATATTATCTGTAACACACATGTAACTTAATGTTAGTAGAGTATTATGTATACTGCCCTGAAGAAGCTACGGTTGTAGCGAAACCTGGTCGGCATAGAGTATAAAAAATAAAGTGGTGTTTACAAAGTTATTGTTTTATTTTAAAATTAGATTCATGTTTATAACCTTTCCCACAAGCAGAACACCATTGGCAGGTAGATTCGGTGTCAGGATAAGCCGGCCACGAAGCCAGGCAGGCACCACAAGTAGTGAAGTTAGAGCAAGAGCGACTAGCCACCAGCGTGGCGTCACACGCAGCCCCATTGTTGGTGATGAGCGTCCCGTTGTGACTGCTGCACTGCTCCGCATGGCCGTTAGAGTGGCAGTGCGTGGAGTTGTGCCCCCCGAGGGGGTAAACGGTGCAGAAGCTGCACCCCATGTGGTGGCGGCAGGCGTGCTTGCCAGTGCTCCAGAGTGCACACAGGTCGGGCGGGAGGGTCACCCTCGTCACTGAACAACGGGCTGCTCCTGCCCAGCCACCCACTATGTAAAGCGCTCCGCTCTCTGCATCCAGAGTCATGGCATGAGCATACACGGGCGGCGGGAGATCCCCGATTATGACCACATCTAAAAAGAGAAACATAAATAATATGTAAATATAACAACTAATTAAAATAATCTAAGTTGAACAGATTTAAATATGTAAGTAATTTAACATACCTTTAACTAGGCGAATCCACTGGTTGCAGTTATAAACATAAGCTGAGAGCGCATCCGTAGCATTGTGTGGATGGGTTCTTCCACCGAAAACAATCATATATTCGTCAGTCGTTACTGCGGAGTGGAGGAATCTGGCTCGGGGTAAGTCGTCCCCGGGATTGTTAAGTTCGGCAAAAGTAGGTAATTCACTCCACATTAATGTTTGGTAATTGAGTGCAAAGAGTTTGTTGGAAATGATTGTTCCATTGACAGAATACAATAATCCTCCGTACACATAGAGGCTTTGTGTCGGTGAGTGGAAAACAGTGGTGTGACCACAGATACCTATTGGCTTAGTACCCTTTGTGACTAATTTATTCCATTTGTTCTTCTCTATGTCAAACTCCCACACATCTGGTAAGAATCCTTGTTCTAAAGAAAAGCCACCGATAAGGACGAGACTTTCGGATTCTTGGTTCTTTTGCAAGGTGAGTGTGTGCCCAGCCAAAGTGGGTGGCTGTTGGTCCCCTCCCACAATGATATTCCAGCGTTGATCCTTGAGACTAAATTGCCAGAAATCTCCTAGTGTTTTATTTTGAGCATCTGTTCCTTGGACACTTAATCCACCATAAATGTAAATCACTTGACGAACATGTATCATTTCTGCAGCGTGGAAATATCTACCCTCGGGCATTTTGGCTTCTGGGGTGGCTTCGACTGTGACTTGCATCCACGTGCTATTTCTCGTGTCAAACAATCTGATATCATTCAAGGGGCCGTGGGATAGTGAATATCCCCCAAACATCCAAAGCGATCCTCTTTTATCAGTTACCAAAGAATGGCCAAAACGAGGTAGAGTTTTTCTCAAGTGATCTAAAGAGTAGGCCAGATTTTGCGAGTTGAACAATTCAGTGAAAACTAATTGGTACGGATGAAGCCGGTCTGAGCAATCATGACCTCCCCACCCGGGAGAGCACAAACATCTGCCATAGCCTTTGTCACATGTTCCTTGTTTAACGGCTGCGCTACAATTCTTGGGACAAAGTTCCTTTTCACAATTTAATCCTGCCAAACCATCGGGACATATGCATTGATTACTAGTACAAACTCTGGGCAAGGAGCACCCACTCTCACAACTTAGTATCTTATAGACTGCTTCAAAGCCCTGCCCTACCGGCCCTTGTTTATAATGGACTGTTAAATGGCCCGAACGCGCCTCCACTGTTGTCGGAGAAGCATCGTTGCAGAAAACTCCAATTAGTTGACTTTGTTGCGCACCTCCCAAATCTGGCAACCCATCATAAACATACACAGCGTTATCTCCACACGATACATTCAATCTTGAGGAATTAATTGTCAATTGAATGAGGGCACTTTTGCTGATATTGCCGGGAGAGATAATCCAGAGACATTCTTTTACAGGTGGACCTCCCCACGGAGCGGAGTGTGCCTTATGTGATCCCAGTCCTTGCTCCACTTCGTCGGTGAGCATTCCTCGTGCTTCACACTGATAGTAGCACCTCCCTTCGTGTCTTGGATCTCCGTAGTAATCTCCGCTACATTTTTCACAATTTGGACCTTCTGTGTTATCCCTACAGAAGCATTCGCCTGTTTGGACATCACACACCCCGAGATCGTCATCTCCGTGTCCATTGCAGTCACACCGCCGGCATCCGCGATTAGACGTAGCGTTACCATAACTGCCTATTTTACATTTATCGCAAAACTCCCCCTCTGTCCAGTCTTGACATTCATCACAAATGCCGACATCTGTATGGCACGTGGAATGATTATTGCATCCGCAATTATTGGCACAATCTGCTCCTGTCCATCCCAAATCACATTGACAAACATAATCAGGATCGCCAATACAATATCCGTGAGCGCAATTATTATAACAAGTTCTTGTGCAACTTGTCCGACCATCCCCAATAAACCCTCTTACACATTTGCAGCTGTACGAGCCGTGAGTGTTTGTACAAATAGCTTCCTTGTGGCAATCGTGCAGGTTCAAGCCACATTCATCTACATCGGGGCATTGAGCATAGGCCCACTGAGATTCTTCGGACGTTATGTTAAGGAGTTCCCCGCAGTCCGAGTGCGAACTTCCAAAGTCTCCTTGCATGCACGCTCCCTTGATAGGGTTTTCTCTAGAATAACACCAACCACAGCTCAGAGACTGAAGACAGGAGCTACAATTTGCATGTTGCGAACAGGATTTACATTGATCAGTGTGCCTCGGAGAGGTGTCTAGGGAGTTCACAGGGGCATTGGGGGATATAGTTCTATCGAGCCACTCTCTGCACAAGCCAAATTGATATTCACTGGTATAAACACTAAAACTAAAGCATTGATGCGTGGCTTCACACCACACACATCTTCCTCGTTCATCTAAGCAGGTGGAGCAATCATTTCTTGTGTGGCAGGGCTGAGGGCAATCTTCAAGCTCCTGGACTGCCCCCAACACTCGGCCCCTCCGGCCACAGCGAGCGTCTTCTGCCCACCATTCACAACCGTTACTAGCCACACATCTCGAGCAGCTTATATAATTTGAGCAGTTGGGGCAGGAAGAAGGTTGTAACGTTAGGTAACGCCAATCACCATTCATTGAGCAATTTTGAGTTTCATCTTCAGATCTAGAGATACACTTATCTGTAAGCTCACACCAACCGCAGTCCGAGTCTGTCAGACAGTGAAGGCAGTTTTCATATTGAGTACAAGTTCCGTTAGAATATGGTTCCAAGTATTCAAAGGTAAAAACCTGAAAAGAAGAATATTCTACATTAATAACGATTTGACACCTATTTTGATAAACTATAGATCCTAGATAAAAATAAAATAATTACTTTAGCATTTTCGTGGCTTTTATTGTGTTGCAGTTCCATTTTGCTTTGCTGATGCGAGCTGAAAGGTCCACTGGAGAGTGCCTTGTGAGCGTGGAAGTCAACAGCCAGTCGACCCGGCTGCAAAGCGGGCCACGAGGCTGCGGCACACTGCGACGCTTCAGCCGTCAGATTAGCTGCCAGGTCCTTCCCACCTAACCGCAGCTCTGCGCGTGCGTGTCCTGCACACACTCGCAACAATTCCCCGGCACCTTCCCAAGCGATAGGAGTGTGCAAGAATCCACGAAGCTGGGCGACCATCTCTCCTTCAGGTTCGCCGCGTCCCCCGGCTGCAGGGTTGAAGTCGACCGTGGTGGCATTGATGATGGCCACGTGGTCAGGGCGCGTCCAATCCGTGGGGTGCTGGTACTTAACGAAAGTGAAGCCGGGCCTGCGGTCCAGGGAGCGGCACTGGTCAGCGCTGGTAACCTCCGTGCCTGTGTCACCCCACCAGCCCGGGGACTGGGAAGGGGTGTCTTCGCCGCACACGCCATAGTTGTCTGTGCGGTAAAACAATTAATTTATTATTTTATATACAGGGCAGGGGAATACACATTATTATTTATATATCATAATATACGAGGGGAGGTTTTTAAGTTTGCGGAATGGGAAGGAAGGTGATAAGTGGGGGTGTCGCTGAATTAGATACTAATTGAACAACTCATTATAAGTATAAATATCGGGTTTTATCATAATTACAATGTATGGTTTTATTATAATGTATCTCTGGTGTCACTTCACAATGTATCGTCACAATTAACTGTTATACATACACTGTTTTACCATTACTAATATTTTGAATATGAATTTGTGACATGTAATTAATGTTTATGGCATACTTATGCCGTTTGTATTAAATAAATAAATAAATAAATAAATAAATAAATAAATAATTAGGTCATTAGTGTTTAAGCTATCGTCGATCAAACATGTCAATCGGGAAGAAATTGTTAAATATGGAGAAGATCGAGTTCCGCTCTGTTATAAATTTCCTTACCAAGCTTTCCTTACCAGTAAATCTTTTCTGACCATACTGAAAGAGATGTCATTCGTTTACGGAGACTCTTGTCCAAGTAAAACTATGGTTTACAAGTGACATATCCTTTTTAAACAGGGCAAGGGTCACTTGAAGACGACCCACGGCAAGGAAGGCCGACACTCCGGAAATTATTCAAAAAGTCGAAAAATTTATATTGGAAGATGCCCGACTAAAGAAGAAACATCTCGCAGAAATAGTTGGAGTACCAGATACAACTATTTTCAAAATTCTTCATGGCCATCTGGCATGACTAAAGTCAGCGCAAGATAGGTGCCGGGAAAGCTTGCCGCCTCAAATACAACAGTGCGTGGAGTGTTCTCGTGCATTTTCGGACCTCGGTACGACAAAGATGGAGTGTTGGCTCAAGTTGTTACTGGTGATGAAATTTGGGTTCATCATTATCAACCTGAGTCTAAACAGGACTCAATGCGTGGCACAGGAAAGCACACCACCACTAAGAAGTTTAAGTTGTCACAATCGGCTGGGAAAATCATGGCGACAGTCTTTTGGGGACTCAGAAGGAATCCTGTTGATCGATTACAAAGATAAGGGTATTTCCATAACCAGAGATTACTACACTTTAATCCTAGAGCAATTAAAGGAAGCTATCAAGGAGAAAAGAAGGAGAAAATCGACCAAAGGTGTCCTCCTTCTGCACGACAGCGCGTCTGTTCACAAGAGCCGTGTTGCCATGGCTGCCCTGCAGAAGCTGGTCTTCGATATTTTGTCACACCTACTTCACAGTCCTGACCTGGCTCCCAGTGATTATTACCCATTTCCAAACTTGAAAAAAGAACTTTGTGGGAAAAAGTTTTCAAGTGATGAAGAAGTAAAGGATGCAATTTCGGCGGATTTTTTAGACAAAGACAAATTTTTTTTTTGAGGGTATACATAAGTTGATTGAAAGATCGGAAAAATGTTTTAGGGTAGCAGGTGAACATATTAAAAAGAAAAAAATAATTTTGGATTTTTATTTCCACTCCTTACCCCACATTCCGCGAACTTAAAAACCCACCCTCGTAGTTCAAATGTAATCATAGAGTAAATTTAGCCAATACAAATATGTAGAACTTATGAGTCATACAGAAGAACAAAATTACGTTTACGTTAGTAAGTATTAAAGAGGTTTGCTATTTATAGTCTTTTTGTAATTATATTCCACGCAGTTGAACAGATCTACTATAATTTCAGTCAACTGCATACAATCTTGCAGTTCTAGGTAGTATAATACGAAAGGCAATTAGGCTAAGTAAATCAGGGTTATCTACAGCACCACTCAATTTTAAAAGTTAAAGTTAAGTCGGAAACAGTCTTCTATCCGAGATTTTAATAATTTTAAATCTTTCATCATTATTTCAAAACTCAGAAGTGAGAAATCAGTTAATAATTTACTTCACAAAGAATAATCAATGACATACCATTGCATGCAGTAACAATGAATAACGTTTACCATCTTTATGATGGCAGCGCGCATTCTGCACGCACCAGGTGCAGTGGTGCAGCCCCAGTTTAGTGCTGACAGAGGGCAGGCCGGGCCCCGAGGGCTGTGGGGCCCCCAGGGCCAGGCAGGAGTGGCAGTCGCCCAGCGCGGGGCACACACCCCCACAGCGGACCGACTGCAAGTTGGTGGTGCAGTTGGAGCCCACTGTTCGCCCGTAGCAGACCTGAATATTATACATGTTATAATTGCGTTATTATTAATTGTTTTTGTGTATTCATAGAACTTCCATTTAATTTTTTTTTCTTCTTCTTTGTGTGCCGTATCAGGTCCCCCCGACGTTGGCGATCACTCTTGAGAATGTCTCTCTGTCTTGCGCTGCCCGGAATAGCTCCTCCACACTTCTATTGCCGGTCCACTCGTGTATTACGCAGCCAAGACATTTGTCTCCTACCAGGCCCTCGGCGACCCTTTATCTTGCCTTTCGATATCAAATGGAGCAAGTGATACTTCTCCCCTCGAAGTATATGACCCAGATATGAAATTTTCCTGATTTTTATTAATGTAAGCAGTTCTCTATCGGCTCTTTTTATTTTATTAAAATTAAATTTGATAATCTTATTGTCAAGTTCTGCAAGTATTTTAGTATGTATTTTTGTTACAGCTGCTTCGGTTTACAAGACCATTTTGGTTTCACAGAGTTTGAAAATGGTCTTGTAAACCGAAACAGCTTTAACAAAAATACATAGTAAAATACTTGCAGAACTTGATAATAACATTATCAAAATGTAATTTTAATTAAATTTAAAACAAATAATATTAAAAAAAATTATAATTGCGATGTTGTTAAGTCATTATGAAAATGAAATGAATTATTAACACATACGCCGTCATCGCATACATGATGTGAGAGCAAATAAATTGTGACCCCAGCGCTACGCGCATACATCAAGAATTTAAATTTTCAAAGAAAAAAGTTTAAAAGTTGTCACAAAAAGTGCAAAAAATACACCGGGAACGCAGTTAAATTTTAATTACCTCTTAAAAAGGTATTAAATTTAATAAGTCTTCTTCTTCTTTCGTATGGTGGAGGGTCAGAGGGGGACATCTAGGTCTGCGAGCCAGTCTAGGGCCTCAGGCGTTGCCCTGTGGAACTCATCAATCCTGCCGGGGAATGAATGGAGCGGGCATTCGTTGACCACATGTTCGGTGGTCTGCACCGCACCGCATTCACACATCGCCGACTCTTTAAGGCCCCATCTATGCATCATGTGAGCACAACGGCTGTGGGAGCACCTTATCCTATTGATGGCAGTCCAGAGTTTGCGAGGCAATGAGAACCCAGGCTGTATCTCAGTGGGGTCTTGTGTACATGTGGTCAACGAATGCCCGCTCCATTCATTCCCCGGCGGGATTGATGAGGTCCACAGGGCAACGCCTGAGGCCCTAGACTGGCTCGCAGACCTAGATGTCCCCCTCTGACCCCCTACCATACGAAAGAAGAAGAAGAAGAAGTGGGGTCTTGAACGAAATGGCTGTTTTTGACGTTGGCTGATTGCCACTCAAGCTTCCACCTATCTTCTGGGGTGAGAGGTGTTCGAAGGAGTCTTTCTCCTTCCGTCCAGAAGGGTTTTCGAGACTTTAAGCGGCATGCCGGGTGAGAAACGACATCATCGTGCAAGGGTATTTCGCTTTTTTTAATAAGTATTTGACATCCATGGACCTTGAGATGTCAGTTTCAAAATCAGTTTACGACATCATGAAATATTAGTCAGGAAACTCGATTCGTAAACCACAGTGAAATTTTTCTTTAATCAAAATAATGTGGAAGAAACGGGCAATTTTACCAAAGAAAAAGTTTATCAAAAGTTTTTTAATCTATTCCCCTTTTAAATTTTTAATTGTTCTATATTGCCCCTTGTCTCCTACACATTATTTTCTTTCAAATTTTATTATTGTTTATGTCTATTATTTTTCTCTATTACCTATGTATGTCTATTTTTAAAATTAGTTCGGTCAAAACCCTGAAGAAGTCAGCTTTGCTGACGAAACATGTCAGTTTTTGTAAATAATTAAGTGGTTAATACAAAGTTATCTATTAATTTGAAAAAGTTTATTGTAAAAACATTAAAAAAAAATAGTTATGACGTTGTTCCTGTAAATGTCAAACTGTCATATTCCGGAGTCGAGCATAACTTCACATTTGAAAGTCCTTAAAATTTGATATAAGTTAAGATTTTCACAGCCAAAAGTATTATGTATTGTGATTAATTTTTGGGGTATTAGTAAACGTTTAGCAATCCTCCTTTAGCAAACGTCTTGGACAGCGTTAAAGCATCCAACAACAGGGCAGATGTGTAATTGAAGATTGTGGGAAGTGTGTTTTCTTATGTACGTAGATGCGATACCGAAGTGCAAAATATAGTCAAATGTAGTCCATTTGGTTCCTTGAAAATTATAGATGGCAGTATTTCTGTTTGTAGCCAGTATGTGGAGCGCCTTATACGGCGGTTACGGGAAGTATATATGGCAGACATTAGGTTAATAATAATAATCTAACAGATGGACTATATTATCTCATTGATCGCTATGTTTAAGTTTAAAGTGACCTCGTCAGCGGAACACCAGCCACACTCGGGGTCTGCGAGGCACTCGGCGTGGGAGCGGTGGCGCGGACAGGCTGCCTCGGGGTCTCTACCCCCCACCCCGCCCAGCCAGCCCGGCACCACAAAGGCTAGAAGGTCACCTGAAAACAAAAAGAATCAAATATCTTATTATTAATTTATTTTATAATGTTGTAGCCACTGCTGGCCATAGACAAAACCCCCGACAACTTAAAATACACAAGCGCAACTAGCGGAAATCCCAGAGGCCGCTATCCAATAAACAACGGCATTCGCGACTCTCTTCACCTTGTTTGCTCACTTGTGTATCGTTTAAACAAAATGTGTTGATTTTAATTATTATTAACCACTGGAGAACTTTTTGCCACAATACGGCACTATTTAAAATACCTCGGATTGCTTTGACGCCAATTTTGGCAAACATTCCCTCTATTCTTTAAACAATTATATTGTGAATACTTGCAATACAAAATTTTTGTGGTCGTGTTCGGGTTACTGCGCAGTATATTTTGTAACAGTTTTAACTTGTTACCCCGTTCATTTGAATGATGACTCGTATTTGGATCCTAGCACACGTTTGTTACTTGCGTTGTTCACACTGGAGATGGTGGCGACACCTGGCGGGGAACGGAAGAGCGGCCACTCAACGGATTTTACGGGAAGAAGAGGGTGGATTTGCTGTTTCTCCAGCCGACATTGTGGAGGCGATAGTTTTACTTTACCTGATACTGGTTTCTTTTAGATGTAAAGATTAGGAGTTAATATAAAATGGTTATGTTCATCTGACGGACCTGGCGCCCGACTTTCCCGAGGTTATTCTCATGTTCAAGGTTAGTGCTCGTGTTTTAACACAAATGTCACATGTCACAGATTATTTCTTACATATAATTATTTCGTTAGTTTCATCATCCAAGAGTTTCCTCTTCAAGGAACCTTGGACCACGACCTGAGTAACATTAGATTGATTATTATGATAAGAGTCTCTAATTTATTAAACTGCATAGTTCATGTAATTAATCCAATAAATTGATAATTTGATTGATGATTGATTGGTTTCATTTCTGCTATAAATTTTCAAATAGAAATTGCTAAATCTTTATAAGTTACAATTTGCCAAATAGACTGTGTTTGACAATGAGTTATTTTTAATAAATAAAGCAATAATTGAGTTAAGTGGTATTGTGGATTAAAGATAATTAATGTATCTGTCTGACGTGTCGCAGTTATTTTTGGTGAATATGTTAAAAATTCCATTTTGGTGTGATGAAATATTGGCATTTCTCAACTAAATTTTGTGTCTAAAGTTAAAAAAAAAAATTAAAACACTTGACAACTTATCAAAATTCCGTTTTCTTGCATATATTTGTATATGTCATCATGAATTAGACCATTTAAAAGAAACTCCATAGAAAATATTTAATGTGGAGGTAAAATTCAACTTCCTATGCGAGTTTATAGTTAGAAAATCCTGAGAATATTTCCGTTTATAATGTTCATAATTTTTTAATAATTTTTTTACAAATCCTAAAAATATGGGATTTTTTTAAATATAGGTGAATTCATTGTCTATATAGCACTTCATTCGGTTTATGTGTCTATGAGTACCAAAAAAACACAAGCAATCCGAGGAAAAAGTTTTTAGTTGGTCTGCCGCTCGAGTGGTTAAAGGTAATAATATATTCATTTACGGTACAAGTATTTATCAATACACCGAATAAATCATTTATTATACCCTATATATAATAATAATAATAATAATAATAATATTTATTTCACATAAAATTTTACAATGAAACATATATGGAAACTTTGACTAGCCAACTAGGAATGGATCCTGTTTTAGGCCAGTCAAATTGACAAATTTAGTTCATATCATAAATTCATATTACATTGATTAATTATATAAACATATTATTTATTGAATGAAACAAGTGTTACGATTGAATTCCTCGTAGAAGCTTTTGTTAATAACTACAATTTTGAACTCATAAAAAAAAAGAAGAATAAGAAGAAGAATAAGCGAAGAGAAAAAACAATGTCTAAAAGTACAAATTTAGTATTGAATGCTTGTTTAACAATAGATAAATGTTTGGTCATTTAAATCGCTTGCAAAAATTGAGAATCGAGACATTCTTCAAGCGTGGTGACAATATCCATATTATAATGAACGTGGATGTTTAATAGTGATTACAAAAAATAATTATAATTATAATTAACGTGAGTGACGTATCCCTTAACTTTACGAGCGGGTGAAGAAACTCAAAAAGAATGTGACTCGAAAAGGATGCAGCAAATGAATAAAAACAATTTGTATATAAATATTTCATAAGTTAGCTAGTGTATAAATAGTGACATGACAGAGTGGTTGATAACAAATTGTATTTATTTCCCTTTCCTTGCTTCATTTTTTCATCCTACTAAGATATTTTCCCTTAGAGCACTTAATATAAAATAAAACCTGTAAAGTAAATAAAATCCAGATGGTAATGTTAAAAAAAAAGATCACCGCAGGACTTGAATGTAGAACAATGGGAAGGGTATTGATAAAATAATAGACAATTATGTTCTGAAGTTATAAGTACGTGTTTTTGTAATATTACGTATAGTACGCAATTTTGTATAAATTATATTTGTACGTATTTGTATAAATTATAGCTTACGTAATTTTGTATAATAAAAAGAAAGATCTCCACAGGAGTTGAATGTAGAAAAATGGGAAGGGTATTGATAAAAGAATAGACAATTGTGTTCTGAAATGATAAGTACGTGTTTTTGTAATGAATGGAACTATGAGTGAGTGTTTTTTATTATTTGTTTTTTTTTTTTTTTTTTTCTTATATATTTTTAATTTTGTTTTATTTTATATGATGAGACTATCTATTGGTCAACAAATCTTCGCTTTTGATCCTCCCTAAATCAAGGAGCCAGTCGTTGATCAATTTGCGCAAAACATTTGCACTTTTAGTTTTCCAATCATTAGGAATGATATTGAATAATTTAGGTCCTAAGTACGAAAATTGCCGTTGGCCGAGGGACGTCGTGATTTTTATTGGGACTATTGGATTGTTCCTTGAAAGTCGAGTGTCGTGAAGGTGGTCAATGGACGGGAAGTGTTGACGTTGTTTTTGAGCATGTAATATAATCTTTCTAATATACAATTGTCTAACATCAAGTACTTTTAATTCCGTGAATAATGCATCACTGGGGTACCTGAATGGTTTTTTAAGGATGACTCTTAGTATTGATTTCTGAGCTTTAGCCAGGGAGTCTAATATTGTTTTGGCACATCCACCCCATCCTAGGGATGCATATTCGAGTAAAGAATTACACATGGCATAGTATATTGATTTCAAATCTTTAACAGAGAGAATATTTCTGATGGTTATAAAAAGGTGTGTAAGTTTTCTGACTTTTGAGGCCGTTGCGTTGATGTGTTCATCCCATCTCAGATATTTATCTATGGTGATCCCTAGATATTTTAAACTATCCACGCATTCAAGGTATTTTATATATATATATATTTATTATACCCTGTAGACATACTAAAAAGATTCAAAATAATTAAAATTTATAATGAAGCTATAGAAAACAAAAATATATGTTAAAAAAAAATATGTGAAATGCAGGTTTGTAAGTTCTTTTGGTGTTATTAAAAATATCTGCTACTTCTGCATATTGGTTATCTAAGCTGTGTATGCGTGTATGCGTGGTAAAAGAGAGTTTATAAACAAATTGGTATTGATATTATTATTGCAGTGAAAGGTATTTTTAGTTAGCGTGACTATCGAAACACATGATATACAATGAAATCAGCATAATTACATAACTACTAAATTTATTATGTGTAAAAACCACTCCCCAAATGCCACAATATAACTACATTACAAATACCTAAAACGCATTGGTAATTAGATGCATCCTTCAGAAATGACACCCCTGAAAATATAGAGATGTAAGCGTAATGAGTAAGATGACCCAGTTGTTTCGCAGAAATTCAAATGTAACATTGTCATCAAATGGTCATTCAGCATCATTTTTTTTTCAACATTTTATTATTATTGAACAAAGGTGTTGTTCACGCCTTTATTGTTACATGTTGCCTTTTGGAACTACCTAATGGGTGCCCTATGCCTCAGTTCAAATAAAACCACCGCAAAGGACACAAGTCCCAAAAATCGCATTGCTTTGTAATAATCACGCCGCAGAACTAATAAACCGAAGTTTAATACGCAAAAATATCGCTTGCTTGCCATTAACTCCACGAATCAAAAATCACCAATTTCCCTTCCTCATTTTCCAAACTAACAATTACCTTCCCGGTGACATAAACTCAGTGCATGGAGGGTATACAGCAGTTTGGAGATAATTGGTAAGTCAACTCCAGAAATATAATAAAATAGATAAGAACCGCAATTTTACAGTCCACAAAACGCAGCATTTGATCCCTCGATTTCTTGAGAGGGAACACTTGCTCCCCGCCGCAACAGGTGTGTTTCAGCTGTCTATTAAATTGTAATAGTCTGAAAGGCTTAACATGATAGTTGTCCTCTTCTGCTGATCACAATTTGTTCAAAAGGCAAAACGGACTTTGAATCCGCATTTAACTGGAACCTTTAGCTGTCAGAAAAACAAAATGGCACTGAAAGGCTATTTAATGACTTTGTCACACGTGAATATCTGTGAAATAACTTGGTTAAAGACAACTTAGATGGTAGGAGCATGTAGAGCAGACGAACGAAGAAAGGAGTGAAAGGAGAATATATGACGTGAATGTGAATGGTAAAAGAAGTCGAGGTCCCTAAGGAAGACATGGCACGATTGAAGAGAATCAAATATACGAGTCGAGAAAAAGAATGTCTAGAGAAGAGTAACAATGCCACGAAATTATATGAATGAAGTAAGGAGTGTATGCCAAGACAAATTTGTGTGGTAGTACATCCTAAAAATACTGACAAACTTGGGAGAAAATCATGTTAGTTTTACAGCATTGAAAAAGGTCAAATATTAAAAAAAAGGTGTACCATTGACATTCCCATGATACCCCCCCGCCAGCAGCAAGGTGGACGGAGGTCGGAGCGCTGCGGCGTGCGCAAACACCCCCTGCGCCTTGGGGTAGGCCTGCCCCGCCCCCCCGAGCACCTCGCCGCTGGTCCATGCGTGGCAGCCAAGGTGGTACAGGTACATCTGGTTGTCGTAGCAGATCTCCTCCTTATTGTGGCGATGGGAGTAGCCGCCGAAAACCACCAGATAGTTGCCTGTAAGGAAAAGGGATTATTAATTCTCATAATAATAATACGCATTTAACTCACAAATAATAAGTGGAATAATTTTTTTATTACAATGGCAACACTGAATTTGGAACAAATTATAGTTGAAAGCAGCGAAGTTACAATAAGGCCTAGGAATTACCCTATCACAAGACTTGAAATGGGAATACTGCTGGGATTGTCAAGAGCAAATTCAATAACATATTTAACCCCTCCGAAAATCGCCATTATGCCCTTATAATAAAGATTATAAATTTAAAGAATATATGACTTCCTAACCATTTTAAAAGAAAAGAAAACAATTAAATTAACTAAATAAAATATCATACTTGACAAACCTCCAGTAAAAATTTTAGCTTTCATAAAAAAAAAAAATTATAGATTAACATATTTAAATCCTACTTCTTAGTATTTTATATAGTTATATTTTAGTATTTTATTTTTTATATATATTTTATATAGTATTTTATTTTTAACTTCTTTAAAACATTTTCTTTTTTATAATCCTTTATATATTTATATATATATATATATATATGTATATGTAAATATATTTATATATGTGTGTTTGTATGTATTTATATGTATTTGTGTATGTATGTGCATATGTATTTGTATGTGCATACGTATACATATATCTTGTTATATTTTACCTTAAATATTTTTATCTTTTTTCTTTATCTTGTTTCTAATATCTTATAATTTCTATTTCAAACCTATATTTTGTTCCTAGTTCATACACTGTATGACTTATATCATGTATGATTACCTTAACACGGGCATTAGCCTAGTATGGTAATCAAGAAAAAAAAACATAAAAGTGTATTTTCAAAAATTGTATGAAATTAAAAAGAAAAAAAAAAAAAAAAAAAATGTCTTAAACGAAATGACATTTTAAGAAAACTTTGTGTTATTACCGCTTCACAATTAAAGCTCACAATAAAAACTGTTTTAGAAAGGTTATAAAATAAGCTTTCAAATTACTATATTACAAATAAATATTAGCATTTGTAAATATTAAAATTTAGAACGCAAACATTAAAAATAGGTAAAAATGACTCACGTGATGTTTTTTATGTGAAAACGGCACTAAAATCACAGATTATGTAAACAACAATACTTATTCTATTGTATATATGTGTAATAAACACTTTTGTCACCTCACTTTTTTATCATTTAATACAAAAATATTTAATAAAACTTTAAAATGTCGAGCGCGGACGATCCGCCGGTAGTAAATTTGGGCGGGTAAATATTTTTGTCAACTACGCGACTGGCAGCTGATTCCTGTTATGTATTTCTATAGACAACTTGATAGGGATGTACAGCTTAATCTACTATCGACCTTTTACTTTTTGGTTTAGGGATGTAACTAAAACAATAACGGAGTTAGAACGATTTCTATGGAAACACACGCGCTGACGTATAAACACGCTTATTGTACTTGACTGCTGTCCTATTTCTAACGCTTATATCTGCTTACGTTGCGGAGGGGTTAATCAGGAAAGCCTTCCTTGACCAAAACCGGACATAATGTTAAAAATATACAAAACATATGTGTGGCCTCTCCTGAAATGTGCTTTCCAAATATGGAGCCCATAAAACTCAACTCATCATCTATGGATAACTAAAACAAACAGCTGATTCTGACAGCTCCTAGTTTAAAAACAAAGTTAATTATATATAAACAAATTTACGTGTAATCATATTTGAAACTCATAAACCAGTGATACAGTGTACTTGGTAGTGCGTAATAATTTGAGTGGGAGAGTGTATTAACTTTATATCTTGATTCAATAAAATTTCACAAAACAACAAATCATTGTCATTAAAAGTCACAGACAATTTATTTTTAAAATTTGTGAAAAAGTGCAAATCCGTTACGTGTGAATGTCAAGTTTTGTCTATGCAATAAAGTCACAACAATAAACAAAACATTGTTGACAGAATTAATTTTTGTAAGGGGCATTTCTGAACAAAGATTTTAGTGATGTCTAGCACTCGAAGCAAAAACCAAATTTCTGATGAAAAAATAAGCATGGACAAAATTATCGAATATATAGATAAAAAATTTGAAACCTTGAAGAGGGACATTTTTATCAAAATTGAATCTCAGACCTCAGAAACAACAAAAAGCATTGAATTTATAAGTGCTCAATATGATGAAATACTAAAAAAAATTGATGTTACAAATAATTTAAACCAAGTTATACAAACTGATTTCGAAAATATTAAAAAAGATATGAATGAAAAAAATAATACAATAAAAAAACTTGAAATTAGACTGGCAGATATTGAAACCTTGTCAAAATGTAATTCTTTAGAAATAGCTGGGATTCCCCAAAAAATAAGAGAACAACCAATTGAAATTATAAAGAAGGTTGCTGCAGCAGCTGGGATAACTATAAAACATACAGATATTACTGAAGTCATCCGAGTCCCAGACAGACGAAATGGAGCTCCACCCAAACTTCTTGTCACCTTTTCTGAGAAAAGACAAAGAGATTCACTCCTTGATAAAAAGAAAGAAATAAACTATGAAGAAATTAAGGATCTGTCGACCTCTCAAATCTTCATCGGGGAAGAACTAAGCCCTTATCATAAAGAAATACTATGGAAAACAAAACAATTAGCCATAGAAAAAAAATACCAATATGTGTGGTACAAAAATGGTAAAGTTATGATACGTAAAAAACATGAAGATAAAATAATCTACATTAAGCACCTTGATGATATGGTGAAAATAATTTAGTAAGTAATTTAAAAACATAATTAATTTAGATGGCAAAAATGGATAACACAATAACAAACTTACCTAACTTATCATCCATAAGAAATAATTTTAACATAATGCATCAAAACATTAGAAGTATTAATAAAAACTTTGACGAACTTCAAATATTGATAAAAAGTTTAAATCTAAACTGGGATATAATTATTCTTACTGAATGTTGGTTAACTGATAAGTTCTATCCTCTACAAATCGATAAATATGTCCCTTACTCTACAATTATGAATAATACCAAAAATGATGGTGTCATCGTATATATTAAAGAAGATATTGAAGCTGATGTCATAGAGATCGGTATTAATAATGCGAACTGTCTAAGGATAACAATCGGCAATGATACAACAATACTCGCAATTTACAGATCTCCATCTACAAAAAATCTGGAGCCATTTCTAAACTCCTTATCATTTGAACTGAGTTTACTAAAAAACACTAAAGATGTATTTATTATCGGTGATATAAATATTGATATCCTTGAAAATGGCCACCCTAAAAAATATGATTACATGCAAACACTTGCATACCATGGATATGAAAGCCTAATTGAGGAACCTACACGTGTATTTAATGATAGCAAAACTTGCATTGATCATATCTTTAGTAAAACTAATAAAAAAACTCAAGCCATTATTTATACTACCACACTGACAGACCATTACACAATAATTCTATCTATAACAAAAAATAACTCTTATGTTAACCAAAATACGAAATCACTCTTACCGAAGTCTGAAACAAATTGGGAAAACGTCAAAAGGGAGTTAACAATGAATGACTGGACCGCCCTTCTGGAAAAAGATGATACTGACACTGCTTGGAGTTATTTTGTAGAAATTATACAGCACAGTATTCTATCTAACACCAAAACCACAGATAAAAAGGTATCTCATAAAAATATTCACATTAAACCATGGATCAGTCAGAATATTATAAACTCGATCAGAAAAAGAGATGAACTGCACAGAAAAGTAAAAATCAATCCTTATGATGTCCATACACTTCGATTCTACAAAAGATATCGTAATACCTGTAAAAATGTAATTCGTTTTGCTAAAGAAACATTCTATAAAAACAAAATTGATGAACGCAATAATGATTCCCGTAAACTCTGGCAGATCATAAATGAAATTACAAATACTAAAGCCTCGCATAAAGACAAAAACATTAAAGAATTAAACATTGATGAGATTCCCACATCTTTTACGAAACACCCAGACCAACTTCTTGACTTTATAAACAACTACTTTTGCAATATTGGCTCTAACCTTGCTAATAAAATTAAACAAAATTCTACTACTGTCGAAAAAACAATGAGGAATGATGATGTAAATCATGAAAACAGCCTCAATATAGTCAAGATAACAAGTGATGAAATAAGAAATATTATAACCTCCTTAAACACAAATACCTCATCGGTAAATGAACTGATATCAAGCAAATCAATTAAATACCTACAAAATGAGTTAATTCAACCACTGACATACCTTGTAAACCTTTCATTATCTAAAGATGTTTTTCCCGCTTGTCTTAAAATTGCTACGATCATACCATTATATAAAAATGGTCCCAAAAATGATATTTCAAATTATCGACCAATTAGTATTTTAACTCCCCTGTCGAAAATATTGGAAAAAGTAATAAAAAAACAAGTTCTTACATTTTTGGATACCAATAAAATATTATCACCTACGCAGTATGGTTTTAGAAAAAACCTGGGTACTGGTGACGCTATAGCTAATGTAACTAATACAATTATTAGAAAACTGGATGAAGGCAAAAAATGCTTAGCTGTTTTCATTGATCTTCAAAAAGCTTTCGATACAATTGATCATGAAATACTGTACTTAAAACTAAAAAAAAATGGAATAACCGAAACAACTCTAAACCTACTTAGAAGTTATTTAACTGGAAGAGAACAAATTGTACAAATTGGTAAAAGAAAGAGCAAATCTCTTCCAATTAAATTCGGGGTCCCCCAGGGAAGCGTATTGGGACCTATACTATTTCTGATATATATAAATGACCTTATGAATCTTCCCATTAATGGAAACATAATGAGCTTTGCAGATGACACTGTTATTATATTCCACGAACAAGATTGGACAAGAACCTACAAGGAGGCGGAACATGGCCTGGCTGTACTTCAAAACTGGCTAAAAGTAAACTCCCTTACATTAAATGTTAGTAAAACTAAATATCTAACTTTCTCCAAAAACAAAAGAGGACAACCAATGAATGTGCATACCCTCAAATTACATGAATGTCAAAATACTTTTCCACAATGTTCCTGCCCGTCTATAACCCAAACCAAAAGTATTAAATATCTTGGGATTGAAATTGATGAAAATCTACAGTGGAATTCACACATTGATCTTACCTCAAAAAAGCTAACAAAACTCATCTACTTCTTCAAAAAATTAAGAAACATCTTGTCGATGAGGGATCTAAAGAGAGTATATTATGCTTTATGCCACTCTCGATTGGAATATGGAGTAATAGGATGGGGCTCAGTAGCATCTAATCACTTAAAACAACTTAAGGTAACTCAGAATTGCATTATAAAGACCATTCTAAAGGCCCCCATAAGGACGTCAACAACAGAAATTTTTAAACAGTTTGATGTTCCAAGCATACAGAAAATCTATGCCAAAAACATTCTAGTACATCACCACAAAAATGATTCAGAGGCAGACACCTCACACGCTCATAAAACCAGAGCCAAACAAACAGACATACTTAATATACCAAAGTGTAACTCTTCATTTGGTCAAAGAAGTTCTGCATTTTTAGCAGAAAAGTTATATAACAAACTCCCACTTAGTATCAAACAAATAAAAATAAAAAATAGCTACATTAAGGACATTAAATGTTGGCTGAAGAATCTATCGGAAAATGAACTTACTAGTATACTTAAAACATCATAGAAGTTTCTGGAAAACCTTATCCAATCAATAGTTAAACCATAGAAGTCGCTGAAAAACTTATCCAAAGCATAGTCCCCCTCAGCACAGGATCTCCTAGTGAGGAGGACTACGAATATATTTTATATATACATCTAACTAACATGTTTCATATAAAAATGTAAAAAATATTATATAGTTACTAAATAAAAAAAAATAAAAAAATAAAATATTTTGCAAAGGATATAGATCTAATAGAGAGAGTACAGAGACGATTTACAAAAATTGAAAGACCGGTAATATGAAGATAGACTCAAGGAACTAAGATTAACAATGTTAAAAGAAAGAAGAGAAAAGAGTGACTTAATTGAGACTTTCAAAATTTTATCTGGATAGTATATCTTATAGTTGCGCTGGTATCTAAGAAATCTTCACCATCAACGAAAGTATAAACCTCTGTGGACACTGAAACAATTAACAAAACACCTTTTGCATCCAACTCTCATCCAACACTTCCTTGCAAATATAGTACTGGATGCATGGAACAAACTTCCACAACATGTCATCAATGCTAGTAATATAAACAAATTTAAAGCTCGATTGGATTCTTATTTGAAGAGAAGAAAGGACTGACTTATTTTAAAATTTAAAGCAACTCAATAAGGAACTCCAGTCCAATTTTTAAATATTTTTTTTATGAACCACCGTATGTGTGGTGAATCGTGTGACGTCATCACTCACTACGTAGAAGTTATCTTTATTTTCAACAGGTGTTCATTTTATATGACCGTTATATGGAAGAAAGTATGATACTATTCGATAAGTTAAAACATTATTTAGGTGGAATAATTTATTTATTATATTATATTTATTATATTTTTCAATATTATTACGGGAGAGTGGTATAAAAATTGTTTGAAATTATTATTATTTTAGCTTTTAAAATCAATATTATCGAAACAAAGCATCACCTGCACAATAAGGAACTCCAGTGAAAAATATTATGGCTTTAAAAAAATATGTTCATATAGACCAAGAAACGCTGATTCTGAATATATAAGTTTTATTTCATAATGTTAAACGCAGAGTTTTTAAAAAATTATTAAAAAGTGCATTTTTAAACCTCTTCTCAAAACACAGCGTTAAGTTGGCATTACTGAAATGGTTAACTGTGACGTCACACTTAACCTGTCACCTGGTGATAGTGTGTTGACATTTGAAATGACTTGAAGTGCACACGTACCTATGCAATTCAACATTTCGTGTGTTTGGTTTATTTTCATACTGTTTATAGAGATTTAGATAAATAATAGTTATTGTGTTTATTGAAACATAATTTAGGCCCTCAACAATTAACGAAAAGGGCTATATTTGCGGACAATCTGCAATAAATTTTGCCTATTTGAGGTTAAAGTCGTGTCATATTTGACATTGTATTTTCAAATTGTTTTTAGTATAGGGCTTTTTATACAAGTTACTACACAATCGTCATGATCAGTGTATTATAAATACCAGTGTTTCTGTATGTGTTATACTTAAAACAATGTACAAAATCACGCCTGAACACAAAATTGAAGAATGATGTCACTTGTATTTGCAATGAAAAAGATGATTTATTATTTTTATATTGCACTTTGTTAAAATACAATAACAGTAGCGGTGAAATGTGGACATTTTACCAATGTTTTTCTATATTAAAAGCAGTTAATCTTAAATAAAAACGCCTCAATTTCTCACACAAAAGTCATTGAGTCATCCTATATTAATTTTGTTCTGCCATTTTCTGAAATTCAAAATCAGGGATGCTCAGCCCAAGAAAATTATTTCCCTAGATTTCGAAGTGAAATTTCACATTTACGCAATTACCTACGTAGCCACCCGATTGTGTAACACTAATCCTGTTATATGTTAATTAATATGATAATTAATTGGAAAGATATCGGAACTTGGTAAATATACTAATAATACCGTGATTTTCCAAATAAAACACTTTTTGCTACGTGAAGTAAGTACGAATACACTCACCACTGAATTAGAAACTGAATTCCAAATAATAAAAAAAACACTTTGCAAAATAAAAATCATAAGCAACCCGCCGCTCATTTGTACCAAGCGTGGTATTTTGAAGACCCCCCCCCCCCCCCCGAACGTGTCACGTAGTATGGGTACGTTCCATAATATCATTTTGAGTTGTCAGTGTTAAAAATAACATTGCATGTAAGTACATGAACAATAATTAAGATTCATAGGAATTCCAAAAAATATATATAAAAAAAATATATATATATATATAAATATTACCAGTAATATTGACATATGTAATAAAATTTTTGCCAGAGTTCGAAATTTCCCTAGATTTTGTCCTGATTTCCCTTATCCCTAAAAAATATTTTTCTCCCCTAGATCTAGGGAAATTTCCCTCGACATGACATCACTGATTCAAAATGACAACTTAAAAAGTAAAAAACTATGGGTGGGTGAAGACCACCATAGATACGGTGCGTTTCTGGGAGTCTTTAAAAATTAAAACTTTGACAATTATTTTAACTATTAAAACTAACTATAAAAATAAAAATAAAAATGCAGTTATTTAAGTTTGAAGGTCTTTATTCATTAAAAAAAATAAAAAAATTGGACTGGAGTTCTCTATTGTAGGCAAATAAAATACGGCGCTGACCAGCTATTCGATGATGGCAATTTTGGTTTTCGAAGTTCGCAGAGTTGGCCGTGAAGTAGGTAGCATTATGATATAGCATATTTTACGATTTTTTCGTACAGTTTAAAGTTTTTCAATATTCTAAATAATAGAAAAAAACTAATAGAAATACCTCTATTTTTGATACTGAATTATTTAGACCTAAATAATGTTTCAAAAAACACAACAAATAAATCTATTTATTCATTTCTAAATATTTGTTATTTCATAAACAGTATGAAATAACGAATAACATTAAATGTTGTTAATACCGATGGCTTGTGTCATACCTACATTTCAATACAATGACTGGTGAGGAGTGACGTCAGCACTAAACATTCAATACCAACTTTACAGTGTGTTTTAACGACATGTTTAAAAATGCACTTTTTAATAATTTTTTTAAAACTCCACGTTATTATTAAATAAAACTTATATATTCAGAATCAGCATTTATTGGTCTATGTCCATATAAACATTTTTTTTAAGCCATAACATTTTTCACTGGAGTTCCTTATTACTATTAAACTTATGTGAAATCAGATCCAAGCCTTTCAGCAGAATGATGCTTGCTCATTAAATAATAATAATAATAGAATAGTTTGAAATCCGAATCTGACAGGAAAAAGGATACCTAAATTTTCCGTAACATTTTTTAAGTGAAACTTCTTTAGACCCGTTAGCGATTTTAAATTAGGATGAAACGGAAATCTGTCACAATAAATTATTATTTGAGGGTCCTCGTTTCTAATAAAATGCGGTAAATTCATGACTACAAATGGGCCTCCAATAGTGCCGCGGTATGAAGCGCCCGACTCTCAGTGCCCAGAGACATTTAGAGAACGGAGGTTCGAAACCTACCAAATCCAAAAAAAAAAACATTTTTATTTTTGTAAAATCAATATCCAATCTTCAAACCACTTTAAAATAAACAAGCAAAAGAAAAGAAAGCGACAACTAGTGACTTTCTAGTTTCACTTCTACTGCGTGTGAATTGCACACTCTGATTTTTCTTGTACAGTCTCTTTCAAACGATTTTTATTTTTAACATCTAATAAATGGCTTTTCTGATATTATTATGTATGTAGATGCTTAAAATACAAAAAAAAAACATTTGAAAACAGTGGGAGGGATGGATTCATACATCCATCACTCCTGGACACACTGATACCTAGATTCCTACCCACCCCTCATACCCTTTTCCTTCCCACAACTTCCTCTCCTTCCTTTTCTAGAAAGACCCTCCACACGGCATCCCCAAAGATGACATAGGACCTGAGGGGAATTATTTTCCTCTGGGCCTCCTATGTGGCGCTAATGTAAAAAAAAAACCCCAGCGAGACAGCCACAGTACATTTTAAATCCATTAAAAAATCTAACAACTGACATATCATTCCATTTTTCAAATAGAAAATGCTTAGATAGAGAAGAGAAACAGTTCCTTTTTTCATGGTTATATTTGGAAATAAATAAGTACATCGTAATCTGTATGGTTTAATAATCTCAGTAAATAATAATAATAATTTATAATTGGTTTTCCATGCATAAGATTTGCATAGTTGTGCAATTAGAAATATGCTAAATACATTCTTTACATACATAGTACACAATACAAGTTTGAACCGGCTTGTACCATCTATATCGTGTTCAAAACAAATATTATCACTTGATTTCTAATACGCCAATGCGTGACGACTACAATGTATTAACGCGTTTTTGCCAAAGCTTGTACAAGTTTTTTAAATCATTTTTATGCATTCCATTTCTGTTACTTTTACCTTTCACTAATAAGTTTCCACCAATACCAGATTACCATAAGTCGGAATTTTATTTTCAGTGCAGAAGCTGAGAAGTGTGGAGGGTATGTCATACCCACCATGTTACTTATTAGTGTGTATTTTTTGTTTGTGACCTTGAAACCTGTTGCTACTTTGAGTAGCTGGAGTTATAGGGGTGCGGGAGGGGATAGTGGCGTGATCACAGGGTGGCAGAAGCCTGCGCTAGAGTTAAACGCTTGCAAACTGCGTTCTGGTATGTGATACCCTACCACATAGCTGGTATATATATTTTGTGACAAAAAACTAACGTTACTTTTTCTGCTATTTTAACTTTCTTTGTTGCATTGTAGATTTTAATAGAAAATGGACATTGACAGTGAACAATCAATAAGTCAATGCTGGAAGAAGTATTAGAAAATACTGCACTGATTTGAACTCCAGTTCCTAAGATGTGCCTAATATTTTTTGTTGTTTTTTTTAGTTTTATTTTTTATTTATTTTTTTTTTTGTTTGTTTTTGTTATAAAGAATACATCAGTACAAAGAAGCTTTGATTGTACAACTAGGAAGGTCTCCCGTTCTAGGACAGTCAAATGACAGAAACATTTTGATAGGCGTAAATTTAATTTACAAATGACCGATTTGGGACACAAATCAAAAAATCATCGCCAAAAAACTTTTTCTTACTTACTGAAGCTCAGGCAAAAATATTTAATTATTTATAATTATGCACAAGTGTCCTTTACGTACATGTTTTTTTTTTCAATAAAGAAGGAAGAAAGAAATGTAAAATTATAAGATTACTTGTAAATAAATCAAAAGAAAAATAATACATATTAGCGAAAGAAGAATAATACATAAGAAAAATAATACATATTAATTATAAATAAACCAAAAGAAAAATAATACATATTAATACAAAGTTAATGAAAGCAGTGAAGAAACAAACAGAAAAAGACACAAAAAACCTGTATACAGTGACCTTGTTAAAATATGTACTGCTAAATTGTTTAATTAGTACAGCTTTTACTTCAGTAGAGTTTATTTCTTAAAACTTTTTTTCTTTAGTTCCTTTGTATTTTTTTTTGAGAGTGAAAATTTTTGTTTAAAATTCATAGTGACTTGTTTCCTTAAGCAAAATATAACAATTGTTAAAATGGCGCAAATGTTTTATTTACAATATGTTATAATATAGTCTTGCTATAATAAAAAATAATTAATATAATGATTTCTCAATCAAGTTTTACAGTCAAATTTGTAAGCGGGTATGTCAAACCCTGCCACATACTTCTTGTTACATTTTTTCACCACACTCTCGCGGGGTTAAATAAGTATATACTTGTCATTGCTCAGAATGCTAACGGAGAGTAATAATTATGCCTAGTCAGTGGACATCATCATATAATAAACACAAAAGATTGTTGCTGAGGCAGTTATGTATTTTTATAAACTATTCCAATGTAAAAACCCCTAAAAATGAGTTAATAATAATAAAATAAACATATTCAAGGAATGGAATTAACGTAATCTGTTATCAGAAATGTTAAATGTGCAACAGTTTACATTTTATCAGTTTGTACATTACGTAGAATATAGCCAAAATAAAACCAATTTTGTATATCCTCCTTGTGACGTTAACTGTCGTAATGTAAAACAGGGTGGACCAATAGTCTTTATTTATTCTTTAGAGTGTAAAAATAATCAAGGTTCACACTTACATCATGTAATATTAAAAAAAATTACAACCTCATTTGTGTACTTAAAAAAAACACCATCTTGATTAATATTGTTCAAAATGTAAAAGGATTATTGAGACCATCTACTATAATACTATAAAGAGAAAAGATTTGATTGTTTGTTTGCATTGAATAGGCTCCGAAACTACTGAACCGATTTGAAAAATTCTTTCATCAATAGAAAGCTACATTATCAACGAGTAACATAGGCTGTATATAATGGTAAGCTCTGGCGTTATGAAATTTGTATAAATGAAAATGTGTGTATTTCATATATTTTAGCGGCAGGGAGGAAAGGTAGGGGGAAGGTGGGGTTTGCGGAGAGGGAAGACACGGGGGAGAGGGAAGGTGGAGAAGGTGGAAGGGAACGGGTATACACGGGAAAGGATATGCAAAGAGAATCAACTTATTTCTTTGAATGGCATAGCAACGCATGCCGGGTACCAGCTAGTCCTATATAAAAAATAAAATAACAACTTTTTTCAATGTTGGTTCAAATTTACATAACAGTTTTTTTTTTCAAAAATATATTATGTAAGCTATTTAACCCCTCCGCAACGTAAGCAGATATAAGCGTTAAAAATAGAACAGCAGTTAAGTACAATAAGCGTGTTTATACGTCAGCGCGTGTGTTTCCATAGAAATCGTTATAACTCCGTTATTGTTTTAGTTACATCCCTAAAACAAAAAGTCAAAGGTCGATAGTAGATCAAGCTGCACATTTCTATCAAGTTGTCTATGGAAATACATAACAGGAATCAGCTGTCAATCGTGTAGTTGACAAAAATATTTACCCGCGCAAATTTGCTACCGGCAGCTCCACCGCGCTCCGCATTTTAAATTTTTATTAAATATTTTTATATGAAATGATAAAAAAGTGAGGTGACAAAAGTGTTTATTACACATATATACAATAGAATAAGTATTGTTGTTTGCATAATCTGTGATTTTAGTACCGTTTTCACATAAAAACATCACATGAGTCATTTTTACCTATTTTTAATGTTTGCATTCTAAATTTTAATATTTACAAATGCTAATATTTATTTGTAATATAATAATTTGAAAGCCTATTTTGTAACCTTTCTAAAACAGTTTTTACTATTCAGCTACATTCAGAAATGTTTCATTTATAGAGCTTTAATTGTGAAGCGGTTATAACTAAAAGTTTTCTTAAAATGTCATTTCGTTTAAGATACCAAAAGCTAATATTCTCAAAAATTCGGAGGGGTTAAGACACCACCAATTTATGCATCTGACACACACAGCTAAAAAAGTGCGAGCAAATATATGTTGAACGACGAGCGCTTATGTGTTGAAACGTCACACAATACAATAAAATATTTCTACCTATGGTAGGAGAGGGGGTCAGATGAATTAGGGAGCGCCATGAAATGCCATTTCTTTGTACTGAATCTATCAACTTGACAGCCGTCATCCACCCGTTTAGGTAGCTCCGTAATTAAAATGACCCCTCCCCTGTTTTCGGAGGAGAGGGGGTCACATAACTTTTCACATATCGCCTCAGGAGCGGTTACAGCGTAAGATCTGTATTGTTTGTGGTTGATCTGGGCATAAACCGCTTAGGTGTGACAGGTCTGAAGGGATTGTATGGAGAGCATCTTAATCTTACAAATCTAAAATAATTTATGAAATCACACTTTGTTTAATTCAATGTAGAAAAGGAACGTGGTATTAATTATGAATCAAAATAAATTATTAAAATATACGTACAGGTTCGACAGTTGTAACGCCGAGCTTCTGCGACCTATTACTTCTGTAGAGTGTCAAGGGTCAAAAAAATCCCACAAACAGAAAGTATTAATGTCAGATTATATGGATAACCGGCGCTCAAAGGAAACGAAATTTTCCTATCCAAAGGGTACATGTGGTGCTTGAGGAGTTAACTGACTAGATAAGGTACGTAAATTAATAAATCTGCATGTTAAAAATATTTGACTTTTCAATATTCTATAATATGTAACTATGAAAATACCAACCAAAATCGTGATACAATGTACAAACTTTGGCAAAAATACCTATTTATATTCAAAGTGCCTACACCGACCTAGTGATAATTATTATTACACAAGACTGTGTGAAAATTTAAAAGTGCACAAATAATTAGCATCCCAAATCAGTTCCATAAAAACTTTAGCACTCCCAAACAAGGTTCGCAAACAAACGAGAAAGCTGATACTGTAATTTAACCCCTGGTGTGCCAAGAAATCCACCATGGATTTGCTAGTAGCTCACCGGATTCCAGATACTAATATCTACAGCCTGTATGTCAGACAAATATCTACAGCTCATATGTTGGACTAATATCTATGAACTTCAGAGTGAGGACTAATATCTACAGAGCTAAGGTCGGACGAATATCTATGACGGTCCTAATGGTGACTAATATCTATGGAGCGTAGGTTGGACTAATATCTACAGAGAGCAGCTGAGCATGCAGTTGTACGGAAAAGCAAAAATTACTTCAATTACGTAATAACTAACCTAACCTAACCTAACCCAACCCAACCCAACCCAACCCAACCCAACCCAACCCAACCCAACCCAACCCAACCCAACCCAACCCAACCCAACCCAACCCAACCCAACCCAACCCAACCCAACCCAACCCAACCCAACCTAACCTAACCTATTAGTCAGCAGTTTGAGCTGTAGATATTCGTCCTCACTTTGGTTCTCATAGATATTAGTCCGATTTGTTCAGTTTTTGGAATTCCTGTAGATATTAGTAGACGCCTCCGCTCACCGGACTTGCCTCGATTGTATGTTATTTTGAACCATAAAAAATGCTAATAGCATAATAATTTTTTTTTTCGCTTGGCAAGAAAATAATGTATCTTATTATTCTAGCCTGTGATTTCGTCACAAGCAAATAAATTTTTTTTAACTGTGAAAATTCGCATTGCTAATTTTCACGTCAAATGTCGTAATTCTGATTTTCAAAAGTCAAAGTATTGTATTTATTTACGAGAAACCTCACATGACTTATTTTTATTGTGAAGAACGCTTATTTAGCTGGAAAATATGATAAAACTTAAGAATATTTTTTTATAGCAGACAGGAAAAAAAAAAATCTCTGAATTTAAGTAGCTATCCTGGGGAAACATATAATATAAAAAATTATATAAAAATTATCTGATAAGACGGTACAATTTACAAAAACATCATTTTGAAAAAACAAGTTATTACGAAAATAGTGTCAGTATATCTCATTTTATAGAACCGTCACCTATCAATCATCACTTTGCTTTTCACTTCATTTGATTTCCTAGGTAACTCTTGGGTCATCTGACAACTTTTTTCTTGGTCTACCATTGCCCCTTGAGTTTTTTTTTTAAACTTACCTATAATAGTGGCAGTGTGGAATGCTCTTTCTCTTGGAACATAAGTGTCTCGCAAATGGGCGCGGGGATAATGTAGCTCGCTCCAATGTTTATTAATAATGTTAAATGCAAACATCCTATCTGAGAGCTTGGAAAACCTAAAAAGAAATACAAACAATTTATTAGCAATCACATTGAATAACTTTGAGTGTCCGGAAGTGCCTATCAGCCATGAAAAATTTGTACAGTCACCGTGGCTGATAGGCACACTAAAAACATAATTTGTTTTCATGGGATTTTACATCATGAAAAATGTTAATTGCTTACTAAAATAAATATTAATCGATTGGCAACAATGAGAAAAGAGCTTTTGCTTTTCATTTCGTAAAGAGCAGCCTTTTTAAAATCATAACACAGTTATTACTGCGTCATTCTTCAACGCGCAGTTCGTGTAGTATGTTATGTGTTTTCTTTATTTTTTAACTGTGATAATTACTACTTAAATTCATGGAAAGTATAATAAAACTTAAAGCATATTTTCATATTTCTTAAAAAATGTATATATAAATGAGAGATAAAAAACATTTCTCAGTATACAAAAAGCTATTCTGGGGAAACTACTTGTGGTAAATTATATTATACCATTTCCTGAAATATATAAACTAAATATCTGGTAAGACGGCACCATTTATAAAAATATCATTTAGCAAAAAAAAGTAAGTTATTTCAAAAATAGAAATCAGCTGGCATTCGGCGAGCCACGCGAAAATTTTGTGTCGGCACACGATAATTTCAATTTTTATTTTAGATGTATAAATTAGAATAACGAATAAACAATTAGATATATTATATCAGTATTACCTGGCAACACCAGCAACAACACCCCCATATACAATGATGGAATGAGAAAAAGAATGATAAACTGCACTATGGGCCACCACCCTCACATCCAACTCCTTTCCTCCCCTCACCCGGACCTCCTCCCAGCTCTCTGTGGTCGGACTGTCTATTGTGATGCGAAACATCCTGAGAAATAAGAATAAAATTAGAACGATTATTGCTACAGGAAAATGATGTCAGCCACATCAAAATTACCCCTGAGTAGGAACCTCAAAAAGTAACAAGTAGAAGTAGTTCTACTTTAAAGAAAAATAATTCATTATCTTTTTTAATGTGATACTAGTGGGTATTTTAAAAGAAATACATACCTTGAGGAAAACTCCCCGTCACTGGTACTTCCTCCAAACAAGTATAGTTCATCATTGACAGCCGTTAGGGTGTGGCGAGTTAAAGCCGGAGGAACCACAATAGAATTCTCTGCCCGCAGGGACCATTTCTTCAGCATGGCATCGTAAACCCAAAGCTCATTTGACAGAATTCCACTGGACAATTTCCCACCAAACAAGGCAAACTTGGCCCCTATTTGACAAGCCGCGTGGCCGTATCTCGGGGCAGGCCTGTTGAGCTTAGTTTCATTTATGGCTTCGTAACGGCTGTCCTCTGTGGTCATATTACTGTAGCTACTAGAATTCTCCTCATCCAGGTGGGATCCAGGGGATCGGTTGCGTCTCACAAGCGATGAATAGAGAAATTGGTTGAAAAAGGTCCCTTTGTTAAGACCCCATCTGTTTAATACATCCTAGAATTGAAAAATAAATCACATTTGAAGGTAATGTTTATAATGTTTAAAGAAAGATTTCAAATTACAGTGCTCTCTCACTAATAATCCGCTACCCCAGAAACCGGGCAAGTATCCAATTAGTGAAAACGGCAGATTTTAGTGCATACATATGCTAAAAATAATTGTGTAATTAAAAATAAATACAGGTATTTCGTAAAAACAAACAAACACCGCCATAGATCTTTCTTAAAATTTCCATTTTTAGTTAAAAGTTAATGTTCCATGTTTACGCTTGCGAGAAGACTCTATTTTATAAACAGATCTAAACGAACAGAGACACATGTACGACAGTTGCTAGAATGTACGAAGGACTAACCGAATTATCTAAAACAACAATAATTAACCCTGGTGACTGGTAGAATGGCTAGTGGCATGCGGTGGACTAATGAATTTAACATATAAATACTGACGAATTATAGAGCTGGACTTTGTTCTTCTAACTAGTAAAAATAATGGCGGATTATAGTAGTTGTCGTATAATCGAGCGGTAGATTACTGAGAGACCATTAGAGAATAGGAATATAAAAAATATCTTACCTGTTTTAAAACTTCTTTCAGGAGGGATTGATCAAATTCATTGGATAGAAATCCCGGAATCACTTTGCCATCTTCGTCTTCCCATTGACTTGATGAAAACCTACAAAAAGTATATTTTTAAATAATAAAAAGTGTAAAAAAGGAAATAAACTGCTTATTATAAAATAGCTCATACCTGTAAATTTGTAATGAACCCAGTACATTATTGAGATCATATCCTCCAAATACGTAAAGCGAATCTGTGTAATTGATATAAATGGCTGAATGAGCTGCTCTTGGTGAGAGACCACCTCTGGTATGGGAAAGCCAGTGCCACTTGTTCCCATTCAGATCAGCGGAGTCTAGCGAACACGCCACTCCAGAAAACCTACAAACAGATGAAATTTAAAAAAATACCAGTTTACATATCGCAACAGATTAGGTGACAAGAGCTGCATCTCATCTGCACAGTGCTGCTGAAACGAGACGGAGTGCGTATTGTGTGACACACTAAGCTGTACCCAATGGCAATGGAAAAATATGTTTTTGTTTTTATACAATTGAAAAAAATATATCATCAGACAGCAAAATCTGCATTTTTTTCTCCAAATATGCTCAGGAATTTGGTTAAAGTCTGTCAAATACATGCTGATACACTGCATACAGGTTGTTAAGGAACGTACTTGACTTACTTTAATCAGTGATTCTTGGAGTAAAAATGTAAATATAAATATAAAATTACTAAACTTTTCTTCAATGTTCGGTTTTCGTGTAATAACTTAATATAACAGTATGAATTAAAAACAGAACTCACCCTTTGTGGCAGTGGCAGCGCCCACCTCTGCAGACCCCGTGCCCCGAGCAGGACTGGGGGCAGAGCTCCACGCTGCAGTCGTTGCCCCCCCAGTCCCCCTCGCACAGACAGGTGTGGGAGGCGCAGGCACCCCGGTCAGAACAGTTGTTGGGGCAGTTGTGAACAAAGAACTCAGCCTTGAAGCCGTCCAACACATAGTTGGTGTCACTGTATAGTAAGATGAGCATCTGGAAAAAAGTTTGAAATTAGAATTAAAAAATATATATATATATAAACACATAATTGTCATAGATCTTTCTATCATAATAAAAAAAAATAAGATAATTCTCTGAAATTTTTTTGTTTTATTTACAATTAACATTGTGCGTCATGGTTGAACCACCCTTTATATAAATAGCCTTTTATGGATTTCAATGCCACCATTCACAATCAAATGTATGTAGCAAACCCGCCAATTCCTCGCTTACATAGTTTAGCAAACGAATATACAAATGAAATTAACATTTTTAATTTTGTAGTAAAAAATTTATAGTCTAACTTAAAAAAAAAAACTTTCACGGCCGATAACCTGTGTTGCTGCAGCAACATTTTATCTTAACAGACGGAATCTTTAGAGCACAGGCGTCGGGTGGGAATGCTATCCTTGTTCTACCGGTATTACAATGGAAGATGCTCCGAGGAACTAGCATCATTGATCCCTTCGGCACCGGTGCATAGTCGGGAAACACGCCAAATGCGTGCCCAACATTTGTACACGGTTGACATTTGTCACATGAGAATGGGTCGTTTCTACGACTCGTTCTTATGTTCAACAGCTCAGCTGTGGAATGATTTTCCGGCCTCTGTGTTTCCTCCTTCCTACAACATGGGTCTCTTCAAGACCAATGTTCATTCCTTCCTCTCCTCAAAAAGACCCTCCACACAGCATCCCAGATGACATAGGCCCTGAGGGAAATTATTTTCCTCAAGGCCTCCTGTGTGGAGATAATGTAAAAAAAAAACATAAAACATATATACACTAAAACACAAACTATTACTAATATTTATTTATTTATTTATTTAAGACACAAACAGGATATTTATAAAAACATGTTTGTGGGTAATATATAATAAATTAAAATACAAATATAAATATCCCTAGACTAATGTGTCTGCAGTAATCACATTTGAATTTTTACAGAAGCAATTTTTATACATAACTTAAAAAACTTAAATACAAAATTGAAATACATTATAAGTATACAATATTTATGAAGTATTTCCTGAAATGTAATAAAACAACAAAAAATTATTTTTTTTTAGGTGCACAAATCGTGGAGATAATTTTTGAAACATGTTACATTATTTACAAAAATATCTATGAAACTGTATATTAACAAGATCGTTGTATGACCGAGACATTCTAGATATAGGATTAAAATATCCAGTATTATTCGTAAAAATTTCAGTTCAAAATATGTTATGGGTTCTTGTAGATTTGGGCCTGGCGTATAACTTGATTTGGTTGACTAAGTTACTGTCTACATGATTATTCACAATTTTATAAAGCATTAAGAGGTCATTTATGTTTCGTCTTTTAACTAGACTCTCTAATTTGAAATATGTAAGTCTTTGTTCGTACCCGTCTAGAAGATGGTGGACACCTGATCGGTAAGACAAAATCCGTGTAAATTTTCTTTGGACTGATTCGAGTCTAGATACCTGTGTAATATAATGTGGATTCCAGACTGTTGACCCGTACTCAAGAACACTTCGGATTAAGGAATTGAATAGAATTATTAGGCTATTAAAATTCTTAAACAGTTTGGTTGATCTTACAATAAAACCTAGTAATTTATTTGATTTACTCACAATGTATTCAATGTGTTGATTGAATGTCAGTTTGTTGTCAAATATAATTCCTAAATCTTTTATTGATTCAACTGTTTCCAGATTGTGACCACATATGCTATATGAATATAGAATTTTGTTGGTGTTCTTGGTGAAGTTTATAACTTTGCACTTAGCTATATTCAGTTCCATTTCATTGTCAACACACCAGGTAGATATTGTGTTAAGGTCTTGTTGTAAGAGTTCACAATCTTTCATAGATTTAATTGCTTTATATAATTTGAGGTCATCAGCGTATAGAGAAAAATTACAGCGGACATACTTTAAAATGCATTTTACATCTGGCAACAATGTAATTTTTTATGGTGTACTTATTATTTGTTTGTTTTCATTCAACCGCTAGGTGGCAATGGTTAGTGCGCCTGCGCATTTGTCGTTAGCGCTGAAAACACATTAGCCGCAAAAAAAATTTGGCTCCGCGGATGTATGTTGTAATATTACTTAAATATGATTTTTGATTAATTTAATTAATTTCTATTAATATGACTAATTCACTCTTATATTCATATAATTGATATATTTACCGTCTTTTTCATGGTTTTTCATAAGTTTTAGCAAGTTACACGAACAATAATCGTACTTTGAAAGTTAAAATGTCAGAAAATTATTTTATAGGATACATGAAAATTCAAATTTACATTTAACCCCTGTAGATTTGAGATTAAATTACTGAAAAAAAGATGTCTATGGCCGGCGAATTCTTGAGTATTTCCGCATTCCAATAAAATCAAAATAATTTGTATATTTCTGAACGTATCCAAAAACTAAAAACTGTTTTTGAAAGGCGATTAAATACGCTTTCAAATTGTATTATTAGAAGTAAGCAAGCTATTTTTGAAATATTAAAATTTTGAATGCAAACATTAAAAATTTTCACCTTAGGGGTCGTCCATTAATCACGTGATGTTTTTTTAGCAACTTTTAACCCCCCCCCCCCTTGTGATATGTGGTGAGGTTTTAGACTAACCCCCCCTGCCCTCCCCCCCCCTTCCTCAAAATCATGCGTATTTGTTTTAGTACAAAGTATTTTGAAATTTTCAGAATATTATCACGAAAAATAAATACACAATATCTCATTATTCCCCCCCCCCCCCATCGCGATATTTCGTGATTTTTCCCGAACCTCCCCCTTTCGAGCCTCACATGATTAATGGATGACCCCTTACATTGTTCTGGCGGAAGTTTGACGTCATAAATCTGAATAATTTTTTTTTTTTGCGGTTATCTATGGAACTCAAATCGTAGCGTAGTGTTTTCTCTTTCTAACACTGCTTAGATCAGACCTGACGAGCTGACCCCTAAAAGGGTCAAATTTCTAACGATTATCGGCCGTTTGACCCATAAATGTGTCAAATTTTCTCAACCGGTTAAGGATCTTTATTTTATGAGAATTTCTTAAAAGTGATGTTTTTTTATAATATTAATATCTAATGCATGTGGTGGTAAACGTATCAAATAAATTAACATCTTTAGAGATGCAAGAAATCCATTTTAAATGTCGGTTTTATTTTTAGGTTATTTTTTGGCATTGAAAAAAACTTTGAAACTTTTTATTATTTTTTTATTGTATGCACGGGGAAAAAGTGAGGCGACAGTTTCCTACCAAATTCATTGTAAAAAAGGACTATATTTAAAAAATAAAATAAAATTAATTTCTCTACATTTTCATCAAATATGTTTTGGTAAGAATTTTTTTTCCATTTTTTCCATGTTTGAATCATAAAATATGGGATTTTTTAAATTCTAAAGTGTATTTCAAATACACAAATCTAAAAGGTAATTATTTTATCTAGTTTTTATAAATGGTATTTGTTTTTACGACACCTTCAAAAATAAGAAGTATACAGAACATTCAAAATACTTTGGAAATTTCGTTCAGACATCATTAATAAAACAGTCGTACATCATTACATAGTATAAAATGAAGTCGCTCAAAATATATGTGCACATAGATCTTTTAAACTATGCAACGGATTTTCATGCGTTTTCACCAATAGATAGTGATTCAAGAGGAAGGTTTATATGTATAATACGTGCTTATTATAGTAGAGAAAAGCCCAGAAATTCAAATATTCAATTCAGGCAGCGGGCAGCGGGCAGCTGGCAGCTGGCAAAAGCGGGTGGTATGGATTTTATAAAGGAAGGATAATGGCGTTGTGTTTAGTTAGCCACAGCAACGTGTGGCCGGGTCTGCTAGTATGAGATAAACTACCCTCTCAGGCTGTGTAAACAATGTGTATTTCTTTCCATGAACAATTTTTTAATTAGTAAAGTTTTCACATCCGCGGCCGTTTATCAATTGAATAAAATTTTCATGGGGTTTTTTAGTAAGGCTGTTAATGTTTAAAACACACTTAAACAATTTTTTTAAGATATTATTTCTGATAATTTCAGTTTATTAAAATTTTTTTTTTCCTTTTAAATTTTATCAACTGTAATGTAGAAAATAATTTTTTGCAGTGCATTGTTTATTACTAACCCGGTGTAAAAAAATGTTCATATTATATACCCAATGTAAAGGTCCCATGGGCTCATGAAAGATTAAATAAAAAAAAAATGGATATGTTTTTAGATTTTAATGGCTAAAAATATATTCGTTATTTATTTTTTGGTGTGTTTACCTCTTTATTTAACCAACGTTTCGGACAGCGTTACAGTGTCCATCATCAGCATAGCGATTCTATATCTTTTGTGGGATCGTTATCGAGATAACGGACGTGATCTCCTGTCAGATTTGTGTGATTTTTACATATTTACTGTCACATATTTAAAAAATATATATTCTCAAAGTGGGCAGTGGGCAAAATAAGGTTGAGAATCTATGGTTTAGATGAAAATTCACATGCTGACTGTAGAGTGAAATTATTTTTGTGTAGTTAGTCAAAACATCTCTCTTACAAATTTTGTTGGTGACCGGACAGCTCAGAATGATATCAACTCAGAATCTCCTTTGAAAAGTTATGAAAAAAAAAAAAAATTGGTTTATCAGGTTACGTTAGTTTAGGGTTATGGGCTAATGTAAAATTTTTTTTATAATAGCTTTTAATGACTTTTCAAAGAGATGTTGAGTTGATTTGATTCTGAGTTGGCATGGAACTATTTAGTTTATTTGATACAGACAAAACAGGATGCTGTGATTATTGTACACATTATTATTTTTGATTCTAAAATTGTAAATAAAATCATTTATATCTCGCAATGACTAACTACTAGACAATAAAAAATATCGTGGGATATTTTGGGATCTATTTTATACGTACTTAATAATTACATCTATACCACATTATTATAATCTATATAAAAAAATATAAAAAAAAACAGTTATTATCCTAAGTTTACTGCATACTGAGGATTTCATGAACCACCTTTATGTATAAGCCTTTATAATAATAATAAAAACATTTATAAATAAAAATGATAAAAAAATTCTGCAATATTATAAAGTTTAATATAACTACGTAAGTCAGAAAGACCATGTTAGGTAGTATTTTATTTAGGACGGGTTGATTAAAAAAATTTGAACAATTCATCAAATATTTGAAGTTAATTTTCACATTCTGTGTAAGTTCTATTCAAGTTCTGTTATCATTATAGGCCCGCTTGCTTCACAAAACTGAAATAATCACTGAACTTGAATAGAACCTTAATAGAATGTGAAAATTAACTTCAAATATTTGATGAATTGCTCAAGTTTTTTTAAACATCCCATCCTAGCGGCAATTGTGCGAAAATTAGTGACCAGGAATCAGAATAAGTTAAAATATGCACAATTTAAACTTTTATCTTCAAGTAAGCAAATACTTAGGAATGTGTTTTTACATATTAAATGAAAATCATTGTTTGTGATACGCCACATTCATTGAATTTTAAATTTTCTTCTTTTTACATTAAAAAAATTGTATTTCAAAAATTATGTTTATTTTGAATTATAAAAAATTTGGAAATATTTTGACCATCCGACAAAATAAGCCAGAGGTCTGAGGAGTTAAATTATCAGTAGGGAAAATACATACATAACCGCTAGTTGCAATAATTTGTTGAGGTTCAGTCTTCCCGCTAAAGCTGCCGAGGAGGGGGGCACGGAAAGAGTTGCCATCGTAAACAAACACATAGTCGTAGGAGCACTCTGTTCCCATACTTCGAAATTTGAGAGTGATAAACTGGCTGCCATTTTGGGCTTTGATCAGCCATTCACAGTGCGAGTCCTGGTAAGAAGGTAAATTAAATTATTTATTTAAATAAATTTAAAAAACACCAGAATAGGAACACATACACAACACATATTATATTAACTTTGGGGTGAAATTGAAACCATACATTCATATTGCTCACTATAAAATAATAAAATAAACAGAAAAAAAACGCTTTTTTATATCTTTCACTTTTTACAATATTATTTGGAAGAGATCCTTTGAATCACAATTTGATGGTATCATCTCTACCCTCACTGAAGTAAAATATAGTATTTTTATTTTTATTTTAACTTTATGAGTAAAACCTCAAATTGTAATATTTAATTAAATGAAGACAATATAAGCGAAACTCAATCGAAAATCTGAAAACAGAAAAATCAGAAAAAGATATTGACACATCTGGGACTCGAACCCAGGACCTCTCGCTTACCGGGCGAACGCGCTAACCACTGCGCCACCGTGTCGATATCCAATTCGGTCACTTTTAACTGTATCATACTTCGACTAAGAACCACCCACACTATCTTCATTTTTCTTAACGCATATACTATTGGCTGCTATCTTTATGTATGATTGCAAGATTCAAACCCGAACTAAATGCTCTCTAGATAGTGTCTGGATAAATCTTTATCCATTTTATTTAATATGCGACATCTATTGACTTTTCTGCAAGTCTAGGATGAATATTTTTATTTTTATTTTAACTTTATGAGTAAAACCTCAAATTGTAATATTTAATTAAATGAAGACAATATAAGCGAAACTCAATCGAAAATCTGAAAACAGAAAAATCAGAAAAAGATATTGACACATCTTCGAGTCCCAGATGTGTCAATATCTTTTTCTGATTTTTCTGTTTTCAGATTTTCGATTGAGTTTCGCTTATATTGTCTTCATTTAATTAAATATTACAATTTGAGGTTTTACTCATAAAGTTAAAATAAAAATAAAAATATTCATCCTAGACTTGCAGAAAAGTCAATAGATGTCGCATATTAAATAAAATGGATAAAGATTTATCCAGACACTATCTAGAGAGCATTTAGTTCGGGTTTGAATCTTGCAATCATACATAAAGATAGCAGCCAATAGTATATGCGTTAAGAAAAATGAAGATAGTGTGGGTGGTTCTTAGTCGAAGTATGATACAGTTAAAAGTGACCGAATTGGATATCGACACGGTGGCGCAGTGGTTAGCGCGTTCGCCCGGTAAGCGAGAGATCCTGGGTTCGAGTCCCAGATGTGTCAATATCTTTTTCTGATTTTTCTGTTTTCAGATTTTCGATTGAGTTTCGCTTATATTGTCTTCATTTAATTAAATAAAATATAGTACTTTGTCAAGTATTATAACTGGAGAAATTGTAATAAAATAGAGTGTAACTAAATGCATTCTTAAACTTCAATGTACAACCGGTATATTGCTTAATATAAGGTGCATTTTTTATGTACTGTTTGCGGTCGCCGTTTCTGCATTTATTGACTAGCTACAAGTGCCATTTTGGAAGCTTTTGACCGAATTAATGAATATTTTTTGTGCTTTTGTGAAATGGCTCATATGAATAAACCCAAATTGTGAAATACGTTCTGTAATTCGTTTCTTAAATCAAGATATCTGAAGTCGGTCAAAATTTATCGGCAGATTATTAAGGTATATAGATAAAATGCTAAGAGACAGAATGGTAAGAGGATAGGTCAGAACATTAAAAGATGGCCGTACAAACGTGCACGAAGACAGACAAAGTCTGACCGTCCTGCATTAACCCTTTGATTAGTGAGTTATTTTTTTGTCATCTACATTGTGGGAGTGAGTTATTTTTCAAGTTATTCTTAATTTTGTAATCGATTTAATTAATTATCTTCTTACCTTTTTTTATTACACAAGTTAATTTCAGAGCTTTTCTATTAATATACATATAACATTTTATTATTGTACTGTAAATTTAGTTGGACTAATTCAGTGGTTCTCAACATTTTACTAATAAAACTTTTTTTTATATAAAAAGAAATGTACAATAATAAAGGGATAATAATAAAAATAAATAAAAAGTGGACTAATCAAGTGGTTCCCAACATTTTACAAACGGTGTTTACAAAAATTATTATTATTATTTATAAAAAAATAAATGTACCTACAATAATTTATTTATTTATTGTAAGAAACAAACAGCAATTTTTATATAGGTGAGTTATACAAGAGGTTAAACATGAGGTAAGCCAAAACAGTTTCTTATGCTAATGTTGGTGTTATTATGATATAATATAAAACTGTAATTGGTAAACCATTAAATGAAAATGAAAATAACAAAAAAAAAAACAAATATATATATATAAGTATATTAGAAGGAAGAAGGAATAGGAAAGGGCAAGAGGCAGAGGAAGATGGGATGGGGACAGGAGATGCTCATGCTGTATTGCGATATTGTTAAATTGCGTGTTATATTGCGCGCATATACGGGGGATTGGAGAATTTTTTCTAAGGTTGGTTCTGCACGCGGGCAAATGAAAAAAATGGTTTAGTCTGGTTGGCCTTGTAGGTATGTGAATTCTTAAATAATTTACGAGTTCAGGAGAGTCCAGGCCGTTATTCAGAATTTTGTATAAAAAAATTTGATCAGATATTAATCTTCGTGTTTGAAGTGGAGTAAAGTTGTGAAATTTTAAGGATTCGGTGTTATTTGCAAAGAGTAATTTGAATTTATAATTTATGTGTTTAAAAAATTTGTTTTGCACACTAATAATAAAAAGACAATACTAAAAATAAAATAAAAAAAGTATAAGTTAGGTCTTATAATAAGTACAAAAAATTGTCAACAAAAGCTCTCAACATTTTACAAATAGAAAGTTTTCAAAAAAAAAATTGTAAAAAGAAATATACAATAATAAAAAAATAATACTAAAAATAAAAAAGCAAAGTCTTATAATAAGTTAGCCATCAAAATTTTACAAACAGAAAGTTTTCAATTTTTTATTTAAGTATATAAAAAGAAATGTATAGTAATAAAAAGATAACACTAAAAATAAAAATAAAGTATAAATTCAGTAGTTCTCAACACGGGAATAATGTTGGATTTCGATTTCGTATTTATTTTGTCAAACTATTACTAGCTAAAATATTCTTTTCGTGTGGTATTCCTCAAAACACGGATAAGTGCATAATGGAACATTACATCCAACACACATAAATTTTGTGTCTTTCCTAGTTTGTTATAATACGTAAAAATATTTACATAACAATATTTATATAATGCTAGCTGGTACCCAATATGCGTTGCAATGCAATTCAAATAAATAAATTGTTTCTCCCTGCATGTTCATTCCCATGCATCCCCGTTCCCCGCCTGCATTCTCTTCCCCTCCTGCATCCCCTTCCCTTCCTGCGTTCACCTTCCACCTTCCCCTCTCTCGTCACCCTTCCCACGATCCCTACCTCCTTCGTTACCCTCCCCCTCCTGCAGTGGCGTAGCTTGGTGGCACCCGGGCGGATACCACAACGGGGGGGCGTAATGGGATAGGGCGGAACGGTTTTCATCATATTGCGCAAGCCTAAACACACAACTGGGAGGCGGGGGGGGGGGGGGGGCGGAATGGGTAATGGGGTGGGGTGGGATAGGGTGGGATGAAATGGCCACTGCCCTCCTGCCTTCAAAAAAAATACTCACATTTTCAAACCACTCGCGCACCATCTGTAGTAATTTTTTTTTTACAAATTTCATAACACCCGAGCTTAAAATTATATATAAAAACACGCTTCTTCTAAAATGCAATGTAAAAATGTTGAGTCAACCCATCGATTACTTTCCGAGATTTGCGGACACAAACATACGGAACCTAAAGTGTATATTGTAAAATGTTGAGAGCCACTGAATTTGTTGTCCAACTTATTATAAGACCTTTCTTATACGTTTGTTTTCATTTTTAGTATTATCTTTTTATTATTATTGATCATTTTATAAATAAAAAAATAATTTTTGAAAACACTATTTGTAAAATGTTGGCAGCCACTGGATTGCTCCACTTTTTTATTTTTAGTATTATCCCTTTATTATTGTAAAACATTTCTTTTTACATAAATAAAAAAATTTGAAAACTTTTTATTTTAAAATGTTAAGAACCACAGAATTAGTAATATGCATATATTTATATTTATGTATAATACGTAACAATTTTTGTAAGAATATGTAAAAATGTTTGACGAATATATTTGTATTATCTATAAATCATAATTTAATCGAAATTACAAACATGGCATAGAAAAAACTGAATAAAGTCGTACGGCCGCACGTATGCGGCAATACTCTACTTGGATCGTTCGACTGCCGCCGCGTAAGTGCGCAATACTCCTCAAAGGGTTAATGACATCCTGTATATAAAAGGCGTAACAGAACGTAAAAAACAAAAAAATATGCTTCTATCTCACATCAACACTGATCACAATGCTACACGTGGAGACGGGATCACGTGATATGCCCTCTCTTTCCAGTTACCGTGGTGCTAGAACGAGATGGAGTGCGCGTACTCGGTTGCGGCTTGTGATGGAAAAATATATTTTTTGTTTTAATTTTTTTTTAAATATCATCGGACAGCAAAATGTCATCTACATTTTTTACTACAAATTTGCTCAGGAATCGCTGGTTAAAATCCTTCGGGTACGTGCTATTACCCCCTGTACAGCCCTCTCCTAGCGTCTTGTGAATACCACTTTTTCCTGCACTTAGAAACACCTTGGTGGTTTTTTTTTCTTTTTTTTTCATAAGTTTTTTTATTCCAGTAAAAAAGAAAATAACATTTTCACTTACTTAACTAGAATATTGAATTATGTACAGTTTTTACATTATAAAAAAAGGTTAGCGCAAACGATACTAGTGGTTATCAAATAAGGTGGCAGATTTTTAGGATGAGGGATTGCAGAAGCTGATACGATAAGTGCATTTATGTTAAACAGTAGATTAAGGTCCAGACATCCAGGAAAAAATAAAATTGTTTTAAAATATTGCGTTGAGTTTTCTTAACCCTAGATCACAAACCTTCGTCGAATCACCAGGATTAAAAAAACCGCAATAACTTTTGCACGCGCGACCGTAATTCTTTCATACTCAGGCTAATCTCAATCGGCCCGTTACTTCTGCGATAGACGGTAGTGCGGACGATGGGGGGAATCCACGAGCGCCAATTCAGCAACCATGGCTCATCACATTAACGAAAGTTAGTGATAACGTGACCTTTTACTTTTGCTAGATTTTCACCAAATTTTTATTTTATTATTTAATTCAAGTCTTTGTTTTTGATATTTAAATAGTTTTTTTTTTCAAAATTTAGTTATAACTAATTCAAATACCAACTTTAAAAATGTAACAATTGTTGATTTTGCATGAAAACTATGATCTCATTGATAAGGCTTGATAAAATAAATTTGATATTTTTGTTCATCTAAATATAAGAAATAATATAAATAAACACTGTTCATTAATAATAAAAAGAAATATGTGCATGTTTTGTTTTAATAAAACCCTTACCCCCTTTATTTTATTTTATTAGCGTTATAAACAGTCTGTACAAAATTCATAAATGACAGTGATAAAAATAAGTATGTCATAGACCAATAAAATAACGACAAATTTCAATTTAGAACCATAATTCAAAAATATACAATACCTACACCTGATATAAACAATTATGATAATATCTTCTTACTTAAATCTACAAAAAGTAATTAACTGAAAATTTTCAAGGGATTACAGTTAAATTTTGATGCATATCAATAATATATTTCAGGAAGTGATTTTATTTGAATTGGAACTGCTAAAAGTAGGAGAGAAAATATGGTGATACTAAAAATAAAAAAAGAGAAATACAGAAATCAATGAAATATTAAGTTATTAGTTAAACATGTGGCATTCAATAGTGTTATTTTTTTATGCATGCTGTGAATTTATCAAGGTTTGTATTAAACACATCGATATTTGGGCATAATCTGTTAAAAGTGCTACAGCTTCTTCTTACAAATACATTTTCAAGATAATTTGTCTTGCTCTTAGGGATATAAAAGGTGTCTGGAGATCGAGTAACTCTTAATGGACATCTGAAATGAATATTTTGTAGTAAGTACGGGCTATCAATGAAGTTATGAATAATCTTATAGAGCATTAATAGGTCTCTGATATCTCGGCGTTGATCAAGAGATTTAAGGTTTACGGGGACATAGTTTTCATCATTTCGCACGCGATAAGAGACATATTTCATAAACTTTTTCTGAACTCTTTCTATATTTGCTTTATATGTAGAACAATGAGGGTTCCACGCTGTAGAAGCATATTCCAGATGGCTTCTAACATAGGATATGTAGAGAGTCTTAAATGTTTGTGGATTTTTGAAAGCTGAACTTACTCTAAGAATAAATCCCAACATTTTCAAAGCCTTCGACGTGATATGCTCGACGTGAGATTGAAAAAGAAGCTTACTATCTAATAGAACTCCAAGATCTCTTATTACATTCACTCTGTTTAAAATATTGTTCTTAATAATGTAGGGATATAATATTGTGTGTTTCTTTCGAGAATAAGATATAACACTACATTTATCTGCATTCAAAAGAAGGCGATTTTCTAGACAATATACATTAACCAGAGAGTCAAGGTCATTCTGGAGCTCTAGACAATCCATCTTAGACTTAATGATTTTGACAATCTTTTTGTCATCCGCATATAGGTACAGTTGAGAGTTACGAATAGTTTTGTTAATGTCATTCAAAAAATATTTATGTACCGTAGTCGAAACGACGAAGGTTTGTGATAAGCGTCGAAAAATAAGGTTAGTGATCTAGGGTTAATATCAAAATGGTACTTAAAACACAAATCGTATAATGTTAAATATGAAAAGAGATCTCTTTCAGAAATCTGACAGATGAAGACATTAAAGTGTTTACAAACAACAGCACATACCTGAGTGTAGTTTGAGCCCGAAGGACCATCAGTAATGATCCCCGAAGACTCTGTAAAGACCCGGCGAGACTTGTCACAAGGCGATGTGGTTACAGCTGCACAAATTGCAGCAACAAGACACAACCATGTTCCAGCTATCAAGCCAGCGCTTCTTTTCTTTACCCTCGGGTGGATCATACTTGAAACATATAAAGCATTGTGGAAAACAGCTAACACCCCTTAATTAAATAAAACAATACTACTATCAGTGTTAACTCACTCGATGTCGTCTGCTGGTCCAAGGCTAACAACTCAAATTTCTCGACGGTCATGTGTCCAATCAAGGTTTTAGCACATTATTTAATTTAGTATAATTAAATGCACATCAATAATTTCTATTTAAAAGCACTGGAGTTTTACTTAACACTTATTTTTTCCGTTTGGCCTTTATATTTTTTCTTAATTTGTTCACAACACAAATAAAAATCGTGCCTCTTGTTTGACATTCACGACCATAGACAAAATATTGTAAAAATTAATGTTGTCAGTAGCTCACTTTTCCCTATTTCGAATTTAATTTATGTGTCGCAGGCCGATCGCAAAACCATGCGCCTCGGGCACTTCACGATCTGCCGCCAGCCACTTCACGATATGGCTAGGCGCATCCTGATCTGCTTTATTTTACGATCGGCCTACGACATGAGCCCGTGAAGACAGCTAAGCGTTCACCTAGCGGTCGTCCGGTTGCGTTCTACGCGCGTTCTAACACACACAGCACATGGTCAAAAATGCTGCGTTCCATTTTCCCAACAAAGCTTGTACGTGAAACATGTATTTCGATAGTTCGTCTTCAGAAGACAAAGCATTGCTTTTGTCGACTTTGGAAGAGTCTAAAAAGAAAAGAAAATACTGGTTGCATCCAATTAACACTGAGCTAAATTAAAAATTAGAGTTTAGTATTCTTTACCTGAATTACTTAAAGATGAAGAACGTGTTTTTAATTACTTCAGAATGTCAATAAGGGGCCGTTCAAGTATTACGTAACGCACTTTGGGGGGGGGGGGGTCCTGTGAAATGTTACTATGCGTTACGAGGGGGGTTCAAACAACGCGTTACGTAACATGTTTTTATTTATTTAGATAAAAAAAAAACTAGGAAATAAAAATCTTTCAAGTTGGCAATCCTTTTCGTTCTCGAAATCTCTTGTTTTATTTATTGCCGCAAACCCGATTAAAACAAGAAAAAGGGAATTTTAGCGACTTTCCAGTACTTTTCGCAACTTAATTGTGACTTTCAGGTAAAAATTGTCACTTGGGCGATACGTAACGTTTAGGGGGGGGGGGGGGGGGGGGAGTTCGGAAAAACGTTACGGCGCGTTACATGGGGGGACGGGGGGTCAAAAATCTTCAAAAATTGCATTACGTAATACTTGAACGCCCCCTCTATGTTGGTTTAATGAGTTGCATAATTATATAAAAAAGGAAATAGTTAACAATTATTAAAAGCAATAATTATCAGCCTGAAACACTCATCCACATTGAAAAATCTTCCGAGAAAAGATAGAACCCGTGCCCTTCTGATTGCCGGTCAGCTGCTCTCCCAATTGAGCTATGGCGGTTTATCTTATACCCGCCAAATGATTCAATATATACAGGGTGCGGCACGGAAACTTGCTGATTTGAAAAGTAAATAAAAGAAAAAGTACTTTATATATCGATTTAATTCTTTTTGTATCGTCTAGTACACATTCTAAATTTTTGTTTTAACTAGTTTTAAAAATGACATCGGGCAAATGGCGGCCCTCATTAGTAATACACTGATCTACCCTAGATTTGAAGTTTCGCTCCACTCTTTCGAGCATATCGACGGGAATGTTGGTGATGGCGCGCATGTTTTCCTTCAGGTGTTGCAGGGTCCGGGGTTTGTCGTTATAAACAATGGATTTGAGATATCCCCATAAAAAAAAATCGCAAGGTGCCAAATCGGGGGAGCGCGCCGGCCACGGTACGTCACCCCTCAAGGAGATAAGGCGCACGTGGAAGTGTTCCCTCAAAAGCTCCATCGAAGTTCTCGCTGTGTGCGCTGTGGCTCCGTCCTGCTGGAACCATAGGTCCCCAAGTTCCATTTCTTCAAGTTGTGGAAGAAAAAATGTCTCAATCATTTCTCTGTAGCGAACTGCATTGACAGTAACAGTGCGTTCATCTTCCTCGAAAAAATAAGGCCCAATTATTGCAACTCTCGACAATGCACACCACACTGTAACCCGTTCACAATGAAGTGGCACCTCATGAAGTTCTTGGGGATTGACATCACTCCAATACCGCATGTTTTGTTTGTTGACACACCCGGAAAGGTGGAAATGGGCCTCATCACTGAAAAACACGACAGCGTCGTGTGGCAAGTTTCTAAGCGTTTCACATGCAGTTTGGCGAGAAGCGAAATCGCGTTCATTCAACTTTTGGACAACAGCAAGTTTGTAGGGATGAAACCGGAGTTCCTTGTGAAGAATTCGTCTCACTGTGCGAACTGCGATCAGAAATCCCCAGGGCAGCAGCGTGTTTACGCGCCGAACGCCGGGGAACGCGCAAAACCGACTCCCTCACCCTCTCGACGTTTTCTGGAGTTCTGGAAGTCCATTGACCTCCTGAGCCTTTTCTTGCCACACTCCCACTTTCCCTGAATATGTCCACCCACGAAACAATTGATTGCCGCCTAGGAACGGGACTCGCGGGATGAATGTTGAACCGAGTACGGAAGGCACGTTGGGTGGCGACCACCGAATGACCGCTAGAAAAGTAGGCCTCGACGGCAAACGCACGCTGTTTCTTTGTCCAACGCATGACGCCAACTGGCTTGTAGTGTAACAAAACTTCAAGACCCCCTCTTTCCAATGAGACCCTCCCCACCCCTTTCTGACCACGCCTCGCTCGTCGGCGTCTGTACACACTGTCACACCCTGTACTAGTGTTTCATTCAACAATTACTGCTTATCATATTTTTTCCACCTGAAAACAACCAACTTTATTTTTGCGAGAGAGACACTGTTAGTGTTAAATCCGTCGCTAGGTGGCGAGATAAATTATGTCTTCATTTATTGGGGAAATACTTAAACTTGTCAAATAACTAACTCGGAAGATTTTTCAATGTGGATGAGTGTTTCAGGCTGATAATTATTGCTTATAATAATTGTTACCCTTTGTGCTATGCATAAAAATCTTGTCTTAAACGTTAGTTTAACAATTAAAAATAATAAGGAAATAGTTCTTCAAACGCTCAATCCAAATTTATCCGCGGTGGTAATCGGCCGCGGTATTTCAATTTACGCGGATATATATCGTATTTAATGAATTTATTTCGAATAGGTATCTGAATTTGAAGGGTCGGCCGTGACGGGATTCAGCCGCAAAAATTCGATTTACGTTAAATATATCGTAGTTTTAAGAATATATTTTATTTTTATGAATTTTTTTCGAATAGGTATTTACTCTGAAAATATCATATTTTGTGAGCGGAAATTTGATTTAACCAGGGAATAAGTCGTATTATTTTCATTCGAATTTTGACAGTTGAAAAACACTGTTGCGTTTTTTTCGATCAAAGACGTTACATACTTTAGACGCGGGGTAGAAATCTCAAAATGGGAAGCCAACAACAAGACAATAGAGAACTCCAGTCCATTTTTTTATTTTTTTTTAATGAATAAAGACCTTCAAACTTAAATAACTGCATTTTTATTTTTATTTTTATAGTTAGTTTTAATGGTTAAAATAATTGTCAAAGTTTTAATTTTTAAAGACTCCCAGAAACGCACCGTATCTATGGTGGCCTTCACCTACCGATAGTTTTTTTTTTACTTTTTAAGTTGTCATTTTGAATCAGTGATGTTATGTCGAGGGAAATTTCCCTAGATCCAGAGGAGAAAAATATTTTTTAGGGATAAGGGAAATCAGGACAAAATCTAGGGAAATTTCGAACTCTGGCAAAAATTTTATTACATATACTTTGTAGGTACATTGTTTTATGTATAACACATACAGAAACACTGGTATTTATAATACACTGATCATGACGAGTGTGTAACAACTTGTATAAAAAGCCCTATACTAAAAACAATTTGAAAATACATAAAAACAAACGTCAAAATATGACACGACTTTAACCTCAAATAGACAACATTTATTGCAGATTGTCCGCAAATATAGCCCTTTTCGTAAATTGTTGAGGGCCTAAATTATGTTTCAATAAACACAATAACTATTATTTATCTAAATCTCTATAAACAGTATGAAAATAAACCAAAAACACGAAATGTTGAATTGCATAGGTACGTGTGCACTTCAAGTCATTTCAAATGTCAATACAATACAATACACAGGTGACAGGTTAACTGTGACGTCACGGTTAACCATTTCAGTAATGCCAACTTAACGCTGTGTTTTCCGAAGAGGTTTAAAAATGCACTTTTTAATAATTTATTAAAAACTCTGCATTTAATATTATGAAATAAAACTTATATATTCAGAATCAGCGTTTCTTGGTCTATATGAACATATTTTTTTAAAGCCATAATATTTTTCACTGGAGTTCCTTATTGCTTTCCGCCCAAAGATTTTATGCGTCGTTAGAGAACTCAAGGCCTACTAAAGTACAGGTCTGGATGCGCAACAGCCAAATTACAAAGTCGATGCCATGCCGTCGCTAAGTAAAATTTACTTTTTATAATAATAATCTAAAAATTCTTTATTTACTTGCCTGCGGTAAAACAACATACAATTCAGCAAAAATAACAAATACAATAACAATCAACGCCATTTGCAAACTATCGTTGTTCATTATAGCTATTTGACACCTCAAAATTCGACTGGTACCCAGGCCTCCTACTTTAGTCGGCCTTGAGACAGTATTCGACGGAACTTTTGAATTTTGAATACGAAAATGCCGCCTGCGTTCTATCTTTTGTTTCGTCCATATGCACATATTCTTGCGTCTATCTTTATCATACACGAATAACTTTTGAATTAAGAAATTATTGAAAATCACTTCTTCAAATTTAGCAAATTCACTTTGTGGCACCATTTTATTAATGAAATAATTAAAAACACTTTGTTTTAACCACAATAAACTTTATTTAAAAGTCAACATGTTTCAGGAACGATGTTCCCTTCATCAGGACATAAAATGTACTAAATACTAAATGATCAAACATAGAACGGCGTGGGTAGAAATGGAAGTAGTGGGGGAGGAGAAAGGTGGAAAGGGGAGGTGCTTAGAAGATCAACAAGAGGGAGGGGGGGGGGGGGTGGAAAGGGGGTGCTTAGAAGAACAAAGACAAAAATTACAATGGAAATATGTTTAAGATAGGGTTACTCACAAAATTAATTTGATTGTTAATAATATTTAAATTGTCAATAGAAATTTAAATATTATTAACAATCAAATTAATTTTGTGAGTAACCCTATCTTAAACATATTTCCATTGTAATTTTTGTCTTTGTTCTTCTAAGCACCCCCTTTCCACCCCCCCCCCCCCCCCCCTCCCTCTTGTTGATCTTCTAAGCACCTCCCCTTTCCACCTTTCTCCTCCCCCACTACTTCCATTTCTACCCACGCCGTTCTATGTTTGATCATTTAGTATTTAGTACATTTTATGTCCTGATGAAGGGAACATCGTTCCTGAAACATGTTGACTTTTAAATAAAGTTTATTGTGGTAAAAACAAAGTGTTTTTAATTATTTCATTTATTGAAAATCGCTGAAAACAAAAGAGTTTTGATTAATTGCCACATTATACCTTGAGTTTGTGAGACTATGGCAAGTCTATTTATATAACTTCATTGGTTTTAATACGAAAAATCGAATTTTTGGCATTTAGTCGTTATATTTTTAGTTTTTTGTCCTCTTCTGAGTTCGTTTATTGCTGACCAAGTCCAGTAAGTGTTATTTTATTTTTGTTTTATATCCTTTTGACCCAATGGCCTTTGCCATGGGGAAGAAAGCCCCTGATCCCGCTCCCCCTGGCCCTTCAAAATTTGACATTAGTAGTGAGGTAGAGATAACAGACCTTCAAGTTCCATCTTCTACTCCAAAAAAGAGGAAAGTTTGCGACCTTCCAAAAACTGATTCTTCGCAGGTCTCAGTTCCTGTAGCTTCTCCTCTTTCTTTGTATCCGACTTCAGCAAAAGCTCCCTTCATAGTTTATGTTCAAAACAACTCTCCTAGCCACTCTTTACATCCCCTTGAATTTGGTAAATTCATTGGAAAAAAACCACTTGGCATTTCCCCAGGTGGTATCCGATCAGAGGGCAGATTTCGCATTTGTGTTGAGTTCACATCCGCGTTGAATGCCAATAAATTCATACATTCCATCGACTCCCTTTCTGCAAAAAAATTTAAAGCCTATATCCCATCTTTCAATATCTCTCGCTTGGGTCTCGTTAGAGGTATTCCTGTAGACCTATCTGAAGAAGAGCTTATCTCGGAACTCACTATTCCAGCATCTTCGGGAAAAGTTATCGATCATCTGAGTCTGTAGTTTTTGAAACCCTCTCAAACTGTAGTTCTGACATTTGAAGGACAGTCCCTTCCCTCTCACGTTTATTTATTCCACAACTCTCTCCCGGTGGAAATTTATTCGTACCCGACAATCCAATGTTTCAATTGTTGTCGGTTTGGCCATTCGAAACAATCGTACCGCTCCTCTCCCCGCTGCTTTAAATGCTTTAAATTTAAATCTTTGCTGAAGTTGCCTCTCAACCCCAAATTAGTGCTCCTTCAAACTTGTCTTACAAGAAAACTGTAATGACAAAACAAACTTCTGGTCCAATTAAAACCCCTGGATATGATCAATTTGGCCATAACTCCCAGCTCTTGTTCCCAAATGGTAACATCAGCTCTCTATTTCCTCAAAACCCCGTCTTTTCTAACTCCAATTCAACTAACAGCAGTGCTTTCAATCCTGATCTAAATGCAAATTCCATAAACAACAATACTTCTAATGACAATTCTTCATTTATTCAAACTCTTCTCATGCTACTTATCTCTGTTATTAACAATAATAATTCTCTACCGTCCAACGCTGCCTCGTTACTCTCCTCTTTGTATTCTCTTCTTCCCAATGGTTGCCCCAACAGCAGCAATTCTGCAGTGGAATTGTAGAAGCGCCACCTCCAATAAGGATGACCTCATCCGCCTTCTACATTTACACTCCATATCGATTGCTGCCGTCTCCGAGACTTGGTTCAAGCCATCTCAACTCTTCAAGGTGAGTGGCTATCAATGTCTGCGGGACGACCGCATTGATGGGAAGGGTGGTGCAGCCCTTTTCATCAAAAACTCTCTCCCCTATTTCCATTAAACCCCCAAATTCATCCTTCCAATTAGTGGCAACCACTGTCTCCAACATTACATTTGTATCTCTCTATATCCCTCCTTCTACCCCATTTGACCTTCCACTGTGGGTTCACATGCTTAGCAAAATTTCTTCTCCCTTGGTCATTTTGGGTGACTTCAATGCCCACTCCCCACTCTGGGGTTCTTCTTCCTCGGATCCCTCAGGTGTCAAATTAATTGACCTTTTGGACTCCTTGAACATATGTCTCCTAAATGGCGGATCCTCAACAAGGTTTAGTCACCCTGGACAGAATCCTAGTGCGCTGGACATATCCCTCTGTTCCCCGAGTATCTATCCACTAATCTCCTGGCGAATTACTTCAGACCCCTGCGGCAGTGACCACTATCCCATTATTTTGAATTTGGCTCAACGGTTGGATACCAATCACTTTAAAAGTAAGCCCAAATTTATTACAAAAAGCGGATTGGTCCCGTTTCAGAGACTCTATCCAGGATCTTTCCCTCTCCCTGCCTTCCCCTTCTTCTGATAATTGCACCTCCTCTTATAAATCTTGGACTGATTCCATTCTAAAATCGGCTGACAAGTCTATCCCCAAATCATCTCCTGTATGCTCGAAGGCTCACCCTCCCCCTTGGTGGGATGAGGAATGCCTTAGAGTGCTGAAGGAGAGGAAAGCGGCCAATAAGACATACTGCCAACAGATGACTATGGATAATTTCATCTCAGCCAAGAATGCCCAAGCTGTTGCTAAACGTACATTTCGTTTAAAAAAAAAAACAGCTGGCGTAATTTCTGTACCAATATATCCCCTGCTACTCCAGCAGGGGAGGTTTGGTCCATGATTCGCAGGTTTAGATCTTCCTTTTCCCTGCCAAAGCCATCTCGTAATTCTGCTATTTGGATTGATGACTTTATTAATAAAATATCTCCCCCTTATGTCCCTAATTTTGATGAACTTCCTTCTTTGCCTTTCACTTTAAAATCTTCTTCATGATTAGATGCTCCATTTTCCTTTGATGAGTTGAAAAGAGCCATTGAAATCCTCAATGACTCAGCTCCGGACAAAGATGAAATCCTGAATATATTCATCCGTCATTCTGATGACAATTCTCTTTCCTACTTTCTTTCTCTCATCAATGTCTTTCTGGATTCTGGCATTATTCCCCCAGACTGGAAAATTCAAAATATCATTCCCATTTGCAAAAGTGGCAAAGATCCAAGCATAGGTTCGAGCTACAGACCTATCGCCCTCTCTTCTACTCTTTGCAAAGTATCGGAAAGAAAAAAATCAAATTCTTTCCCCTTCCCAGTTTGGATTTAGAAGGGGTAAAAGTACCCTTGACAACCTTTCCTCTCTTGTTACAGATATCAAATTAGCATTATCTAAAAATGAATATTGCATTGCAGTGTTTTTAGACATCTGTGGAGCATATGACAATGTTCATATCCCCATCCTGAAAGAAAAGTTACTGGCAGTAGGTATTCCGCCTAAATTGGTAAAATTCATTGTCAATTTTCTCTCCCAGAGAACTATTTTTGTAGATGGGTCTGAATCCCCTCCCCACATTAGACACATTTTCAAAGGTTTCCCGCAAGGGTCAGTCTTAAGCCCAATCCTGTACAATATTTACACATATGATCTAGAAAAATCTATTCAATTCTTGTGCGACATACTCCAATATGCTGATGACTTGACTTTCTACAAAATATCCCGTAATATTTTTATCGCAGCATCAGCAATCAACAATGCTCTTAGAAAACTCTTGGTGTGGTTAAATAATAATGGCCTTGAACTTTCCCCCTCCAAAAGCAAAGTTGTCGAAGATGACACTCGTCATCGAAAGCTCCCAGAAATTCAGGTGAGATTTGGCGATGAAATCATCCCCATCTCTAAAGAAGTAAAGTTCCTGGGAATGTTTTTAGACTCAAAGCTTACATGGAATTCTCACATAAATCATGTCATCATGAAATGCGAAAGTAACATCAATCCCCTTAGATTTCTGTCCGGAGTGTGGTGGGGATCACACCTATCATCTTTAAAACTTCTGTACAATGCTCTCATCCGAAGCCATCTTGATTACGGATCTTGTCTGTTTGATCCATTGTCCACTTCAAATTCGCTTAAATTAGATAAAATTCAGTCAAAATCTCTTCGCCTTATCTTAGGAGCCATGAAATCTTCCCCAATCAACGCAATGCAAGTTGAATGCTGCGAACCTCCCTTAAATATAAGAAGGCGATGCCTAGCAGAAAAATATATTTTCAAAACATTTTTTTTATTTTTATTGAATTTTTTTTTATTTTTTTGGTACAGTACATACAATAGATACATAAATATAATGAAAGTATATAAAAAAAATAAAAAAAAACTTAATACGATTATTAAATACAAATATACATATTTTTTTGTTCTCCCATAATAAGCAAATGCTTGTGTGTATGGGAGGAAGTATTATTTGTTAGGTTATTTTGATTTTTTTTTAAATTTAGTATATATTAAGAATAAGAGAAACATGTGTGTGTATATGTATATATTTTTTTAAATTATTATTTATTATTTATTTTTTTTAGTTAAGGTTTTCAGTATATTTTTTTATTGTGTTTTGAAATTTTTGAAACTGTCCTTAAGGGATCTTATATTTTCTGGTAATTTATTAAAGAAATTTGTTCCTAAGTATTTATAGTTTTGTTGACCCAAAGTTTTTTTACAAATGGGAATTGGTAACGTGTATTTTTGCCTAAAATTTACTGTGTTTTTGAAGGGTATGGATTTGTTTAGGATATCCTCTTTGTAAACTTGTAAGGTTGAATGATACAGGAAGAGAGTATTTAATTTTCTGACTTTAAATTCTTTGAATATGAGTTCAGATGGATATAGAAACGATTTTTTTAATATTATTTTAATTATTAGTTTTTGCGCAATGTAAAGAGATTGTGTGTGAGTTTTATAGGCGCCACCCCATCCTATTATACCATATTGGATTATGGATTGACAGAGTGCGAAGTACGTCATTCTCAGTAGTTCTTTACTTAGAATGTGTCTCAAACAGCTAAAAATATATGTCAATTTTCGTACTCTGTTTTTAAGAATCGTTATGTGCGGTATCCATTTTAGACATTGGTCAATAGTGATTCCTAGATATTTGGTTGAAGTTTTCATTTCAATATTAGTACACAATAAGTTACAGTGGTGTTGTTGAGTGTGTGGTGCAGAATGGATCCTTATGTTTATTTCATACGGCGTGTTTGGTTTTTTTATGAAAAATGGTATGTAATGTGTTTTTTTAGAGTTTAATGTTAGTAGGTTATTGTCAAACCATGTTTTTAATTCATTCGTGTCTATGTTAGCCCTTTTATTCAGTTCTAACCATGTGTTTGCTTTTAGAAGAAGCACTGTGTCATCTGCATATGAGATAATTTGCCCGTATTTAGCAACTTCAAATATATCATTTACATATAATATGAACAAAAGTGGTCCTAGAACTGTGCCTTGTGGTATTGAGAAGTTACTACTTTCGGAATCACTTAGTTCATTTAATATTTTTACTTGTTGTGGTCTATTTTCCATGTTTAGTTGTAGTCGATTCGTTCCTTTGCAAATTGTAACATTTTTATGCGTTGTTTGCATTCTTCGTTGTTGGTTTTATGATTTGTTGGATAAGAACTCTTTTTAAATAGGTTGTTAGTTGTGCAGTTGATGCACTTTGGCACTTCATTTTTGTTTTGTCAGTCTTTGAGTCCGTGATCTCCAGCGCAGTGAGGGCAGATTGGTTTTTCGTTTATTCTTAGACAGCGCGTAGCTGTGTGGCCATATTTCTGGCAATGGTAGCATTGCATTAACGGGTTACAGTCTTCCACTTTAATTTGGGAGAAACCCAGGTTTACTTTTTTTTTTTTTAGTAGTAATTTTTTAATGTCTCCGTTACATTCGATAATAATGTTAATATGTTTATATTTTTTAATGTTGATTATTCCTTTTATTTTGATTTTTTCTTCTACATTTAATATGTTTATGTCTTCTTTTTGTAGGATTAAGTCATTTAAAAATTCTTCTTTATTGTAGTTCTCGTCGATTCCTTTGAAGATCATACACGGACTTTTCTTCTTTAATTCGCCCACGTTAATTCCTTCAAGGTTCATTTTTTCAATTTCGTTTTTTGTCTTGATCCTGTCTTCTTCTTTGTTAAGGTTGATAATAAGTTGGTTTTTCGATGTTTTTCTGATGCTTGCAATACCAACGCCAGTTTTAGAAATCTTTACGTTCTTAGTTATTATTTCCTTGATATCTTCTTTTTCGTTTTTTGAGCTTATAATGATGGGATATAAAACCGGAGATTTGTTTTGCGCACTAACTTCAGCGTATGTTTTAACATTTTGATTTGTTGTAATTATTTTTTCTAATTTTTGCAGGATTTTCATTATTTTGAATTATTTGTTCTTGCAATTGAACTATTTTATTTTGTAGTTTTAAATGTTCGCATTTTATCGCTTCTTCCAGCTTTTTAATATTGTTTTCTAAACTTTTATTTTATTTTAGAGTCTTTAAGAGTTGTTATTTTATTAATATCAGTTCTTATGTCTTCTATAAATTCCTCCATATTTAGATTTGTTCACTCCTTCGGATGTGTGGTGATTGAATTTACATCGTTTATTAAAAAAAAAAATTTCAATAAATAAAAAATAAATAAAAATTCGCAGGTGTGAGTTTCGAACCGAGCGCGGCAATATTCTGTTACTTCGGGCAAAAAGCAGTTCCGACGCGTTGGCCCACAAGGCCACGGGCCCTATTCGGAATCCCGGGACAATCCATGCTCAATAACTTCTCATCCCTTGATTCCCAAACTTCAATCGTTAAAGTATGAGGTTAATTTGAATCCATTTTGGAAAAAACATTCTCCTCCCCTTCTCTATAATTGCTTCAACACTTTCCTAGATGTTTCCACAAACTCCTATCGCAATGAATCTCTCCCCTTATACTCTTATCCCTATGAAAGCCTTACTTTCTATCCAAAGGTGCACCAATGTATAGGAATATGTAAAAAAATATTAAAAACTCAGTTCAATCCAATAATGCAGAATTCAACAAAATTATTGAAAATAACTGGCCAAATTATATAAAAATTTTCACAGATGGTTTCAAACTCAGTTCGGACTCCCATTGTGGGGCCAGTGTCTATGCACCCCACAGGAAATTGTGTTTCTCACACAGACTTCCCAAAGAATGTTTCATTTTCTCTGCTGAATGCATAGCTATCATAGAAGCTTTACATCTCGTCAGCCAGCCAAGTTTAAAATGTGCGGTCCGTCAATCTTTTTTTATTTATTGAGTCGAAACTTCTTTAGCACCGTTGCGATATGACAAAACACATCCATCTGTATGTTTTAGCCTGAGAGAGAATGAGATAGTATTTTTTTTACATTTACTCCACACATGAGGCCCAGAGGAAAATAATTTCCCTCGGGGCCAATGTCATCTGGGATGCTGTGTGGAGTCTTTTTGAGGAGAGGAAGGAATGAACATTGGTCTTGAAGAGACCCATGTTGTAGGAAGGGGGAAACACAGAGGCCGGCAAATCATTCCACAGCCGAGCTGTTGAACACAAGAACGAGTCGAAGAAACGACCCGTTCTCATGTGACAAATGTCAACCGTGTACAAATGTTGGGCACGCGTTTGGCGTGTTTCCCGACTATGCACCGGGGTACCAACCCTGATGTATGGAAGTGAAGCATGAAACTGGCAGAGGAAGGACTAAATGCTATAGAAAGCCATGTATGATAGTGTGAAAAAATATGAAAATAATGCAAGGCTGATACAAGCGTAATAAGTAAGATTAAGAAAGGGACGCTTAGATGGTTTAGACATGTAGAACGAATGATTGAAGAAAGATTTTCTTGTATTTAGGGTGGCCAAGGGGGGGGGGGGGGCGCCCCCCCCCTGTATCTGCCACTGCCTAGCTCCTAAAATATATGCTAAAAATATAAATATGCTATTATTATAATTAATTATATTTATTATAAAATTTTGCAATTCAATTTAATTTGTACAACTTATAATTTAATTTATCAACCATTACAAATGTATAATTTCCAATCTGTTAACTTCACCCGCATAACACAGGGACATCCCTAGCATTGCGGATGAAATAACACAAAAAACTAAACAATTTACAATATTCTTATAACAAATTAATAAATAAATAAATAACTATGTGCATATTTATAAAAAAAGGAGGAAAAGAAGATGGTGGATGATTGCAGTTGCAATGCACCGGAACAGAATTAGGTTAGTTTAGTATAATTACCCGCTAGGTGGCGTCGCGATTACAACTCGTATTCCGTACTCCGCGAACTAAAAGTAAATAAATAATAAAAACAACACGAAAAACAACCGAGAATGTCTCTAATCGGAGGCTGCCCGTGCGGGATTGTTGTGAACGAGATCCTTGCATTTATACAGCAAAAGATGGACGTGATGGACGAGCAAATTATGCACATAATATGTGATAAATCATTCACCGAAGAAGACATTGAGTCCGCAAAAACCGTTCTTTGTAAACGTGTACCGGAAAAAACCTTTGCCAGGAGAGTAGGTGAAGGTAAGAAAAAACGTATTTTAAGTGACATAAGTAATTAAAATTCTTAAAGAAACTGATCCGAACAATATACCAAAATTTGCTGTTTTAAACATAAACAAACTACCGCCGGTGACTTTTGATTATATTGACGCAACTGCGTTCCTAAGAGACTTAATAATAATTAAAAGTGATGTACAGAAACTGAAAGATGAATCAGACCACGATAAGAATTTGGCGATTAAGGAACAAATTGATTTATTAAAATCAGAAATAAAAAGTCTCAAACTTAATGTCAATGAACTAACAAAACCATGTAATAACATGATTATCGTGCCATCTGTTGACGAAACGCCAAAGCCTCATACCAAGGTCAAATCCACGGAAGATGAAAGCATCGCAATGCCATCTATGGAGACAAATCCAAAACTTGACCCACCTATAACCGAAATACCATTTAATCGCCCGAAATCATTTGCAGATGTCGCCAACACCATCCCTTCAAGTGAAAACGAAAATCAAGATAATCAAGAATGGAAATCCATGAAAAAGAAGACGTATAAAAAGCCACAACCACCACCAAAAAAAAGGAAAAACATCATTTTGGGCAGTAACGAAAATGCAGAAATCAAAGATTTGCAGAGGACGAAATATGCTCTCGTCACAAGACTGGAGGAAAACAACAATCTGTGAAGATGTTATCGCTTTTCTCAAGCAAAGCGGTATTAATGCGGTCGCCTACGAACTACAGACAAAATCTGGCGAATATCGAGCATTCAAAGTTGGGACTCCTGAGTCAACATACGAAAAACTTATGGATGCGAGTATATGGCCGAAATTCTCAGTTGTGAGAAAATACATTTTCCGAATGCCGACAACGCAAACCAATGATTCAAAATAATATTAAAAATGGATCACATAAGTACCAAGACTCTAAAAATTATCTCATTCAATTGCAGATCAATTCGTCGAACAGAACACTTCATAAATGAATTATGTGGTTGTAATGACATCATTGCATTACAGGAAACCTGGCTGTTACCTACAGACTTGGGATATCTGTCGTCAATACATCCAGAATTTCTCAGTCATGGAACATCTGCGGTGAACCTCTCAGACGCCCCATTAATTGGCCGCCCCTACGGAGGCGTTGCAATTTTATGGCGCAATACAATAAAAGCCATTCTGATTGACTGTAGAGATCCTCGAATCACGGCTATTGAAATGGAGTCAGCAAATGGAACTCTTCTAATAGTCACGGTTTATATTCCGACCAATTCAGCTGAGAACTTACCGGAATTTGCAGACTGTCTGGGAAAAATACACGCCATTATTGAGGAACAAAACAGCTCCAACTCAATGATTATAGGAGATTTTAATGCGGATCCGAGGTCACTTTTTGGTCGTGAACTTGCACAGTTCTGTACAGAAAATAACTATACATACACTGATATTGTGCGTTTAAGCTCTGATACATTCACTTATGTAAGTGATGCCCACGGAACCACCAGATGGCTTGATCACTGCATTATGACACAGGGGTTGAATTGTGCAGTAAGGAGCGTAAAAATCACAGCCAATGCAACGTGGTCAGATCATCTCCCACTAACTGTGGAAATAGATCTAAATCTAACCCCCATTATTTCCAACAGACAGGATCGACCTAGGGATTTTGGAAAATGGACGGCAAAGTCCGAAAATGATATTAAAACTTACAACGCCCTGGCCAATAAACTACTGTCAAAAACAAAATTCCCAGATGCCGTAAAATGTCAAAGACATAACTGTGATAATGAGACTCATAAACTTGAGCTAGATTCTCTCTACGGTAATATTGTGCAGATACTTAGAAACTCCGCCATACAAGCATTCAGAAGTAAAGGACCCAAAAAAAAGTATGACATTGTTCCTGGGTGGAACAATGAAATCTCCACTTTGTACCGCAAATCAAGACATGCATTCCTATGCTGGGTTGAAGCCGGAAGGCCCACGGAAGGCCGTTTCGCAGACGAAAGAAAAACAAGTAAAAAATCTTTTAAAATTGCTCTCCGAAAATGCCAACACTCGGAAAACAAAGCACGAATGGATAGCATAGCCACATCTATGCATAACAAAGATTTCAGAAAGTTTTGGCAAAAAACTTCAACTGTTCTGAAAGTCAAGAGCAAAGTTCCACTATGCGTCGACAACATCACGGGGGATGAAAACATAGCTAACGAATTTAGAGACTTTTTCTCCTTAAGCGAGGATCAAGGAGATACCACGAAACCTTCGATAATGACATGTCCACCTGCGGCCAATGATGACCTGGTCATGAATGTTACTCCTGAAATGATTGAAAGCGCAATTAAGCAAACCGCCCACGGTAAAAGTCCAGGACACGACGCTATTGGTATTGAGCACGTAAGATACGCAGGAAATCAACTTCATGTTATTCTAGCCGCCCTGTACTCAAGCCTCTTAAGACACACGCATATGCCGATGGACATGAGCCAAACTATTATACCAGCAGCAGTGGTATGCTGGCTATTTGGTACGGACAACAGGAAAATCACATACAATGGGCAGGAGCTTCTTCAAGACCTTTATTCCTTAAAAGCGGAGTCAGGCAAGGGGGAAATATGTCTCCAACTCTATTTAATGTGTACATTAACGACCTCTTACAAGAGTTGAACGATACACGAATCGGTTGTCATATCTGCGGACAAGGCAGTAATAACATTAATTACGCGGATGACATGGTGCTGCTTGCACTTTCGATTAAAGCGATGAGACGACTTGTGCAAATATGCGAAGAGTACGCAAACTCTCATAACTTGTTGTACAATTCTAAAAAGTCAGTCATCGTCGCTTTCAAACACAACAAGGAGCCATTGAATATTCCTCCAATATATCTAGAAGGAAACGAACTGCTTGTGGCCTCACAGGTTAAGTATCTGGGACATATCCTAACCGAAGACATGAAGGATATAGAATATATGGAACGACAAAGAAGAGCAATTAACATACGGGCGGGAATGCTCTCAAGGCGGTTCTACCACTGTAGCGACGACGTCAGAAAATTACTCTTCAAGACATACTGCACTTCCTTGTACACATCTGAACTGTGGACGCAATACCCACCAGCGCAATGGGACAAACTGAGGGTGTGCTACAACAATGCATACAGGCAACTTATGCAACTACCGAGGTTCTGCAGCGCCTCCACGATGTTCACCGAAGGGAGGGTGCACTCATTCCCAGCATTACTTCACCACCGGCTAGCCAGCTTCTGGAGCAGGACACGGAAATCAAACAACATCATTGTCGTGGCTGCATCCGGGTGGCTTAGCTCCCCACTGAATGAGCGATGGATGCAAATGATGAGGCGACCTCCCTGATGGACGATAAAAAAAAACAAAATTTCTTTTTTAAATTTTAATTTCTGTTTTATTTTTGTTTAATTTTATTTTGTTTTTAATTTTGTGATTAATTTCTATTACTATTATTTATGTTCGAATTTTATTTTCATTTTTTATGTAATATGGCAGACTGGGATTGCACTACCCTCCCAGCCCTGCTGGAATAAAAACTTAAATAAATAAATAAATTAGTCAATTAAACTATGAAAAGAGAACTACCGGGAATAAATAAATAAATTGGTACAAAAGGATTGTGTTTTTTAATTTATTGTATTTTTTACAGCTAAAAAATAATTACTAGCACGGACGTACGTGCGCTCGCGACGACGTATTGAAGCGAAATCATTCGTGTAGGCACTTCGTGCAACTTCGAGTCCTTTGACTCGGGCGCAAAAACCGACAAAAAATGGAGGTCGCCCGAGGCGAGCCAAGGTTGGACGAAGTAAGACGAAATGCCTCTCCGCACTATCGTATTCGGCTAACCTCGTTCAACTTCGCGAGTAGTGTGGAGCTAGAGTTACGACTTTATTCCGAAGAACCATCCCGAATTTGAATTTGCAGCCGAGAAACTCAATTTTCGGCAATTTATTACGATTTTTTTTTCGTAAAATTTCAAATTACATGGGGATTCGTTAATTCGAAATTTTATTTTTGATGTCCCGTGGAGCGAGCGAGGCATTCCACATTCCACGAGTTCTTTGTATTTCTGACAATAGAACGCAAGCGTTCACACATGGTTCACACTGACAGGCGCGGTCTAACGTTCCATGGCTCACTGCTCTACAAGGTACAAGAACTTCATTGTTCGTAAGTTTCAAATTTAACGTAAATAACGTAACCGCGAAACTCATAAAGCCGACAAAGATATCACTCATCTCAAACACATTATTATTAATAAAGATAAGACTTCTCACTCGCAATAAACACAAGGCAAACGATTTTGTCGAAATTTGCCAAAATAGTTTAAATTTTGGTCGCTTGCGTCGCCCTCATCGAATTTTTAAATCAATTCCACCAAAAGTTAATGTTCATTGTTACTTCAAATGAGTTTGATCCCAGTATCCGCTCGTAAAAACCCGAAGTTATGGCGATCATTCCCGAACACGGATTGAAAAAGGAATATTACACGTTGGTCGCTGTCGTGATCGACTGAATTTTGATTTTTTCCCTTTCACTTGGGGAAATTTCCCCTGAGATTCCCTATTTTGTTGCAAATAATTTTAAAATATTACGCGAACAGCTTTTTAAAACTCCCGGATATCCAAGATTCAAAAAGTATGATTTTAGAATTAAATTGGGAGATGTTTACTGGATTTTAACACCACATTCCATGTTATTTTTTAACTTAAAAATTACAAACGTCAAAAAGTTTACCAACTTCTATAAAAATCTGCTTCTTTTCAATATAAAGTTAAAATTAGGGGTATTGATATATTTCATATTACTAATTTTCCCACATTTCACGTGTATTGTACATAATTTTCCCTAAATATTAGGAATTTTTATACCTCTCAACCCCGAACACCTGCCTAGCGTGTCCATCATTGTCTGTGCAAATTGTTAAGGCTGTCAAAACATGGAAATATAAAACGCCGTTGAAATATTCATTTATTTATTTAAAAGTTTAGGTTTTTTGCTAAATAGAATAAAATAGTTTTTATAACACGAAGAGAAAAAAACTTCAATACATAACTATGATTATTATATGTTTTTTGTTATTTATTAATTTATTAACGCCCCTTTTCGGGGCTTTTACAAACATTACATATGACTAATAAGAAATATACAGAATTCATTGTACATAACCGAACTGTCTCAGTAACAATATTTTATATTTGTTTAAACATAAATTGAAGATGTCTACTGACTGGGAATAATTGTTTCCCTCCATTAGTATTCTTGGCAAAGAGGAATACATATGGTAGTTAGTCCCAGAATTTCTGCACTGAAATAAATCCTGACTTCTAGTATTACGTAGTGGAATCCGGAAGCTTATCAATTCTAGCAATACCGGACTATCAACTAAATCGTTTAGAATTTTATATAGAAATACCAAGTCAGTGAAAATTCTTCATTATGTATTTTTATTAAAATCATTATCATTTCCTACGAAAATTGGGTATTTTCCTTTGTACGCTATAAACTAATGATTTATTACATCACTTTTTAGGCGAATGAATAAAAACATATTATTAAAAATTCTTCCAAAATTTGGAACGGTAAGAATAGTGTATCCAAAAATAGTAGAATAATGTCTTTCCCTGGTTGGAATTAATTTATTTACTTATTTCTATAAACGTTCTAGTGGCCTTTACATACATACATAAAAAATTACAATAAATTATGTTTTTGTACCAATCAAAAAACTAATACAATTTAGATAATAAAACTTGACGCAAAACAAAATTTTATGTATAAGAGCTAGAATGTAGCCATATATATTATATTTATATTTTATATTTATTGTTATATTTTATCTTTACACTGCGGGTAAAAATGTTTATAATACAATTTGTCACCTCACTAGGACAAGCCTGTGTTGAGGTTAACAATATACAAATTCAAAATAACACAATATTATACAGATATTGAAAGAACAATATTGTTGTATTTCTTACAGGTTGAGATTATGGGTACCTACTAAACTGATGGCGCTAGGTAGTACATTAATGTAATCATGTAGACTTTTAGGGTGACCATAGTTTAGTGATCTGATTTAAAAAAGGATTAACAACTTAAATAATAAATATATGTATAGAATATAATATGCGATGAGGGTCTCGCTGAGTCGCGATCACGGCTTGACGCGTTTTTCGAGCTCTTTGGTTTTTAGTGAATAACCCTGTTAGATTTGGTTCAATCTTTCTAAAAATTTGTCAGAATACATATTTTAATTAATGGATTCAGTTTTCCATCTTGAAATTGTGCTTTTTTGTGTAATTGACCTGCAATTTACAATTGTTCAAAAGTTTTAAACCGATTAAATTGTACACTAAACAGTCAAATTTAATTTGATTAATTTGTGTTATTTCACAATCAATACATTTGAAATAATACATAGTATATTTGTGGCACGTTCCAGAGTGGAAGGTATTTTCAGTATCGCGCTGGTAAGACCACCATTAAACGTGAAGCTGTGCTTGAAATGGCTTTACTGTATTTGATGAATAAGAAACATGTATGTTCATCCCATAAAGAGTCCTAAATTCTCCAGTCTTTCAATACAAATATTTACTTTTGCCACTAATCTTCTCATAAATGTAAAATCAACAGTAATGGGGATAGCAAATCTAAAATCATGCCATGTCCATTGTTTTAAATGTAGTGTATCCGCGTGCACATCGTATCTTCTCCAAGAATAAACTTTCTTCTTTATCGGAAGTGACCTGCTAGGTAAGTATGTTTTCTGTATCCTTTGTAAATGATAAAATTAGATATAGCCAAAGAAATCTAAAACTAGCGGCGAAAGCTTATTTGTTTGTTTTTTAGTTTGTTTTAAAAAAATCTGGTAAAAGTCGTCGGACACGTCTATATGCAACCTTTAGTATATATGCTACTAGCAGACCCGGTCATACGTTGCTGTGGCTAATGAAACACAACGCCATTACCCAACCTTTATAAAATCCACACCACCCTGCCAGCTGCCCGCCGCCCGTTGCCTAAATTGAATATTTGAATTTCTCGGCTTTTCTCTACTATAATAAGAATGCATTTAAACCTTCCTCTTGAATCAATCTATCTATTGGTGAAAACTGCATGAAAATCCGTCGCGTAGTTTAAAAGATCGATGCGCACATACATTTTGAGCGACTTCATTTTATACTATGTAATGATAAATAGGTTAAAAATCATGCTTTTTCATTCGGAGGTATTGAGCTGACGCCAAGTTTTGGAACGCCGAAAAGAGCAAGATTAAATACTTAAATGATTATAATATTTAATCATTTGTTTGCACAGCCCTTACACTTTTGTCCAATGTAACATGATATCTGCGAATAACGTTTCAATAATGTATTGTTACTGTGGTCTCGCTCTGACATACTCACGGCGCCGCGCTTAGAGAAAGAGACGACAATACAATTAAAACTTGCTTTCTTGTTCCGAGTGATGATGTACCCTGTGTGAGGCTATTTGAAGGTAACGCGTGAGAAGGTACAATATATATGTGAACATTCGTATCGTGGATATTCTAGTTATTTTGTCCCTTTCTACGTGCTCCGTTTGAAAAATAAAGCGCGCAGCTACCCTGTGCGAAGCTAACTGAAGGTAATAAGTGCAAAGGTACAAAATATATGAACATACGTGTCCTGGGTATTCTAGTTATTTTGTCCCTTTCTACGTGCTCCGTTTGAAGCGTGCACAAAACAGTCAACACATCAGAAGTTACAATATACAAGGAAAGGCCGCGTCCTGGCCACTTCCGTTAACTAATTCCGTTTGACATGTTAATTATTAAATGATAAACGGGTACAATGTTAAAAAGTTTAAGCATACTATGATCGTATGTCCCTTGCTACGCACGTTTTTGAAATCCTTTTTGACAGGCTTCCTTCAAATTACATGAACACATTATACAGTTTGGTTTCATTCATACAGAGTATATATATTACATCTCAATAACTAATACACTTATGTTTTTCAACACAGCTTCACGGAATAGAGCGTCACAGACTTCCGCGTTATGACCAGAATATCGAAAACACCATAGTTTTTATGTATTTTGTATGCTCAGGAAAATTGAATATAATCAAATAAATCATTATTTTTTTTTACATTAGTTTATACATTGTATAGGTAAAACACTGTTTTATTGGGTAATATTTTTATTATACAGAAAAAAATGTTTTTAAGTACAAAAAAATGATTTTAAAGTACGTTGATTTACGTGGTTTAAAAAATTTAAATACGTCATAACTAAGCTACATAATAAAAATATATAAATAGGCGGGTATAGGTTGATATGTGTTCTATAACAAAATATTTTCCAATATTTTTTTTCTTTTCGTATATGACGACAGATGGAAAAAATCAGTGGTACATTGACGATTTTTTGAAAACTGATCTTTTATAAAGAGTTATAAAGTAAGAAAAAATATTTTTTTAAATATTTAATTTTAACTTGAGGCATCGAAAATGCATGTATCTAAAAAAATATAAGGACAAACTTTTTTTTTGAGGTGCTGTTATCGACACAGATGACTTCGAAAATACGCAAAAATACGAAAAAACATTAAATATTGAAAAATCCCTCTCGGGCTCTTAAGTAGAGTGGAATATTTTGATAATTTCGAACAATTAGATAATTTAAAATAATCGAATGTATCACATATATATCAAATTAGTTAAAATAATTAAGAATAATTAAATAAATTGAATATAATAATTGAATGGATTAAAATAGTGGAAATAAATGTATAAATGAGAACAGTTAAGTAGAGTGAAATATTTTTTATAATCTATAATGATTAGATAATTTAAAATAATGGAATGTATCACACATATATAGTTTGTTAAAATAATTAAAAATAATTAAGTACATTGAGTTTAATATAATAATTGGATATATTAAAAAAGAGGAAATGAATGAAATAATGCGAAGAGTTAAGTTAAATGGAATATTTGGATAGATTAAAATAATTAGATCATTTAAAGCAATCGAATGTATCACATATATCAAATTAATTAAAATAATTAAATAATTATAAATAATTAAATAAATTGAGTTAAATATAATAATTAAATAGATTAAAATAGTGGAAATAAATGTATTAATGAGAACAGTTAAGTAGAGTGGAACATTTGGATAATTTAAAATGATTACATAATTTAAAACAATCAAATGTGTCACACATGTATAGTTTGTTAAGATAATTAAATAATTATAAATAAATAAGTACATTGATTTTAATATAATAATTGGATTTATTAAAATAGTGGAAATGAATGAATAAATTAGAAGAGTTAAGTAGAATGGAATATTTGGATAAATTAGAATAATTAGATAATTTATAACAATCGAATGCATAACATATATCAAATTAGTAAAAATAATTAAAGAATTAAAAATAATTAAAGAATTAAAAATAATTAAAGAATTAAAAATAATTAAAGAATTAAAAATAATTAAAGAATTAAAAATAATTAAAGAATTAAAAATAATTAAAGAATTAAAAATAATTAAAGAATTAAAAATAATTAAAGAATTAAAAATAATTAAAGAATTAAAAATAATTAAAGAATTAAAAATAATTAAAGAATTAAAAATAATTAAAGAATTAAAAATAATTAAAGAATTAAAAATAATTAAAGAATTAAAAATAATTAAAGAATTAAAGAACTAAAAATAATTAAATAAATTGATATAAGTGTAATAATTGAATAGGTTAAAATAGTGGAAATAAATGTATAAATGAGAACAGATAATTTAGAATAATTAGACGATTTAAAACAATTGAATTTATCACATATATTAAATAAGACAAAATAATTATATAATTAAAAATAATTAAGTAAGTTGACTTTAATTTAATAATCGGATAGATTAAAATAATGGTGATAAGTGAACAAGTGAGAACAGTTAAGTAGAATGGAATCTTTTGGTAGATTGTTGATAAATGGTAATAATGGAGTTAGGTATGATCATCATTTGAAGTACGTTGATATAGTTAATATGATGAGTGATAATAATAATTTGATTTATAATGTGAGCAAGAGTGCCTGTGAAAAAAATATAAATGAGAATTATTAAATTAGTAATATAGGTAAGCTGATTTAGTAATGTAATTTTTTTGTTGGCCTCAAGTGACATTTTTTTAATGTCCGATTCATAGGATATTGTAAGGATTTTAGTGTCTTCAGACTTACGAACAAGCACCTGACCATTTTTCGTCCATGTAAACTTATATTTTTTTAGTTTCGCCTGTTTCTTAGTTTGGGCTAAGAGGAATTTTTTTTCTAGAAGTCAGATGGTCAGAAATATAGATGGGCATACCCATTTGAGCATTCGGTAGTCCTAATGAAGAAGTAGTAATTCGTCCTTTGGATTTAATATGATCTTTAAGTTTCGCCAAAAATAAATCACACATCAGTTTAGAACTGAGGGTGATAATTACGTCTCTTGGTTTTTTATGGGTTTCATCGGAGCGGTTTCTGCCTCGTTGTTTCCCACTCGTACTACGGAGGTCACATCTTCGGGTTGGAGAACTGTTTTAATGATGTTTGTGGATAGGTTGTGGAATACGTTTGCTAGATTTTCCTGAGGATTTTCCGGTAAGTTGCGTATTTCTAAGTTGGTAGAATTAGATTCGTACTCCTGATGATCAATTTTATTCTCAAGGTACTCCACTGTTTTTTTGAGGTCTTGGTGTTCTTTTTTGAATGTTTCGATTTCGGTTTCAATTTTTTGATTTTAATTATGGTTTGGTCGATTTTTTTATTAGGTCATCGTATTGTTTGCTGACGAATTCCATGCTTTTTTGCGTTTCTTCCTTGAATAATTCCATTTTTGTTATAATTTCTTTTTTCATAATATCCATTTTCTTGTCTATATGTTGGAGAATTTTTTCCATATTTTTGTCTTCAAGCTCCATTGCACTTTTGCCTCTAGTTGATATGATTAGTGTAAGTTATTTTAGATTGATTTTTAATTTTATATTTTTTTATTTATTAATTAATTTTCAACGCCCTGATGGGCTTTTTACATGACAAGTTTATACCTAATACAGAGACAGTTTTTAAATAAAAAAAAGATAAACTATAAAAAGATAACTAGTAAACATCATAATATGCAAGGTAGGTATACAGATAAATTTAAGGAAAGATAGTGCATTATAATAAAAGAGAAAGTTTCCAAGTTGTAAATTACATAGAAATAAACTAGTAGGTATGTTAGTAATTACAAAATTTACAGGTGACTTATTAAATATGATGAATAATACATGAAAAAATGCGAGATACGTAAAAAGAAAACGGTAACAAATTTTTACATTGTAGATTAATATATAGAAATACACAAATATATGCATTATACCCTATGTGATGCTCCTTAGATATCAAAACATTCTTCATAAAAATATTGTTCAGATATTTCTTGAATAATGGTAAACTTGTATTAAATACATCGATATTGTAACCGACGTGTTACATACCCTCATTTGTTTTTTCGGCAAAAGTCATCGCTGGCGGCATCCTCTACATTTAGTGGTCATTTCTTGGGAATTTCCTCCGAAATTTCTGGCCACTAAGCTCGTTAGTACCATGCCGCCAGCGACGATCTTTTCGCCGGAAATATTTATCTAAAATATTATCATTTATTTCCCTTTTTGTTATGTACAATGCCCCGGTGCAACAAATAAATGCTTACATGCTAAGGTTGCCACCGGGAGACATTTTAAACTCGTATTATTTACATATGCTTCCTTGTTCGGTGGTTATGGCCCTACAGGAAGCTAGCGAGCAAAATATGCTTCCTTGTTCGGTGGTTATGGCCCTGCAGGAAGCTAGCGAGCAAAACATGTTTTTTCATTTAATCATACTCTCACAACCCGCAGGACGATGAAATCAACACATTTCATTCCAGAGTCCTGCCGGGCATTCAGGGAAAGAGATTTTAAGCCTCTAACCCTTAAACTCTCAACACTAGGGCATTTTTTAACTCAAACAAAAGACTTAGAAAAATTCCTTACAAAATCCGTTTTTTCCCATTTTAAAAAATCCAGGGACCTCGCAAGACGATGAAACAAACAGGTTTCAGTAGCTAGTCTTGCGAGGGACCTGGGAAAAATAGTAGATTCCTTATACAAACTTCTCACAATTAGCCAAAACAAAAAAACCTAGAATAAACTGTAAAATTACCCAAAACTCACCAAACTAAAAATCTAGGGATAAATATTACCCCCCCAAATATGTAAACACTAAAACATGTACACATATATTACAAATGTAACCTACATAATTATTTATAGAACGCAATTTTAAGCGACCACTTTTACGGGCGGCACCGCCAAAATAAGGTGTGACGGAAACGCCGCCCTATTTATACATACGGGCAAGGTTTAACCTCCCACCACAAAAATGTACCACGTGGGCACCTTTTACCCCAAATTTGGGTATAAAAGGACCCACCTTTTTCCTAATAAATCAGTTCACATCTCTACTTGATAACTCGTGTTTTATTCTTCGGAAGTTTCTTATCAACCAGCTGCCTCCCGCCGACTTCTGCCTGTCTTCAGCCCTGGTGCCTACCTCCTCCAGAACAGTCGGCCCTACTTTGGCAACCGCCAGGCGCCAGGCTCAGGCAGAAGCATCGGCACATCCAGTGTCCTCTACGCATCAGGCACTGGGTGCTAGGGAGGTCAGCCTTTATTATTATTTTCATCATTCCATCATCCTGAACGTGCACTAAAAACCCGGTACTTTTTTACAGTCTTGTGAAGACGCTGATACGTCTGTTACAGATATTTAAGGTGAATTTTTTCCCTGTGTGTGAAGTCGAGAAATTGGTGCATGTATGTGGTAGTTGGTTACTGAATTATTGTTGCAGAATAATATAGTTTGCCTTGTTTCTCGATTAGGTACCTACTTTGAAATCGATGAGATGCAGGAGTTCGCAACGGTCTAATTCGGAGTGAATAATTTTAAACAAAAAGTTAGGTCGTTTATTTTTCTTCTGTTTTCTATGGCAGGGTTTCCCAAACTTTTTCTGCAATGGAACACTTTGAAAACCCTTAAATTTCAACGGAACACTTAGGTTATTTTTAAGTTGTGTAATTTGTAAAAGTAAAAATTAAAAAAACGTTATTAAACATATTAATTATTTTGCATATAAAAATGGAATGTAAACAAAACAAAATAGAATAAATATAGCACCTATTATTTTGACGATTTTGAGCCCGTGAACTGCATATTTTATTGATATCAGACAAAATACTGGTAAGTAATTTTAAACGCACTTGAAGTGAAATATCACAAAACTGCGCTATATAAATACAATGTTTTTATTATTATAAGTCGTATTCTAATATCTAATGTGGCGTCGAGCCTGTTCCTGCACTTTGGCTTGGTTGCAGCATTATTAGAAAATCCCACTTCTCAAAAATAGGTTGTAAAAACGGAAGTAAAACAATAATAGCGTTTTTAGATAAAGTGGGGTACCTATTCTTCTGACAAACTCACCCAGAAACATTGAAAGGCTGATCTTTGTATTTTTGTTTCAAGTAAGAGTCACTAATTAAATCAATTAGATTTTCATTCACACTTGCGCTAAGGCCTACTGATTTAGCTGTCACAGAAAATGGATTCCAAACCCAGGAATCGTCCTTACCAGTTTTCGAAAAATATGGCAAAAGAGTTGTTTTCAAGTTATGTACGTACCTATTCTAAAAATTCTTTGGAAACCTCTTCAAATACTTTAAAACATAATTCATTCAAACATTCGTGAATGACTGCCGTGGTCTAGGGGTCAGGCTCTTGACTCACAATCTGAAGGTCGCGAGATCGGATCCCGGAATGCGCAAATAAATTTTATTTGATTAATTTGTGTTATTTCACAATTAATTCACATAAAAATAATATTTAGTATATTTGCAGCACGTTCCAGAGTGGAAGATACTCTCAGTATCGCCCTGGCGCAAGACCACCATTCAGAATTGAAGCGTTACTTGAAGTGGCTTTAGCCGTGTTTAATGACCAGATCTGAATAGCCAGATACTTCCCGATCTTCATCTCCTCCATCTCCTTTCCCTACCCACTACCGTCAGCCTCTTAACTTACCCCAATTGGGGATGCCGTAGTCTCACTGGCTCCAAACGGTAGCAGTTGGGACCCTTGAGAGGTATTCACATAAAAAAATATAAAAGACAAAAGAAAAAAGACAAATCAAAATGATTGGAATGAACTGATGAAATCCAAAAATGTATTTTTTTTTTTAATTTTCACCAAAATTTACGGCACCTTGCGCGATTATATTTCGACTAATTGCTAACGAGGATGTAGTAGTTCCTCCCCCACACCCTATCATAAAAAATAAAAAATTGAACAATAAAATCATGATAACACAACCAACACATATTAACTGCATTACAGCGGCGAGTAGTAGGAGACCCCGGCGCAGGCCAAAAATGTTGGTGAATTACACCAATATTCGCGGCCTGCATACCAATTTAAACTCTGTCCACCACCATCTTTTTTCTCAACGCCCCAACCTACTATTCCTGTCTGAAACGCAAATAGCTGAGTCTGTAGACGCCTCCTATCTGGACTGCCCGGGCTTCACCCTCGCAAGCAGGTTTAGACCTAAAGGAGGTGTCTGTCTCTATAGTCGAGCTGACGTCAACTGTGTGCGACTGTTGAATCTGGAAAACTCCAGATTCGACGTAATGTGGGTACGCGTCAATCTTGCCAGTATAGTAAGATTCTACGCATGTTTATACCGCTCACTGAACCTTAGCGAATCAGACACGTCCAAGCTCTTCAAACATTTAAGCGACACTATCGATGACCTCTTGCCCCGCTACCCTACGGCAGAGTTTGTGGTCCTGGGGGACTTCAATGTTCATAACGAACCTTGGTTGAAGTTCTCAGGATCAACAGAGTCGGCTGGACGCCAAGCGGAATCCTTTGCCCTTTGCTACGGATTGGAGCAAATGGTTCAGGAGCCTACAAAGGTTCCTGATGTCCAGACTCACCGTTCCAATCTGTTAGACCTATTTTTAACTACTGTACCACACAGTTACAAGATTGAAGTCACAGCGCCTTTAGGATCTTCCGACCACTGCCTGGTGACGACATCAATCCCTGTAAACTTCAGACCACCAGAGAGGCTGAAGAGAAAAGTGTGGCACTATAGGTCAGCAGATTGGTTCGGTCTGCGGGCACATTTTAATGCTTTCCCGTGGTCAGCTGTCTGTTTTTCGGACTTCAGATCCCTCAAGATGTGCCTAGGAAATTGGTGAAGTCATCACATCCGCGATGGATGGCTTCATCCAATCTATTGTTAAGGAATCTGGTGTAGGCTCAAAGCCGTGGTTCAGTAGACAATGCGCTGAAGCAGTGCGATGAAAAAACGCGGTTTACCGAGCCTATAACACATCTAGAACATCCGAAGACAGAACAGCTGGCAAAGGAAATCAAGAGAATCATAAATAGGTCAAAATTCGAGCACGATCAGCAGAAAGCTGGCTGCGTGCCCGCATGGCAGCAGGCAATTCTGGTCGCTTGTGGGCTCAATAGGTCGCAATTTTTGCAAATCCAGTCTGCCACCTCTTACCAGTCCTGACGGCTCACTAGCAAACACCGCCACCGAAAAGGCTAACTTATTAGGTAAAATGTTTGCGAATTACTCAACCCTCGATGACCAAGGTGCTGTCCCGACGTCGATTCCTCACTGCGGTTTTCGTATGAAAAAGCTGAGGATCCGGCATCGGGAAGTACTCCATGTTTTACGAGGGCTTGATGTTAATAAAGCTAGTGGGCCTGACGGAATACCTGCCCTGGTACTGCAGAGGTGCGCTGCAGAAATAGCTTCAATTTTGACGAAGCTTTTCAAAATGTCCCTGAAGACTGGCTCTGTGCCCTCTGGTTGGAAAAAAGCGCTTATCCATCCTATTCCAAAGAAGGGTTACCGCTCCAACCCGGCCAACTACCGCCCCATAGCGATCACATCAGTTCTGTCTAAGGTGATGGAACGTGTGATCAACAAAAAACGCGCCACATACCTCGAGAAGAACAAAATTATTAACGACCGTCAATACGGATTCCGGCGGAACCGCTCGTGCAGTGATCTTCTCGCGTATGTGACGCATGTTTGGGGGCGATGCCTGGAACGTTTCGGTGAGACCCAAACGGTTGCACTGGACATTTCCAAGGCCTTTGACCGGGTTTGGCACCGAGGACTTGTCAACAAATTGCCTTCTTACGGACTTCCCGCATCCTTGTGTACGTGGATTGCTTACTTCTTGAGGGAGAGGTCGATTCAGACGGTAGCCGATGGTTTCACCTCTTCCTCACACTCGATAAATGCTGGCGTCCCTCAGGGATCGGTTCTGTCTCCGACTTTTTTTCTGTTGCACATCAACGACCTTTTGTCATGTGCACCAATTCATTGTTACGCGGATGACAGTACAGTTCATTATAGCTTTTTGTTTGACGAGCCCCCAAAGGGCTCACAAACTCCAACAGCTCATAGGGCTTTGAAGCAAAGAATGGACGGTTACCTCGAGAGTGTTTTCTGTTGGGGTAAAAATAATCTCATTGAATTTAATGTTTCAAAGACCCAATCTTGTCTGATTACGTCTAAAAGGGATCGAAATGAATATCTAGTATCCTTCAACGGAAGCAATCTTCCGAACAGGCCCTCCTTTGATATGCTTGGTGTAACCCTAAGTGACCAGCTCAGGTATGGGGGCTCCATCGAAGCCAGAGTAAAGTTAGCCTCCCAAAAACTGGGCGTACTGTACAGGGCCCGCAGATACTTTAATAGTACACAACTGCTAACCCTGTACAAATCACAAGTGCGCTCCATGGTTGAATTTGGCAGCCACCTCTGGTCTGGAGCTCCAAAATACCTGAAAAATACCCTCGACTCTGTGCAGAAACGGGCGGTCCGTTTGATAGATTCTCCCATCTTAACAGACGGATTGCAATCTTTAGAGCACAGGCGTCGGGTGGGAATGCTATCCTTGTTCTACCGGTATTACAATAGAAGATGCTCCGAGGAACTAGCATCATTGATCCCTTCGGCACCGGTGCATAGTCTGGAAACACGCCAAACGCGTGCCCAACATTTGTACACAGTTGACATTTGTCACATGAGAACAGGTTGCTCGGCTGTTGAATGATTTGCCGGCCTTTTCCTCCTTCCTACAACATGGGTCTCTTCAAGGCCAATGTTCATTCCTTCCTCTCCTCAAAAAGACCCTCCACATAGCATCCCAGATGACATAGGCCCTGAGGGAAATTATTTTCCTCAGGGCCTCCTGTGTGGAGTTAATGTAAAAAAAAAATAAGTAAGCCTGATTGATTTTTACATTTCTGTACTTTCAGGTAAAGTCGATTTCGAAAAAAATATGGTTGGGTTTCTTGGGAACTGAAATTTTGTGAAACACATGCAGATCCGTTATCCCGTTGTTATTGTTTCCATATCGCACAGACATTCTTATTATTAACTCTCATCAAAGTATTACACAGCACAGTTATAAATTTCAGAGATTTTGCTATGTTTGTAAAATGAAGATTTACTGCAATAACAGCATAAACGGCTCTTTAAACTTCCATAAAGCTTAGTCTTTGTACCTACATGGAAGGGTCTAGTTCTGGTGTCTAACTTAAGAACTAATGTCTTGTGAATAATTTCAGTAGTGTTGAAATATGAATGTGTGTATATTAATTAAAAGAAATTCTTCCGACCAATCGTCGCGGAACCCCTGTTCAGGTTCTGCGGAACCCTAGGGTTGGGAAACCCTGTTCTAGGGAATGCAATTTAATAAATCTTTAAAAGTTAATAATTCTTTTGAAGTTAACATTCTTTTGAAGTTAATAAATCTTAAAAATTTGTGCTGCACTCTTTAGATATTTCTTATATGAATTTGATAATATGGGGACCAAACTATGGAATTGTATTCCAGCAAGCTGCGTACTAGTGACAAATATACGATTTTTATAACTTCCAACGGATCGAAGTCTTTGATTGTTCTGATTATAAATCCTAGTGTTTTCTTTTTTTTTTGTTTTAGAAGACTAAATGATGTGATTTATTTATCGACATCATTTGTGAAGATAAGTGGGTCCAGACCAGACCCCTGGGATACTCCAGATAAAAAGGTTGCATATTTTGATTGATTTTTCCCCACCTTTACGGTTTGTAAACGGTTGCCCGAGTACAATGTCAGCCAGCTCTCAAAGGATTCTTCTAATCGTTTAATAAAATAGTCATGGTCAATCATGTCAAAAGCGGCACTCATGTCAAAGAAAGGAGTGGCAGTTCGATATCCGACTCGATAGCAAGAGTTATATCCGACAAAATACGTAGCAATCCAGTTTTGTTAATTTAAACGTTCTATGTATATGCAGATTCGTATTTAGTCAGCAATTCATTTGAATTTAAGTGACACATTATCTGTGAAGCAGTGATTTTTTCTAAAATTTTGGATCTTCAGTGGCCCAAACCATCATTTCAGTTAACAGGTAGCGAATGGAACCCCACACGTCTTAGCCCACACTCCTTTCTTCGTCCATACACATTAACTGCTTCCATTCACTCCTTAGGGTCTTCGGGTACGTTCCCCTACTTCCCACTTACTATCGTCAAGGCACAACCGAGAAACCGGCTAAAGGGCACGGACGTTGAGATTCATTCACGGCAGACCAACTACCATACACATTCTGGCTGGTACTGCCAGATGACGAGAGAGGTATCCCACCCGACACAAGCGCTCTTCATATCACAATACTTGTTTTCATTATCTTTTCCTGCAGATGCTTGCAGCATACGCAAGATGCCATTACCCTGCGAGCAGCCGCCTTTTATGTTTATCTGTTATCTTTTTTAATTAGTTTATCCCTGACTTGCTTTATATTATTCGCATTTTGTATATTATTTAAGCACTTGCATACTGCTTCCTAACACCGTATGCAGGGAGACTGGAGGTCTAGATTCGTTCAAACTTAATTGTAGGTTCGTTCTTTCAAAAAAGTTAGAGTCCTTGCGAGAGCCTTGAAGGAGTAACCATCTGTTACTTATACCAGGGCGGGTAAGTGGTGGATAACCTCCACTGCTTCCATTCATTCATTCAATTGTACATAGTAGCACTTGCATACTGCTACCTAACAACGTATGCGAGGGCAATGGAGGTCTAATATCGTTTGTTAAATTTAGTCGTTTTTATACAAAAAAATTAAAGTCCTTGCAAGAGCCTTGAAGGGGTAACCATCTGTTACCTATACCAGGGCGGGTAAGTGGTGGGTCCTCCAATGCTTCCATTCACTTTTGTATCTCTTTTGTAATCTCTTGAAATTCTTTTCTCTGTTCATCAGTTTTACGTGTTCATTGCGCTCAAATTGGTTGTGCATTCTTTTTGAATCTGCTCATTTGTAACACAGTTTTAACAGGCATATACCGCAAGACTCATTACTACTGCATTTAATGTACTTTAGTATTTTCTGTCTCATTGCTATACATGACGAATATTGTTATAATGTCATTGCATACAACACTCTTGGTTAGTATCAGACGTGAATGGTTTATTTATGGTATCGGACCATTGTGAACTTTGAAATTCTCAATTTGGGAGGCGGGCATGGATATTTATTGGGTAACCAACACCTCTGCTACAGGTCACCCCAAGTGGTTTGCGTTTGGTGACTTAGCAGGGGTGCCCGGGTTCATGGAGTGAGGTTTGTCTGGATCTTGGAGGTGGATGCGTCTGCCCACGTGCTGCGTGGCGGGCCGGATTGAGAGACTGGTTGATGGAGGCCTTTTGACCTTTCCAGCAGGACTCTCCCGACCATCGCCTTGCACCGCACTTGGGGGGATGGATTCATACGTCCGTCACTCCTGGACACACTGCCCCTAGATTCCTACCCACCCCTCATACCTTTTTCCTTCCCAGAACTTCCTATCTTCCCCTTCCTTACAGCATCCTCTAAGATGACATAGGCCCTGAGAAAAAATATTTTCCTCAGGGCCTCCCGTGTGGAGCTAATGTAAAAAAAATTGCTAGCCTAGCTTGTTCATCTAATCTCTCCATAGACATATGAATATTAATAGACCTGCCCTAAGCGATAAAAGCGTGTTATTTCCCTCTCCCCATACCGGTTCCATTGGAACCGGCTGGGATCGAGTATGGCTCGCATGAATCTAAAAAATGTGACGTCACCATTCTTCTGCGTGCCAGCGTCGAGTACTCATCGGTGCATTTTACGAAATAACACGACAAAAATAGTGGCTTGTGTTTTGAAAACGTGTAAAAATAGAAGTGAAAAAGAGAATAAACCCAATTGTCGTATTACATTACATAGGCAAGATTATTTTACTTTATTTTAAGCTTATTCAGACCACATAATATGGTCGTTTTCGTAACACACACTATCACTCGAGAAACATGGCGTGTCATCGTCGCTGTTTAGTGGGGTAAGTAAATTATGAAACATTTGTAAATGTGTCTTAACTAAATATGTCAACAAAATATTGGACTATGAAAATAGGCGAACTTTACTTTGCCGTATTTGGAATTCGCAAATTTGTTCATTACGCGGCGAGTAATTCGCGCTCCCATGTAAAAAGGTCTATTCATTCAAAAGCAGAGCTTACCTTTTAGAACTAAATGGTGATATTATAATGCGAGATGCCCATTTACTCTCAGATTGAGTTATTGACGAAGCACATATCACCAAATTCATCTTCCTGCTCTGCGCCCTGCTGTAGTTGGTTTCTCCCCCTCACTTTTATGTTCTGGTCAGTAATATTCATAAGTCTATGAATCTCTCACACCAAGTGTAAAGGATTTTTGTATAGAGCTGTGCCTTCACTAAAAAATGCTTTCATTATCACCATTATCATAAAAAACACTCAAAAGCTTCAAAACATTTTAAATAATTATTAAAATGTTATTTAAAAACCACAATAAGTAAAATAAAAACTTTAAAAATACAATAAATTTATTAGAAATAAAAAGAATAATGTTAACATTCATGAGAAAATAATTTGTCACATATAAAATTTACAGTAATTTACAAAAAAAGTTGTATAATGGTTCGTACACATAAATAAAAAAAAAGTCTGTAGAAACCATTGAATAAAGAAGAAAACTTGAAGTGCCTTCCATACAAATTCAAACGGAAACAAATATTCCATTTGGCCCATTTAGCACGCGCTTTGTCTCATTTCTCGCCTGTCCGACATCATAGATCATAGACCAGTCTGACATCGTAGATCTCCATCATAAATATACCAAACCACCCACATCTCCATCCCATTTGAATTTTGTAATCGTGGTGTAACAAGAGTTCTGTTTTGGAAAATTAAGGTCAAATATTTGAAAGACGAAACACGTCAAGAAGGCATTCATTCCCTGTGTTCTTCTTTATTCTGTGGTAGAAAAAACATAATAAAATTAATGATTAATGGGCAAATGGTGCACACAAAATGGCATAATAAATTTGCACGGATACATTATTTGATTTGCTTAGAAATACAGATAATCGAGTGTTGATGAATAAGTTATTACAATAATTTTCATCAAATTGTATCACCTATATTAATTTATGTAAGTTCAACACTGCGTACAACCAAATAATTTCATACGTTATTTGTACATTTCTAAATAGTTTTTGTCCTTCCTCAACATTTTTACAAATGGTTCTTCCACAGTATTGGGTGCCATCCATAAATTACGTCACAAGAATTTCTTGATTTTTTGACCCCCGTCCCTGTCACGCATCGTCACATTTGTGAGACCCCCTCCTAGTGTGACGTCATATATTTTGCAATTTTACGTCTAAAAATAATCAAAACAGTAGTTCAAATTTTTTTTACACGTGATGTAACAGAGCTGATGACCCCCCCCCCCTCCCCGAATACCCCTTGTCACATTTCTCTATTCCCCTCCCCACCCCCTTAAGGTGTGACGTAATTTATGGATGGCCCCTTGACACTGACGATATATTATTATTATTACGTATTTGACAATTTTCAGAAGTTGGTAGTCAAATACAAATAATTATCTAATTCTCGAGTACAAAAATAAAAAGAGATAATACAATATAATAGGGGAAAAAAACAAAAGTAAAAGAATAATAATTCAAAGTGTCAGGTGCTTTTTTGTACTATGTATGTATTTATATAAACCTTTATTAGTTACAAGTTTCTCATGAATTAGCTTTGCCCTGTCACCGGCACATATATTCAACAAATGAATTACAATATGTTTTAGGAAACAGTCAGATCACAGATTAAACGTTATGAAAATGTTATTCAATAATGACAATAGTAGTTACTATCGCGCCAAAAAGCTTCATATTAGGAGATTTTAAACCAAAATAAGATTACACCGTATAATTATATAGTTGTTAACCCTTCATACCCCGCACCGATCACTTCCGCTCAGTTAAGTACCGTGGTTAAATGAAAATAAACATCTGACCAAATAATAATTAAACATGATAAGTTACCTAGAATGAAATTAAGGAACGGAATGTAGTCGGAGCAGGCGGTGTGGTCCTTGAGGATTCATAGCACCTAAGAATAATTTTGTTAATGTTTATTTATGGAATTCAATTGGTCTGGCTTAACTGTAGTATTAAAGTATTAATAGACGACGGGAGAAAACCATTTCTCCAATGACACTTTCCACAATTTTGGCAGATATGAAAGTTCTCATTGCCGTTTACCACCGCATCTGTAACGGGTTGCAGTTGAATTTTGACACTGTTGCACGTTAAACACTGCTCTGTATAGATTTGCTCCGGGGGTAGGCGCTGGACCGGAAAGTCATCTTCTTCATCAGAGTACACATTTCCATCATTATCTTCGAAAACGGCGCTTGTTGAGGCTGTATCACAGGATCTAGTCCATGTTTGGGAGCAGATGGATGTTGCATTATTATAAATTTTTGATTGCTTCTGGTCTATTGATAGCGCTGGAAACTGATTTACATCAGTGAGACTTGAATTATAGATTTGAGTCATTCTTTGCATGATCTGTCTAGGAATAACAACCAAATCATTACCATTACAAGTTTGGCATCTTCCAAATATCTGTTCTGGTTTTAAATTAATATTGAAATAATAAATAATCTCTTTAATCTGATCTTCTATGTTGGAGCTTTGTAAAATGTAGACATGATTCCGGGGAATAAGTCTAGAAACTCTCTTATGCTCTGCACTCTTGATCACCAAATACCTGTTTTCCAAACAAGCCGTGTTCACCCAGGTCTCCCATTTGTCATTCTCCTTGCTGAGAATTGTATCAATGCCACAACATCTTAAGTAGCTGGCCAAGGCCATCAGGTGCCTGTCTATCAAGAGCTTTGAATATTCAACTGAAATAGGATTCAGATTAGGACCCTGCGCATAATTTGTGTACGCCTTATCTCGTCCATGTTTTTTTCTTGGTTTCTTGATTTTGGATAATTCCGATTGAGCCATTACCTGATAACACAAATCTTCAAAATTTCTTCCTGTTTTTAAACACATTTGTTCAAAAACACCGTAAGCCTCCAGTAAAACAAATGCATCCAAAGCGGCATACTCTATTTGCGTTGCTCGTAATGGTCTATTTTCCCAATTGGAACATTGTTCATGCTTACTCAATGGCATTCCAAAGCACTGCTCCACAATGGAACTCAGTCCTTCACCCACATGTGGCTTTGGATAGGGCATGTAGACTCCTCTAGTCAGGGCGGTTTTCCATAAATTAAACAATTCCAAATAACCGAAACCTTTGAACTTAATAGAACCCAACCCAGGAACAGAAGCCCTGATTTCCCGCATATCATTTTCTAGTCCAAAGCCTATTTTCACAACACTATTATTATCAAGAATGTTTTCAGCCAGGATAGTCCACAGGCCGGTGTACTGCTGATCATTTAAGGCCAGCACATCAAATAAAAACACACAAGTTTTTGTGGCGATCTGTATTAGAGATACAGTGCTCTGCTTGGCTCCAAAAGAAGGTTTCCATTCCGAGTCCAATCCTATGAGTGTCTCTCCCACAAGACCATTATAAACTGCATCCTTAAACGCTTCGGCCTTGTCTATTAAAATGACCTTTTCAGAAGGCAAACACAGCCTGTGGTACAGTGTCTCTTGAGATGTACTCGGGAGTGTGTCCCAGGTCTCTTCTTCAACTTCACCATTCTGAGAACTTAAGTAACTGCTTAACATATCGGGATATAATCTCTCTGGGAGGTTAAAATATTTGGCCCACTTGTGAGCCTCCTTTGAATCATAGTCATTAACTAAATTGACTAGTTCCACAACCAAATCAGGTTTATCAGAAATAGTATCAATAACTAGATCGTTCCATGCATTATCGCTAATAACATTTTCCTGGTACTTCTGATGTATCAAGAAGCGAATCCCTCCTATAGCCCGACTCCTACTCAAGTTGTGGCAAGTGTTGAGAGGGACATTGTAGGCGTGACACAGTCGAGAAATCAGTTTCCCTAAAGGCTTGTGATACAGCTTACCCCAGTTCACGTCCGGAACGTCTCGCACGCTGAGGAAGGTCTCAACTCTGACTTTGATGCTAATATTCCTATCCAGCAGGTTATCTAAGAACTTAACTAGGTCTGCTGCTTGTTCGGGGCAAGTGGACAAGTAATCATCCACTAAATTAGATTTGTCTTGAAACACTAAAGGCACCAATAAAGCTTCAATTTCTATGTGTTTCTGGAGGTTCAATGCTAGGATACTTTGATAAGCCAATTTGTACTTTGCAGAATTTAACATACCTTTAACATATGGAAGGAAATTTTCATTTTCTTCTGTAATTCGGTAAGTGTCTACAACTAGTTTTACGAATGAAAAGTTTTTCTGCTCTTTAGCTATGTTAAAAGCTGTTAACTTTAAGTTGGAAGTCAATTGAGGAGGCACCTCGGGGTTTCTATTGGACCATTCTTTCAGTTGATCAACAATTTGATAAGGTAATGTATTGGGCTTGGAATCTGAAAAACTCTGGCAGTTGATAACCAACACCAACACAGCTGTAAAAGGGTCCGCAGAGGTTTCGAAGAAGTTATTGAGAAGATTAACAACATTAGCATTTTTTTTCCACAAATTCCAAGATTCCTGCAGTTTGTGTAGCCAAATTCTTGTGCCTTCGTCGAGGCTCGAATCAAAACCAAATCCATTTTTACTGAAAATTTCCTCCACTGAAGGGATCAATTTTATACACTGATTTTCGGAAGCCAAACTTTTTAAATCTATGGTAGCAGTCGGAGGCATAACATTTTGACTTTGATTGCTCGACTTTGACACATTATGCGATGTATTTCGACCACGGCTGTAATTTGATGACATACCATGTTTTCCGCGAAAATTACTACTTTTTGGGTCGGTCATTGTCCTCATTCAATAAAATTCATTTAATTATTTAGAAATCAGCAGACCAATGACAACACATTAACACTGAACAAAAAGGGCGGGATTCAATTCAACAGACTACCAAAAAGTCCAAAATACATGAGCATATAGCATCTTCGTAGAAAATTATTTTCTGAGAAATGTAATAGAATAAAAGTGTAAAATTAAATTAAAAACACGTTCGGTCGACTGTCAGTCAGTCGGTGAGTCGCGGTGACAGTGATGGTATGCCGAAAAAATATATCTCCCCAGTTTTTTCTCCAAAATTCCCCAGATGTCATAAGAACATCCTAGTGTTCATATTTTTACCTTGGTCGTAATAAAAAAAAATTGATATACCCTTAGGTATTTTAATGCCAAGAATTTAAAGAATCGAAAAAGATGTGCAATATTTTCTACAATGACTTCGCTAGTGCAGACATGCGTCGGAAAGACACAAAAAGAGAGTTATTTAATGGAAAGGATATAAATAAGGAATACATAGCCATAAAATTTTAAAAAGCAAGGACTGACAATGAACTCGAACATCATTTTTACGAACGCAGCATGACCGTAATGGTAAGCCCACACTGCGGCCAACTTTCCAACTTCAAACGTTTGGACGATCGTGTGGAGGGGTGTTGGTGCGTTGGAAGTTCGAGTTGGAAGGTTAATGAAGTTCGAGTTGGCCCGGGATCGCTCTCGAGGCGATCCCGACAGTCAACTCACACGAACCAGCCTGCCGCAGCTGTCGACATAGGTGACCAGACAACTAAGTGGAACCTTTTTAGTCGTGTGTAGCGATGGGAATGATCGAAACACTTATATAATCGAAAATTTTCCATCGAAATATCAAAAGAATCGAATGATTAATCGATTAATCCCTCAGAGTTCAAGAGCAATAGCTGCGGTCAAGGGCAGTATTTTTCTCGCGGCGGGTGGGTGACATCGGGATGGCAACGTAGATTTTTCATTGCTGGCAATGATTTCTTTTCAAGCAACATTATTAATTTCTATAATTTATAATAATACTTTACTATCTATAATCTAAGGTCCGGCCTAACCTTGAAACTGTTTCTTAAGATCCATATTCTTATAGATAATGTAATTTTATACATCTTGCCACAATTCCGATTCGGCGTCATTACATGATTAACCTCAAAATGACATTTAGATTGTAGGTAGTGTTGCCAACTCAGCTCCTTTAGAGCTAGATCTGGCTCCAAATCGACGTCGTCAGCTCCAAAAAAGGCATTTAGCTTCTTAGCTCGTTTTTTCAGATATTTCAGCTCTTATTCACGTGAAATATTGAAAAAAATAATATTGCGTATTGCGTCAGTCTCCTTCGAATTCGAATGTGCTATGCATGTACATATCATTACGCAGTACGTGATTATTTAGCCGAAGTCCAATGGTTCAAGATCTCTCTAATACCCTGGAGAAGCATATCAAGCACAGCCAAGTTTTGGCCTGAGGTTCTAAAGAATCGTGATGCCGCGGATGAAAATCCTTTCCACGAAATCAGCTCTTTCGCAGTTTCGGTACTTGCTCTGCCGTGGTCAAATGGAGAAGTGGAATGAGTTTTTGGACAGTTAAATATTGACAAAAATAAAACCAGAAATAGACTTCGCAATGACATGGTTAATTCGATTCTAACAATTCGATCGGGGCTCAGGCGACACAACAAATGTTGCGAGGATTATGAACTTCCCCTAGAAGTTAAAAAAAATTGGAACAATGACTGTATACGAAAAAAATCCCGATGAAGCCGGTCCTAGTAGCGCGATGGTACAGGAACTGGAACTGGAGGACTACTTAGATATTTTAGAGGACTAGTGTTATTTACATATTGCATTTACATTTACATATTGTTATTTCATAGTTTACCATCTATGTTTATGTTTCTAAGCTTAATAAATAACAGTTCTCGCTGTCTCCTGAATAAAACAACGTGTTTCATTTAATAGGTTATGGGCTCAGAAGATTCCCAAGCGTTTTTTAAATAATCAGTCACGATAATTTAAATGGTATTTGTGTTAAAAATTCATTTCTAATTGTCGCGGATGTATTTGTTCGTATTGAGAATAGAGCAAGGAGTTATTGCGAATGCAAACTCGTAATTAGTGTCGGGACATTTTTAACGAAAATGGCGGCGACATCATATCTCGCAAGTATACCCAAGTTGGCTGGACGACAAAATTACGATGTATGGGCGTATGCCGTTGAAAACCTACTTATATTGGAAGGCATGGAGAAGTGTATCAAACTGTTGCCGTTGGAGATGATGCAAAAACAAAAGCGAAGATAGTCCTCACTAAAGATCCGTCACTGTATGTACACATCAAGCAAGCTACATCTACTGCAGACTTGTGGAAAAGGCTAAAGCAAATGTTCGATGATAATGGTTTTTCAAGACGCATTTCCTTATTAAGGAGTTTGATATCGATTCGTCTTGAAACTTGTGACTCGATGCAGAGTTACGTCACGCAAATTATTGAAACTGGCCAGAAATTATCCGGAACCGGATTTAATGTGAACAATGAATGGATAGGCTGTTTAATGCTTGCTGGTCTACCAGAAAAATTCTACCCCATGATATTAGCAATCGAGCATAGTGGAATAACAATTACTGCAGATGCAATAAAAAATTGCTTGATATGGCAGGAAATGACACGGAGTCAGTTGGGGCATTTTCCACCAGAGTGCGCCCGCGCCGCAATGTTGACGGAAATACAATTTATTGTAATAACGGAATTAGGGGAAACTTATTACGTTGGTTTGTCTTAAATTTGACAAAAAGACAGCAAACTGTATCATTACGAGGACATACTCTACGTGGGAACCAGTTACTTCTGGCGTACCACAGGGGTCGATCCTGGGTCCGCTGTTATTTATACTTTTTATTAACACTGTAACTAAATGTTTCATGCATTGTTTATTTCTTTCGTACGCCGATGATATAAAAAATATTTGCCATTGTTAGGAATTTAAACAATTGTCTGCTCATCCAAAGCGACTTAGTAAGGTTCGAAGCATTTTGCAATGAAAATTTACCTAAGTTACAACAAATGTAAACAAATAAGCTTCACCAAAAATCACAACGCTATTATACACAATTATTGTATTGGTAACTATTTACTCGATCGCGTTTACTGTATAAAAGATCTAGGCGTACTCTTTGATTCCAAACTCCATTTCGATGCGCACATTGAGAATATTGTGAATAAAGCTTACCGCATGCTAGGATTTGTCATCAGAAACAGCCGCGAATTTCAAAAACCTGAAACTTATCTTCTACTTTACTACACGCTGGTCCGTTCTCAACTTGAATACTGCACCTCCATATGGATACCACTTTACGGTGTCTATAAAGACAACATTGACGGTATTCAAAAGAAATTTCTGCAATACCTCAATTACAGAATGAGCGCACCTAAACGGGGGTACATACATATGCTCTCGAATTATAACATCTCCACTCTAACTAACTAACTTGACCTCATGACCCTTTATAAAATCTGCAATAACGTTATCGACTGTCCTGACCTACTTAAACTAATAAACTTCAAAATAACACCCAGAGTAACAAGGCTTAACGACTTATTCCACATTAGCCGGACGCGTACAAATGCTGGTGTCAGGGATCCAATCAGAAGAATGTGCGAATCGTTTAATCAAAATCAAAACCTCAAGGATTCCGACTTATTTTTTGATACACGCAGTACTTTTAGTAGAAAATTGAAGGCTGTTTTCCTACAAAGTACAATAACTTAGACATTGCTTGGTTTATAATTTTAACTACCTTTCTTTTTTTTAAATTTTTGTATGACATTATTTTTTATCTATATATATTTTTGGTCTTACCATCAAAATTTTTCCAAAATCAATTTGTAAACTTTTATAAGGATATTGCGCTTTTTTTTCATCTCTCTATTTGTAAAATAATATTTTATAATGTATATACATACGTCTTTTCCGTATTTAAAGGTAAAAATATTTGTATATGTTTTTATCTGCTGTTAATGTTAATTCGTGAGAAATAGTTTGGATGCAGGCGAATTCTCTATTAATTGTTTTGTATATTCTTGTCAATTGACGTCTGTATCTGTATTTTCTCCTTAATAAAAAAAAAAGTTTACTGTATATAAAAGGATTATCACCAACCGCCACCCCCCCCCCCTCCCCCCCTCCGCCTCCGATGCGAGTTTTGATAGTTTTGATTTGAAAAGATTGTTCCTGCGATATCTAGGGAAATTTCACCTCGAAATCTAGGGAAATAAATTTTTTGGGCAGAACATCCCTAGTCCCAGGCTTTTTTTTTTATTTCATGTATATTATCGAGGCTTCTGACTCACACAATGTTGTCATTTTTGCCTCATATGTTTTTAAATTATAATATTGTCATTATAATCTCTAATGATCTTTAAAAGTTACTTAGAGTCCTTTTATATTCATTTCGTATAAAAAATCACTTTCAAATATTTTCCAGTTTACATGCTCTAATAAATTTCATTATTCTCGATATGGCATGAAACTCAGTTGAGGCTATTAAATTCTGAACTTCCGATGACTTCGAGGTCATTAGTATTGTAGCTCTCTGTCGTTCATATTTAATGCACTTCGATAATGTGTGCTCGACATCTTCAATTTGTTCACATATCGAGCACATTGGAGAGTCAGAGAGGCCTATCAAATACAATATTCTTCCCATTAGTGCATGTCCGGCTAAAAATGATTCTCATTTCCGATCTTTTCAGATTAACCTCAGTGAACCATGGTCTTTTAAACTGTTCGTTTTGGAGCTTTCTGTACCATATTCCTGGTAAACAAAATTTCAAAATGATTATTCCACATATTATTACAAATGGAATTTATTTTTTGGCAGTAATCTTCAGCGTCTGGCGTCCAGTCGTAGATGATTCCATTCACACATGCTTCGTTTGCCAACAAATCCGCCTCTTCATTCCCATGTATTCCTACATGAGATCGAATCCATTGTAAACATATGGACACATCTTTCTGCTGTAACCACCTTATTTGTTCAACAATATTGTAGGCTATTTTCCTACAGGGAACTCCTTTCGGAATACTTTTAATATGTTGAAGTGCACTTTTAGAATCACTTATATTACAATTTGTTTCCACTTATTTTTAATTGCATATTCCACCGCTTCTTTGATTGCTATCAATTCTGCATTCATAATAGTGCAATATTTATTCAATTTTATTTGATGGGAAAAATCAGACCAAGTTGGAGCAGCTTTCCTCTCAATGACAAACAATTTTTGGTCCCAGGCTTTGTCAGATGGAACATTGTTTTTTTGGGGAAACTAATGGTAAGCCCACACAGCGGCCAACGTTCCAACTTCAAACGTTTGGACGATCGTGTGGTGGGGTGTTCGTGCGTTGAAAGTTCGAGTTGGAAGGTTGGAGTTCGAGTTGGCCCGGGATCGCCCTCGAGGCGATCCCGACGCCAACTCACACGAACCAGCCTGCCGCAGCTGTCCACACATCAGTCTGCGAACGGCAGGCGATCAAGACGCGCGGCCGCGTTCTATTAAAATGACAATATTATTACGGAGAGTAGTAAAACAATTGTGTGAAAACATGTCGTGTACATAAGTATATAATTATACGTGCGGAATAATTATAGGCAATGGACATAAGATACAGCGTAGCTACAGCTGTTCAATTTCCGCCATTTTGGGTTCGGAATTCGGAGTTGGAAGGTTGGCTTTGGTGTGGAAGTACCATAAAACATTTTTCTCCTTGAACTTCCTCTATGTTATTGTCTTTGGTGGACCATTTTATTTTTGGTTAAGTTGGTGACAGTGATGACAAAACTTCTAGTATGGAGAAGGCCCGAAGATATCGATCTAGGGGTTGGTTTATTTATGTTTATATTGTTTATGAACATAAACTATGATAAACTATCAACTGCATAGTGCATAGGCAATGGGCCGTTTTCGCACGATTTTGGCCGCTAGGTTCGCTAATAGTCCTAGTCCTACCGGTCCAACTATTTTATTTAACTGTCAGATCCCATACATTTTTTAGGCCGTTTGACGCATTTTAGTGTTTTTAAATATTATAATAATGCCGTCAACCTGTTGTAGTGTTCCAATGTGTAGAATAGGGTTGGGCACGAGTTTCCCAAAGATTGAAAGACTTGAAAGCGCAATGGATTCATTCAATTAGGTTCATTTCAAATGGGCACCGACTCCTGATTCTGTTGTCTGTAAAGCTCATTTCAGGGACACAGATTATGTATTCAATAATATCAACCATAACAGTAAGTACATGACTCATTCAATTAATATCTTACTATAATTGAAATTAAATTTACAATAAGCAGCCGCACTTTTAATATGCACAGATTTTGGAAAGTACACTATTTTTAAAATTAGCTTTCGTCTTGTGAGATTGTACGCCAGAATTACAAACCATGTTACACAAACCTAGCGTAGCCGCTGAACTACTTGAAAACTGGGATGTTTTTCTTGCTTTGACGCGAGTAGGCGTTATAAAGGGGCACTTTCTTTTGTATCACAAACCATGTTACACAAACCTAGCGTAGCCGCTAAACTACTTGAAAACCGGGATGTTTTTCTTGCCTTGACGCGAGCAGGCGGTATAAAGGGGGCACTTTCTTTAATGTGTGCAAATTAAAAGTGCGGCGGCTTATTGTAAATTTACCTAATTGAATCCCCAATATAATACAGATACTACTTGTATAATGAACACGTAAAGAAACATTTGACATAGAATGCACAATATTTATAAACATAAATAACAATGCATTCATACACAGAATGGAACAGAAAATAAATGAAAAATATAGTATATAATAATAAATCCAAAAAAATGTGCAAATATCCATTCATGGGGGATATTTGACAGGCTCCCATTTCCAGAAGGGCATCAGCGGGGACTCCATCCAGGCAACCATGGCAGTGATGATGGTATTCTTCGACTGGCATACTCTGCGCCATAAGCTTTCCCTTGGTTTTGGTTTTGTAGAATTCAAATATATTTTTTCACGTATCAGACGCCTTTCCTGTCAGTTTCTTAATTCTTTACCCCTGTACAGTACATCTGAAAATAAAATTAGGCTCAAACTTCCATACTTACATGATATAAAATACAAAACGGTCTACGTTAAGAAAAAATAATACTTAGATTTTTTTCTTAAAACACTCCTACTGAAAATTAAATTACAATCACGAGATATACATACATGGGACGAGAAATGCAAAACAAATTAGATTGCCAACAAAGAAGAATCACCCGCCTATAAATCTCGGGTAAATATCGGTTCGGACTGGCCACGCTTATTACGAATAATTTTTAGAAAAAAACTTTAGATTCGCATTAATTACTATAAAAGGAAACTTTTTGGCTTTGGGGCGGCGGAAAATAATGCATTTTAATTTTCAATTGCATAAAACCAAAATTCTCTTCGCGATCCGACACAGCGAAAATCCGCGGCCGTACCTGTCACCTGTCACTGTGATGTTGGTATCCTTTATAAAAACAAGAGCTAATACGACTGTAGCCGACTTCGCGGGATACCTACATGAAATACCGCGAATCACAAACCATGTTACACAAACCTAGCGTAGCCGCTACACCACTTGAAAACTGGGATGTTTTTCTTGCCTTGACGCGAGTAGGCGTTATAAAGGGGCACTTTCTTTTGTATCACAAACCATGTTACACAAACAAGCCCTAGACAAATTTCATAATTACGCGCCTTATCCCACGAAGTCAGCTACAGTCGTATTAGCTCTTGTTAATTTATCAAGGATACCAACATCACAGTGACAGGTACGGCCGCGGATTTTCGCTGTGTCGGTCGCGAAGCGAATTTTTGTTTTATGCAATTGAAAATTAAAATGCTTTATTTTCCGCCGCCCCAAAGCCAAAAAGTTTCCTTTTATAGTAATTAATGCGAATCTAAAGTTTTTTTCTAAAAATTATTCGTAATAAGCGTGGCCAGTCCGAACCGATATTTACCCGAGATTTATAGGCGGGTGATTCTTCTTTGTTGGCAATCTAATTTGTTTTGCATTTCTCGTCCCATGTATGTATATCTCGTGATTGTAATTTAATTTTCAGTAGGAGTGTTTTAAGAAAAAAATCTAAGTATTATTTTTTCTTAACGTAGACCGTTTTGTATTTTATATCATGTAAGTATGGAAGTTTGAGCCTAATTTTATTTTCAGATGTACTGTACAGGGGTAAAGAATTAAGAAACTGACAGGAAAGGCGTCTGATACGTGAAAAAATATATTTGAATTCTACAAAACCAAAACCAAGGGAAAGCTTATGGCGCAGAGTATGCCAGTCGAAGAATACCATCATCACTGCCATGGTTGCCTGGATGGAGTCCCCGCTGATGCCCTTCTGGAAATGGGAGCCTGTCAAATATCCCCCATGAATGGATATTTGCACATTTTTTTGGATTTATTATTATATACTATATTTTTCATTTATTTTCTGTTCCATTCTGTGTATGAATGCATTGTTATTTTGTCAATGTTTGAACTATTTAAAAATATGGAATGTATTGCATTGCACAACATTCTGAAATAAACGATCATTATTATGATACGTTTTAAGATTTTCACGGCCAAAAGTATTTTCATTATTTGTTTTTGGGGTGTTATGCCGTGTTGCGCTACCTCCTTCTTTAGCCAACGCTGTCCGAAAAGTTGGCTAAAGAAGGAGGTAGCGCAACACCCCAAAAACAAATAACTAAAAGATCATTATTATATTTCTTTTATTAAAATAAAGACTGAGTGTCGCTCCAGTTTTGTCATGGTTTTCTGCGGCCTTGCACGACATCTACTGCCATGGTTAAAAGATTGTTGTTTAATTGTACAAAATAACACAAAATAATTTAACAAATATATAAATAAATAAAAAAAACTTTCTTTTATTTCTCGAGGTCAATATGAAAAGAACAAGATTACAGACATAATATAAATGTGTCGTAAAACATTTATAAACATTATACACATAGAAGAACATATCAGTACAACAAATAATTAACATTATGCATAAATTATTTATTGTTTTGGCATTTTTAAATTTTTATTTTACATCCTAATATTAAAGTATAGTTGTAGCGTCGGTCAACGCGTGAGCAACTTTGTGAACAGTCAACCTGTTAAAATAAAGAAAATAAGATTATCAAATTAAATATGCAACTAGTGTAGAAATCTCCCAACCTCCATACTATATAATATTAATTAACATTTATTTTTAGAATTTACTTGATAAAAAATTGATTTTTCCTATGCTAATATTTTATTTGTAAACATTCAATAGAAATATAAATATAATCTATTTCACAGATGAGGGATATCAAAATACAAAGGTGATAAGAGGTAATATAAGTAAACCTATTAAAACTTCTATTCAGCCGTGGTTTCGGGGAAATTTGGGTCCTTTTTGATGATGGAAGGTAGAGTCGTTCAGCCAGGAGGACTGGTTGAAATCCCCCTCGCAGAGGTAGGACACGCGTGACCACTGCATGACCTGGAGCCCCACGGTAGTAGCGCAGTAACTGGTGAAGGATTCCACGTGCTCCTCGAATGTGTGGCCTCGGATGGGCAGACGCTCCTTCGTCATGTGGTCAGATTCGTCTGAAAATTATAATTGAATAGTACAAGGAATCCGAGAGAAGACGACCAGTGCAATGCCCTAGACATAGTTAGGAGAAATTAAAGATTGTGCTTTAAGCTTTGAGTGTTAAGCGATTAGATTTTTGCCTCGAGCTTTATGCTTTGAGATTTAAGCTTTGCTTTTACCTATGTCAAAAGTAATGAAAAATTAAGAGTAACAAAACAGCAGCTTTTGAGTCTGGAGGAAATTGGTAACTGTCTGGTTATTCAGATCTAGGCAATACACGTAGCAGATAATGTTAATAAATTGATGAGATCCCTTTGTTATCGGTTCACCATCAAGAAATTCGCCAGACAAGAGCGGAACATCCATCCACAGTAGATGACAGCAGCATTCGACTTGTTCTCATGCAATATTTCCCTACATACTAGGAATATTTCCCTCTCCTCCCTTATTTAATAGTTGTCTTTTCAAGATCTTTATTAAAATTCCATTCTTTTAAGGCCCTTCCTTAAACAGCCGGTGAAAAACCACCATTTAGAAGCGATACATTGCTTGAAATGGCAATAGTTGTGTTAGGTGACCAGGTGTGAATAGCCAGGCATGGAATAAATTCGGTGTTTGGGCTAAATTCCTAAAAAATAAAACTAGTTATTTTTATACTAATTTGGGGTCGGGGAATCCGAATCTGAAAGAATTAGGCGGCGGCAAGCAATATTAACTGAATTACAGGACTTTAAAAAATTTTATACACATACAGGAAAATAGCCATTTTGGAAGCATTTTGATTCCTAGAAAATCAAACTAGTTATTTTTTCCATTTCTCAGCATTTCCCAGCCTCCACATTTCCCATATTCTTTCCTCCCCCATTCAGTTCAGCTTCACAACATACCCTGATTGGGGGTGCCATAGAACCACTTACTTAAAATTAATCACATTTAAAAGACCGGGCTAAAGTTCGGTGTTTGGGCTAAATTCCTAAAAAATAAAACTAGTTATTTTTATACTAATTTGGGGTCGGGGAATCGGTGTTTGGGCTAAATTCCTAAAAAATAAAACTAGTTATTTTTATACTAATTTGGGGTCGGGGAATCCGAATCTGAAAGAATTAGGCGGCGGCAAGCAATATTAACTGAATTAAACGACTTTAAAAAATTTTATACACATACAGGAAAATAGCCATTTTGGAAGCATTTTGATTCCTAGAAAATCAAACTAGTTATTTTTATACTAACTATGGGCCGGGGAATCCGAATCTGAAAGAATTAGGCGGCGGCAAGCAATATTAACTTAATTACACGACTTAAAAATTTTCTATACACACACACACATGAAAATAATCATTCCGGAACATAAATGAACTAATACCTAGATCGATATCTTCCGGCTTTTTGTTCCCAACTGGTTTCAACACATAAATATACCATTTCAACACTATTTTAACTGTCAAAATGAAAATTTTATTACTCTGACGTCACATACCATCGACAAGAATATAGAAAAGTAAAAAAAAAAAAAACTTCCATAAACAATATAAATCCCTACCCAACTTATCAGCCTAAAAATTATTTTAAAAATAAAATGAAAAACTCATAATTGCATGTACCATTTTATTAAAATAAAATACAAATACAAAAAAACGGAAATACAATCATGCGCAACCTCATTTAGAGAGAACTGATTACAATATCTTAGTAATTCACCTGGAAAGGGAAGGTTTTTAATCTTTAATATAAAAATATGAACAATAATAAAAAAGGAATTTAGGATAGATTTTTTTTATTAGCCCACACGGGAGGCCTTGAGGAAAAAATCTCTCAGGGCCTGTCATCATTAGGGATGCAGTGTGGAGTCTTTTTAGGGGAAGGAAAAGGAGGAAGTTTGGGTAGGAAAAATGTACAGAGCGGTAGTTAGGAATCTGGGAGTCAATATGTTCAAGAGTGATGGATGTATGAGTCTATCTGTGAAGGGGATGGGTCGACAGAGTATGGCTGCAGAGGTCTGAAGATAATGTAATAACAGAGTGTGCAATTCACACACGGTACAAGTGAAACCTTCAGAAAACTAGAGTAGACAAGAGTGGGGAGGCTACGAAGCACCGCACAAATAATAATAACATAATATTTGTATAGCGCAGTATTGTGTTATTTCACTTCAAGTGCGCTTAAATATAATCAACTTAAAAGTAATTCTATAGTGTTCCTTACGAGTCCTTACAAAATATTGATAAAATAATAAGAAACAAAGAATATACAGTATACACAAATCAATGCCAAGAGAACAAAATTAACAATAACCGTTCTGTTTTGGCACAGGTGGGTGGCACACATAACGATAAACTATCTCAATCAACAGGAGCCATGAAAAGTGAGCTCATAATCAAAGCGGCCAATGCGGTAAGTTTTCATTCTATCTCATTCTCTCACAGGCTAAATCTTATAGTATTATGTGTTCGTCTCTTTTCAGTGTCGCTATTTTTCATTTTATTGAGTTTCAAATCACAACGGTGCTAAATAAGTTTTCACTTCAAAAACAGGAAATACAAGAATATAGAACTAAAATATGATTGTGCTTTCCTACAATAGAATTGAATTACGACATTTCTCTGTTTATAACAGAAACATTCATAATTACATGTTTAAGTATTTTATTTATTTATTTACTAGCTGACCCGGCCACGCGTTGCTGTGGCTAATAAAACACTTTGTAAAATCCAACCTTTGTAACCACCACCGTCTTTGAGTTCATCGCGAAGAGATCATCAGTGCGGTTTTCACGTGAGGTACTCGTAGCTCGTCGCCCATTTGATTGACTTCGACGATCTATGTCAGCTCGTCTTTTCCTTGGCATATTAAAACAGTAAATAAAGTTCTCACGCACTGACAAACTGATGATAGAAGATTTTAAATTGTAACAGAATGACAGGTAACGTTTGACAGCGACATGTATTCCAATTCTAGATTACGTTGTGCTTCTGAAAGTAGGTCCACCCCTATATTCTGTTTTATCCCTTAGGCAACTTGTTCGAGTGTCTTCAAGCAAGGCTTTCACCACCCTACTGTTAACGGTGCCTTGGTCATACACAGTTGCAACGGGCTTGAAACCACAATCGAACAATTTGCCTAAAACAGTTAGAAGAATTTCTTTCAAGTCAAAATAATTAGTTCCACTTTCTGAAAACGAAAAAAAAAACTGGCTGCTTATAAGGAACGGTCAGGCCTTTAATCATTAAAACTAGAGCATGATCAGCAAATTTTTTTCTTCTTGCATCACCTTTATCCTCTAACCCTTCAATGATTCCACTATGTACGTTGAAATTTATGTGTGGAAAAATACTCATCTCATCAAACATTAAAATGCAGAATTTGTTTATGTCATCCATAGAATCTGCTTTCTTTTTCAAAAAGTTAAATAAATGTTGGTTAATTCCCGGTTTAAGAGATATTAAGGACAATTCTTTTTTTAAAGTTAGAGGTGATGGTAAAGCAAACATTTTTGAGAGTAATCGATAACATTTTGGCCCTTCCTTATAGACAGCAAGTGCCAAAGACTTATCCGCGCGTGTGTATCTTCGACCTTTTTTTAAACGCGGGCTAATTTTTGCTTGCGAGAGAACGAATTTACGGAGCACCGGATTTAGAATTGAAAGAGCATCTTCCAAGCAGGTACCCTTCCTAAAGCGCGTTTCAATAGCGAGGCGTTTCTTGAGTGTACTATTTTTCTTTTGTGCGTATCTAAGTTGTCGCCTTATCACCATCATCTCCAACCGCATTTTCTTCTTTCTTGGAGATAGCGTAGCGATTGGCCCAGTAAAAGAAGAGATTGAGCGACTCTGAATATCTAGAAAACACAATATTTCAGGCCAATGATTACATTATTCAAAACCAAAGGTACCGAACAACGCTGATCAAATAAAAAGCTATAAATATGCTTACTTCGAGAACCTTTATTTTTACGTGAAGCTGAATTGCTGCTGGGTCCAGGGGGGAACATGTTTAGTTCTGAAATAAATATATTCATCACATTAACCAAAGTTCGCAAACAAAACATAGAATATTATTTCCTTTAATGAAATATAAATACAGATGTATACCTCCATAATCTTCCACTACTTTTTTGACAGCTAGAGGCATGGTGCTCGGTTCAGGGGGGAACACGTTTGGTTCTGAAATAAATATATTCATTACATTAACCAAAGTTCGCAAACAAAACATAGAATATTATTTCCTAATGAAATATAAATACAGATGTATACCTCCATAATCTTCCACTACTTTTTTGGCAGCAAGAGGCATGGTGCTCGGTTCAGGGGGGAACACGTTTGGTTCTGAAATAAATATATTCATCACATTAACCAAAGTTAGCAAACAAAACATAGAATATTATTTCCTTTAATGAAATATAAATACAGATGTATACCTCCATAATCTTCCACTACTTTTTTGGCAGCAAGAGACATGGTGCTCGGTTCAGGGGGGAGCACGTTTGGTTCTGAAATAAATATATTCATCACATTAACCAAAGTTCGCAAACAAAACATAGAATATTATTTCCTAATGAAATATAAATAAAGATGTATACCTCCATAATCTTCCAATACTTTTTTGGCAGCAAAAGACTCGGTGCTCGGCCCAGGGGGGAACACGTTTGGTTCTGAAATAAATAAATTCATTATATTACCCAGCCTCATCCAATGAACTATATCCTACCAGTGCAGAGTATAAAAGAGAAAATAAAGGAAGAACGATCGCGCGTCTCGGATACGCCTGTCATTTTAAATATCTTAATAATAATGGAATTACTGTGTTTGAAGAAATAATAAATGTATTGAATATCTTTATAATAATAAAGACTCGGTGAATCAACATCTATCTCTCCACCTTTTATACATTTTAAACTGTAGTTGTGGTCTTGGACAGCACGATTCGTGCTGGACAACACTCTAGGTAGAACATGTAGTCTCCTACGTACGTTTACCTTTTCTTTGGGTAAACCCCGATGTTTTCCGATTCCAGGAAGATTAAGGGTCGGCAAAGCGTCTTTTTTTAACGTGCCATTGGAATTTTTGCATTTCTTAGCGAAATGGGAACCACATACATACCCACAACTTCCCAAAATCGGGTAAGCAATGAAGTCTGATCTGCCGATTCTCCACGCCCATTCCCGATAACGACTCTCATTAGTTTTGCAACTTGGTACTCTGTGTCGAACTGAAACACTATCCTCACAGCCTTCAACACTGCAACGAAATTTAGGAAGCATTTTTCCAAAATATTTACTTCGATGTTGTTCGGGACAATGTGCTATTTTGACATATAATACCATAGAATCCTACTAGAAATACTACTCAGTTCTAAACAGTTTTTCTATGGAAATTTGGACCAATAAAATGATATGGTCATAAATCATACGTCACACACCACGTGATCGACACGAAAAAGTTCGGAGTTATACCCCCCTGTTCCGGAAGTATTTTGACACATGTAGTACAAAGATCATAGAAAAACACGATAACATAGATGTTTTTACCACACAAAATTAAGTGTTGCCATTAAGCAGTAATATTTATAACGTAAAATAACATGTTTATATTTTAAGTACTTATTTTTTATAATTGATTCTCAAATATTTTAGGAAGGTACACCAACTAGTATTGTGGAGTTTTTATGCCTTGACGCGAGTAGGCGTTATAAAGGGGCACGTTCTTTTGTATCACAAACCATGTTACATAAACCCGGCGTAGCTGCTAAACTACTTGAAAACAGGGATGTTTTTTTGCCGTGACGCGAGCAGGCGGTATAAAGGGGCACAAACCATGTTACACAAACCTAGCGTAGCCGCTAAACTACTCGAAAACAGGGATGTTTTTTTGCCGTGACGCGAGCAGGCGGTATAAAGGGGCACAAACCATGTTACACAAACCTAGCGTAGCCGCTAAACTACTCGAAAACAGGGATGTTTTTTTGCCGTGACGCGAGCAGGCGGTATAAAGGGGCACAAACCATGATACACAAACCTAGCGTAGCCGCTAAACTACTTGAAAACAGGGATGTTTTTTTGCAGTGACGCGAGCAGGCGGTATAAAGGGGCACAAACCATGTTACACAAACCTAGCGTTAGGTTAGGGACGCGAGCAGGCGGTATAAAGGGGCACAAACCATGTTACACAAACCTAGCGTAGCCGCTAAACTACTTGAAAACAGGGATGTTTTTTTGCCGTGACGCGAGCAGGCGGTATAAAGGGGCACAAACCATGTTACACAACCTAGCGTAGCCGCTAAACTACTTGAAAACAGGGATGTTTTTTTGCCGTGACGCGAGCAGGCGGTATAAAGGGGCACAAACCATGTTACACAAACCTAGCGTTAGGTTAGGTTAGGTTAGGGACGCGAGCAGGCGGTATAAAGGGGCACAAACCATGTTACACAAACCTAACGTTAGGTTAGGTTAGGTTACGCATTTTTAAGACTACGAATTTTCATACTTTTGGTTTAAGAATACGCCGTTGAGATAGTCGTAATTCATCAGGTTAATGTGTTATGTGAAGAATTATCGTGTCGGAAATTATTGATATAGGGATAAATATTTTTGAGAGTTGGTAACACTGTCAGTACATGTTTTTGTATATTTCTTGTTTTTCTATGATCTTTGTACTACGCGTGTCAAAATACTTCCGAAATGATTATTTTCGTGTGTGTGTGTATAGAAAATTTTAAAGTCGTCTAATTCAGTTAATATTGATTAATATTAATTCTAATTCTTTCAGATTCGGATTCCCCGGCCCATAGTTAGTATAAAAATAACTAGTTTGATTTTCTAGGAATCAAAATGCTTCCAAAATGGCTATTTTCCTGTATGTGTATAAAATTTTTTAAAGTCGTTTAATTCAGTTAATATTGCTTGCCGCCGCCTAATTCTTTCAGATTCGGATTCCCCGACCCCAAATTAGTATAAAAATAACTAGTTTTATTTTTTAGGAATTTAGCCCAAACACCGAATTTATTCCAAAGACCGGTTAAATCCCTGGTTAAAGTATTAGAGGTATAATAAAATCCATATCTTACATTCAACGTATGGTTTGAAGGGCAGAACCAGCGCTACGATAAGGAGTCCATCGTCGTTGAGAGCCTGCTTAGTGTTGAGGCCGTTGAGCAGCATGGTCTGTGGCTCAGAGCAGCATCTTACTTTTTGTGCATTTTACTTACAAATCGAGCAAACTTGGTTTGGCTAAACTTGTCGGAAAACAAATTGCAAATAGCTATCGAAATGACAGATCGCTGAAAGACGTCAGTGTGTCAGTCCATAGATTTGGTTCACTGTGGTTCACTGATTAGATGACAGGAGGACAGTGTTGCCAACTGTTAGCTATGCCAAATTGCTAGACATCTTACAAAATGTTGCTAGATTGCCAGTTTTTTTTACCCCAAAAAGTTGCTAGAAGTAGCTAAACGTTACAATAGGTAGATAAGTTACAATAAAATGACAAATTTTGAGAATCGTTTTTAATTAATTAATTAATTAATAATTGGCTAATTTATATAGCGCCGTTTTCGTGGAAAATCATCTCAAGGGCGCTGTACAAATAATATATAAAAGAATTAATATTACTGGCTTAAAATTAAGATTTACAATTACAACTAGTGACTTACATCTAAGTACATCTAATCTTACATTTAATCTTTTATTTCCATTAAATCCAACAAAAGAGAAAAAAAATCTTATACATGTTAAAGAATAAAAAAAAATATATATTTAAAGAGGAAGATCAGAAGATGTCGATGGCTGAGGTTCAGTACCTTTCAGTGATTTTGAATATTTTTCAGCGGTACCCATTTTATGCAGTACATATTTAGGCAAAACATAGTTATAGCAGCATTTACCACTTTTTCTGAGAGTCTCCAATGCAGAGGATTGAGTTAAAGTTTTTTTTTTTTTTTATTATAAGAAATATAATATTTCGCTTTTCGAGTTGTCAAACTCATTCGGTTTCTTTGCTTATTTTTAACTAAATTCATCTGAGAGAATAACCTCTCTACCTCTGCATTAGAATGTGGCAGTGAAAGGCAAGTTAAAGCAAGAGTACTTATATCTTGGTATGTGTTTTCACCGAAAGAATTGTTATAAAACAATGAAGAAAAGTTGCTATAAAAAGTAGCTAAAAAGACAAGTTTCATTAAAATGTAGCTGTCTGACATCAAATAATAGCTAGATCTAGCTATAAAGTTGCTAAGTTGGCAACACTGCAGGAGGACCGCTAAACACCGTGCTGCCATCTCGTGGGTATTTTGGAATTACTCAAAACGGCCCATATAGGCATAGGACTGCTATCAACTGTCAATTGTCAAAGAGATTTGACAGATCAGACGAAATTTTTATCGCCGATCGTTGCCGATTATCAATAATTTTTTGCTAAACTGCAAAAGGTTAGGATTTTTAAAATTTATTTTGGCCGCCTTTACAATGGTACGTAAAATTCATCTATATGAACAGAACGTTACTTAGGTATCTTTACGCTAATAACAATATATTATTATAATAATTACTCAACGAGCTATGATTCATATTAATTTGATTTTCAGTTATCCGCAAACACTGCTTGATGTACCTACATACTTTATAAAATTACACAAACTCATCAGCTCTAATTGACATTTGCGAAGTTTCTTTTCAATACATACCTATGCCTATGGATTACTTAGTTAATTCAAACTAAGAAACTAATAATCTATTTAGTACATATAAACATTTGGGTAAATATTTCCCTTTCTAGTCCACGCTCAAAACACACTTTAAAAAATTAAAACAAATTGTATTAGGTAGATAATGGTTAGTAATAAGTAATTCAGTAACCGGAATTGAAAAATATTGCGTTTTTATTTTTTTTATTTTAAAAACGCGAAATGTCAGTTTTCAAGGACCGACATGTTAATTACGACGATGAAATACGCATTTTTAAAAGAAAAAATCACTCTGTCAGACAGTAATAAGTACGAATTGCAATCTTCGGAAATGATAAATAATGCGTATTAATCATTATTTTGTTCGGTTTCATAAACACAAAAAAGCACGCGAGATGTTTGCCATCGTAATTAACAACATAGCGTTCCTTGAGAAATGACATTTCGCGTTTTTAAAGTTAACAACATAACCATTAAAATGCAATATTTTTCAATTCCGGTTACTGAATTACTTATTACTAACTGTAATCTACCTAGTACAATTTGTTTTAATTTTTTAAAGTGTGTTTTGAGCGTGGAATCGGTAGGGAAATATTTACCGACATTTGTTACAGTAATTGTTGAAATGAAGTGTAGTTTCAATAATCAGTGCCTAAAAGAGCGACGGTTAGGGAAATAATTACCATTAATTCTTATTATTCTTCTTAATATATTCTGTTAATTTGACTATTATTCTTAAAAGGTATGTTTATTAACTCTTATTAATATTCTTACAGTATTAACACAAATGTAGCTGAACAAAGATATACACTTCCTTCCCATGGGGATTTCTGAATTCAAACATGTTTCAAGAAAAGATAAATATTCGCAATATGATGTGTGTAAAGGAAACAACTATCTGAAAGCACACTTTGTTTTCATTAAATATACAGATAAGCGGGACTCGGTTAACCGGCACATTTCGTTTTAAAAACCCTTTGGTTCAGTTAAATGACAATGAGTTTTTCCTGAGCCCTATTATTCACTACAAGTGCGCATGCACGGTTTCGTGGAATGCCTAGGATCGCCAAATCAAGTGCTTGAAGGGATTAATCACAATATCTGTAAATTCGCCGGAGGTTCCGAGCAGTGAGAAATGCATTAATGAATTCAATGACATTCGTGTCGCTGGTCTAGTCGCTAGTAAGCTCCAAGTCAATGCGTGGAGCAGTTGTCTATCGCCTTGGTATCTCACGAGCTTGAAAATACAGCAAAATAATAAATACACACGGTGTTGATAATAATTTTTTTTTGCAAAGGTCCAAGAAAGTAAAACTACTGAAAGTGCATACAATAACCTTTATATTATATATGAAAAATATAAATAGTCTCCGTAGGCTTGAAAAAGTCCTTTCTGGTGTAGCAGTGGAAACAGAGTATTGGAAGCCAATATTTGTAACAACGTGTAAATATTTGGATATAATTTTTGATCGCACTTATCTAAGCATTCCAAAGCAGATTTTGGAATAGGGGAGGTGATAGTCATAGCTGCTTTCCACACTTCTTCAAGTTCTGCTTTGACGACAGATGTACTTCTTTCGGGTAGCACTGTCGAATACAATAAAAATTGCGTCTTCAATTTCAGAACTGGCCGCAAAATTTGAAGATAACACACCAGATAATGCCAATACTACTTTACGGTGTTTCCCAAACCTCTCGATTAATTTTTGAATTGTGTGCTCTAGAAATGGGATGAATAAATTTATTTTGTAATACTTGCATATATCCGACGCAGAAGTGTTAGAGCAATTCAGTTGCCTTTCAACGATACGTGGCATTTGCAGTATACCACCATTTTCTTCGAGAATCACCTTTGCTTCTTCATACAGATGAAGGTACTCTTCGTCAACTTTATTTCTCAAAAGTTGCAAAGCATTAATAACATCATCCACGTGGCTGAATGCTGTTATGAGGTCGGTGCTAACTGCTGGCAGTTGTTTTGATAGCGACAATTTATAGCTCATGATTTTTTGAAGAATCACTAGGCACGATACGATACGATTGTACCACCCCAGCCAGGAGCACTCCTGTCTCGGTGAGACCGGTACACCAGGGGGCACTGATTTGTTAGGACTTGGAACACATGCTCTGAGGATAGGAAGGAGATTTGAGTTTAATCGACCGGTTTACATGGCAACCTAATAAGTCAATATTGGAATTAAGGATGGTCAGGAATAAAGGAATGGATTGAGCGTTATAATTTTTTTCTTTGTTTTTGTCTTCCTTCTTCTTGCCTCTTCTTCGATCTTGCCTCTTGTCTCTTCGTGTTTCTTCATGGTTCTTCTAGGATCTTCTAGTCTCTTCTTGGCTCTTCTTGTTTCTTCTTGTATCTTCTCGCCTTTTCTTGGATCTTCTGGACTCTTCTTGGCTCCGCTTGGTCCTGCTTGGCTCTTCTTATCTCTTCTTTGCTTTCCTTGTCCCTTGTCTCTTCTTGCTTCTTCTTGTTTCTTGTGATCTTCTCGTCTCTTCTCGGCTCTTCTGGACTTTCCTTGCATCTTATTTTTAATTTTTATTTATTTATTTATTATTAGTACATTTACATTACAAAGGTATAATATATTGTCCTCTACACTAGCAGCCTTACTAAAAAACCCAGTGAAAATTTTGTTCAATTGACAAACGGCCGCGGATGTGAAAACATTACTAATTAAAAAATTGTTCATGGAAAAAAATACACTTGGTTTACACGGCCTGAGAGGGTAGTTAATCTCTGTTTTAGTAATGATGTCTGACCGAAATTTGGAATTTTTCCAAAGTATTTTGAATGTTCTATATATTTCTTATTTTTGAAGGTGTCGTAAAAACAAATACCATTTATGAAAACTAGATAAAATTACCTTTTAGATTTGTGTAATTGAAATACACTTTAGTTTTTAAAAACTGCCATATATTAAGATTCAAACGCGAAAAAAAAATGGATTTTTTTTTTACCAAAACATATTTGATGAAAGTGTACAGAAATTTATAAAAAAACAAAATTTAAAATATACAGACCTTTTATATAATGAATTTGGAACGAAACTGTCAACTCACTTTTTCACAATAAAAAAATAATAAAAAATTTCAAAGTTTTTTTATTGCCAAAAAACTAACCTAAAAATGATACCGACTTTTATAACAGATTTCTTGCATCTCTAAAGACGTTAATTTCTTTGATACGTTTAGGAACACATGTATTAGATATTAATATTTATCAAAAACACCACTTTTATGAAATTCTCATAAAATAAAATCCTTTAAATGTAAATTTGAATTTTCATGTATCATATAAAATAGTTTTTGACATTTCAATTTTCAAAGTACGATTTGTTATTATAACTTGACTAAAACTTATGAAAAACCACAAAAACACGGTAAATATATCAATTATATCAAATAGGAGTGAATTAGTCATATTTATAGAAATTACCGTCACGTATAAGTAATATTTCACACACATCAGCGTTTCAGCGCGAAAGTTCATTTACATAAATATACCAAACCACCCACATGAGCGCGAACGACAAATGCGCAGGCGCCGCCACCTAGCGGTTATGAAGGAAAACAAACAATTTAGTACTTACACTATAAAACATTACATTGTTGCCAGATTTAAAATACATTTTAAGAACAAATGTTATTGGTAATATTTCGTGTTTTAGTGTATTTTTGTTTTATTCATGTTGCGGCTGCAACACAGGTTATCAGTGTTGCTGTGGTTTTTTTAGTAAGGCTGTAGGAGTTCACCTGTGTTGTAGAGGACATTTTTCAGTTGTAATTTATATATTGTGAATAGTAGAACAAAAGAGTGTACATAGTTAATTATAAAAAAGAGAAACAATATCTCTTCTTTTCTATTATTGTCTCTTTTTGGCTCTTCTTGCTTCTTCTTGGATGTTCTCGTCTTTTCTTATTTCTTCTTGTCTCTTCTTACCTCTTTTTGTCTCAGCTTGTCTTGTCTCTGATTATTTCTTCTCGAATATTTTCATTGCTTCTTGTTTTTTTCTTCTTGAATGTTCTTGTTTCTTTTTGGATCTTATTGGATCTTCTCATCTCTTTTCGGTTCTGCTTGCTACTTCTTGTCTCTTATCGTCTAATATTGGCTCTTCTTAACTCACCTTTGCTTTTAATGCACCGTCTTTCCAATTTTCACCCGTTATTGGCTCGTCTGGATTCCTCCTGTCTTTTCTTGTATCTTATTGTTTCTTCGAGTTTTTTCTTGCCTCTTCTTGCTTCTTATCTCTTCTCGCTCATTCTTGGCTGTTCTTGGTGTTTCTTGCGACTCTTTGTGGAGTTTAATTCATCTTTATACATGTCAACCTAATATGCTAATACTCAAACTAGGTTGGGCAAGAATAAAGATTTTGGTTGAGTGTTGTTCTCTAAGTTCTGTCATTTTCTTGATTCTTCTGGTATTTTCTTGCCTATTCTTGCTTCCTTTTGCTTCTTTTTCGTCAATTTCAGTCTACCCTAGTATCTGCTTAGAAGTTCTTGCTTCTACTAGCCCCTTCGTGGTTCTTCTGGCTTCAACTTGCTTCGTCTTACTTCATTTCGCTTGAAGTGAAATATCCCAAAACTGCGCTATAGTTATGTTGCGTTATGTTATTATTATTTTTCTTGGCTTTTTAAAAATGATTTTCGGCTACTTATGTAATTATCGTTTTTTCCCGTCTTTATAAAATTATGTCCTGAAATTTAAGACCAAGTATATATACCCTTGTAATATTAGATTTAAAATAATATTTTTATTTTATTTTATTTTTTTAATTATAATCCTAATTTTTTTATGTTACATAGGTAATTGTGCTGTGCCTGTCTCACTAGGAGTTCCTGTGTTGAGAGCAGGCGTATTTTAACATAAATAGTTTAAAAATAGTGTATAAAGGATAACAACAACAATTGAAACGATCTTATCTCGATTTATGGCCTTCGTGGTCCTGTGACTCCAGTGGATGAACAGTTCAAAGCGTTTTTAACACTATGCACTTGAAATTTTTTTTATTATCACAGCGAGACAAGCTCACTAAAAACCACTTGAGATTACCACTTGTAACGAGCAACTTGCATTCGAAAACCGTGAACAAAGAACTGAGATATTTAATTCATTTACTCAAAATTAAATTGAACATAACTATTGTTCCACACCAGCTAAAATTATTTCGCGAAGTTTGGCAGGTTACGCAAATAGGTATGCGTGTGTGTGACAATTTTCGGTAGTGTAGCTCAAACTAAACAATTGCTATTTGAAAAGATAGGCAGGAGCTTTCTACATGTGACCTATCGCAATCACGCACCACTTAACTCTTTCCAGAATCACTAAGCACAAATTCGAAGATCGAAGTGTGTTAAGCATTTGGACTTTGTTTCTTTATTGTGGCTAGATTGGAGTTCTTCGAGAGCATTACCAATCGCTGGATAAATTTCCTTAAATCTCATAACGGCTTCATGCTTGTGGACCCACCGTGTTTCACACATTGCAAGCAGGCTTTTTTGATGATCAGCCGGTAAAAGCTCCCGAATTTTACCTTTCGAAACGGCAGTGCGTTGAGCAGAATGTCTGAAGTAGGAACCAGCAGACTGCACTATCCCAACGCAATTTTGCACATCTGCTTGTGAACATGAGTCAGCAATAGCAAGATTGAGAGAGTGTGGACTACAATGTACATAAAGAGCTAAAGCACATTCTTATTTATTTATTTATTTATTTACGGACTTACGTCCAATTTAAAACAAAGTATCACGAAGTATAGAAATGAACAATGTAAGGATTCGGATGGTATATGAAAGCAAAGACAAACAGTGAAAATAGAAGAAAAATAAGTGTCAAGTCACGTCAAGACCTTGCAAAAATTAGGGTGAATATTACATATCTTCATTTGTTTAAAGAGCGACAGAAATCATTTAAGCTAATACCAAAAAAATCAAGGTCTTGACGTGAGTTGACCAGTCTACACATTCTGGACAGTGGTGAGTTATAACCATAGTTAGTCGAGTGCTGATTGAGGAAAAGCAGGTCTTTATTTCTGAGTCTACGAGAAGGTATATTAAATGTGATGAGTTGTAGTAATGTAGGCGAGTCGATTAAACAGTTAATAATTTTGAAGAAACAAATGAGATCAGATTTTATCCGACGGTCTTCTAAAGGAGAAAGGTTTAGAGTTTGTTCAATTTCAGCATACGAGTAATTGCCTCGCTCTAATCCTAGCCTCCAAGCAATTCCCTTTAGGAACCGATGTTGAACGGATTCAATATGACGAATATGGACAGCATAAAAAGGAGACCATATAATACAAGCATATTCAAGATGGGGGCGAACCAAGGAGCAGTAAAGAGTTCTTAGGGTATTTATGTTTTTGAAGTCAGAAGTGGTTCTAGTGATAAAACCAAGTAGTTTGAGAGATTTATTAACAATCGTATTTATATGTTCCCGGAAAGAAAGCTTGCTATCAAGAGAGACACCAAGATCTTTAATAGATTGAACAGTTGTTAGGCAATTATTATTTAATTTGTATTCGAAAACAATCGGATTTTTAGATCTGTAGAAGGACATAATTTTGCACTTATCGACATTTAGTTCCAAGCAATTAATTTTACACCAGTCATTGAAAGAGTCAATATCTGATTGGAAAAGAAGGCAATCATGGTAGTTTTTGATTATTTTTAGGATCTTATTGTCATCAGCAAAAAGCCAAAAGCGTGTGTGAGAGAAAATACGAATAATGTCATTTATAAACAAGTTAAAGAGAAGCGGGGCTAAATGTGCTCCTTGCGGTACGCCGGATGTTACTTCAATAATAATAGACTCAATGTTATTTATTTTAACTCTTTGTTTTCTATTACTTAAATAAGAATTAAAGAAAGATAGCAATGGGTTTCGTATACCTATAGCATATAGCTTGGCCATGAGGATAGCGTGTTTTACTTTGTCAAAAGCTTTAGAAAAGTCGGTATATAGAACATCTACTCGTGATTTATCTTCTAGGCCATTGACTACAGTGTTGGTGAAGGAGAGTAAGTTTGTAGTGGTAGATTTAGCAGATCTAAAGCCATGCTGTTCCTCAATCAGCACATTTTTGAAAATAGGTGTTATTTTTTTTGTGATTATAGATTCAAAGATTTTAGGAATATGAGATAACATCGATATAGGTCTATAGTTTTCTACGTTCGACCTATTACCCGATTTAAAAATAGGTCGTATATAGGAAACCTTCCAGGAATCCGGAAAAGTGGCAGATGATAATGATAAGTTATATAATAAACAAATTGGCTTAGATACAACAGATTTACATTCTTTCAATAATATTTCAGGTATACCATCAGGACCAGTGCTTGTTTTGCTGGGAAGATTTTTTAAGTAATTGAAAACATCTACAAGTGTGATTTCGCAATTATTAAGGTCAATAGTATTAGCATATTTAAGTGGAGGGATGGTGCATATGTTATCAGTATAGACAGAGGAGAAATGTTCAGCAAAAAGGTTGGCAATATCGAAATCGTTGGTGGCGTGAGTATCATTAAAAAATAAACTTGAAGGGAGATCGTTATCAATACGTTTTTGTTTAATAAATTTCCAAAATAGTTTAGGGTTAAGATTTAATTTTGTCTCAGTGAGTTCAATATAAGATTTGTAACACAAGTTAGATTCAATTTTGGATAATTCTCTTAACTAAGAAAATTTTTGATAAAGCGCTAAGTTGTTCGTTAATTTGAATAACTTGTGTGTTTTCTTTTTTTCCATAATCAAATGCTTTAGTTTCATACTGAACCAAATAGGAAATTTAGGCTGGGAAAAAGTTCCCCTTGGAACGAACAAATCTATAGCATGAGTTATACATTCGTTGAATTTAAATACAGCATCATTAATATTGTTGTTTGATAACATACCTGCCCAGTCATATTGGGCAAGGTACCTATTCATGCCAGTATAATCACCTTTGTTAAATTTGTAGTGGAATGTAACTGCTGATTTCAGAGTGTCACTTTTGAAAGGATTAGTGAAGTTAATATCGAGTGGTGGATGATATTTATCTATTGGTAATATTGAGTCAGTAGCTTCACATACACAAACGCTAGGTATATTGGTAAATATTAGATCAAGACAGTAACCTCCACAGTTATTGATCGAGTTTAATTGGTACATATTCAGGAAGGCAAAGAAATTTACTATTATGGAAGCATGAAGGGAAACATTATTAGGAGTTTTCACACCATGACTATCATTAAGCCACACTATTTTAGGAAGATTATAATCACCACAAATAAGTAAGGAATCGGCCTTTACGGAAACACGCTCAACTGCTTCAGTATATGACTTATAGATTTCTATTGAAGAGGAGGGGGGAATGTATACACAACCAATGACAAGTTTCTTGGAACCAAGTAGAACACAAATAAATAATTGTTCAGATACATTATTAGACGATTCAAGAATGTGGCAAGAGTATTTTTTTTTAATACATATCATTACCCCACCTCCTCTACACTTGTTAGAAGAGGAAGAGCGGTCACAGCGAAAAATAATGTAGTCATGTAGTCCAAGTTCTGTTGAAGCAATATTGTCTGATAGCCATGTTTCAGTAAAACATAAAAAATCATAAGAGCATAAATTTATGGAGCATCTAAAGGAGTTTAGCTTAGTATTGAGACCACGAATATTTTGATAATAGGTGGAAAAGTTAGTATTAATGAGGTGTCGATTCTGATTCAGCCTAAAAAATTGACTCGAGATAATTCGCGTCTTTCAGCGGCTTGGCGGGCAGGACAGTCAGGGGAGCCAGTGTTGTGTGTGGACGGTTTTCTGAAGAACTTGCAGGTAGCACATGCTGGTGGCTTTTCAGGAGTCGGGCAAGCATCTCGATTGTGTCCAGGTTTTCCACAGTGAGAACATGTAGGCATGTCTGCGTTACATTTCGACGCCGTATGGCCGTAAAGTTGACAGTGTCCACATTTTAGACTGTCGATCCAATCCCTTACGGTGTGTATTTGCCAGTCCATAGCCAGTTTAGAGAAGCGAATGAGGGAGTGACGAACAGAAGGAGGAACTCTGAAGACATGAGTGCACGATCCGGTACGAGGTCCTACTTTGTGAGAGAAATGCAATTTATCTTTCAATTCATTAATTTGTAGACCGGTTTCTTCGTGTGTTTGCTGGTGGATTGCCAAGATGATATTCTCGAGGGGCACAACTTGAGGTAGACCATGGATAGCTATCCGAGGATGTTTATGTGAAGAAACTGCTGCTTTCAGACCAGCATCGGATAGGGTCGGTGCATTGGCAAGTTTTATGGCCTCCGCATCGGTACTTGGATGCACGACTACACCTCCGTTCCTTATTTCTCGTACCCCCGTGATTGTAATTCCCAAAGATGATGGGTTAGTTGTGGTTTTGAGAGTTTCAAGAGTACTGCTGGAAGGAAGTGACTTGTCATCTTTGGGGAAGATAAGTACGGCTGGTCTCGCAGGAAGTATAGGGGCATTGTTTCTTGTGTTCGGTGGATATTTCGGGAGGACTTGGTTGGACGTAATCGAACTATACGTTCTGTTCCCATTTTCGGGTGTTTGATTAGAAGACATATATTTGTAGGTCTTCAATTCTCCTTCAAGGCTCTTGACGAATATACGCCTGGGCACCGTGCAAATACCCAAAAACATTGAAACAATGTAAGAGCAGTCAATTTATTCGAATAATCACATTTACGCAAGTACGTAGTCACCTGATGTGTAACACTAATCCGCAAAATGGCTCGAAAACAGTGAGCGCATGCATGAAGCGGCAACATCACACAAACTAAGTGATTGCCGATTGCGTCAAATCTGATAGTTGAATCGTTTATTTGGGAGAAAAATTAATCAGAAAAAAATACTGAACCGCCCATACTTTGGTATTTTTGTCATACCGAACACGGTGCTAAAATACCGAACGGTTCGGTAGAATATCGAACACCTGGCAACACTGCTCATAGCTGCAGCCCCATCGTAGCCTTGACCAACCATATAGAACATTCAAGACCATGCTTATTCAGAGCTGTAATTATGAGAATTGCAAGACCGGATCCTGTCACGTCAACAGTTGGAATGTACTTGAGGAACATCTCCTTAACTTTATGATGTTTAACATCTTTTAAATCAATATATCGCAAGCACAGCGAGACTTGCTTCATATGCGCAATGTCAATCGTCTCGTCAGCGAGAATAGCAAAAACAAAAAAGTAAAGGATGCGAATTTTTTTGCATCCTTTACTTCACCTATTATCTTATGTTGAATAATTTCACCGCAAATGTCCATTATTTCATTTTGGATCTGAGGGCTTGTATAACCCTTTCCGACCGGCAAAAAATGTCAGAATTTTGATGGGCCTCACCAGTAAAGCTGTTAATTATGATTTCTTGGGGCTGGGCAACTTACTGGTTTAATCACATGCGCGTAATGGCACCCTGCATAAGTAGCTCCCGCACGATCAATCGACAACGGTGTGGTTCCCAAAAACAGATTTATTTGCTGTCAAGATTTTTTTAAAGACAAACTCACGCTCGTATGAAGCCAGTCGGAAAGGGATAAAGGGCATTCTTCTGAGATGTGGCCAAATGCTCAGAAAGATCTTTGTCCCCTGATTCACACAAATGACAAAATAACCTCGTTCACTGCAAATTGCAATCGGCTTTACTTGTAATCGGTGATGACTGGCAGCGGACAACGCGACGAGGGAATGCGCGGAGTACAATTGGGATAGTGTGAACAATACCGTACCAATACAGCACGAAAATATGGAAAGGTTACCGAATGCGATCGGATAATCGACGATGGCCGGCGGCGGGTGGTAGAGAGGGCGAATCCAAAATACGTTATTAGTGTAATAATTAGTAATAAAATAAGTCATATTTGGAGATGTCTGACTAATCAACAGGATGATCGAAGTATCCGGAATATCTGTTGAGAATGTCCCCGTTGACCCCAAACGACTGACCGTTACTGCCTAGAAGTGTGATTCGCTTTCACATTCAAACTTTTCGACTCTTGTACCCCAGACAGACAGAGAGGTCAATGAAATTGACTATCTCTTCAAGAAAGAATTTCGATACTTGAAAATGTATGATCAATTTCACCGTAATGAAATGTTGAACTTACTTAGATATGCCCACAGCATACTTCTACCGGTTTCTTCAGTGGATAAAACATACACAGCGGCAGATAGAAAATATGCATTTCCAAAATTGGAATTTCTCACTAATGAATATATTATGTTTATTTAGCATGGGAGATTGAAAGTACGGACCTCAGAAGAGGAGAAAATTAGGAAGGAAAAGGAACGAGCCAAGAAAGTAATAGTTTTTAAGAGTGGGATGGGATTACTCTTTAAAAAAGTAAGGACTCGATATAAAACATTCACATAATATTTATCATTTTATGACAATTTTAGCTTAATACATCATATTAATTTGTAACCTACACATTTTCTTTCTTGATAAATATTTTTATCATTTTCAGAGATCCAATAAAGAGTATGATGAAGAAGCATTGGAGATTTCAGGACAACTGGTGTCGGCAAACCCTGATATTTACACTGTGTGGAATTATCGGAGAGAAATTATTTTTTTTCTAATCAGGTACAATTATTATGATATTGACTCATTGTGTTCCACCACCATCTCAGGTACATGTTGAGTGTATGGCAGCATTGATTCTGTACCATAGATAATATAAACAAAGGGAAATACGGCATGGAAGCGTGCCGATCGCCAAGCAACTGCACGGACTGTCGAAGCGATGGAGCCAATGAAAGTCATGCGTTTTGTGTGTACATAGATACAAAGATGGGGCACCGCTGTGCAGTAGTATGGGTAACTTGTGCGTCCGGTTTCATCCTAATGTTGGTTCATGACCCACCTCCATCTTTTTTTTAGATATCTATAATTTGTACCAACCCCTCATTTTGTCAGGTCTGGCTAGTGTTTAAATTATAAAAAAATGATGTTGATATATAATAATTTATTTTAAAAATATCAATTACACCGTGTTCCACCAAAACTTTGAAAGGATAATAATTGATAATAATACAACAAAAATTAGTTACATAACAATTTTAGACTGCTAATATATATATGTACGTTAACATAAACAATGTACGTAAATAGTACAACCACTCGAGTGACAGCATATTTAAAAAAAATTCCTTGAGCGGTAGAGATTTCCAATTTTATATTCAGCCGTATTCATTCCAAACATCATAATATTAATATCGAAATAAACTGCTGTGTTTATATTTCAAATGTTTCAATGTTTTTTTTAGATTTTATTTTATTTTATAATAAATATCACTTTGTTACGGCTACCCTAATTTGGGAACTATCGCTCAAGGGTATTAGTGGTTCTACCCAAATTTGGGTGCTATCGTTCGAGTGGATAACAAAAGTATAGTGTAACAATTAAAAAAATATAATGTGACATCTAACAGGCAAATTTACACATCAATAGCTCTGTTACGGGGCCGGTCCTGTTCGTGGGCATTTGGAGCAGTTTGCTCGGGATGCTGACTTGCCTAGAAGCCAAGTTGCTGGTAATAACTTATCACCTAATACAGTGCCCTTGAGGTTTTTACTATGGTCAGATGGCACTTTGCTCATGGTCAGCACTGCTCTTTTTTAAATGTATTTTTTATTTAGTGAAATCATCAAAGTAAAGTTGCATGGATTACTTTACTTACGTTACTTTTAGTAGATGAAGATATTGCAACTTTTGGTGTTCCTTTCAGTGAAGGTGATGAAGAAAAGTCCTCCAAACTTCTGGACTCTGAGCTGCAACTAACAGAGCATTGTTTGAAAGTGAATCCCAAGTCCTATTGTTCGTGGCAACAGAGGGTTTGGGTTTTAGACACGAGACCGGATCCGGACTGGACCAAGGAATTGAAACTTTGCAATGCATATTTGAAACTGGATGAAAGGAATTGTAAGTAGAAATTACCCAATCTATTTTAAAAACCACAATTTAATTTTTTTTATAATGTACTCTTAACAAAATCCTTTTTAATTATTATATTCTTACGAGCCGGTTCAGCATTGCCATAGTTTAGCCGGCCTAAAGCTCGGTTTATGACTGGTTTAATCATTTTATTTTTATTTTTATACAATATTTCACATTTTAAAGCACAATCTAACAATGTTGGCCTCACTGGGTGGCTTACCCGTGCTGAGCCCCATTTTATAATACAAAAATTTAATAAGATGAAGTATATATGTAATACCATACCTACCCAATAGTACTTTCCACCCTTACGCATCGTTTTTTTTAACAATAGCTCCACACGGGAGGCCCTGAGGAAAATAATTCCCCTCAGGGCCTATGTCATCTTTGGGGATGCTGTGTGAAGGGTCTTTTTAGGAAAGGAACGAGATGAAGTTCTGGGAAGGAAAGAGATATGAGGGGTTCGTAGGAATCTGGAGGTCAGTGTGTCCAGGGGTGACGGATGTATGAATCCATCCCTCCTACTAGGGTGCAAGGCATGGGCGCCGCAGAAAATTTTCTAGGGAGGGAAAAATATTATTAGTAATGTTTTAATTTACTGTAGTGTATTTGTATGGTGAGCGAATAGACAGGACACTGTAGTAATGAAGGGCATACTGTAGCAACAATTTTTTATCAACACAATATATGTATTTAAGAAAAAATATTACAACATAAATTTAAAATAAAATTTATTCTTTACATAGAGTCCAATGTCATAGGTTAACCTAGTATCTCTACTTTCAAGCTTGTCAGGGTCTGGTTCTGGTGATAGCGTTGCGGCAGATGAACAAGCAACAGCATCCGTTTTCCGTTTTTTACAGACAGGAATTAACATTATTTCTTCAACATCTGGAGTCCATTGCTGTGGCTGTCTGAGAGCTTTTAAAAATTTCTGGATATCCATGACGCCTAAAAGTAACAAGGAAGACAAAGAAAAAGAATAAATAAGAAAGAACAAAAAAGAATAAACAAAAAAGAAGAAAACCTAAACTAAAACTAAAACCCAACCACAGGCCTGGTTGAAATTAAAATAAATACATGAAGAAACCAATAATAATAAATTATGTTAATTTAGGTACAATATAACAAGCTTAGTAATTATAACTAAAGGAAAATAATAACAATAATTAGATTATTAAAGGCTTACAAAATAACTTTAACCACTTTCAGCCTTACTAATAACAAAACGCCTTAACGAGCGGTCAACTGCATATTTGTTGCTTGCGTGGTGCACTGTGTTTTTACGTCTTTACTAATAACACAATCACGTATTTTATGATTTTTATGTTGGTCCCCTTGAATCTCACATAGATCTGCGCAGGCGCCGCGGGCGCCGCGGCCATCTTGTTTTATAAACTTCGCAGTAAAACAATGTTTGAGAATGTTCAGTTGTATTTGCAGTTAATTTTTATGTTTTTGAAGATAATTTTCGTTTAAATGATCAATTCACTGTGATATTAGTGTAATTCAACATAATTACCAATGCTGGCATTACTTTTTTTCAGTTTTAGTCCTTTAAATATTGTTTTATTGATGATTTAGTTTCGTTAACGATAGGTTTTAGGTTATTTCTGAGATTTTATTTTTTTAACGACTTTTCTGCGTGAATTTAATAAAACTTCCATAAAAGTAATATTATTTAATAATGTAAAAGCCTCATGCATGTGTAAATATAAACAAATTCGAGAAATCGACGTATTAATTAATCTTTTCACCGCGGCGGCTGACTAAAGTCATTTCATCAAGTGGCTCACACCGCGCGGCGGCTGACTTCAGTCATTTTCAAGTTTCGACTTCGTTTTCTAAGCACATGTATGCCGTATACGATCGAAATTTATATTAAAAATAAGAATATTCATTTGTGGTGAGACCTCTCTGAGAATGTTTATCAACTACTTCATTGTTTATCTTGGTAAATGAATAAAACCGAGAGCGCGGCCCCAGCCGCCAGTCACAGTTTTGAAAATGCGCGCGAATCTGATTGTCTCTTTCGAGCGGACCCCGTAGCGTATTAGTAATAATACTTGTGCGTCGATATCCACTTTGAAATCTATTTTATTTTTGTGTACATAATTATTTAATTTTTGTATTATTTAAAAATTGACTAATTCAATTTTAAAAACATCTTGTTTTGTGTGTTTACGTATGAATTTTAAAACTTTTTTTTTAACAACACTCAAATTGTCGACACATGGCTTATCTGAAATTGATATTGAAGCAACGTTAGATTCGGAAAGTGTTTTTGAAATAAGTGATGACTGATGACGATACAGATATTGTTTTTGTTGGGCATTATGAAAGTTATGTCTCAATCCCGTCAGTTCAGCCAACAACTTCTTCTGCTGAACCTTTAACTTTCCCATCTCAACCTAGCCGGCCCTCTAAATTCAGAAACCTATTCGTAATAAATTCGCAAAAATACCGAATATTTTCTGCGTAAACTAAATATTTGCGGTTGATTGCCGCCGTGACCGGTTCTTAAAACTTAGATATTCGTAGTAAATTTGTAAAAATACAATATATTTCCACGTAAATCGAAATTTCCGAAACCGAATCCCATCTCGGCCGCCCCACCAAATTTAGATACCTATTTGAAATAAATTCACAAAAATACCATATTTCCGCGAAAATCGAAATATCGCACCGGATTTCCTTCGCAGGCGGCCATTCTAATTCGGGAATTAGAAGTAAATTCGTAAAAATACAAAATATTTCTGCGTAAATCGAAATTTCGCAGCCGAATCATGTCGTGGCTGGCCCTCTAAATTTAGATACCCGTTTGATTCACAGAAAATACGATATTTCCGCTTAAATCGAAATTTCGCGGCAGATTTCCGTTGCGTCCATTCTAATTAAGATGTTCATAGTATTCGTAAAAATACCCACCATTTCTGTTTAAATCAAACATTTGTAGCCGTTTCCATAGAGGCCGGCCCTGTGAATTCAGATATTTCGAGTGAATTTGTACAAATACGGTAAATTTCCTCGAAAATAGAAATTTGCGGCCGATTTCCGCCGCAGCCGGCTCTTTAAATCCATATAATCGAAGTAAATTCGTAAAAATACGGCATTCCGGTGTAAACCAATTTAGATTTATAAAATAATAATACGAATTAGGTCGATATCAACCGCATAAATGAACGTTTTACGGCGATTTACTGCCGTAAAATGTCGATCTTATTAATGCAAATTTCAGTGAAAACAATATAAAATAATTTCACAACATAAATATCAATAAAATGTTAACTGTAGAAGTATCTATAAACTAAAACCATAGCATCTTTTAAAATTCGATAAAATTAAAATTGATAACGTTATTATCAAGCTCTGCAAGTATTTTAGTGTGTATTTTTGTTACAGCTGTTTCAGTTTACAGTTTGAAAATGGTTTTGCAAACATTATAACATTATCAAATTAAATTTTAATTAAATTAAAAAAAAAAAAACAAAAAATTAAATGGAGTTTTACGAATTAAACACAAAAACAATTAATAAAAATAGAGCATCGGCGCAGTGGCCCTTCTTGACGCGTCTCGTATTTCACTACACGAGCAAGTAGGTAGCTATATGTTACGTCATACGTTGCTAGAAGCGGCCATGTTAGAGATTGCTTTGTTTGTTGATATTCACGGCGTGTTTATATTAACGCAATTATAACGTTATCTTCATTTCAGTTGATCTCAAATTAATGTTTATTGATACTTCGATATTGGAGGATGATGTTATCAAGATTTATTAATGTTTTTAGGATTAATCCAGACAATGATTTTGTTTTCTAAAAGGGTCTATGTAAAAATGACATTCGAAAAAGAAAGTGCCGCGTGGGGACGACTGCTTAGGTATATTTTTTTAGCGGTTAAAAGGTTAAGTAAAAATGAATCCAAGATGTCAGATTTTTTCAGTTATTTTTTCGGAATTATTATAATATTTTTTTATCCTTTCTAATTGTATGAACGAGATAAAAAGTGAAGTGACAGTTTTCTTCCAAATTCATAAAGTAAGAGGTGTGTATTTTTTAAATTTTGAATTTTCCAAAATTTTTCAACCATTTAATAGAATATGTTTACAGTCACCTGTTTTTTTTCAAATTTTTTCATGTTGAAACTTAAAATACTGCAATTTTCAAAAACTATTGTATATTTCAGATACAAAAATCTAAAAGGCAATTCTATCTAGTTTCTATAAAGGTATTTGCTTTTACGACATCTTAAAAAAATAAGAAATATACAAGACATTTAAAATACATTGAAAAAATTCCAAATTTCTTTCGGACATCAATCGTTAAAACAGAGATAAACTACCCTCTCAGGCCGTGTAAACAATGTGTATTTCTTTCAATGAACAATTTTTTAATTAGTAATGTTTTCACATCCGCGGCCGTTTGTCAATTGAATAAAATTTTCACGGGGTTTTTTTAGTAAGGCTGTTTATGTGCAAACAACCACTTATTAATTTTTCAAACATAGGACTGTACAATAAAACGGTGACCCGACATTTGATCCGGCGACATTTGGTCCGGCGACGGTTGGTCCGGCGACATTTGATCCGGCCGACATTTGATCCGGCAGACAGTTGGTCCGGCGACAATTGGGCCTGATCCTTTAGAAGATTTTTTCTTCAAGTAAGTATGTAAAGAGGATATACGGCCGTACAACCAAAGTCGATGTACTTATATCTGAAGGCATCTTGAGTGAAAATCTGCTGTAAAAATATTTTTACTAACAATAATTACGACTCTCCGAAGAAGCATGCGGCAATACAAAATACGACATACTTATACGTGCAGTCAGTTTAACAAAAAAACCGTAAAAGATTCCTACTTGCATACTTTTTTGTCTGAAAGTTACACTAGAGTCCCAACTGCTCTCAACCGTCTCGAGCCAGTGAGTGCCAATGGCATCCCCAATTTTGGTATGGTGTGATACTGAGGGTAGTGGGGAGGGGAAGGAGATGTGGAAAACGTACCTGGCTATTCAGATCTAGTCACGTCATTTCAAGTAATCTGACTAAACCTACATACACTGTACACCAGCGAACAAATTACAAAAATCATATGATATAAATTTTTTAATATTTTTATTTTTTAGAATTTTTATCATAAGACAAGAGTCCCAACTGCTCCCAACCGTCTGGAGCCAGTGAGACTATGGCATTCCTAATTTTGATATGTTGTGAGGCTGAAGATAGTTGGGAGGAGAAGGATATGTGAAAATTTTTCCTGGCTATTCAGATCTAGTCACCAAACCCGGCTCAGAACAGATATTGTCTAGTGAGTCGGGTAACGCACATATATGTAAATGTAAATAACTCTTGATATTAATAAACGCCCGGGTTACCGGCACCTTTAATTTAAAAAAAAAAAAAAAAAAAAACACGTCTAAAGCTATTTCAAGTAACGTTTCAATTCTGAATGAATACTGACGAATAGCAAAATACGACATTCTTATATGTGCAACATCTACTTAAGATTTAGGAGGTGGATATGTTTACCGTCGCCCCGGGAAATATTTATTGGATAACCAAAATTCCTTCCATAGGTCATCCCAAGTGATTCGCTACGTTTGGTGAATTTTAAGGGTTGCCCGGGTTCTTGGAGTGATGTTTGTCCAGGTCTTGGTGGTGAATGCTTTTCCTCACCTACTGCGTGGCGGTCCGGATCGGGAGAGATTATGATAAAAGTTCTAAAAAATAAAAATAAAAATATAAAAAAAATTATATCATGATTTTTGTAATTTGTTCGCTGGTGTACAGTCTATGCAGGTTTAGTCGGATTACTTGAAATGACGTGACTAGATCTGAATAGCCAGGTATGTTTTCCACATCTTTCCCTCCCCACTACCCTCAGTATCACACCATACCAAAATTGGGGATGCCATTGGCACTCACTGGCTCGAGACGGTTGAGAGCAGTTGGGACTCTAGTGTAATTTTCAGATAAAAAAGTACGCAAGTAAGAATCTTTTACAGTTTTTTTGTTAAACTGACTGCACATATAAGTATGTCGTATTTTGTATTGCCGCACGCTTCTTCGGAGTGTCGTAATTATTGTTAGTAAAAATATTTTTACAGCGGATTTTCACTCAAGATGCCTTCAGATATAAGTACATCGACTTTGGTTGTACGGCCGTATACATACTTACTTGAAGAAAAACTCCTCTTTACATACTTACTTGAAGAAAAAAAGTCTTCTAAAGGATCAGGCCAGACCAATTGTCGCCGGATCAACTGTCCGCCAGATCAACTGTCCACCGGATCAAGTGTCGGCCGGATCAAATGTCGCCGGACCAACTGTCGCCGGACCAAATGTCACCGGATCAACTGTCATGGAACCAATAAAACATGTAGCTCACACAACAAAATTTATAACGAAATTAAAATAGATGATTTATATTTTTCTAATACTTTTTTGGCAGCAACATTCGTGGAAGATGGAATTGACGTGGATTTTGATATCAGAAGGTCCCACGCCCGTCAGCCAATTTTCGCTTTTGCGGTTGACATTAAGGAAAGCATGTAATAATATAGTTAATGTATGGTAAGGTTTAGTAATACTCACGGCTCGATTCGCAAGTTTATTTATATAAATATTACAGAAGTATTTGCTTAGGTAAATACAATACGACGCGCGGAGTTTACGGGATGCGGCACTTGCTTCAGATGGCAGAGAAAGAATGATCGGCCCGAGCAATGAGGCGCGGGGCCGAACGCTTGACGCTCACGTCACACCGGTGCGTCGCCAACCTGGCGATGATGTGGCTCCAGGCTGGCCAAAGTTCTGTCTCTTCACACTTTCTTTATGCTAACACAAAGTGATTTAAAATAAAAGTAACATTATTTGACTATTTTCAATCAATCCAGGGGGCGGCAAGTGCCCCCCCTTGCCCCCCCTGCGGGCGCCCATGGTGCAAGGCGATGTTCTGGAGACATTCTCTTCCAATCTGGTGTGCCGTAAAGCAGCTGGGCACATCGGCCAGCTAGATCCGGACGATCCTCACCCTGTGAACCCGGACACCCCTGCTAAGTCACCAAATATAGCGAACCACTTGGGTTGAATGATTCCCGGGACGGCAGTACCCATACCAGTACCTGCCTCCCAAATTGCATCATTTTAATTTTTTTTAGTATGTAACAGTGGTGGTCCGTGAGTTTTCAGTAAACCAGATAGGTAAGATTGAAAAATATGACTTTGCTGATGTTGTAGCTGAAAACATTTTTTTTTTAATTTTCAACTTTGAAAAATAAATATTTTCATCTACCACAGCAGTAATGTCATATTTTTTAATCTTACCACTCTAGCTCACTGAAAAGTCACGGATCGCCACTGGTACCTATACATAGTTACAAACAAACATAATGTACATCCTTGTCATGTTATCACAATGACACAAATAAAATAAATGGATTTTATACTTATCAATCATGATTTTAAATGTTGCGTCTTTTTCCTTCTGCATAATTTGAGAAAATGAATCCCTCAACTTTACAAAATATGTACGTACTTACATATGTTTTAATTTTTGTATTTACCAATTTTTATTTTGGTTTCAGTCCATTGCTGGGACTATCGCCGTTACGTGGTTGTCCGTTCCAAAATACCCGAGGGTAAAGAATTTGAGTACAGCACTGAAAAAATTCATGAAAACTTCTCCAACTATTCAGCTTGGCATTATCGGAGTAAACTATTAACCAACTTGTATCCGGACAAAGATGGTAAGCTTTAATTGTACCGTAAAATTTATTACATGGTATACTTATTATTATGAACTAGGCTCGGATACCTGGGGAGACACACTGTAGAACCAGAAGACTTAGCCACGTATCCAATGACAACTCTGGTGAACTTTATTATAGGGACTGGGTTATTGTTAAAGGATTGAGGTAAAATAGGAAATAGCACAATGGGCCTATGGCCTGAGTGCTTACGAGAACTAGTCGTAAACTGTCTCCGCAAAGAATAAATAAAAAAAAATGTATTTGGACCACTGAAGAGATAAACTGATAGACGTATGTTGTGGATGTGTCCTTAAACCCGAAGTAAACTAATTATTTCCTTTCTTTTGATGAAATAGAGCAAACATTCTAAAATACCGAAATTCTTTCCAAAATCTCACTGACCTGTGACCAGAAGTCGAAAGGTCTTATGAAAATTGGTGACAGCTGTTTTCTTTCAAATCGGCAGAGGAATACAGGGTGTCAAGTGCATTAACTTCGGGAGGTGATTCTACATTATGGTTGGAGTAAAAAAGATTAATAACTTTTTCTGAAATTCCAACTATTTTTTCCCATACAAAAGAGGTACCTACTAAAAAGCCCTAGTGTAAGGTAGCACTTACCCAACAAAGTTGCTGTTTAGCTTGCCGGGCGCACCTGTTGCAACGTTGCTTGGTGTGATTTGGCCTGTATCCATGGAAACCGTTTGTAAACAATAACAAGACCGAGAATTTGACGTTTATATAGATTGTATGTTTTAAACCAAATGTAAAAAGATAACTGCACTTAAATAACAATTGAAGGCACGCTTTTAACGATTAAATTGTTATAAACTAATTGAACACTTAACTGATGTCATCCCTTTTAACTAGTTTAACAAATTTTCAGCTTGTAAGCAAAACATAAATTAATATTATTATCAATTCGTACGTTGTGGCTTATCTCATTAATGAATGTCTGCCCGTTCTTTGTTGGCAAAGTAAGGCATTGACCGAATAAATAACAAAATTACGCGGTATTGGCACAATAATTCAATGACAAAATTACGCACAAATAAACACCATTTTTACAGATAGGTAAGTCTACAACTAAATAAACAAAAGTAAATCTGAAAAAAAAAACACGCACTGAATGAAGTTGTTCCTTTAAGTCAGTCTTAATAAATACACACTAGATAAAGACACATTAAATCAACAAGTTTTGACTAACAACAATAAAGTTTTTAAAGTGAAACACTACTACGCGAATAAAATTGTTACATTCGAATTCACCACCGACACTGAGCACTTGGAGCGGGGATTCGGCAACAGTGGAAAATAATAATGCCGCCCGCACACGCCGGTCTAGTTTTATCTTTTTACCAGAAAACTACCCCTAAAAGTTGGAATTTCGAAAAAAGTTATTTATCTTTTTTACTTGTACGATCAGATCATAGATGTAGGATCACCTACCGAAGTTAATGCACTTTACCCCGGACACCCTGTATAATTATTTATTATTTGTTAACACCCTAGTGGGCTTTTACATTAAAATTTTATAATTAATTACAGTATTGATATATACCATGATAAATAATATAGCTGTACTAATAAACTAACATTGTATGCATGTACATATTTATTTTATGATTTTAATTAAAATTAATTGAAAGATCTTATGAAAATTGGGACATCTGTTTTATTTCAAATCGGCATAGGAATGTAATTATTATTTATTTATTATTAAACTCTAATGGGCCGGAGACGCGCGGGCGCGCGTGTATTATGCGCTTGCGTGAGAAAATAATTCGAAAATTTGAATAAAATTTTCGACCAAAAACTGTTTGTCTGCGATTTTGGCCCTTCTATGTACAGAATTTGTATGAAGAACAGGGTCAGAAATGCTTGCGCCAACATTACTCTGTGAGATGCGTATAAATTTCATTCACCTTGCAACCACAGAATATTTTTAAACGATTTTATCTATGACATAGAAATGTCATTTTTGCCGCGAATTTTAGCCATCAAAATTTATGCGTGTTCCTCGACTAAAACATCATAAAACCTATTAATTTACGTAATGTTGTTTTGGTACATAGTTTATTGTTCTAGGAACGTGTTTCAGGCAATGAAATATACGATAGCTCAAAATTAATCAACAAAACATTCAATTCAAAGTGGTGCTTTTTTGGTGAATTTTCGTGAAATGGCCTGGCCACTCAGAGGTTAATGCTTTTAAATTAAAATATTACATTTAATCATCATCATCTTCTCCCCCTTATCCTATTCGGGTCGGGGACCCACTGCATCGATAAGGCTCCTCCGTGCGTCCCTGTCTTGTGCTGCTTGTTCGGCCTCCGTCCATGGCAGTCCCATCCTCTCCTCACACAGTTTCTGGAGTTGCCTCGCCCAGCTGTGTCTGGGGCGGTCCACTGGACGTCTACCCTCTGGAATCATACTCAGTATTTTCCTCAGAATTCGGTTTATTAGACAAATAAGCCCAAGCCATCTCAGTTGCCATTTTTCTATGAAGAGTAGCAGTGGTTCGATCTTAAGATCGTGTAATCATTAATCACAGTATTTAAGTATGACACGATAAATTGTTATTTATTTTGATTTTCAGAGGTGAGGCCAATTGAAGAAATCCGTCTCCGGGATGAATTAGAGTTGGTGCTCAATGCTGCTTTTACTGACCCTAATGATACGAGTGCCTGGTTTTATCAGAGATGGCTTCTAGGTTAGTTTTGAAATCATTTTATTATATTTGAGAAACACAGTCATGAATACATCGTTCCTAATTTTCATAATACATATTTACATAGTTCAGTTGCAATAAGAATAACCAAATTTAATTAGTGTTCTATTAAAGTGCTTCATAAATCAAGAAAACATTTAAAACCATGCTGCACCAATTAACCGCTGGATTAGTGTTTTTATAAACTAAATTGCATGCAGATGAAAAAGGCACATTAGCCTGATCTACGCTTCTGTCGCATATGTGATGCATGAAGTGTCTCTAAACACATAAATGTACAGCATATGGGTTAGATTATGTTGAAATGGCCAGCGCTTTAAAGGTTAATAACTCTTATATATGTAAATTATTTTGTTTACAGGAGGGGGGATTAAATTAAAAAATCTGGCAGTTTGTAGGGTCACTACGACCAAGTCATTTATTGCATTTAACCAAAGCGTGCCGAGCCCATCTTTGACAAGTGCTATCGAAATCACGGTTGACGATATTATAGTCAAAGGAGTATGGAAATCAGTATCGGGGTTGAAACAAGATGTTTTGTGGATTTTGGAACATGAAAATGATAATATTAGCAAATTATTTTCCAAACCTCAAATTTCAATTAAGGTATGTTGATTATTTTTACTTTAACAGATTTAAATGGAAGTTTTTTATTTCTTGAGATTACAAAATATTCAATTAAATGAAGACAACATTAGCGAAACTTAATCGAAAATCTGGAAACAGAAAAAATCAGAAAAGATATTGGCACCTCTGGGACACGAACTCAGGACCTTCGGCTTTCTGGGTCGCGACTCTGCCAACTGAGCTAAGGTGTCCCTATCCGAATCGGTCATTTTTAACTGTATCATTCTTCGATTAAGAACTACCAACATTATCTTCACTTTATCTTTGACTCATGTGTTGTTTTTATGTGAAAATGGTTCTAAAATCACGGATTATGTAAAAAAAACACTTATTATGTTGTATATTAAACAATTTTGTCACCTTACTTTTTTACCATTTCATACAATAATAATTAATAAAAAATGAATAATATCTAACAGCACGTAGGCGATTTGGCAGGTGAAAACTGTTTCTACAAAATAAGTCTTTTTTGTGTACTTCTATGGACAACTTTGAATAGAGATGTGAAGCTTGATTCAATATGGATCTTCTACATTTTGTTTTACGGTTGTCACTAGAACAATAACAGTATTATAATGATTTCTGTGGGAACACACACGTTAGCGTGAAAACACACTTATTGTACTTGACTACTATTGTTATATTGTCATGTAAACACGCTTACAGGTCGGAGTGGTTAATATGGGTGTCATATATATATATCCTCCATAAATGGCTGTTTGCGTACATTATTCACTTTTTTCTGCATTTTTAAAATTATTTGTTTTTAGCACTGGTATATTTTTTCAATAAGATATATGTACAAGTTCATATAATGTATTTTTTATTGTAAAAAAATTCATTAGCATGTAAAAATAAAATTGAAATAGTTCATTTTATACCACTTTGGATACAATTCATGGATATGTATTTTCGCAATCTATAGATCACCCTCTTTCTAAAATATTGACTTTTTTTAATTCTCTGTAGAGAATTCAAAAAACTCAATCAAGAAGATTAATCAATCATCAACAGTTCAAAACAATTAGAACGGCAAATCATTTTAGGTGATTTAAATATTAATACGATTCCTGAGTATCACCGTCAATCCGAAGATTATCTCTGTCTGCTTACGGAAAATGGGTTCATGTAGACAATTAACAGCCCCACTCGAGAACAGGGTGCAAGTAAATCTTGTCTAGACCATATTAACATTAAAAAAATTAAATATATTGACTCATTTGTTATCCACACCACAATTTCTGACAGTGGTCACACTACAGCTCTCTGCCTTAAAAATAAGCCTCCCACTGCAGCCAAAATTAAATACGTACCTCGAATAAACTACTTCAATCTACTTGAGGACTTAAATTCAGAAAAATGGGAAAATGTTCTAGACCAAAGGGATACTGACTCAGCAATGGCAGAATTGATCACCAAGTTACATGATTGTATATCTAAACACACTAGTAACAAACTCACATCTAATAAACAATTAAAACTCACGCCATGGATCGCCCCTGGCCTTGTCAAATCAAAACATAGAAGGAACCAACTCCACAAAAAGGCGAAAAGGAGTCCTGAGAATAACATATTACAAACTCGCTATAAAAAGTTTAGGAACTGGTGTAAAAATTTAATCATTTCAACTAAAGAAAACTATTTTAAAAACATTATTTACGAAAATAACTATACACCGAAAAGGCTATGGGAAGCATTTCGCAATATAACTAAAACCAAAATCAATAAATCATCTGAAATTAAATCACTGCACATTGATAACACTATCACGTCAGATCTAAAAAAGATGGTAAATTTTGCAAATAACTATTTCACGTCAGTAGGAACCACTCTGGCTAAAAAAATTCTCAATAAAATAACACAACTGAAACTGATTTCGCTAAGAAAACTGGCTGTAATCTCGAGCATAAAATAGAGAACATTCGAACTATGTCACACGAAGTGATGAAAACAATTGATGAACTTAAGTTATCCAATGCATGTGGCCCTGATAAGATCTCTACAAATCTGTTAAAAATTATAATATAGCATCACCTATAACTAACGTTCATTTGTAATCTAAGTTTTAACTCTGGAAAATTCCCCAACCATTTAAAACAATCAATCGTTCTTCTACATCACAAAAATGGGGATAAATCACAGATCAACAACTACCGACCGATTTCTTTGATCAACTCTATATCTAAAATTATTGAGAAAATTATTAAGAATCGGCTCAGCCTATACCTAGAAAACAATAACATCCTTTCCAATAGTCAATACGGTTTCCGTCCAGGTTTAGGCACTGAAAATGCCGTTGCTAAATTGACAAAAATTATCTCTAACAACATAGAGGGTACAGAGGTTGATTTTGAAAGTCATCTTACGAAAACCATCTGTATTTCCAACAACACAGCTATTTGACTCTTTTAGGGTTCTCAGTCTTAATAAAATTTTCAAAAAGAACTCATTATTGCAAACTCATAAAGATCATTTCAATTCATCAACAATAACATTCACAAACATAAACAACCGACCACGATCACAGGGCAATTTAGAAATTCCAAAATTTAAAACGAGTGCTTCCCAACACCATTATGCTTATCAAGGTATAAAATTTTTCAATGCTCTCCAATATAAAATCAAGTCTGAAAAAAATTATAAAGTTTTTAAATCCCAAATAAAAACACTAATAGACCAACCCGACACTACTTATAAGTTTTAAATTCATCATCACAATAATAACAACAACAAAAAATAAACTAGAACATAATCTCTAAAAATATTTCATCACCATATCAAATTGAAAGCAAGTACATACGCATTATTTGCAGGCACCAAATTGTTACAACTTTATTATATGTACCTACTCTGACAATACTGTCAGTTATTATGTCCACTTGTCTTCATGAATATATATTTTATTAATATAAGTACTTGTAATAACATACTCTGTGTAACTATGCATTTTACAATGGCACTCCAAAATTCAAGCACGAGAAATATTTTCTCTTTTGAATTGTGAAGTTTCATTAAAAAGAAATTTACATATTGTTATTAGCCTTAAGAACCAAATGTTTTACTATGAATCTGTATACGTATGTATTTTTTAAATAAAAAAAATAAAAAAAAATAGATAGAGGTACAAAATGCATTGCGCTCTTCCTGGATCTAGCCAAAGCATTCGACACTATCTCTCACAAAATTCTGTAAAATTAACTACAGCGCATTGGTATACAAGGTCAGCTCTTCAATCTGTTGTGTAGCTATTTTTTATTTTATTTATTTTTTATTTTTTATTTTTATTTTTTTTATTTTTATTATTATTATTTTTACATTAAATCCACACAGGAGGCCCTGAGGAAAATAATTTCCCTCAGGAAGGAAAAGGAAGGAGTGAACATGGGTCTTGAAGAGACGCATGTTGTAGGAGGGAGGAAACAGAGGCCGGCAAATCGTTCCACAGCCGAGCTGTTGAACTCAAGAATGAGTCATAGAAACGACCCGTTCTCATGCGACTAATGTCAACTGTGTACAAATGTTGGGCGCGTGTTTGGCGTGTTTCCCGACTATGCACCGGTGCCGAGGGGATCAATGACACTAGTTCCTCGGAGCATCTTCCATTGTAATACCGGTAGAACAAGGACAGCATTCCCACCTGACGCCTACGCTCTAAAGATTGCAGTCCGTCTGTTAAGATGGGAGAATCTATCAAACGGACCACCCGTTTCTGCACAGAGTCAAGGTTTTTTTTTTAGGTATTTTGGAGCTCCAGACCAGAAGTGGCTGCCAAATTCAATCATGGGGCGCACTTGCGATTTGTACAGGGTTAGCAGTTGTGTACTATTAAAGTATTTAATATAGACGACCTCCGTAGTCCAGTGGGTAAGACTCTTGACTCACAATCCGGAGGTCGCGGGTTCGAACCCGGCATGCGCAAATATTTGATTAATTTGTGTTATTTCACAATTAATTCATTTAAAATAATATATAGTATATTTGCAGCATGTTCCAGAGTGGCAGATACTATTAGTATCGCCCTGGTGTAAGACCACCATTCAGAATTGAAACGTTGCTTGAAAATGGCTTTAGCCGTGTTTGGTGACCAGATCTGAATAGCCAGGTACTTCCCAACCTTCCTCTTCCCCACCTCCTTCCCCTCCCCACTACCTTCAGCCTCACAACATACCCCAATTGGGGATGCCATAGTCTCACTGGCTCCAGACGGGAGCAGTTTAGATTCTTGTGCGGTATTCAATGTAAAAAAAAAAAATCTGCGGGCCCTGTACAGTACGCCCAGTTTCTGAGAGGCTATCTAGATAACAGGAGCCAAAGATTGCTTATCAACGACACTATAAGCGATTCAGCTAATATTAAATTCGGTGTACTCCAAGGAAGTACTTTAGGACCACTTTTATTCAATATATATATATATACATATATAAATGACCTATGTAACAGTTCCTTTGCCGACCACATTATCACCTTTGCCGACACACAGTTTTATTATTTGAAGGCAAAAGCTGGAATGTTGTTCACAGTAAAGCAGAAGTAGGTTTAAACAAGGTTAAACAATGGTTAGACAACAATCTCCTCACTCTTAACTTCGATAAAACGAAATTCATCCGTTTCAGTGCAACTCACGCAGGAAAACCAAAAGAAATACACAACATCCTTATACACCATTGTAATGACCAAACCACTTGTAAATGCTTAAACTTAGAATGTGTCGATAGTATAAAATATCTAGGAATCATCATAGATAAATCTCTAAGATGGGACGAACATATAGTCTCAACTTCCACAAAGATCAGAAAACTTACTCATCTATTCATGTCTGTTAGAAATATTCTTTGCCTAAAAGATCTGAAACAAATGTACCATGCCATGTGTAACTCATTGCTAGAATATGCATCCTTGGGATGGGATGGCTGTTCCAAAACAATAATGGATCCCTTAGCAAAAGCACAAAAATCACTTTTAAGGGTCATCCTTAAGAAACCCTTCAGGTATCCCAGTGATCTATTATTTGAAGAGATACGAGTTCTTGATGTACGGCAACTATACATAAGAAAAATTATTTTACATACACAAAAACACCGACACCACTATTCATCCATTGATCATCTCCACAACACCCGCCATGCAGGGAGGAACCCAGCAGTTCCACCTACTACAAACACATCACATGCCCAAAGACAATACTCCTACTTAGGGCCTAAATTGTTCAACATCATACCCGATGCGTGGAAACTGAAAAGTGCAACCACTTTACGGAAATGGGTTAGCAATTGGCTTCTGGACATAGGAGAGTAGAGAGTGAACATATGCTAACACAATCTCACATACCTAATATGTACTAAAAAGTTTAAGTTAATGCATAAAAAAAAAAATCTATTGCTCTGTTTTTTGATCTGTGTAAAATAATGACTGTCCTTTGATTCTTGTAAAATAACGACTAGACATTTCAATAAATAAGTTTTGAAATTCTCTATATTAATACATTGGAAATTCATATTAATATATTCTGGTTTATAAATGGGTAATTTCTATACTTAGGAAATTCTAAAAATTATAGTACTTTATTAAAATTAAATAGTCATAAATAAATGCATTGGGAATTCATATGTCATATATTGGTTTATAAATGTGTAAATTCTAATTATGCAATTGCAAATGTTCTCCAAAATGATCTGGAAATAATCTTGTAATTGTAATCTCCCGAAAGAAACCATTCACTTATTCTGAATGCAATTATTAATGTAATTAAATGTAATGTCTTTGTAATTTCATTGAAAAAAAAATGAGTTAACTTTTTATCTAAAATATTAAATTAGAAATTGGATAGTTCCGAACTCCTGCAACTTGCAGAGAGAGGTACAGAAGGTACCATCGATACAGCGCGCAGCGGTTTGGCACTGTGTGAAACATACTTAGGTGTTAAGGCGGCGGTTCGCGCCGCGACTGCGACCCGCGACCGAGGCCAGAGACGGAGACAGTAGACCGCGACAAGTGTCTCGGTCTCTTCGGCACGTACTGTGGGTGGAGACCGAGACCGCGACCGCCTTCGCCTTCAGTATAGCGCAGTCTGTCGATGAAGTCAGTTGTGTTGTACTGTTATTAATTTACACTAATGGAAACCCAAGTAGAGTTACTAATGGAGGAAGAAGAAGACGATGATTTGTTCTTATATTATTATTACAAATCTAAAAAAGATTACCTATTAACCTGTGACGGGCCACGCCATTCCACGAAAATTCACGAAAAAACACTAAAAAACCACCACTTTGAATTTTGAATTGAAGGTTTTGTTGATTAATTTTAAGCTATTGTATATTTTATTGACTGAAACACGTTCACAACACAATAAACTATCTACTAAAACCACATTACTTGCATTTATTATATAAATTAATAGGTTTTACGACATTTTATTTGCGATACACGCATTTATTGCGACCGTTGAATTCACGACAATTTATGACAGCGCATTGTCATGAATAAAATCGTTTTAAAAATATTCCAGGGTGACAAGGTGAATGAAACTTTTACCACCACCTAGAGTAATGATGGCGCTAGCGATTTTGACACTGTTCTTCATACAAATTCTGTACATAGAAGGGTCAAAATCGCAGACCAAAAGTTTTTCGTCGACAATATTATTCAAATATTTGAATTATTGTCTCGCGCATGCGCATATGACGCGCGCGCCGGCTCGTCTCCGGCCTGTCACCGGTTAAGGAATTATATACAACTAGAGACGAAGAAGGATCATTATCGCTGTTAGTGAAGAATCACCTATTGTTTGACAATAATATGTTCAGGACTTATTTTAGGCTGAATAAAACACAGTTACAAAAAGACAATGTTTACAAAAGGAAGAATATCATTGAAAATAAATTTAATTTAATTTTAAAATTAATAATTTATTAGCAAGAGGTCCTGGGTTCGAGTCTCAGAGGTGTCAATATGTTTTTCTGATTCTCACAGTATTAGTCAGAAAAAGCGGTCATTTTTTACAACAAACACACATACTTATCAAGCACGACGCGAGACACTACTTGTCCGGGGCGGCGACCGTCTTGCTGTCTCCTGTCTCCCGTCTCTGTCTCCTGCCTTGGTCGCGTGCACGAACTGGCCCCCATACAAAGCTAAACAACAAGTACCCGTTGCGGTTGCCTGTCTCCGTCTCTGGTCTCGGTCTTCGGTTGCGGTCGCGGCGCGAACCGCCGCCTTTAAAGACATTGTTAATGTAGCAATTTTGCAAACCATGATCACCTTACTTTTAAATGTTTGTTGGTTGTATTTTTATATTATGTAGGTACATATTATTTTTAAATTGTAACTTATTGATATTATATGTCCTTACTTCGTACTTTAAATTTTTGTTGCTTATATTTTTATTTCATTTATATACTTTTTGTTTCCATCGTAACTTTATCTATACTATTTTTTTTCTCATGTTAAAGATGTAGGTACTGCCTTTACAGCGTAAAATAAAATAAATAAATAAACAACTAAATAAATTAATTAATGAAATAATTAAAAACACTTTGTTTTTACCACAGTAAACTTTATTTAAAAGTCAACATGTTTCAAGAACGATGTTCTCTTCATCAGGACATAAAATGTACTAAATACTAAATGATCAAACATAGAACGGCGTGGGTAGAAATGGAAGTAGTGGGGGAGGAGAAAGGTGGAAAGGGGAGGTGCTTAGAAGATCAACAAGGGGGAGGGGGGGGGGGGGGGGGGGGGGGGGGGGGGGTGGAAAGGGGGTGCTTAGAAGAACAAAGACAAAAAATTACAATGGAAATATGTTTAAGATAGGTTTTAAAATTTTACATACTAACGTTAGTGGTTTTCACTTAGATCTTTTAGAAATATTTGAAATTAGGAAAAATGTCAATAGAAATTTAAATATTATTAACAATCAAATTAATTTTGTGAGTAACCCTATCTTAAACATATTTCCATTGTAATTTTTTGTCTTTGTTCTTCTAAGCACCCCCTTTCCACCCCCCCCCCCCCTCCCCCTTGTTGATCTTCTAAGCACCTCCCCTTTCCACCTTTCTCCTCCCCCACTACTTCCATTTCTACCCACGCCGTTCTATGTTTGATCATTTAGTATTTAGTACATTTTATGTCCTGATGAAGAGAACATCGTTCTTGAAACATGTTGACTTTTAAATAAAGTTTACTGTGGTAAAAACAAAGTGTTTTTAATTATTTCATTAATAAAATGGTGCCACAAAGTGAATTTGCTAAATTTGAAGAAATAAATTAATGTTCTCCAAAACGAGCTTGAAGAACATTCATTTGTCATGTATGTATTTGGTTTATAATTGTGTAATTTCGACTACTTAAGAGGGCATTACCAGAGAAAACCAGAAATATGTCATTTTCAAATAAGATTTTAGACGTATTGACTCTTTTCCACAAAAAATTATAAATGGATTTCGAAAGATGGTTCTTTTATCTAGCATTCGTATGTAATAAATTTTGAGAAATTTTTTAAATTTTTAGTATAATAAGGTTATACCATAGGTTGTTGGCAGATTTGTTAAATTTTCAAAAAAGTTTTTGTATGATACCACACCCATTTCAAATAATATAATCATGCACTAAAATAAATCAATACATTATCTAGCAAACGCATGTTTTAGAATTTTAATTTTAGTTTCAATAAAATCATTAAAAAATATATACGTACATGTGTTTCTTGACGAAACTTAGTCAGTTTGTGTATTTATTTGCGAACTTATAAACTAATATATTTCAGATTTTTTTACATACTTATTGTGCTAAGACATTATTAACAAATCATAAATAAGTTTGAGCGAAAAATAATTTTAGGAAGTATATAATATTAATTAATTTACAGCTTCGCATTTCACGATTTTTCGCATACTCGCAAAAGAGAATTTCAGAGTTCATTCCGCGGGCAAGAGCCGCTGTCTCCGGTCGTCTCCACGGCGCTCTATATCGTAACATTTTGAAATGATGAATTGCGTAATAATAATACGAAACTTTGAATGTCAACAATTTCCTTGTTTCATGTTGATAAAATCTACACGGTTGACCAAACGGAAGGCAAAATTTCATGTTTATTGAATATTTTTATGCAATTTTTTTTTAAATTTCGAATATTTTTTATTGTATGTGTGTTATATTATTGTTATGTGAATACCGAACAAGAGTCCCAACTGCTCCAAAATACATATTTAATTTTTATTTTGTAAATTATTGTTATGTGAATACCGCACAAGAGTACCAACTGCTCCAAAAAAAATTATTTTTTTGAAATATTTTTTTATTGAATACACAAAACAATAATTTATGAGCACAAGAGTCTCAGCTGCTCCAAAAAAAATTTTTTTAGAATTTTTTTTTTATTGAAAATTATTGTTATGTGAATACACAAAACAATAATTTATGAGCACAAGAGTCCCAACGCTCCAAATTTTTTATTTATTTTTTTTTTTTTTTTTATGTAAATTATTGTTATGTGAATACACATAACAATAATTTATCAGCACAAGAGTCCCAAATGCTTAATTTTTTTTAAAATTCTAAATATTTTTTACTGTAAATTATGTATTGATAAGTGAATACAGCACAACTTTACCAACTGCTCCAAAAAAATTTTTTTAATATATTTTTATTTAAAATTATTTTTATATGTCTAAATACCGTACAAGAGTCCCAACAGCTCCCAAGAGAGGGAGAATGAGGCAGTGTTTTGATGAGGTGGAAGGGGTTGTTGAGGAGGGGGAGGGATAAGAGGGGGGGGGGGTGCAGGGGGGAGGATCAGAGGGAGTGCAGGGAGACAACCAGGAACCAACACCTCTGAACCAAGAAAATCAAGCTCCCCGAAATTCTCTAGCCACTCCCCCCCCCCCCCCCCCCGTAAGCGAAAATTATTTTGTTTTGTAACACCTCACCTCAACACCTCATTTCAATATTCGAGTACCTTATACAAACTCATCCTGGTATCGTGTCCTACCCAACACTACTCCACACAGCATCCCCAAAGAAGAGATAGGCAATGTGTCGAGCGATTGTAAAAAAAAGGTCTTTCCCGAGCCGACCTTCCACGTAGTTGGTGGGCAGACGCCACCGCCGCCGAGATTCTGACAAACCTCGCCCCATGAACCCGGGCTACCCGTACCTATGGCAGAGGTGTTGATAATCCAATACATGGTTCCCGGGGCGGCGGTAACCATACCCGCCTTCCAAATTACTGATACTACCTATTGACGGCCGGCGTGGTCAAGAGGTAAGGCTCCTGACTCGCAATCCGAAGGTCGTGGGATTGAATCCTTTATATTTATTATATAATAAATTTTATTTGACTAATTTGGGTTATTTCACAATTATTTCATTTAAAAATAATATATTTGCGTCACGTTCCAGAGTAGAAGATTCTTTTGTATCGCCCTGGTGTAAGACCACCATTCAGAATTGAAACGTTGCTAAAAATGGCCGTATTTGGTGACCAGATCTGAATAGCCAGGTAATTCCTCACTTCCTCTCCCCATCTCCTTCCCTCCCCACCACCTTCAGCTTCCCAATATACCCCATAGTCATGTCATAGTCTCACTGGCTCCAGACGGGAGCATTTGGGTCTCTTGTGCGGTATTCACATAAATATAAAATTTAAAATTATGCACACGAATAAATATTTCAAAATGAGATATTTTTTACAATCCAACTGAATATTACTCTTTTTTTCATGAATACCGTACAAGAGTCCCAACTGCTCCCGTCTGGAGCCAGTGGGACTATTGCACCCCCAATTGGGGTATGTTGCGAGGCTGAAGGTAGTGGGGAAGGGGAATGAGTTAGGGAAGATGAAGGTGGGGAAGTACCTGACTCTTCAGATCTGGTTTATAAACACGGCTAAAGCCATTTCAAGTAACGTTTCAATTCTTCCACTCTAATGGCAGTAAAATAAAATGAAAAAAACAAAAACCAAAATATTAAAAAAAAAATAACAAATTGTTTTTTTTTGTGTAGGTATCTACTTTATACCTACTGTGTTTCTGTATCTATTTATGTCTATGCACTTCGATACACAAATTACAAATAACTACTACTAATTAAAATTCTGGAAGCGAGAATTCAACTTCTTCATCTGAACCATACTGTAGGCCCAGCTCCGCGTGAACTAATAGGTACGTGAAACAGGGCTTGCGGCGGAACGAAATCTAGTTCCAAAAACGTCCGCTCGCGACCGCTGATGTGTGAGCGCTCTAGTCGGAATCGGAATTATGATTTGCTGGTATGACAGCCTTAAGAAATTCTAAAATTATAGTACTTTATTAAAATTAAATAGTCGTAAAAACATTGGGAATTCATATGTCATATATTGGTTTATAAATGTGTAAATTCTAATTATACAATTGTAAATGTTCTTTAAAATGGCATGGAAAGAATCTCCTACTTGTGATCTCACTAAAGAAACCACTCATTCACTCTGAATGCAATTATTAATGTTCTTCAAAATTACCTTGAAAATAAATCACATCTCTGCGATTCTTTCAAAGACGTAAAAATTTCCCTTCGTTCAGAATACAATTTAATGTTCTCAAAAGTTGTCTTGATAGTAGCAAATTCCTGTGATGTCTTGAATGAAACCATTCCTTTGTTAAGAATATTATAAACTAAATATACAATTTGGCTGTCCTGAAACGGGTATCCTTCCCAGTTGGACAGACAAAGTATCATTTTGTAATGTATTGTAATATATATGCATATATAAATAAATAAATTCATTTCAAAAGTTTGTCATATAAGATAGCTGCCAGGCGATTTTCCCTCACCCTAGATTTGGCTCCAATGTTGTTCATACAATTCATACAAATGTTGTTCTTTATGTTCCCAGCATATTGAATAATGTTTCATTCCATTGCAAGAGCGGGAACAAAGGTAGGCATTGTGATTGAGAGACACTTGGAAAAATAGATTTTACATTCAAATCAAATATGCGGAATTTGTAATAAAATTTCATGATAAATATAAAACTTGGAAACCGTCAATATGTATACCCTCGTATGGCAGATCCGGCGCTGCAAGTGCAAATAAGTGTCAAGCAAAATTAGCACACTAATGAAAATGTCTGAATATAATTATTAATAATCTTTTTTTGCCCTTTTGACAGCTTAATTATTTTTGAAGAAGATAACAATAATAATCTAAACGAAAATATGAAGGAGAACAAGACACAGAAAAACAGAAAAAGAAATGGTCACAACTGGGACTCGAACCCACAACCTCTTGTCTAACCAGGACGTGCGCGTTTACCAATTCCACCATTGCCACCTTCTGTCAAACCGCCATATTAGTCAATCTCATGTTTCAAATTTTAATTTTAAATGTCTGTATTTTAATATTTTATCTTTGTAAATCTTAAAATTTTTGCGACGATTATTTCTTTCTGTTTTTCTGTGTCTTGTTCTTTTTCATATTTTCATTTAGATTATTATTGTTATCTTCTTCTTCAATGATATTTTACATTGATGGGAATAACCTTCAAAAGACAGTTTTTCTTTAAAAAAAAAGCTTAATTATTTATTTGCTGGTTGGGCATGTGTGTTTTGAATTATTTAAATAGTCTGAACGAAGTATTGATGATAATATTGACCTGAACTACTTTGTAAATATTTGAATATTGTATATTTTAGGTTCAACATGAAAATGGTGTGGGAGTTGTTTGCACAAGATCTTCAGGAACCATTGACGAAGATCAATACATTGGTATTTGTCCAATAGATTTTAAAAACAATTATGGGGACCAAGTTATTGAAGAGTTGAAGAAACAGCAAGATTCTTGTCAACAGCTGCTTGAATTGGAGCCTGATAGCAAATGTATGCATTTTAATTTATTGCCATTTTGATATTATGTACAAATAATTTATTTCTGAAATAAAAGAATGTACAATCTTTTCTTAGTGAGATTAACCATAGTAATCTAACTAACTAAACATGATTAACCTTGCTGCTGCTATTAGGCTGCTTCAAAAGTAAAAGTTCGTCTTTTTTATCAGGCCACCCTTGTAAAGGCTTTCAATAGCGAAATATATTTTAAGGGTCGCTACCATTGATCAATGTTTCGAAAATAGGCGACCTTTGGGGTGATGATTGCAACGCTTCAGACTAAACGTACGCAGAATTAAATAAGCCACAGATAGGTTAAACATCCCTCTCCTGACCCCTGCAGTATTGTGAACAATAAGAAGCGTGTTTAACCCGGCGCGGTTGTGGCGACCAAACAGAAAACAGCCATTGTGGCCGGGTATATTTTACCCATGAAGATTATTGTACATATTAGTATTTTATGTTAACGAAATGGGTAGTTTATACGTTATTTATGAAAATTAAATAGTTATTTATTATAAAATAAGCATGTAATTATAAAAAATTAAGGAACTAAACGCTTTTTTCCTGAGATCAATTTCTTACATCATAACGTAGAATATATATTTAAAAAACAAAAAATAATAGCAATTGAGGAACAAAACATTTTTTTAACACAGTAATATAATCAAATAGTGAGTAATGTGGAACAAAGCTTATGTATTACTTTATACTAAGTTTCATACATAAACACATTGTTTATGTATGAAACCTAGTATATACGTGGCCATTGTGGCCGGGTATAATTTACCCGAGCGCTCTTCACAGATGTGTAAATTCCACCGTAGCGACACTAAATAGAATAGCTAATACACTCAAAACATCAACGACCACAGCTACTGATAGCGCCAAATAATGCGCGTATTTTGTTTTGAGTTATTAGGATTTTAAAAACCATCGGGTATTAGATATCCGGCAACAATGACGCCGGGTTAAACATGTTGGTATCGCTTTTTGTTATGAAGAGTTTTAATTTTCAATGAAAATTTGTTACTTTATATTTTAAATTTTCTACTACCGGTTTCGACACAACCATGTCATTCACTAGCAAACTTAAAACTAACTTAAAAATTCTATACAAGTACAAAAATGATTAGATTTAATTAGGTGGAGATAGTGGAAGGGGTGATTTTGGGGGAGGAGAACGATGGGAGAAGTCAATATTACATGGGAACATTGTAGATATATGCTTAATCGTAGTTACATAGTTAATGCCCACGAAATACAAAAAAATGTTAGTATCGCAATTAGACTCTTTGAGTAATAACATACTTTTTGATCTAAGACTGAATTTACAATCGTGGCATAAAATGGCACCTACAGGCATATGCGTAACATACAGTAATTTAATTGATTTTTATCTTGTTTTAATCTATATTTTTTGAAAAATTGCTTAAAATAAATACTCAATTACATATACCAACTTCTTATATTTTTTGGTCAAATACCTACATTTTCACAGCTGGTAGCGATCCTTAAAACCCAATTAAAAAATCTGAAAAAAAAACTGTGTAATTTTTTAGATGTTTGGAAACACATGGAAAATTCGAAAAGAATTTTTTTTTCATACGTTTTTGAATTCCATATTATTTTATGTTTGTGAATTTTTCCAGGGACTCACCTCACATTAGCTATTATCAAACACTCCATTGATCACATCGAAAACTATGATAGTTGTAATGAAATCCTAAAAAAACTAATCGATTTGGATTCAAAACGCACAAATTACTACAAAGATTTAAGTGCAAGATGGCACCTTGAATACTTTCTCCAAACAAATGTATGCCAGAATGACAAAATTAACAAAGGGAAGTTTGCTGAGGAGGATGAGAAAAGCAAAGCAGTAGAACTTTCTACCCTTTATCACTTGCAGTATTGGAGTGCCTGTGCTGAAATAGATCTCAGTGGTCATAAGTTAACTTCCCAGAGCCTTTCGATAATGTACGTTTTGCAGAACTGCCAGGTAAGATCAAACTTCTTTTAACCCCTCAAGCTAAATTGTTCAGTTTTCGGAACAACTCATATAGGTCTCATAGAAATCATTGTAACTCCTTTACTATCATGGTGAGAAATCTGATCAAAACGCATCAAAAAAAGAGAGCACCTTGCTTTATATTCAAATCTAAAAGATAACCACAAAATAATTAAAATGTACGCCTTTATGAAACCAAAGCTTCCGACCATAATTTGAAAAAAAAATTATGAAACTTTGGGAATTTTTAATTAATTATTTTTATATGAAATAACATAAAAAAGGCGACGATAACGTTGATAGTACATTTATCTAACAAAATATGTGTGAGTTTTTATTTTTTTATTTTCAGTAATTTTAGTTAGAAAAAACGTAAAGTGGGCCTTTTTTTAAACTGATTTTATGTTTGCATTGAAAATTTTTATATTTCAAAAATTATATGTTTATTTCAAATTATAAAAATTGAAATCGTATTTCATAACCTTTCAAAAACAGTTTTTAGTTTTCGGAAACATTGAGAAATATTCCATTTATGTGAATTTTATTGCAAAGCGGTAATATTTTGACCTTCTGAAATATGCCTGAGGCCTGAAGGGTTAAAAAAAAGTGGATATTACACATGAATTCTGACTCTACGGATCATGGTATCTCCAATTGGGGTATATGCGAGGCTGAAGGGAGTGGAAGAGAGTATCTTTCACTGTGTAATGTTATTGTTAGTGGAAGAGGGGTAATATTTATATTTTTTGCACATTAACATTTTATTTAGATTGGTTAAAGGATGTAGGATTGTACAATGAACAATAAAAATATATCTATACACATTCATAAATTATACCTTAAAAATAATTGCATGTCACACAAGAAAATACAAAAAAACCCCACATAAATGTGGCAGTATATCATTCAATGACATCAGAAAGTATAAAATTAATAAAAACTTTAGAAGGATGTAAAAGTAATAGATACAATTACCTGTATGGAGTTAAAAAAAATAAAACTAAACAAATAAGTAGAGTGGGAGATAATCTCAGTATCGCCCTGGTGTAAGAACACCATTCAGAATTGACATATTGCTTGAAATGGCTTTAGCCATATTCGGTGATCATATCTGAATTATAAGGTACTTCCCACCATCCTCTTACCCATCACCTTCCCCTCCCCACTTACTTCAGCCTCACAACATAACCCAATTGGGGATATCGTAGTCTCACTGGCTCCAGCCGGGAGCAGTTGGGACCCTTACGCGGTATTTACATAAAAATAAATAAAAGATATAGGTTAAATTATTAACATTGATTGAAAATATATGATAGTATATATAGCCTTTTTGTATCTACCTTCCATGCAGTTAAATAGATCCGCCTCCTCTGCACTTGTATTACTAACTTAACCTTTTTACGATGATGTCGTCGGCATGTATACATGGCGCTCATCTCAAGTAAGTTAATGCAATCTAGATTACAAGAGAGTGTTTGAAATGCTCAGTCGTGGTATTGTTACATTTAAACAGGATTTTGGAGTGAGTAACTCTCGTAGGTAAATGAAATTCAACGAGGTGAAGTAAAACAGGGTTGTCTACAATTACCATTTACGATTTTTTTTATTTATGTAGATTAATCCCTTTTCAGATTCTGAACCTTAACAACAACTGCTTTGATTCACTGAGAGGGTTTCCTGCACTGCCAAAACTACACACCTTATATTTAAAAGGAAATAAAATTGATCCAGAACACATCAGAATTGTTAAAGAAAAGTGTCCAAAGATCGTTAAAATTGTTATTGAGTAGCCTTCAATAAAAGATTATTATTTAATTATTAGTTTGCATAATGCATAAAGTATTTTGATAATTTAGTTTGCGACTGACTTGTCTGAGGCATAAAGTGCACTTAATGCATTTATTAGTTTTAGGTCTACATATATTAAAAAAATCCTTATAAAATTATGTACCTACTTATTACTTTTTACTGATTCCATTTTTACAATCTCATAAATTTGATGTATTTAAAAAAATATAATTATCACCAATGTTTCTGAGATCACCATGCTTGCAATTGAAAACCATTTATATTATGTAAATTATTAAATGAATGAATTTATACATATTATTTAGTTATATGTGTACCTAATCAAAAGCACATTATTTAAGAATAAAAGGGGCAAAATTGGTTATTTTTGTATGACAAACACAAGAATTATGTTGGTAATACCAACTATCTATGAAGTGCTGCTGTATTTTGTAATTTTTAATATTTGAGCATATTAAAATGAAATTTTAATAAATTGAAATCTTGTTTGATTTCATGACGCGTTTTCAGCATTAGAATACATTTTATATACGAGGCATGTTCAGAAAGTAAGTGTACTGAATTTAATGTATTTGAAGTGTATTAGAAAAAAACTTACAGTATAATGTTGATACACTTGTTGACTATTTTTCCAAATAATCGCCAACGCGTTCAATGCATGTGGTGAGCCGTGGCACAAGTTTCTTTATGACCTCCTCGAAGAATTCTCCCGCCAGCTCCTTCCCCCACTTCAGGACCACTGTCTGCACCTCCTCGTCAGTTGAAAATTTATTTTCATCCATGCATGCCTTCAGGAAGGTGGAAAGATGATAATCTGAAGACGCCAAGTCGGGGGATTACGGGGGAGGTTCAAAACATCCCAACCAAATGAGTCCAAGAGCGTATTGGTGGCTAAGGCTGTGTGAGGATGGACGTTTTCGTGAGAAAAGCACACTTCTCTGGTCAGAATTCCCCTCCTTTTATTTTGAATGCTCCTTTTGAGTTTTTATAGGGTATCACAATATTGTTGTGCATTGATGGTCTCAACTTTTTATTTTTTTTATTGTTTTTATTTCTTGCTAGAGCAATCCCGATGAGTTACAGAACTCATTTTGGGACAGGAGGAACATACAAATCATGGGTGGGAGGAAATAGTTAAAATTTTTCATAAGAATTTGGATATTAAAATATAAGATTCACATACAATATAGAAGAAAAATAAAAGACAGGTTGAGTAGAATAAACAGCAATGGAAAACAATTAAAGAAAAAGGGAACAAGGTTATACAGATATGGATGATTACAACTTAATGGCAAAGAAAAGAAGAGAAAAGAAACAAGACAATTGAACATGACAAATTACAAAGTTTCATCCTTATACATACTTAAAAAATATTCTTTTAATGCATTACTCTGATTTTTTTTATTTTGCTGGCTTCCCTTGTACATATCTGGTAGCGAATTATATAGTGTATAGGCAAATAATTCGCTACCAAACTTGAGGCAGAAATTCGACCAAAATGATGCCTTTTTGGTCCCAAAACATCGAGGCCATGATTTTTTTATTTTTAACTTTATGAGTTTTTTATTTTATTTTTTATTTATTTACATTTAAACCCGCCAAACTACTTATGTAGTTTGTCAGCAGGTACATAATGACAACATTGGTACATTTTCAAACATTGTATACATATAATTTTATAATTTTGATGCGAAATATCAATTAAATAGATTATTTAAATTACCGATACATGTAAGTAGCACTAGATAATAAAAAAAGTACAAATGGATTTAGTATGATATGATATAATAAAAAATTAGTATGTTATGATATAATAAAAAAGTACAGATGGATTTAGTATGAACAAATGAAATATAATCACAAGTAAATTAAAAGTTTCATATACATTAGGTATTACAAAAATTGTAATGAATTTACCAATTCCTTCAATGTGAGTTTCAATAAAGAATACAAGGACTTCAGTAAAACCTCAAATTGTAATATTTAAATAAATGAAGACAATATAAGCGAAACTCAATCGAAAATCTGGAAACAGAAAAATCAGAAAAACATATAAGTTTCGCTTATAGTCTTCATTTATTTAAATATTACAATTTGTGGTTTTACTCATAAAGTTAAAAATAAAATATTCATCCTAGACTTGCAGAAAAGTCAATAGATGTCGCATATTAAATAAAATGGATAAAGATTTATCCAGACACTATCTAGAGAGCATTTAGTTCGGGTTTGAATCTTGCAATCATACATAAAGATAGTTGCCAACAATATATGCGTTAAAGAAAATTAAGATAATTAGTCGAAGTATGGTACAGTTAAACATGACCGAATTTCATATCGACACCGTGGCGCAGTGGTTAGCGCGTTTGCCCGGAAAGCAAGAGGTCCTGGGTTCGAGTCCCAGAGGTGTCAATATGTTTTTCTGATTTTTCTGTTTCCAGATTTTCGATTGAGTTTCGCCTATATTGTCTTCTTTTATTTAAACATGATTTTTTTGCTCGAAATTGCGGTTTTCAGCTTTTTGACAGATGGGGAATTGGTGTGACGCCACTTTAATGACTTTTTTTTCCAGGCATGTAATGAGTCACCCATTATCATCTCCAGTGACAACAGAGCTCAGAAATCCTCATATTTTTTTCTTGTAGGTGTTAATCCTTCCATGAGTAAAAAGCCGGTCTTGGCAGGATTTTTTGCTGACATTTTTTTTTTTGCCGACACTACAACGTGAGTTTAGGTACTATAATGTTCCTGCATTGCTCGTTCTGGTCAGGAGACTCTCCTCTACCACTCACTCAGTGTTGCCAACCCTCAAAAAACTAAAACCACTGCCCGTTATGGTCACAGTACACTTACTTTCCCAACATGCTAAGTACATACATAACTTAACCGAAAAAAATCATTTAAAAGATGTTGACTATTGGACAGAAATAGAACACAGAATACTTTTATTGTAGAAGAATATTATTGTCGGGCTTACACAGAGTTTAATCGAGCTTTACACAGAGTTTTTCAAAATCTAATGTAGACAGTGACCTTCCTCTTGTTTTGAAGGTCAAGTGTGCAAAATTTTAACATTCTCATGATAAAACTAGATTTGTATAAAAATCAATTTCACGCCGCCCGCCCGCTACAGACACTCTTCTTTGTATGTATGGTTGAGATTATATTCCCTTACTCTTCACTCAACTTACAACTTACAATATCTGCATTTGCCTCATCCATTACCCAGAAATCATTTTTATCGGAAGAAGAATCATAAAACATTTATTTAAAAGTCTTAAAAAATTGGTTCAATTAGCTCAAATTTAAACAAAAATTATTATTATTATAAAAAATGCAGAAAACACATTTTTTTTCACAAGAAGGCACAAGTAAACATCTCATAATTATTAGAAGATTGTGTCTTCAGTGATAATTTATTTAAAAAAAAATTGTAGGTATACTCTTACATACATACTCTGGTTATTTTAACCTTTCCCATACCACCCTAAAAATACCCTCGACAAACCGTTTCGTAACACAGCGTTACTCTATGCCCTATGGCCGTGGTCGTCAAACTGCGGCCCGCGGGCCGCATGCGGCCCGCGACGGATATTTGTGCGGCCCGCACAAATATCTGGCGTTTTCTTTTTAATTTTTTTTTCAAGTACAATTTATACTGTCCGTTTTTTTTGCGGCCCGAACAAATATCTGCCGTTTTCTTTTTTAATATATATTTTTTCATGTACAATTATACTATCCGTTTTCTTTTCAACAATATTTTCTTTCATGTACGAATACAATTAAACTATATGCGTTTTTTTGCGGCCCGCACAAATATCTGCCGTTTTCTTTTAAAATATATTTTTTTCATGTACAAATACTATCCGGTTTTTTGCGGCCCGCAATATCTGCCGTTTTCTTTTTAAATATAGTTTTTTCATGTACAATTGTAGTATCCGATTTTTTGCGGCCCGTACAAATATCTGTCGTTTTCTTTTTAACTATATTTTTTATCATGTACGAGTACAATTATACTATAACCGTTTTTTTTGCGGCCCGCACAAATATCTGCCGTTTTCTTTTTAACTATTTTTTTTCATGTACAAGTACAATTATACTATATGCGTTTTTTTGCGGCTCGCACAAATATATCTGCCGTTTTCTTTTTAAATATATTTTTTTCATGTACAATTACACTATCCGGTTTTTTGCGGCTCGCAATATCTGCCGTTTTCTTTTAAAATATATTTTTTCACGTACAATTAAATATATTATCCGTTTTTTTACAATTAATTATATTGTCGTTTGAGTCTTTCAGGGGGGCAGTAGAAGACCCAGAGAAAATTAGAGAGCGTAAAGATGACACGGTGAGGGTGTAGGAAGGTAAAAAAAAAATTCAAAAAAGACCAAAAAATAACGCTCATAATTAAGCAAAATAAACTTTAATATTGGTTAAGTTTTGTTATTGTATGTATTGTTATCATTTTTATCACGTATGCGAAAATTCACACCTTTCGATAGTTTCCCGAAATGGATGAAAATTGAACTGAAAGATTCCATTACAGATACAAACAAATTATTTGTTAATGTATTATTATGATTTTACGTGTATTATTATTATTAAGAATTACACTATGTCATGAACACAAGAAGGAAGGAACCCGGTGTTGTTTAGCAAGTTAAAAAAGCAAAACAATTGCTTTTTTAAAACTTGCTAAACAAAAAGGCACCCCCCCCCGAAATCATAAGTGTGCGGCCCGCGGTGATACCTCACATTGTCCTATGTGGCCCTTGAGCAGAAAAGTGTGACGACCGCTGCCCTATGGGATTTGGAAGTTATTACGGGTTTTTTGTAAAAATATTGTTGTGAATATTTTTTTATTTGGCTTATTTATTGTAAGAAATTTATTTATTGTAAGAAAAAATATTGATTTTGTGCCCTAAAACTGAAATATTAAAAAAAATAATCATTCATAATAAATAATCAAATATTATTTTAAACGCCCAATAAGGCCTGTAGGCCTGTGACAGCCGACCGCCTAGGGTCACGTTAGCCTTCAGAGTAGCACCATTATTTCAGAAAGCCACATGTGGAATGCGTTAGGTACTGGTAAGGGCTGACACCGGCCTACTATCATTTTTTAAATACATTTACAAAAATACTTTATCGTAAAGAGCTTTTCATGTTTGCTGATCTAATTTAATACAGATAGAATGGTTTTAACACTAGTTGCGTTGAGAAATAGATTACAAGAAAAATACAATACTTACAGAACACTTGAATTTAAAAAAATACAGTTTTACGCATAAGCAAATCACGAAAAAAAAAATTTCATAATTATTTTGAAGTGAAAACTTCTTTGGCACCGTTGTGATTTGAAACTGGTTAAAACTAAAAAGCGACACTAAAAAGAAACAATAAGCAAACCACGAATAAAATAATGTTATAGTTACTTTGAAATGAAAACTTCTTTAGCACCGTTGTGATTTGAAACTGGATGAAACGAAAAAGCGACACTAAAAAGAGACAAACACATGCATCTATAGCATTTATAGAGAATGAGCTAGAATAATCGGTCTCCTCTTTATGCGGTGCTTCGTAGCCTCCCCACCCTTGTCTACTTTAATTTTCTGAAGGTTTCGCTTCTACCGGTGTGAACTGTGAATTGCACACTTGTATTTTTTATAATACTCCTATGTTTTAATATTTTTCAGAAATTTATTTATTATAGGAATTATTAGAGGATAAAATTTACTTTTATGAGTGGAAATAGTTTACATAGCAAATTAGGAACATAACGATAAAAACCCAATTCTTATTTAAACATTAACCCGATGTGTTTATCATAACAAAATGTAAGTAAACATGTAAATGTAAAAGATGTGTAACACTTCCTTTTTTTCTACAAAAAAGCAAAACAAAGACTTTGTTATTATATTTACCTACATATTATGTGTAATGCATTCAGGGTGGCGCAAAATTAATCATCCAATTTTGTTTTTGAATAACTTTTTTACTAAATGAAAAAAAAATATTTTGAGTGATGGAATTCTTTATTTGAACCTTTAATTTTTTTTCTGTTAAACGGAAAAGATGATATCCGTCAAGTGGCTGTCGCCAGTGTTAATACACATTTGTGCCCGTTTTATCGCATTTTCCATGACTCTCCGCAAGATTTCCGGTGATAACTGTTCGCATTGCTGTCGAATATTCTCCTTAAGGGCTGCGATTGACTGAGGCTTGTTGGCATAAACCCGCGACTTTAAGTAGCCCCAAAGAAAGACTGGATCGATTTGACGCGGACCGTATCCACAGTGACAATTTTCTAAAGGAAGACTGGAACCATTTCACGTAGACCGTATCCACAGTGACCATTTTCTAAAGAAAGTCTAGAACCATTTCATGTACACCGTATCCACAGTGACAATTTTCTGAAGAAAGACTTAAACCATTTCTCGCGGACCGTATCCACAGTGACCATTAGAAAGACTGGAATCACACGCGGACCGTATCCACAGTGACCATTAGAAAGACTGGAATCACACGCGGACCGTACTTTCAGTGACCATTTTCTTTTTTTTTCTTTACATGAACTTCACACAGGAGGCCCAGAGGAAAATAATTTCCCTCAGGGCCTATGTCATCTTTGTGGAGGGTTTTTTTAAAGGAAAGGAAGAAGAGGAGAGTTCTGGGAAGGAAAAGGGTTTAAGGGGTGGGTAGGAATATGGGGTTCAGTGTGTCCAGGTCATCCGCCTCCAAGACCTAGACAAACCTCACCCCATGGACCCGGGCAACCCTGCTAAATCACCAAACGTAGCGAACCACTTGGGGTGACCTGTGGCAGAGGTGTTGGTTATCCAATAAAGGTTCCCGGGGCGGCGGTACCCATTCCCGCCTCCCATGTGACAAAACGAAAGACTGGAACCATTTCACGCGGACCATATCCACAGTGCTCATTTTCTAAATAAAGACTGGTACCATTTCACGTACACCGGATCCACAGTGACCATTTTCTAAAGAAAGACTGGAACCATTTTACGCGGGCCGTACCTACAGTGACCATTTTCAAAGAATGACTGGAACCATTTCACGCGGACCTTCTCCACAGTGACCATTTTCTAAAGAAAGACTGGTACCATTTCAACCGGACCGTATCCACAGTAGTGCGGAGCGAAATTTTTTTTTTCTAATTTTTATTTGGACTAGTTGTATTAAGTTTCGAATTGCTATCAATTTTCTCAATTAAAAATATAAAAAAATATCAGACATTGGTAAAAGCCCCCGCCAAGACATTGAACATTTACAAAAACTACAGTTTTCTGGTTATTTGCGCGTCCTACAAAACAGTACAGAATTTATTGAAACAGGTTTTGTTTATTTAATAACATATTTAAATATATTTTACTAGCTGTTGCAATCAAATATTTCATTATTGGCGCTGTGACAAAGGAGCAAAGTGCGGGATGAAGCGGGGGGCGGCACGTGACGATCTACGAAATGCAGTGTTTTGTTTAAACTAGTGTCGATAATTGTCTCAAGGTGACGGGTCGCGCGTCAGTTATATTCACGAGTACTTGTTGATAAACGTTTTTTAAGTGATTTAACATGACTTCTACAAGACAAACGTTAAAATGGCCGATATTTGGTGAAAGTACAGATTTGAAAGAGAAATCCTACCTACCTATGAAAATGTGATGAAATCTATGAATGGGTTTGACAAGACTTAAAAGTAAGGAATAACACATCAAAATAGTCTACGTTTTTGGAAATTGCCAAAATAGTTGGAACGAAAATTAAAGAATTGTGAATAAAATCTTCTATTCCAATTGTCACACACAAACTAGTCTTACAGTTACTAAAAAGTTATCACTCAAAGTGTCATAATTTTTTATCACTCAAAGTCTTTGAAAAAACTTAAGGAAGAAAAGTTAGAAGAGTTCAGAATACAAAGTAGAAAGCTTTTTGACGTAGCAGCATGCAAAGAATTTGTAAGCTGTACTTGTTTTAGGGAAAAAGTGACAAAATAGGAACAAATGTTTTTAGAAGATCAATGCACTAACAGGCTAAAACTGTTTTAAATGAATCGAAGAGGTTTAGAGTGATTGTACAAGAGAAACATATTTCGATTATAAAATAACTAGGTTCTATTTATGTTGAGTATGTGGTTCCAACATCGAGCAGTGCAAGACATATTGAAAGATCTATCCACAGCTTTTTCGACTGAAAAGATATCACTAGAGCAGTGGTGCTCAAACGGTCGATCGCTTTTTGAGTCGATCTTGAGAAAAATTTGCCGATATAAATAGATCTATTCACAGTTTTTGTTTTAGTTGATCCTCAAATAGGCCTCATCAAGACCGCCCATGTTTATGGCTTTTTGTTTATTATATTGTTAATGGTTTGGCATTTTTATTTTTGTTTACTCTATCCTCATCTATGGTATATGACGTCACAAGTCCACATAGAAAAAGAAGTCTAAATATTGCATATTCAAGTTACACTTTGCACTTTGCATGTTACACTTTACACTATTTATATTTCAACTTTTTAGGTAAAACTAATGTCACTCCCTAGTAGGAAACAAGAGTGATGAACAAGAGCATCGTAACGTAGCGTGGGACGTCAGATTACTGCGTTTATTTGATTTTAAAATAATTGGAATAACTGTTTTAAGTGCGTCCACTTATGCAAAAAATGAGAATGAGCTGGATGTGTTCGCTTCGTCAAAAATAACGCCAAGTCTTTTTAAATGAAATGTTAAAAAGCGATAGATAATGTGCTCTCTATGGTTGGGGATTCCCGGTAAAATGAACTGCAAGCAGTGCTCCGATCGAAGGGATCGTACACTACGTTCCAGTTCTAGTGTTGCCACCATAACAATTTTTCCCTAAATTTAAGGAATTTACGAGTAAGTAGGTCTGTCTCAAAGAGCGAGGGAATATAAAGGGGCGCCTGTGGCGCCCCTTTATATTCCCCTGTATGCCCTATATGCCCCTTTATATTATATTAATTTTACAAAATGGTATTACGCAGAATTCTTTTAAAGGTTCAACTGTTAGAATGCCTCTGCTTTTTATCGTGTTTTAGTGGATTTTTCTAACATATTTATATACCAGTGCAATAATGATTGAATTAGTAATGCATTCAACGTGTTTCATTCTTTAAAATTCAGTGTATATTTGAAAAACAAAATTTTTGTTGTTATTTTATTTATATTACTATCTATATTGTCTGTAATGATAAGATAACCTTTAGCAAAGGGCCTAGGATAGTAAAAAAATACGAAATGCAATACAGCCAGTGAAACTGGAACTAAAACTGACATTACAAAAGATTAACAGTAGTAGTAATTTTATTTTAAAAATTGTAACCGGTTCGGGTTGTATTTATTTATTCCTATTTTATCTGTTTGGGATGATATTTGTATGGCACTTTCCAACTCCAACCCACCTCTTAGATAAGTACTAAGCATATTTCAAAGTACGGACACTAAAAAAGAGACTTTTTAATTTCATTTTCTAAAAGATGAATTTGTTAATAATGCTTTCACAAAATATTGTAAGGAAATTCGTGAAATTGACGGAGATACAGCATCTTATATAAAATCGTTTTAACCGTTTTTGCCTAAAGAAGGAGGTAGCGCATCACGGCATAACACCCAAAAAACAAATAACGAAAACACTTTTGGCCGTGAAAATCTTAAAACGTACCCGTTTTAAACAGTTTGTGTGTTTAATTATCCTTCAGCAAAACTTTGAACTCATTTTTCTCAAAACGGTAGTTTTGAGAAAAATGAGTTCAACGTTTTTACAACGTTTTTCAACCTGGTTGACAACATGTTAGAAAAAACTTTACATCCGATTTGCATGCACCATGCAACACGCACCAAGTCTGCACTGTTCGAAAATTCAGTCATTATGGCCGGGGCCGTATTATCCATAAGACAGTGTAGGTAACTGCCTAGGGCCCCCCCTAAAAATTGGCGAGAGCGTTCTTAACAAGTGCATCTCTCAAAAAATGTTTTTTTTTACCGTGGTGGTTTACAGATTTCCTGGTGCCTTAAGGCCTTGTTTAGCTAGCCGCCTCCCCCGCCCCTCCCTTAGTCCGCCACTGGTGCTGTTACACCCCGTATTATATATCTCGTCTGTGATATCGCTAGGTAGGCCATGCCCCCATATTATATTCCTGGTGCGTAATAATAATAATAATAAATACTTGGATGATTTATATAGCGCCGTTTTTGTGAAAAATCACCTCAAGAGCGCTGTACAAACTTATAATGCATTCCTAAAATCTAAAAAAAACTACAAGCTAGACAAACAATTAAAAACAAGTTATGGCTAAAAATTGCATACACCGGTTCATTGATCATATGATACGAAAATATATGTGCAATGTTTTGACCAAATAACGCGATGCTGCCTAAAAATGAATGAAAACAGGACCATACTTTGTGAGGACGTTTGAAATTAACACTGTATATTGTCTATTTAAAGAAATTTAGATAGAGTTTGCACGCAGTGGACATAATTGTGAACACATGTTATTTAATCCTGAAAAATATTTTAACATTAATATGTAATATATTCTTTGATGAGTGTATTTTGGAAAGTAAAAGCAACATTTAATGGTGGGTGGTGCAGTGGTTTTATCTTCCTAAATGTGATTCGTCAAGAGACAGATTGATGTGTAAGAAAGGTGTGATTAAGACATACCATGATACTCTCAGATAGGTATATTAAAATTGAGGGTATGAGAGCACAAAAAGGTAGGTTTTTAGTTTGGACCTTTTTTTTTTTTTTTACAGTTAATACCGCACAAGAATCTCAACTGCTCCCGTCTGGAGCCAGTGAGACTATGGCATCCCCAATTGGGGTATGTTGTGAGGCTGAAGGTAGTGGGGAGAGGAAGGAGGTGGGGAAGAGGAAGGTTGGGAAGTACCTGGCTATTCAGATCTGGTCACCAAACACGGCTAAAGCCATTTTCAAGCAACGTTCAATTCTGAATGGTGGTCTTACACCAGGGCTATACTAATAGTATCTTCCACTCTGGAACATACCGCAAATATACTATATATTATTTTTAAATGAATTAATTGTGAAATAACACAAATTAATCAAATAAAATTTATTTGCGCATGCCGGGTTCGAACCCGCGACCTCCGGATTGTGAGTCAAGAGTCTTACCCACTGGACTACGGAGGTCGTCCACTCTACGGACCTAAACTCTGTTAAGCTTAATAGTTTCCACAAAGGATTTAAATTAATAATGATTTAATAAACTGATCCGCGAACTGCTAAAACTCAGTTGCTAGAGTTCATTGTTATTTATTTTAATAGTTAAATATTATGGTTATTTGATGTTTGTTTCGTAAGAGAATATAAAACATTCCCGTCATCTACCAAGTTACAAGATTTTTTTTTACATTAAGCCGCCGATATCCGAATTTCTACCGATTTCTTGCATATCCCCCTTAAACATTTGAAGTTTTTAAGCTCTTAAAAAAATATATGTTATTTTTGCAGACAATATCTACAAATTATATGAAATTCCCTCCATAGAAAAAAATCGCAAAGTACGCTCCGAAAATTCTTATTTTCGCATCTGTTTCAGTTATTTTTTAAAGTTATATGTATGAAAAAATTCACAGTGTTTCTTTAAATGCTGTTTTAGACAGTCCCCAAGAGATTTTGCTCTATTTTAAACGAGTCGTGTTTTATTAAACATTTTCACAATTTTCACTTCAATTTTACCGTTTTAAATATTAGCGCACTCAACATTCGTAAATACATATCCCTCCATCTTCTTCTTTTTGAGTGGGGATACGGCGCGGCTCTTAAATCTAAATTTAAAAAAAATCTTAATTTTAAAAATCTCTAATGGCGGGTTCAGACGATTCAATTTTAGTTGATCAACTTTGATTGAATGTCAAAAATTGTCTGAAAAAACAATTTTGTTGAACGTTCACACGGGTCAATATGCTTTCAAGTCTCGAGTTGCTCAACTAAAAATGAACCGTCTGAACACGCTATAAGGGCCTACGTCATCTTTGGGGATGCTGTGTGGAGGAAAAGAAGAAAAGGAAGTTCTGGGAAGGAAAAAGGTATGAGGGGTGGGTAGGAATCTGGGGGTCAATGTGTTCAGGAGTGACGGACATATGAATCCATCCCTCCCAATGCGGTGCAAGGCGATGGCTCGAGAGACTCCGGTTGGAGAGGTCAAAAAATCTCTTGGCTAGTCCCTCCCGATCCGGCCCGCTACACAGTAGTTGGGCAAACGCATCGCCGCCAAGATCTGGTCAAACCTCACCCCATGAATCCGAACACCCCTGCTAAGTCACCAAACGTAGTGGACCACTTGTGGCGACCTACGGCAGGGGAGTTAGTTATCCAATAAATGGATCCAGGGGCGGCGGTATCCATATCGAATTCATAATGTTATGAAGTCGATAAACAAATCTCCAATTGTTAGATCAACTAACTGTTAACTGAGGAGATTGTAAAGGAATACGTAAGTATTTTAATTTGAATAAATGAAGACAATATAAGCGAAACTCAATCGAAAATCTGGAAACAGAAAAATCAGAAAAACATATTGACACCTCTGGGACTCGAACCCAGGACCTCTTGCTTTCCGGGCAGACGCGCTAACCACTGCGCCACGGTGTCGACATGAAATTCGGTCATGTTTAACTGTACCATACTTCGACTAAGAACCACCTACACTATCTTCATTTTCTTTAACGCATATATTATTGGCAACTATCTTTATGTATGATTACAAGATTCAAAACCGAACTAAGCAAGAGGCTTCGCTTATATTGTCTTCATTTATTTAAATATTTCAATTTGAGGTCTTACTCATAAAGTTAAAAATTAAAAATAAAATATTTTAATTTGGCTTATTTAATTTATTTTCAGATTTTTAAGTTCTATTAAAAACTGAAAATTCTACTTTGATGTTTTACAGATGTTTGGCATTCCGAAGGCAATACAGAAATGAATGGAAATATTTTATATATTTTTATTAGGTACTTATAATAATGAATCGAGTAGGTTATGCAAAATAAACATACTTACACAATTTTTGTTATAATCAAATTTGCAGAAAGGTCTTTAAAACAAATCACGAAAGTTTTGTGTATAAGTACACACACTCTTATTTAGCGTAAATATAACGAAGGTGCTTATTAGTAACTTTAAATTAATATCTCTAAATTGGCTAACTCCGAACTCAATTTTCAGGAAACGTGTTTAATAAATAATTATTGTTAATAGTGTGCCAACTTCCACATTATGCACGGTGTCCAGAAACCCGTAGTACAAGTGGGATTCTGATGAATCTACATAACATAGACAACGCAAAAAACTTTTTTGATCTGGGGGTTTCGACTTTTTTCAATGCTTTTTCCCATTTTTTTCAGCACCTAAGGGGTTAAAAGCTTTTGGAGACGTGTCTACGCTTCGACGCGTTTTAAAAGACATCAAGCAGCTGATATTAACCCATAACATCGGACTCGTAGAAGCGAAACTTTACCAATACAATCTTAACCAATACTTGAAAGCGGCCAATGAGCGCAGTCGCATGTGCAGTAATCATCATTTCAGTTTTATCCGAAATTCAAATCACAGCAGGGCTATAGAAGTTTCACTTCAAAAAAGTTACGTCAAGAAATTGACTAATGTGATGTAGATTCGCCATTCATTAATGTGATGTAGATTCGCCATTCAATAATGTGATGTAGATTCATCATTCACTAATGTGATGTAAATTTGCCATTCACTAATGTGATGTAGATTCACCATTCACTATTGTGGTGTAGTTTCACCATTCACTAATTTGATGTAGATTCACCATTTACTAATGTGATGTAGATTCGCCATTCACTAATGTGATGTAGATTCACCATTCACTACTATGATGTAGATTCACCATTCACTAATTTGATGTATATTCACCATTTACTAATGTGATGTAGATTCACCATTCACTAATTTGATGTGGATTCACCATTCACTAATGTGATGTAGATTCACCATTCACTAATGTGATTTAGATTTCCGCTTGTAAGTACTACAGTTTGTTTGTACATAATTTCCGGACACCGTGTACATAAATATATAGTAACAGGTACGTGTGTAGCTTAAAACACATCTAATTAGGAATTTGAGGCATTCATGTAGCGGTAGATACCTAAATGTCCTACGTAGGTAGGTTGGAAGATCACACAACTACACCATTTTCGGGCACATTCCGGACGAGGTATTTCGGCGCCTAGGGCTTCTATTCGAAAACTTTCCCCCGTAGTTACTCGATTTTCTGTAATCATTTTCGGGAATTTGTACCGATCGTAATTTCTTACCTCTATTTTATGATTAATGGGCGATTTTTATTTGTTTTTTAAAAACGATGGCCATGGCATGGAATTGGCATTTTACCCTTGGGTCAAGGGTAACATGCCAATCGTCAACTAACTAACCATCACGCCGTTTCCCCGCAGGAGTTGGCAGAGAGGACGGACCGCCAAACAACTCGATATTGGAACGCACTCCTTGCCTCGTTAACATTCATACATCGTCTCACACATGCTATTCTATTATTCGGACTTTTCACATGGCCCGACTCAAGTATCTGATTCACTTGGTCGTGCCATGTCTTCCTCGGGCGTCCCCGACTTCTTCTATAAATTCACATTTGCGTCATATATTCTCCTTACACTTCTTTCCTCATTTATTCGCTCTACATGCCCAAACCATCTGAGCGTACCTTTCTTAATCTTACTCATTACGCTTACATCAGCCTTGCTTTCTTGGCTGATCTCCACATTTTACACACGATCATACATGGTTTTACCATACATATGCCTCAGAGATCTCATTTCTATAGCATTCTGTCTACTTTCATCCTTCCTCTGACAGTTCCATGCCTCATCACCAGGGTAGGTACCAGCACTCCATTATGGACGGCTAACTTCGCTTCTTTGGACAGTTTTTTGTTGGTGCCAACGGCGTTCAGTCCTCCATTAATAGAGTTGCCTGCATTTACCCTTCTTTCGATATCATCAGCTTTCCCATCTCTACCAGTTTTTTACAAAATCATGTTTTTGTAAATTGAAGAAAATGTGTTTATATATTTATTAAAAAAAATGTATTTATCTTACGTAGTTTCGCAAGAATAGTCACTTATATTCGGAGAAATGATATTATCTCTCTCTTACGTTATTACAAATCCTACTAACATTATAAAGGCTAAAGTTTGTATGGATGTTTGAATGTATGGATGAATGTATGTTTGTTACTCTTTCACGCAAAAACTACTGAATGGATTTTAATGAAACTTTTATAACAAAGATTGCAATAGGTGGCACGATTAGTAAGATATCTATAATTCTTTATTCGATTCAAATTATTAGAGTACTTCAAATAAATGCGGGTAGGGGAGGGGGGGAGGTGGAGGAGGTGGAGTGGGAACCCCCATAAAACCATGCGCGCGAAGCCGCGGGAAAAGCTAGTATAATATAAAGGAGAGATTCTTGAGTTTCATTATACATTCCAGCTAAACAAGCATTCTTCACAAAAAAGTCACGTGAGGCTTTCCTGTAAATAAAAACAGTACTAGGTTTGAAAATCGTAATTATTCCATTTACCAATGAATTTTGCAAGCTTTTTCACAGAAAAAATAAACGTGTTTGCAAGTGATGAAGGGATAAGCTTGAATAATATTAACATAAATTATTTCCTTGCCAAGTGAATAAAATATATTTTAATATTATGGGACCTTGTTTTAAGGTTCAAAATGCCATAAAATCATGCAAGTGCGGTGAGCTACCAGCAAATCCACGGTGGATGTAGACACACTAAGGGTTAATGCGCGTAATGCTACGTCCAGACTGAAGCCAACCTTCTAACTCCGAACTTAGTTCGGAGTTGGAAGGTTGGACGATCGTGTGGTGGCTGCGGCCAACCCTCCAACTCCGAATTCCAAACTCCAAAATGGCGGACGTCGAACAGCTGATTTGGCGCCGTATCTTATCAGTTGCCTACAATTGTGCAGACGGTGCTTCGGTTTCCATAATATTGATTTCGATTCGCATCTAAAGCTAAAATAATAATAATTTCAAACAATTTTTATACAACTCTCCCGTAATAATATTGCGCAAACTCCAAATATTGGACCAACTCGCACGAACCAGCCAAAGCCGATCCAGGGTCAACTCGAACTCCAACCTTCCAACTCGAACTTCCAACGCACGAACTACCCCTCCACACAATCGTCCAAACGTTTGAAGTTGGAAGTTGACCGCAGTGTGGCCCTACCATTGAAGTTAAGAAACATACCAACTTTTCATTATTCGTTTTATAACATCACGTCATCTCATATACTCGTATATCGTAGGAAACTCACGCGACCTCCACCGGCCATTTCAAGTTTCTCCATTGACCGACTAAAGGATATAAGGAAATATGGATTTCATAACTAATTCCAGCGCAGACCCGTGAAAAAGCACGAGATATCATAATTTCGGGGTTTGTGAAGCTATTATTTATTATCTATAAATATTTGATAATAAGTCCGCGTCTGAGGTAAGTACAAAATTTCCATTGAAGGTGCAAGTGAAAAATATTCCGTATCTAAAAGCACGATTCCGGATCCACCATTAAAAATCGCTTGGCGAAATTAATATCAATCGAGTGGAAGTTGAGATGTGGTGGAGTACTGCCAAATAGTGAATTTCCGAGGATTGAGCACTTTAGAATCAGTCTAAGAAAATTGGAAATTTGGCAGTCGTGTTCGGAGTATCAGGAATTTCTGCTTTCAATCCTGAAATAGTTCTTAAGAAAGTTCATCACAGAAAAGAAGACAACTCTGAAGCGAGTGGCATATACCAATCTTGGACAGAAGCATTAACATATTTAAAAAAAGATTCAGTTGTACCTACACCTACCTATTTATCTATACATCTAGTCGATAGCAAACGATATGCTCTGATCTTTTTGTTTTGTTTTTGGTAAAGAATCCGCTCAAGAGTCTAAACTCCCCCCAACCATCTGGTTCCAGAAGGACAATGGAATCGATGATTCAGGTAAGTTATGAGGCTGAAGGTAGCGCTGAGGGGGAGAAAAAGAGGAAGACAACGGTGGGGGAAAGAAGAAAACTAAGCACCTTAAAATTAAGATCTGGTCACAAATACGGCTAAAGCCATTTCAAGCAACGTATCGATTCTGAATGAATATAAATATAAACCATCTAAATCAGGGTTTCCCAACCATTTTGTACTCTAGAGCACATTCTAAAATATCGCTAGGGTGGCGGGCACCACCCATTTTTAATCGACAAACTCCTTCCATAACTTCTCATTTTCCCATAATTAATTTTCTTATATTCATAATTTATCAATAAATAATATTATTTATTTATTTATTAAAATACAATACAGAATATAGTATATTATATAAAGCATTGTACTCCCAAGAGTTAATAAACTCATTGCGGGAATGATACGCATTACATGAAACATATAGCTGTATGTATTAAGTGGACATATCATAGGACATACACAAACAAAAATGTTTCAAAATAATAAAATTATTATTCAAATTGCATACATACAGAGAAATGTATTTACAAAACGTAAACAAAGTAAACAAAAAACACAAATCTCTTCAAACTGTTTTAGATTCTAAATGTTAAGTTTTCATATTTCACGTGCTCCACTAACGAGACGAATACCGTGCTTGACTGCAAAGGGGTCAGACAATTGCCTCATATAAATAATGTTTTCGAAGGAGGGTGAACCATAAATCAATCCCCGGAATAAATAGTGCATGTGGCGCCACACACTTCTTCCTTTTATTCTTTTTTAAAGGCTGCTTGGAACTGGGAGGTGCCAAGTCTCGCAGCAAGTACCTAACTACCCTCTACCCACCTAAAAGGTAGGTAGGTACTTCTTTTAAAAGCTTTTCTATCTGTAAGTTTTTTTGTATAATTAATAGTATATTATGTATTCTTAAAACACTGTTATTTTTCAAACAGTTTTATCTTCTATACGAGTACTCGTACCATATGTTTTGTTATATTATTTTGTTGTTTAAGATATATATAATTGTTGACATCATTATGGTGTCCAATGATATATTTTTTCAATCTAAAAAAAATCTTTCACACCTTGTCGCCAACGTCGCCACACGTCGCAATAGATCACGTGATACGCGCTCTGTCTCATCTGTAGGGTGGCAGTGATGGTATTTCTTGGTAAGATTTAGGACATAGGTTAGAAAATACGAAAACATTTTGGGAACATTTTTGGCTGAAATTCTCTGGCCACCCCCAGAGTATTTGTGTTCCTCATTCAAACTCATTCTAAAATGTAGGGAAATTTTGATTTGAAATCAAGGGAATTATGTTTTTGGGCGTACTAGTAAGGTGCTGCTGGAACGAGACAGAGTACGTATCACTTGACCCGCTAGGCTGTACCCAACTACCCAGTGGCGACGTGTGATGGAAAAAAATATTTATATTATTTTTAATCGAAAAAAAAACATTCGACAGAAAAATGACATCTACATTCTTAACTCCATATATGCCCAGCAATCGCTGGCTAAAATACTCTGATTCGAAATACATCCTGCAGAATTAATCCGGTCAAATATCCCGAAAAATAGGGGTACCCTAGCCCTAACTCCAAAGAAGCTGAAAACTTACATGAACGTTAGAGATACCATTATAATGAAATTGTGAAAAGTCCCAATCGATCCCATGTCGGGAAAAAAAATTATTCAAGGTCAAAGTTCGCAAAAACTTTATTTTTTTATTTTTTAGCGAAGCGGTTAGTTTTATGATAAAAATAGTTCAGACAAAAATTGTAGAGTATCCAATTATCTACAAACATTGTCCTTTCACCTTTCCCCCTAAGATTCATTATTTCTGGGAAAAAGCGATTCTAAAATTTACTAAGGTTGTTTTCCCCATAACATCCATGACTACGCTATGTACATCATTATAAGTATAACAATTGGTCCGCGTGACTAATACTTTAATATTGAATGGTAATTTTAAGAATATGAATCCCCCACTAAACGAGGGTGTTTTAAATTGTTTTATAATGACGTTACTGCTATGACTTATTTCAGTGCGTTATATTTAGAAAATCGTAACATTTAGTGCGGGGGTAAATAGATTCCGAACCCGATATAATCATATGACTATACTATGCACACATTTCCACGCCACCTGTGAAGTAGTGTACCTGACGCATTTTTTAAACGTCGTTTCCCCAGTAGGTCTACTCCACTGTCTATTTTATTTAATCCTAACAGAATAAAAGGTTTTCTCCTTCAATTTCTTCTTCTCTTTCTACATCTTCTTTTTCTTCTTCCTGAGTTGACGTAAATTGCGATACATCAGTTGTTTCGTCGTCGATGTAAGGGTCTTCTTCTGTTGGAGATTTAACATTTGAGCATGACTGGGCCTTGACAACTGCTGCATGCTGATGAACAAAAATAAACCTACTTTTTTGCAACCGCATTTCGAATTACACCCCTTTTTACAGTTTCAAAAAACAGTATTAAGGAGCTTCTCTGGTGCAGGTGGAAGTAGTGTGTGGATTGGTTCCAATACATTATCAATTAGCTTCCAACCCCATTCTTCTGGGTCCAGTTGATTACCAAGCCATACTTAAACCTGATGATAATATACTCGCTAAAAAGTTTCAGATTTTTGAAAGGTTACTCGTAGGTAAGTAGATTTCAGAAATCAAAACTACCTGTAGGTCGAATTATCTGAAACAGCAAAAACTCAGCGGTGAGCTCTGACGTCATGAAATGTGCACACCTTTGTCAGTCTGGAATTTTCTGATCGCAACACTATTTTCATAATAATAATTTTATATAGGTTTATGATTATCTACTTGTAAGTCCATAATAATAGTTTGGTTAACATATTAAAAAAAAAATCATATACTTTTTAAGTTGTCTTATACATCCACAAGCAAATGGTTTTGGAAGAGTAGCAGAAATCGGTTCCATGCTAACTTAGAATCAAGTCAACTCAACACCTCTTTTAAAGGTCATTAAATAATGTTAAAGTAGCCCATAACCCTAACCTAACACCTATATAAACAATTTTTTAAATATTTTTTTCATCACTGTTAACGACTTTTCAAAGGAGGTTCTGAGTTGGTTTCATCCTGAATTGTCCGGTCACTGCATAAATCATAAGATACAAAATAATCCACGTTAAAGTCTGTATTATTTATTATATGTTTATTCAAAGGTTTTAATAATAAAAATGAAACCTAAATTAAAAATAAACCCAAAACATAATTAAAGTACCATTCTTTTGTGGGTTTCATGAAAGGAAAATATTTAATATTGTGGAGCAAATCAACTCTGTGGGGATTCATGTATAATTATTTTAGACGTATTAGATGTCTCTCTAGCTTCTTTGCTGAATGTCGTGTGCTAATAATAAATCGTACGAACAATGTAAATTCTGATAAAACTGCCGTGTATGTTGTAGAAATAGCTTACATATATGATGGGAATCAGTGGCGGCTTGTGGGATTGAAAATTGGAGACACACATACATTATTAAAAAATAATCGGCGTTCTAATCAAATGGCAAAGTAATGTAATACGATCCCCACAACGGGAGCATACATTAATTACGTGAGCTCAAAATGGGGGGGGGGAGGGGTTCAGTAAAATCGCAGTGGTTGGGCGAACGTATCCGCCACCAAGACCTAGACAAACCTCATCCCATGAACCCGGGCACCCCTGCCAAGTCACCAAACGTAACGAAGGAGGAGTCTAAACTGAAAAAAACAGCTCTTGTAATTTATTTTTATTTATTTATAAGTACATGTTATATAATTAATCCATTTATGTGAAGATGCGTAAGGTCATAAAATTTGGGAGGCGGGAATGGGTACCGCCGCCCCGGGAACCTTTATTGGATAACCAACACCTCTGCCGTAGGTCACCCCAAGTGGTTCGCCTTGCTTGGTGATTTAGCAGGGTTCATGGGTTGAGGTTTGTCTAGGTCTTGGAGGCGGATGACCAGGATATACTGAACCCCAGATTCCTACCCACCCCTTAAGCCCCTTTCCTTCCCAGAACTCTCCTCTCCTTCCTTTCCTTAATAAAACCCTCCACACAGCATCCCCAAAGATGACATAGGCCCTGAGGGAAATTATTTTCCTCAGGGCCTCCTCTGTGGAGTTTATGTAAAAAAATAGGTCACCATACTAGGTGGGTGCCTGTATCAATGGATGCCCCCCTAACAATAAAAATATGATTGTCGAAAAATTCAAAATCTTCACGGACCAAGATGACCATGTAATAAATTATCAATTGAATAAAAAAAAATCGCAAATGATCACTGCTACTTCGCAAGTGTTTGAGGCGCGCCTCTAACTAAACAACGCGTTTCCCCAACCCCCTCCACCTACACGAAATCAGCGGCACTCGAAGGCGGGCTGCACGACTGTCGCACTAGTGTACCTATTTTGCGTTTTACTACGACATGTGCACGTAGCTCATAGTCCAGTCAAATAAGGATTTCACCGCTAAATGAAACGGAATAAGCTGAAAATTTGTATAAACCTTTACTTTGGTATTCTACATGTTGTCTCAAGTCACGTATGAGCGTCTTTGGATATTCAAGGTCAATGGTCACGATATTTAAGGTCAAAATTGTAGGGGATAAAATTCTCTACAAATTTTATCTAAAGTTTTTTATAATACGCTTAACCGTTTTTAAGAGGAGTGCGGAGCGCTCAGCCGTACATGTCATGACGCAAGGAAATGGCGAATCCCAGTTCATAGTATGGTTTTTTAACTTAATTATTCTTTAAACATTAGTTAATTAACTATTTAATATATTTTATTTATATTACTTATAAATCAAATAGTCATTTTATATTATTTGCCTTTTTCATATAATTAATAAAGTAATTAAGTGAATTATTTTTAACTAGCTTTTTCCCGCGGCTTCGCTCGCATGTTATAAGGGGATTTCCACTCAGCCTCCTCCACCTTCCCTCTCCCAACTCCACTCCTCCCATCAATCCCCCTCCCCCTCCACCCACCCCTCACCACACTCCACTACCCCCATCAACCCCCCTCCCCCCCTCCCCCTCCACCCACCCTTTTCCCCACTCCTCCCCCTCCATCTTTCCTCCCCACACCACTCATACATCAACCCCCCTGTCCCTCCCCTTCCTCCACCCACCCCTCCCCCACCCCACACTCTCCCCACTCCACATCCCCCCACCTTCCTTCACCCCTCCCCCTTCCCTTCCATCCCTCCCCCCTCTTCCACTCCACCCATCAACTCCCTCCCCCTTTCCCTACACCCACCACTCCCCTCACCCCCTACCACTCCACATTCCCTTTCCCCACACCACTCCCCCCCATCAACCTCCTTCCCCCCACCCCCTACCCCTCCCCACACCCTCCTCCATCCTTCCCCTTTCCCTTTCCTTCTCTCCCCCCTCTCCCTCCCCTAACCCCCTCCCCCCCTCCTCCCACCTCCACCAACACCCTACCAACACCCTACCAGTTCTGAGATCTGAATCTTTCCATCTTTTTAGTTTTTCGTTAATATCGGTTAGAAGTTTTCCATCTCGGTCCTCCAGTTGCCCTATGTCAGTTTTACGATTTATTCCAGTCAATTCGTTGATTTTCTTGTGCACTTGGAAAATATCATGTTTATCATTGTGGGTTTCAATTATAGTAGTTGAATATGCCAATCAGCTTTTGCTTGCCTAATTTTACTTCGAATTTCTGTTTGGGTTCTTTTGTATTCTTCCATGTTTCGATTTTTGTATTTTCTTCTTACTTCCATGGGGTTTAGTATTTCGTCTGTCATCCATTTCTGTTTCTTTTGCGGCGTCTCTTCTTTGAATTTTTCCTTTGCAATCTCTGTGATGATTTTCTTTGATTTATTGCAGATGTATTCAATATTTTCGATATTTTCTTCACTAATGTGAAGTTGAGTCTGGAGGTCGGCGAATTTTTTTTCTAATATTTGCGTTGCTTCTTTACACAGACCATTATTTTTTAGCTTGTTTTTATCTAATTTCAAAGCCCGTTCTTTTTTAACACTTTTCTTAAAACGCAACCTAAATTCAGCCAGGAGTAGATTATGATCTGATGGTACATCAGCACCCGGGTATGTTTTTGCAGACTTAATCGAGTTCTTGTATTTTTTGTTAATGGTAATATAGTCAATTTGATTTCGTACAATTCTCTGGACTGAGTCTGCTGGCGACTTCCATGTATATAAACGCCTTTCCGGTAATTTGAAGAATGTATTAGTAACTGCTAATTCGTTTTCTAAGCAGAATTGGACAAACCGATCTCCTCTTTCATTCCTTGTACCGAGACTATGTTCCCCGACAACATCTTCTTCTTTACCCTTACCGATTTTAGCATTAAGATCGCCCATTATTATAGTTATTTCATGTTTTTTTGTGAAGGAAAGAACTTTCGTTAAATTTTCATAGAAGTTAACAGTTTTTAAAGAAAACATATTATTGTTTGCACGAGGAAAAAGTGAGGTGATAGTTTCCTTTCAAATTTATTACATAAAAGGACTGTGATTTTTTTTTTTTAATTTCTCTACATTTTAATCAAAAAATTTTTGGTAAGAAATGTTTTTCCATTTATTTCCGAGTTTGAATCTTAAAATATGTCAGTTTTTGAAAACTAAACTGTATTTCAAATATTCAAATCTAAAAGGTAAATTTATCTAGTTTTCATAAATGGTATTTATTTTTACGACGCCTTCAGAAATAAGAAATATATAGAACATTCAAAATACTTTGGAAAAATTTCAAATTTCGTTCGTACATCAATCGTTAAAACAGAGATAAACTACCCTCTCAGGCCGTGTAAACCACGTGTAAACCACTGTGTAAACCACTTTCAATGAACAAATTTTTAATTTACATCTACCGGATCTGCCGGATCTGCCCCGATGATGGACACTGCAACGATGTCCGAAACGTTGGCTAAAGAAGGAGGTAGCGCAACACGGCATAACACCCCAAAAACAAATAACGAATTTTTTTTTTTTTAATTAGTAATGTTTTCACATCCGCGGCCGTTTGTCAATTGAATAAAATTTTCACTGGGTTTTTTAGTAAGGCTGCATATATGTTTATATTATTTTAAAGTTTCATTAAAATCCATTCAGTAAAGTAGGAATAAGTATTTTATACATATTTGAATTTTAACATCAAAGGGATGTCCATAGTAACCTGATTAAAAAAAAATCATTTCCAAGGCGACATTTGGCGTTTGCAATAAGCGACAGAAAACGTATGATAAATAATTTCATAACGCCAGAGATTATTCATAACGCCAGAGCTTACCAATATATATAGCCTATAGATCTTGCAAATAATGTAGCTTTCTGTTAGTGAAAGAATTTTTAAAATCTATTCAGTAAGTTTTGCGTGAAAGAGTAACAAACATACATCCATACAAACTTTCACCTTTATAATATTAGTAGGATATATTTGAATTATAATATCATTAAAGATAATTGAAAGAAATTAAATAAAGAAAACATTTTTTAATAATATTTGTAATTAGCAATCATATATAATTAAATTTTATTCAAGTTGAAGTTTGGGAAGAATTTTTTTACTTCAGTTATTAGTTAGCCAGTATGGGAGGAAATTTTTTCTCCTTTATCATCGTCTTCTTCTTCCGGTCGCTTAATAATTTCAGAGTAATTATCATCATCCTCCTCGTTGCCAATGACATCCACGTCCAAACCTTCAAAACCTTCAGGGTCATATGCGATTTCTTTATCGAGATCATGTTGATACGATGAAGAGTTGAAACATGCATGTCCATTACATTGGCCACAAGCTAACGAACATTGCAACTTTGATTTTCGGCATCTACAGCGAGAACCACAACCACTCATGCAGTTGTTGCAGAATATTGTACTAAGCAGTTCATCTGGTGCAGGTGGTAATAATGTTTTTATCAGTTCCATGGCTTCATTTTGCAACCCCATCCCTGGGGTTCTAAATCATTGTCTAACCAAGTTTGAATTTTAGTAGTAGACACAATTGATATGTTGGTGAACCGCTTCACTCGTTTGTGGAAGAGTTGACAACTGCCTAGGCTTACTTGATTTTGTTTACTTAATGAACTGTAGGTATGTAGCGAAGATGATCGATATTGTCCTCAGATTTTGGAGCATTATATACTGCAAAAAAAACCCGTGTTCCATTTTCTAATAATATTTGCACAGGACTGTTTTCTTGTTGAAATACTTGAGCCAGTCGGTCCAAATCGGGTAGTTTCTTTAACGTTATGATGACAGATTTTTCCTTTCCTAAAAGCATAAGCAGAAGTCGTATCACAGCCACTAAACGTGTGTAAAAATAAAAAGTGTTCTTTGCAATTGGAATATTTATCAAAACTTTTAGTGAAGTAAACTTGTGTTTTGACATTGCTTTTCCAATTTTTTTAAAGAAAATTTCCGATTCATGTGATTTAGTCCGTACAATTAAAATAATTAACAAATCAATATCTTCTCCTATAATGACGGCAGTCCTTTGACGCTCTAATTCCACAATAGCTGTTTTGACGATAAGAACATCAGCATCATCTCTGGCTACTTTTGTAGCGAAATTAACAGTTGTTAATCTCTCAACGAGCATGTTTATAAGGTTTTTTTTATTAATTGATTTGTTAAAAATTTTCTTGGCTGATTAGCACGATAATTGTATCATCAAAACAAACTTCAAACGATTATGAAAGAGCAGTTGTTCTTCTTAGTTGTTCCATAGATTTAATATTTTTTACTATTTTCTGAGTACCCGTCAAGTACAACAACAATATTTTAACAATATTGTTTGCAAATATTATTATTTTTATTTTAAACAACTGAAAAAGTGTTGTCTTTACTCCATACGATGCGGTGTAGAAGAAATCCATCAATAATAAAATTTCACTTATTGCTTTATTAATTACATGAAAAAGGTAAGTTATATTAAATGACTATTTGATTTATAAGTAATATTTATAAATAAAATATATTAAATGGTTAATTAACTAATATTTAACGAATAATTCAGTTAAGAAACTGGGATTCGCCATTGATCTTGCGCCATGACACGTACGGCTGAGCGCTCCGCACTCTTCGCGCTCAATCTTAAAAATGGTTAAGCGTAAAATAAATTACTTTTGATAAAATTTGTAGAGAATTTTATCCCCTACAACTTACAATGAATTCGAGGTAAAGGAAGCAAGGTATTTCCGAAAAACTGATTTTCGTGACCTTTAATGACCGTGAATATCCAAAGAAGCTCAGACGTGACCATATGAGACTTTTGAGACAACATGCAGAATACCAAAATGAAGGTTTATACCAATTTTCAGCTTATTCCGTTTCATTTAGCGGTTATCCCTTTTTTAAGCTTAAGTGACTGGACTATCAGTGAGCGCAAATCCAAGTGTGGCCACCCTCAAATCCGGTATTTTATTTATTTATTTTTTATATGAATACCTCACAAGAGTCCTAACTGCTTCCGTCTGGAGCCGGTGAGTCTATTGCATCCCCAATTGGGGTATGTTGTGAGGCAGAAGGTATCGGGGAAGGGAAGGAGATGGGAGAGGAAGGTTGGGAAGTACCCATCTATTCAGATCTGGTCACAAAACACGGCTAAAGCTATTTCAAGCAATTTCAATTCTGAATGGTGGTCTTACACCAGGGCGGTACTTAGAGTATCCTCCACTCTGGAACATGCCGCAAATATACCTACTATATATTATTTAAATTTTTTTTTACATTAGCTCCACACAGGAGGCACCGAGGAAAAAAAATCCCTAGGGGCCTATGTCATCTTTGAGGATGCTGTGTGGGGGGTTTTTTAAGGGAAAGGAAGGAGAAAAAGGAATGGGAAGAAAAAAGGTATGAGGGGTGGGTAGGAATTTGGGAGATCAGTGTGGCCAGGAGTGACGGACGTATGAATCTATTCCTCACACTGCGGTGGTGAAGTGTCGGGACAATCCGACTGCAGAGGTCAAAAGGCCTCCCTCAATCAGTCTCCTCCGATCCAGCCCGCCACGCAGTGGTTGGGCAAACATATCCGCCACCAAGGCCTAGACAAACCTCATCCCTTGAACTCGGGCACCCCTGCCAAGTCACCAAACTAGCGAACCTCTTGGGGTGACCTGTGGCAGGGGTGTTGGTTGTCCAATAAATGGTTCCCGGGGCGGCGGTACCCATACCCGCCTCCAAAAATGAATTAATCGTGAAATAACACAGACTTACCGCTAGACCACGCCGGCCGTCAGGCCCCTCAGACCCGGTACGATGAGTTACACAATATTATGTATAACCAGTCGTAGTGAAATAAGAATATATATAAATGAGTAATAGTTAAATTGAAGTAATTATAAGCAAGGGCTGATCTATCGGTGAGCACTTCAAATGCTGACTGGGCTAGGCCTAGGGATATCTGCGGCCCCTTGCAGTTAACGTCTTTACCATATGGGCAATGGGTAACTCGCGGCCCGTGCACTGGATGGATCTACTGTCGAATTTGCCGTATCAAAGAAAAGGAGATAAATAATGTGGGAATCTTAACGATATAAGTGAAGAAAGCGTGTAAACAAATATACGCCGCGACACGGCGTATTGTACGAACGTACGGTCGAATTCACCCTAGCAGGCCTGGAGATTCTACCTTTCTGTGCTACAAATATTTAAAATGTGTCTCCATGTTGTCCTCCCGAAATTACTAATTCATCGTCTAGAAAAATAAAATCTGGTGCTTACCGCTAACTTTATAGTTGAAAAACGGGTTGTATAGTTTTGAAATCGTTGTACATAAAATATATTAATGGTAAGGTACTGTTTTTATTTTATCTTATATAATATAAATAACTTGCATTTTTTGTGCGGCAAGGAAATAATTTTTTTTTATAGTTACGGATTTGCTGGAAATGATTAAAATGTGAGTTTTGAGCACACAAAAATTATTAGGATTGTGTACCGCCTTAACAAAAAAAATTAGAATCTTGCGAGAGCCTTGAAGGAGTAACCATCTGTTACTTATACCAGGGCGGGTAAGTGGTTGATAACCTACAAAGTATCTACTTATCTAATTTTTAAAGCGCCCTTAAGATGATTTTGTTCAGTGAACGGTGCTTAACAAATCATCCAATTATTATTACGAGCATTAAATCAAAAGGTTACTTGAAACATAAAAAGTCATCTCAATAATATTGATGTCATGCACTGTAGGTACCTTACGTTTATATCATAAATGTGACGCATTTGGCCACTTGCCTACTAGCTGATATGTTGTAAAGGTTTCCGTTTTCAATAATACTAAAATATTTTCATTTAATAATGTACTAAAAGATTTCCTTCTGAGGATGGTTGGGATATTGACTTTCAGAGAAATAAAAATCGAAAGCATTTATTGGTTTTCCCCCCCGACCTAGACTGCGGCGCTTTTTCCGTGTCTTTGTGGGAATTATAATTAAATTTCCAGTTCCAGTTGGGGGTGTTATACAGTTATCATAGTTCCTCCATATGTGCGATATTCGCAATTTTATATATGTAGAGGTAATTAGCTACACAAATTATTTTTAAATGTATTTATATTTAAAATAATATTTTCTTACCACAACTCAAAATAATAATGGCGGTATTATGAATGTTCGTAATTTAAAACTATTAAATGCTTAAACGTATCTCCAAATCACGATCTCCAAACTCTTTAATACATGCATAAAATACAATTAGGGGGCATACATTAATTTAGTGAGCAGTTTTCTTCCAACATAGACCCCCCCCCTTGGTGTTGTAAATTTGGACCATTTCATATTTTCAAGTAGCGTGAGATTTTGCTGGACCCCCCCCCCTTTTGGAGCTCACGAAATTAATGTATGCCCCCTTACAGAAAGGTTTTTTGTGGTTTGATGTTTTTTTGAAAGTTGAAGCACAAAAACAGAAAAATCAACCTCGCACTACCAATGCGAAATAATATTATGTTCTAAAAGTCTAAATATCGATGCATTGTGTGCTACTTTGCGATGTGCAATGCATATAGCAAAAGTGTCCATAGTCCAAAAAAAAATCAATTGTCCTGGTTATTTTGGCCACGCATCCAAAATTATTACTATTTTTTTAACACTAGCTTCACACAGGAGGCCCTAAGAAAAATAATTCCCCTCAGGGCCTATGTCATCTTTAGGGATGCTGTGTGGAGGTTCTTGTATCTATCCCTCCCACTGCGGTGCAAGGCAATATTCTGAGAGAGTCCTGCTGGAAAGGTCAAAAGATATCCCACAACCACTCTCTCCCGATCCGGCTTCGTGGGCAGATGTATCCGCCACCAAGGTCCGGACAAACCTAACCTAACCTAACCCATGAACCTATGGCAGAGGTGTTGGTTATCCAATAAATTGTACCCGAGGCGGCGGTACCCATACCCGCTTCCCAAATTCAAAGTTTATTAAATTAATTATGTTTTTTAATGAAAATGGCCGCTCTGTTAAAGATTTTTTTTGATAAAGATATTTTGCCCTTCCCCCCACAAAGCCCATTTGCGTTTGCAAACTGCCTTTTCAGTATTAGATCCGCCCCTGACTACAAGGCTTACACAAATACTACATTTTGGAAGTATGGATACTGGATATGCGAATCTTTTTTCCGATTTTCTATTCCATCACTGGTTTCTAGAGCAGAGTGACGTATGAGAATTGTGTATAAATGGGCAGGCCTGACTTCGTCTGATTGAGCTGATTACGTCACACATGTCGTGGTAAAGAAGGAATCAGCCGTTATTCTAATGATCTTGTTATCAAAGCAACCTCTAAAATCACTTAGCCGAGCTTTACACAGCTTAATTTATTGCTTAATTAATATTCTTATTACTGCTGACGTTCAATATGTAAACGCTGCTTACGAATAATGATAATATGTACTTATAAATAATAATTTAATAAGACATTTTGTAACAAATTTTTTTCGTACAGGATTGACCAAATCTCGTAAAATAAAGCATTGTGCATTGTTTGCAGAAAATAATATATTTTTTTTTCGAAGAAAACTTCTTCGGAAAGGTTTTCACTTTGTGATGACATTATTTATTTTAAGAAAAGACAACCAACTTTGTTTACATCACTTTTATTTGTACACAATCTACACGTTTCGTGAACGATGTTCACATCATCAGGATCAAATGTTTTGATCATTTGTCTTTTCTTAAAATATTTTTTTAAAAATAAATAAAGAAAAAAACGCTTTAAACTATGTATTTTTTCCCTAAATACCTCAATAAAATTGTGCTACCCCTCACGCAATGTTTTATGTACACACAATCCGAATAACTTGTTACCGTAATACATTAACAAGTTTTATTTGTTTTACTTGAGTTTTAAATCTAGCAGGACTGGGTAGATGGTGTAATCCTAGTCTGCAATATTACATGAGATGGTTTCACGACAACTCAACACACTGGTATTTCAACACCCCTTTGAAAAGTCATTAAACCGAGGTAAAAATAACTCATAACCTAACCTAACGTAACCTATTTTACCAAGTGCTTTTTCATGACTTTTCAAAGGAGTGATGAAGTTGTTCATTGTGAAGTTGTCCGGTCATCTACTATATCCGGTCATATACCATAATGACGTATTCAATGTTTCACCGCTAATAACGCTTTCTAAATTAAAAAAAATAATAATGGTAAGTGTAATCGAAGCTTTATTTTTGCGATACACGTTATCGAATAACAAAATTGCTACCCTCACATCTCAAGTCTTAAATAGAAAAGCCTGACCGAGAGGGAACAAATGATAATTATAAAGGTGTGTTTGTACGTTTGTGTAAACCACACAAAAATAAGAAATTTATCATATAAGAAACTTTTTATTTGGACACTAATGAAAAAAAAAACCACAAAACTTTCGCGGAGCACGCGTGGAACATGGTGTATATAATTATCAGATTTCAATAAAAATATAAAAAATAAACATAATAGATAATAATGATAACATAAAATAAAAAAGGGGGTAAATCAAATACGTATTAATTATTGTATTAATTAAAAATAAAATTAAAGAACCTCAGGGTGGTTGCCGCAACATCTGCGTCGCCGTGTCCTGCCTCAGAAGATGGTTAGTCGATGAGAAGTAAGGCGGGGAATGAGGACACTCTCCCTTCCATGAACATCGTAGAAGCACTGCAGAACCTTGGAAGTTCTAGAAGTTGCCTGCATGCATTGAAGATGGCGGTGTGAAACTCAATAAGATCTACTCTTTATTTATTTTTATATTATAGGTTCAAATAACTATGGAAAAATGTAAAACAAAAATTGTAGGATGTAGACTTCCGAACAGGTATAAAAGGTAGAAAACTTAGGTTAAATGTCATAACCAACTTAATGTCTACTTTTATACTTTTCAATGTCAGTTGCCGGTTTTACCTTTTCTCATGTTGTATGTTTTTATTTTGTCTACTGCGATGAATAATTATTTATGGAGATTCATTTAAAAAATTTATAAATATATATTTTTTAAGTACCTACCAACCTGATGTTATATTACGATGACCTTTCGTTTCTCACACCGTTAAAGCAGTACAGATCAAATTCTGGTAAACCTATTAATTGAAATACGTAGAACAATATAGGGAGCATCCTTTACAGGCACAAAGTCAATTACTTCCAGTTGACAGATGACTCACAGCCCCGCCCTCTGGATCAGCCTTGCAGCTTGCAGCCCTCCCGCCCTGCAGCCCTATAGCCCTTACATCCCTCACGGCTTTAGAGCTTTAGTTAGAGAACATTGCATTATGCATTCAACGTCCAGGATGGTTCAGATAACCAGCCTGATAATATGCTGATATTTACCTAACTCTGTGACCGGCATGTACTTGAAAGCTAACCGACCGCGCTCAAACTTTAGGAAATAATGTGACTGGAATTTGTAATTTTATATAATACAAGCTAAACTCCCTGGTGTTGGTCGGACTTTACACAGAGTTTATAAAAATCAGATCAGGACAGTGACGTTCCTCTTTTTTTACATTAGCTTCACACTGGAAGCCCTGAGGAAAATCTCCTCAGGACCTATGTCATCTTTGGGGATGCTGTGTGCAGGGAGGGCTGTGTAAAAAACGGAAATAAAATCAATTAAAATTAACGGATTGTCCCTCAGGGTGATCGAGCGTCATCCTGCATCCATTGCTCTTTGAGTGTAGAGAACCACGACAATGATGTTATTGACGTTTCGTTTTAAGCTTTAAACCTTAAGCTTTTAGTTTAAAGCTTGAACTTGGAGCTTTGAGTTTTGTGCTTCTAGTTTCGTGCTTTGATCTTTCTGCTTTGAGCTTTCAGCTAAGTGTTTTGAGCTTTAAGCTTTGTTGAACTTTTAGCTTTAAGTTCGTTAAGAAAGTCGACGAAAGTTTTACACCCCACAAGGCTTTACGCAGAGTTTTTTGAATTCAGTTGGAGACAATAATGTTACTCTTATTTTGAACATCAATTGAACAAAATTTCACCACGATGTGTCAAAATTTTTGCTTTAAGGGGTGAGAAAAGTGGATGGGGATGGTTTTTTTGAAATCTGATATGACCCTCAGATCTGATATATGAGTGACTTTCCTTTTGTTTTGTAGTGTGTAAAGTTTCATTCATCGCGGAGTAAAACTGTATATTTGCATAAAAAACAAAGCCACACGGCCAAACCAGGACACCCTTCTTTAAATTAATATAGATACATATGTAATTTCCACAGCTTTGCTCGGGCTTCATGCAGATTTTCGTGAAATCAAATATGTACCGTAATTTTTCTCTAATTTTTAATGCGAAATATTAAAAAAAATCGCCGAGCAGGACCAAAATTCTGATTTAAGGGATTGAAGGTTCAAAATACTGCTTTAAGCTGCAAACAATCAACAAACAACTATGAACTTTATATCTTAGAAGAAGATTAGCACAGATTCTAATTGTAGGATTTATGAATCTGAAAGTATTTATAAAATTGTGATAAGAAAAATTATGTACCAGTTTTCTTTATGATATGTTTATCGTTTTCCAAAATTTTAAACAAAAGATTCGTAGGTTATTCATCAATAATTGTTAAAATGAAATAATTTTGGTACTTACCTACTTTTTGATATATAGTTGATTTATATTTCTCAATTCCAATTTTGACTACTAAAAGATCGTCCAACGTGAATAATTTTAATTACATTATATTATGCAGTAACATTTCACAAATCACAGAAAACCGAAATTAGTATTTTTATTTTTTATTTTTTTATTTTTATTTTTTATTTGATTCACCTGATTTATACATGTGTGTTACATATTTGACTAATGTGGGCCTCACTGGGTGCTTTACCCGTGCTGAAGACCTCATTTTACAGTTTGATATGATTTTTTTTTTTTATTTAAGATACATATAAAATAAAAACTAAAGAAAAAAGAGACTCAACAATAACATATGAGAATTGAAAGAAAGAAAATAGAGCAAAACAAAATAGAGTAAAATAACACTAAAATAAAACAATAGAATAAAACTATATAAATAGGATAGATACATATAAACCGATAGTGAAATTAAAAGGTTTTATATATTAGTGAGTATTGCAATGGTGTTTATGTCTATGTGTTTTTATTTATTTTTTATTTTTTTATGTTGTGATTTTTTTGTAAAGTTGTCATTTTTGGTCTTTAATCCATCTTTTAATTTTGAGTGTGAAAAGTTTTTTGTTTTCTTCTTTTTTTAAATCGAGTGAAAGATGGTTGAATGCTTTTATTGCCTGGTATTTGTGGTGTCTTTGTCCAAAGCTTGTCTTTATCGTCGGTGTTTTTAAGTTTTGTATGTATGCTTGTCTAACTGGTCTATTAATGGTTTGTGTTTGTTGGAGTTTGTGTTTTTGGTCAAAGATATAGTTAAGAAGTGTTTTTATATATAATTGTCGTATATCAAGTCCGTCGAACATGTTGAATATTTGGTCTGTGTCAGTCATTCTGTGTTTTTTTAGAATAATCTTTAAGATGGTTCTCTGTGTGGTTTCCATATGAGCAATAGCTGAGTTTGTTGCTCCTCCCCAAACAATGATTCCATATTCTATTATAGATTGGCAGAGTGCAAAATATATTGTTTTCATTTGTTTTAGTTTGTATATGTTTCTTATGGTTAGGAAAAGATGAATTGTTTTGAGGAGTTTATTGGTGATATGATTTATATGATGTGCCCATTTGAGTTTATGATCAATTATGATTCCCAAATATTTTATTTGGTCTGTTTTTACTATAGCAGGGCAGTCGCAGTTTTTGGTGTTTAAACAATCGTGTATTTTTATGGTGATTGTTTTATTTGTTGGCTGTCCCGTGCTATTTATACTGTACGTTGTGAATTTTGTTTTCGATATATTTAATGTAAGTATGTTTGTGTCTAACCATGTTTTCACTCGCGTGATTCCTAATTCTGCTGTATTATACACATTGTTCCAGTCTTTAGATTTGAAGAGTAGTACTGTGTCGTCCGCATAACTAATTATTTCTCCGTCTATTTCCAAATTACAGAGTTCATTTATGTAGATAGTGAATAGCACGGGCCCTAGTATGCTTCCTTGTGGAACTCCATATGTAATTGGCAGTGGTTTACTAGTATGGTGATTAATTTTAACTTGTTGGGTTCTGTTGCTCATATAACTTTTCATTAGTTGGAGTTCCTTGCGTAAGATACCAATTTTTTCTAATTTTTTAAATAGGGTTTTGTGGCAAATTGAATCGAAGGCTTTAGCTAAGTCTAGGTATATCGCTATGCATTTTTGCCCTTGATCTAGGTTGCTATGTATATAATCTATATATAATCTATTAGTTTGATTACAAGCTTTACTAACAGACTTCGTCTGGGATTTGGTTCCTGGTTCTCTTGTTTCACCGGAAAACGCTGAAAAAATTCAAATTTAGTCTCGACGTGTTTAAAATTTTTTCTTGAAAGATTAACAAGAATGATGTTTAATTTTAATTTTTATTATTTTCTAAAAATATATTTGAAATGATGAACGGAAAAATTATAATAATACATTTTATAAGTTCTAACTAATAAGAAAAACCTAAATTGAAATTAAGAACACAAATGGTAGGGATTAAAACAGCATATTTTTTGTGTAGCCACATTTTTAAACCTTAATTTATGATTTTTAATGACAAAACTAATTTATGATTTTTAATGACAAACAACTCTATTTTTAACAAGTGATAATAATGATGGCCGCCGTGGTCAAGGGGTAAGGCTCTTGACGATCCGAAAGTCGCGAGATCGAATCCCGGCATGCGCAAATAAATTTTATTTGATTAATTTGTGTTATTTCACAATTAATTCATTTAAATATAATATATAGTATTTTTGCGGCTCGTTCCAGTGTGGATGATAATCTCAGTATCGCCCTGGTGTAAGACCAACATTCAGATTTGAAATGTTGCTTTAAATGGCTTTGGCCGTGTTTGATGACCAGATCTGAGAAGCCAGGTATTTATCAAACCTCCCTCCTACCCATCTCCTTCCCCTCCTAACTACCTACAGCCTCACAACATACCCCAATTGGGGATGCCATAGTCTCACTGGCTTCCAGACGGGAGCAGTTGGGACTCTTTATTCACATAAAAATAATCACTCGGTGTGATAACCACTCGACTTCACCCGAACGTTTTTCTTGTTGAACACTCTTTTATAATATGTTTTTCCTGTTGAAAATTTGAAATGGGTACATGGAACCAACAATATGGCTTTGTCTTATTTTTGTGACAGCTCAATGGATATTTTTTTAAAGGTCCATAAAGATAATGACGTCGCAAGAGTGTGGTGTTTTCCATAGAATATTAAGATTTTAAATATCTGTTCGTATTTCAAGGCTGAATGTTTTTGCTTAAGACTGAATGTTTTTCTACTTCATAGTAAAGATTATTTAGTTCCCAGTAAAGAGGGTTGTTCTTGTAACGTGTTACGTTTTTAATCTCCCAATCTGTTGAAGGAACATTGAAACACAAATCAGGACCATACCACGTAGGGGTGTACTATTCGTAGCAAGATATAACTTGGATAGTGCTATTTGAAAAACGCAATATAAATCCAATTAATAAAAGGATTAAACATAAAATGCTTAAAAAACCTTATATTGTATGCGTCTGGGCGTCGCGGCGTCGGTTGAGACCTGTTTGTTAGAGTTGTTTGCGAAATTATAGTCATTTAATTATCTGCCGGGCCGTGTAGACATTTCCACGTATTTCCGTGCTAGGCATACTAATCATAAAACAAATTAGAAAACAAGTTCATAAAATAACAGTAATGATGCACCTCGAACAAAATTCTCTAAAAGCAGTAGTTTGACGCTGCAAAAACGCCCCGGATGCATGCGCTTTTCATTAGGAAAGTTTTTCGCGTTAGGCGGTTAGAAGCGACAGATTTGTTGAATAGAAGGAAACAATTTTTCAGTTTTAACTGCACAGAACGCAAGCCACAAAATAAGATAAAAAATATCTGTATAATTTTTTTTTGATTTTAATATTAAAATTGTTTTTAATTAAAATATTTTTTATGAATCTACATGAAGATGTAAACCTGTATAATATCTTTTGCGTTTGTAGAGAAACATCTTAGAACAAAACAGCCATATTCGAGGCATTTCCTACTATAAATACTGGAGCTAAATCGTAAATCGTGCAATGTGAAAGAACTAGTGAAAATAACTATAAAAAAAGTTTGTATACCCCTGGTGAGTAATCAGGGATTATTTGTTGTAAACCATAAATTTTATAAATGAATCATACAAGAGCATTCATTAGGCCCATTAGGGGTGCCATATTAGTATTAGTAGGTAGACAAACCATATTAGTATTAGTAGGTAGACAAACCCTGGTGGAGTAAAAACAAGTGGGGGATATTTTTCGCACACTCGAAATTTTTTACACACTGTTCAAAGTTATATTGTTTTTCAAATGAATTTATGATGCTCATTATTCATAAGTTCCAGCTATTTATATTAAGGGGAACGGCTACACAGCCTTTTTCGTACCAAACCTAAATTTGGATTTGAGGCTTAAATACCCAAAATAACTGAATATTTTTTATAAATCAAAAGGTGTAATAAACATCTAGTACAGATATGAGATACTTTATTTATTTATTTTTAAATTATAAAATATAAACCATCAACCCCTCAGGCCTCCGGTATATTTTGTCGGAATTTCAAAATATTTTCGCTTTGCAATAAAATCCAAATAAATGGAATATTTCTGATCACATTCGAAAACTAAACACTGTTTTTTTAAAGGTGAAGTGATGAAGTTCGCTTTAAAATTTAAACATTCGAAATAAATATATAGTTTTATAAATTATAAAATTTTTGAATGCAAACACAAGAAAGTTTTAAAAATGGCTCACTTAACATTTTTTTAAATTAAAATTACTGCTAACGAAAAAAACATAAAAACACAAACATAATTTATTAGGCAAATGCATTGTAAACGTTATCGTCAACTCACCTTTTTTATCGTTTCATGTAAAAATAATTAATAAAAGTTTCTTAATCTTTTTTAGAATCTTTTTTAAATTCATAAGGGTGTACATTTGAATTATTTTGCGTTTTTTTTCAGATTTGAAGATAAAGCATGGTGCTTATAGCATTTTTAACCATAATAATAAGGCAGACACAACGTTCTATGAGAACTATATTAGTTGTTCTGAAAACAAAATGAAATTTTTCACGATTTTAGAGGCAACTTTGACATTTTTTAAATTTTTATTGTGTGAGTTAATGGTAATAATTTAAAAAAATAATCTTGCCTAGCTTACTACGCAAATATAAAATAAAATAAATTAAACGTAAAATAAGATATTTTGGATCGAAACTTTAAATTTATTGACAAAAAATATGTCGTGTGTAATATAATTTCAAACTTCAAATCCAAATGCTTTTTTTATCAATTTTTTTTATTTCATTATATCTATGTATGTCAATAAGCATCGCATCGAATTTTATCAATTTCATTAATAATTAACGCTTATACGATTTTCTCAGAAAAGTCTTGTAAATCTCCATTCCCTGATAGTTGTTTTAATTATGTACATCGTTTTCTAGTTTGGCTGTTAGTTAGTCATCGGCTGAATCACGCTGCTATGTCCCTAATGTAAAACTAGTCTAAAGATGTATAACCACGCTATGAAGAGGGAATCAGTTTTGTTCTGGTCATGTAGACCTTGGTAGGGTTCATAGAAAAATGGATAGTGGTGAAGATTTTTATGGAAAAGACTTGATGAAGATTCCTGCTAAATATATTAATTAATCGATTTTAATGTGTTTAAAATGCACTTAATAAAAATATTAGAATTCCATGTTCGTTTATATTTGAGAAGTCATTCCGCAAATTGCACAAATTGAAAGCTAAACATATTTTGGAAATTCTTTTTTAAGGCGCTTATTAAGCGCCTGCTGAAAAGAGATTCTGCGAACTAAACAACTTCAAAGTTACACAGATTGCGGAAACTCCATTTTCTAGGTGCATATTTTACGCCTGCTAAATAGAGATGCCGCAAACCAATCACCTGTAAAGCTACGTAGCATTCGGAAATTCTTTTATAAGGCTCATATTTGGCGCCTGCCGAAAAGAGATCCCGCAAACAACACAACTTTAAAGCTACACAGATTGCGGAAACTCCATTTTTAAGGCAAATATTTTACCCCTGCTAATATAGATTCTGCAAACCAATCACCTGCAAAGCTACGTAGCGCGCGGATATTCTTTTATAAGGGGAAAATTTAGCACCTGCCGAAAAGAATAAACTACACAACTTCAAAGCTACACAGATTTCGGAAACACCAATTTAAAGGCATTTATTTGGCACCTGCCAAAAAGAGAGCCCGCATACTACACAGCTTCAAAACTACCCAGATTGCAGAAACTCCAATTTTAAGGCGTTTATTTGGCACCTGCTGAAAAGAGATCCCGCAAACTACACAACTTCAACGCAACACAGATTGCGGAAAATCCAATTTTAAGGCATTTATTTGGCCCCTGCCGAAAAATATCGCGCAAACTATACAACTTTAAAGCTACACATATTCCGGAAACCTCAATTTTGAGGCGCTAATTTGGTGCCTGCCGAAAAGAGATCCCGCAAACTACACAACGTCAAAGTTACACAGATTGCGGAAAACTCCAATTTAAAGGAGTTTATTTGGCGCCAATCGAAAAAGATCCCGCAAACCACACAACTTCAACGCCACACAGATTGTAGAACTTCAATTTAAGGCATTTATTTGGCGCCTGCCGTCAAGAGATCCCGCAAACTACCCAACTTCAAAGCTACACAAATTGCAGAGATTCCAATTTTAAGGAGTTAATTTGGCGCCTGTCGAAAAGAGACCCGCAAACTACACAACTTCAAAGCTACACAGATTCCAGAGACTGTAATTTTAGGGCGTTAATTTGGCGCCTACTGAAACGATGAACTGAAACGTTGCTGATATTCCAATTTTGATTTCAACGACCTTGTTATTGATGAAATCAATGTTTAGCGTAAAATTACACTATTAGATACTCAGAAATCCGCTGGCCCGGACACCATACCAGCAATTTATTTAAAAACTGTGTATCTAACTTAAAAGGCCACCTTACCAATATATTTAACCTATCATTAGCATCAGGCCTTTTCCCACAAAAATGGAAGATCAGTTTCCTTAGTCCCATTTATAAAAAAGGTGATAAAACGGATGCTTCTAACTACAGACCCATTTGCATACAATCAGCAATACCTAAATTGTTTGAATCCGTAATTTTATCAAAATTTATGTTACAGGCTCGTAAAATCATTTCCCCTCACCAACATAGATTCATATCCGGTAGATCCACACTTACAAATTTAATTATATACGAAAAATATATAACAGACAATCTAAATTCAAAATTGCAAACGGATGCAGTTTACACAGATTTTAGCAAAGCATTCGACAAAGTTTCTCAAAAAATCTTACTAAACAAACTAAAAGTATATGGGATAAAAGGAAATCTACTAAAATGGTTTGAGACCTATTTAAAATCTAGAAAACTATACGTTAAACTATCTAACCATATATCTCTCGAAATTGAAGCTTTAAGTGGGGTGCCTCAAGGTTCTCATCTAGGTCCGATTCTTTTTTTGCTATTTATCACTGACATTACTTCAATATCAAAGAAATTGTTAATTTGTTAATTCAGTATCAAAGAAATTGTCAATTTGTTTGCAGATTTTTTTAAGGATGTATATGAAACAGATATCCCCGATGAAGACATTCCAAACTTTGAGTCAGATATAAATTTAAAACTATCTCAGATACATATTGAGATTAAAGAAATTGCAGCATGTATCAAACTACTTGAACTTAAATCGTGCTCAGGACCAGATAAAATTCCCCCCGTATTTCTAAAAAACTGTGGGGGTAGTGTGTGTCTCTTACCCTCTGTACTTACTATTTAATCAATTATTTTTAACAGGCAAGTTCCCACAAATATGGAAAAATAGCTTTCTCACTCCAATATTTAAAAGCGGAGACAAGTCTTTAGTTGAACATTTCAGACCAATATGCATACAATCGTCAATACCAAAAATTTTTGAAAAGTTAATTCTTCAAAAAATATGTTCTTGCATAAAATTTAATATCTCATCATTTCAACATGGTTTTATCTCTGGGCGATATACCTTAACTAACCTTACGCTGTATGAACATTTTATCTCTGGTGCTCTTGCTAATAGAGAACAAGTTGACTCAATTTACATGGATTTTAGTAAAGCCTTTGATAAGGTTTGCATAAAAATTCTTATAAATAAATTATCTGAACTAGGAATAAGTGGTAATTTATTATGTTGGATTAAGAATTATTTATCAAAACGTGTACTAACTGTCTGTATTAAAGAACACTTGTCTTACGAATTCGAAGCCACTAGCGGTGTGCCTCAGGGTTCGCACCTTGGTCCAATATTGTTTATACTATTCATAAACGATGTCACTTCCATATTCACTGATGTTAACATATTATTATTTGCTGATGACATGAAAATATATAAAATCATAAAAAATATATACGACTGCTTGTCCCTCCAATCCAATTTTATAAAATTCGTAGAATGGTGTACCATTAACAAACTTACACTTAACATTAAAAAATGTCAAATCATGAGTTTCTTTAGAATTAAAAACCCTATCAAATATAGTTATTCTTTTAACAATCACAGTTTATTGTCAGTACCTGTAATAAGGGACCTTGGAATAACCTTCGACTCTAAACTACTATTTACCAACCACATTGATATAATAACTGGCAAAGCAATGAAAATGCTAGGCTTCATTGTAAGAATTTGTAAAGATTTCAAAAATATCCAAACATTCAAAATACTATATACAACTCTGGTTAGGTGTCATTTAGAATACAATTCCCCCATATGGAACCCTTTCTACAAAAGCCACGCAAACTCCATTGAAAGAATCCAACGCAAATTTCTCAGATCAATTAATTTCAAATTAGGTATTCCCGTGGTTGACATAAACTATGAATCTTTATTACAAAAAATGCGACTCTTATCGTTAAAAGATAGAATAATACTCAATGATCTTATTTTTTTATTTAAAATAAACAATTACTGGTTTGACTCCCCTGAACTGGTCTCATTAATAAATTACCATGTACCTTGTAGACCGACTCGACTCAAAACACCTTTCCATTGTGACAATACTTTGACGAACGCTGAATAAAACTCAACCATAAATCGCTTGCATATTTTAGGCAATGAATATGCTAATATCGATCACGCCGCCAGTAATCTGGCTTCATACAAAAGATGCGTTAAACTCAATTTGTTTGCTAGTACCACGTAAATATAATTCATTATGTAAACATAATATGCCTACCAGTACTTAACTCTATAACTATTAATGCACTAGAAATCATAGGTACTTGTTTAATTTATCATATCGGTTAACATAATCCAGGATTTATTACTTTTTATATTTTATATTTAAAGGTACCTTGAGATAGGTATCTTTTATTTGTAAATTTTACATTTTATTGTTTTATTTCTTTCTTTAAATTTTTATTTTTACTTTTATACATTATAGTTTTTATACACTACTTATTACCTTACTTTTTACCTTTTTTCTTAAATTTTACTAACATTTATACTGTTATTCTTCATGTTGTTGTACTATTATAAGTATGTCTATTATGTTAATGGCATATGTTGTGCCGTATATGTGTAAATAAATAAATAAATATTTGAAGGTATCTATTTCCTTTTATTTGCTGATGACTTGAAAATTTACACTTTTATAAGAAATTTAATGGACTGTCTTGTATTGCAAAATAACTTGGATCGATTATTTAATTGGTGTAACATAAATGATTTATTTTTAAACATTTACAAATATCAATCTATAAGTTTTTTTCGAAATAAAAATCCAATACTCTTTCAGTATCACATTAACAATGTGAATCTTTCTACAGTAACATTAATATAAAATTTGGGTGTCGTTTTTGATAACAAGATGACATTCGTCCCCCACATTGATGCAATCACGAATAAAGCACTTAAATGTCTCGGTTTTGTGTTGAGATCGTCCAAAGATCTAATGTATACAAATACACTCAAAACGCCATACATAACACTAGTTCGAAGCATTCTTGAGTATAATTCCTCTCTCTGGTCGCCTTTATATAATGTTTATTCACACAAAATTGAAAGAGTACAACATAGATTTTTATGGCATGTAAATTATAAACTGCACATTCCAATACAAAATTTGAATTATAATTATTTGATGCAATTGCTTAAAATACCTCAATTATCACAGCGAAGAAAAATCTGTGATGTTTTATTATTATTTAAAATCATCAACGGGTATTTGGACAGCCCTGAACTAGTGAATATGATAAATTATCAAGTCCCCAACAATCATAATACTAGACTCCATGCTCCATTTAACATAGTTGCTTCTCGCACTAATTTTATGTATAACTCTTGTCTTCAGAGATTGCATCGTGTGGGGAATGAAACTTGTTCTGTGGACATATTTTTTTTATAAAAACATTGCTTCTTTTAAAAAACGTATATGTATGCAGATGCAAAAATCCTTAAATGTTCCTGCTTGTTAACAGTAACAAATTTAATACCCACTACTCTGTAACTACTTTCACAGTTTATACCTACTTATTTATTTATATATATAATTGCTGTGTACCTTTTTTTATTTTTTTTTCATAATAATAACAAACTTACAAAAAAAATTCTTAAAGGTTTCAAATTGTTAACAGCAAAAAATTTAAAACACACTATTGTAACTACTTTAATAGTACCTAATTCCTTCTTTATATATGTAATTGCTGTGTACCTTTTATTATTTTTCATAATAATAACTTTTAATAACAAACTAACATACATTTATAAGAGCACAAAAAAAATTAATAACAAGAAATTTACTGATTTTTATATTAACCGCAAAAAAAAAGGTTTTACACCTCTGCCAACCGGTTTGCTTCGAGTATGTTTGTAATAATGTGTAATATTGTAACAATAATTTCTGAAACTACTGTAGCCTAAGACCAAATACGAATATGCTGGTTGTACTCCTTTGTATCGAATACTCATACCTACTTGTGTTGTGCCAACTTATGTCTGTGCTCTGTTTATTATTTTATGTACTATATACTTGTTATGATTCTAAATACTTGTTATAATGCTCCTGTACAATTTACCTTACATGTAAAAGCCATCAAGGCGTAAACAAAATAAATAAATAAAAATAAATTTATTTGGCGCCTGTCAAAAGCGACCCGCAAACTAGACAACTTCAAAGCTACACAGATTGCAAAACTCAAAATTAAGGCGTTTATTTGGCGCCTGCCGAGATGAGATCCCGCAAACTACACAACTTCAAAGTTACACAGATTGCGGAGACTCCATTTTTAAGGCGTTTATTTGGCGCCTGTTGAAAACAGACCCCGCAAAATACACAACTTCAAAGCTACACAGATTGCGGAAACTAATTTTAAGGCGTTTTTTCGGCGCTTGCCGAAAAGTGATTCCGCAAACTACACAACTTCAAAGCTACACAGATTGCGGAGACTCCAATTTTAAGGCGTTTATTTAGCGCGTTGAAATGATGGATTCGTTTCACAAAGCCGATTCTAGGGAAGTTCGGTTTCACATATGTCAATACACATTAACCATTTGGCACACTTCGTGCCAAATAGCATATTAACATATATTGCATATATTGTCCCAGTTGCGAACATGCTCTTTTTCTATTTTCCCGTGTGTTGTTTTCTTTCATATTTTCGTTTAGATTATAAGTGTTATCTTCTTCTTGAATGATATATTACATTGATGGGAATAACCTTCAAAAGTTATAAAAAAATAATTGTTCTTATAAAAAAAATAACCATTCAATTTGGTCAAGTACTGTGGCCTCAAATCCAAATTTAAGTTTGGTGTAAAAACGGCCGCGCGGTCGTTCCTCTTAAGTAGTCTTACATTTAGCTCCGAAATATATTTATATCGGATACTGAGAAAGTTTCAGACATTTAGAATTAATGAGACTTGAGCGCTTGAATATTATCTTAATCAAAGGATTAAAACGTCTACCAATCCAGCGATTAGATATTAATTTAAGCCATCTAAATGGATAAAGTTTCATAATAATTAATGAAAAATTATTCTAAGAGCTTTTACCAGTGTACCTGCAACCTACCTGGTCGTTCTTTGGCCAGACTTGGAGCTTGTGTTCGTAGTGCTCTGGACTCTGGGGTCAAGTTCTGTGAGGAATTTGCACTTAGACAAGATTGTAATTATTATTTTCAATGAATAAAACGTTCTCGCTTTTTGAGTAACTTTTTATTGAGGAACTTTCAGTCACTAGAGTGTTGATTTATTTATTAGCTGATATTAAACAAAGGATCTAAGAAAAATCTGATTTGAGATTTTCATGGTCAAAATATGTATTATAGTGATTCATTTTTGGAGTATTTTGCCGTGTGGCGCTTACTCCATCTTTAATTAACGTTTCGGAAAGCGTCACTGTGATCATCATCAGGCCAGATTTAGCAACGTTGGTGAAAGAAGAAGGAATTCCGTAAATGGCAAAACTTGATGAGTTGAAGCAGAATTGTGACAATTCTGCTTCATTCTTGCATTCTTCATTTATCTGCTAGTACTACATAATAAATAATAAGTATAATCATGTAACCATAATATTATGCCCTACCAGTATGCACTCTAATACCTATGGCTTAGAAACATATCATAGGTACCTATTTTTCATATCGCTTTGTATACTCCGTAATACCTTCCTTTTATTTATTATATATATATATTTTTTTAAATTTTGGTTATCTTCAATATTTGGCTCCTAAGAGCATTTCTTACTGTTTACTTGTCATACTTTTTTATATTTATAACTTTTTGTACATATTATTTACAAAGGTAACTTATAGTTTATATTATTTCCTGCCTTTCAACTTTTTATCTTAACTTTTTACTTTTACATTATACTTTATATTTTATAGTTTACACTTTTACTTTATACTTTCATTTTATACATCATAATTCTATTTACTACTCATTACCTTAACTCCTTTCTTTTACCCTTTGTTTTTATATTTAACTTTACATTTATATGTCACTTTCTTATGTTATTGTATTATAATATATATAAATATAATAATGTCAATGGCACATGTTGTGCCGTATGTTTTGAAATAAATAAATAAATAAATAAATAATTTCGATACCGTAACATCTTTTTAACTGCACCCACTCACGATTTACGATATATTTCAGCGTATTTTGTAGTAAAAAGTGTGTACATAGAGGAGATAACATTTTAATTAGGAGGACCAGGCAGATTAGTTTTGCTTTTCGCAACAAAAATAATCTAGGATCAAGAACTCTAACAAAAATTTTGAGAATATAAATAAATTTTCTGGATTCCTGATGTGACCGTTCTGCGGGACATGCAAATGCCAGTAAAAATATATATAAAACTAATCTTGATTCGTCACTAATACCCTTGCTAAACTTAACGATACTAACATAACCCAACCGGTTCCATGACAGTTCATCCTGCGACAATTCATCCGGCGACAGTTCATCCTGCGACAGTTCATCCGGCCGACAGTTCATCTTGCCGACAGTTCATCCTACCGACAGTTCATCCCGCCGACAATTCATCCGGCGACAATTCATCCTGACAATTCAACCTAACCTAACCTAACCTATAAGTATAACCTATAAGTATAAGTATGTCGTATTTTGTTATTCACGCATGCTTCTTCGGATAGTCGAAATTATTGTTAGTAAAAATATTTTTACAACGGATTTCCTCTCAAGATGCCTTCAGATATAAGTATATCGATTTTGATTGTACGGCCGTATATCCTCTTTGCATGCGTACTTAATAAAAATCTTCTAAATGATCAGGCAGGATGAATTGTAGCCGGATGAATTGTCGGCGGGATGAACTGTCGGCAGGATGAACTGTCGGCCGGATGAACTGTCGCAGGATGAACTGTCGCCGGATGAATTGTCGCAGGACGAATTGTCGGGTCACCAACCCGACCTAACCTGGATTTGTTAATAATATCCAATTAAAAAGATTTTATTACCAAGTTTTTTGTAGCCAATTTCCCTTTCTTCATCATTTAAGTAATTATCTGAAACGAAATATGTAGACAAGTCTTTTTTTCAAAATAATTTTGAAGTGCCTACGATTTCTGCATAAACAGTCATATTGGGAAACACTGTTTGCAAAATCACGACCCTGTTGTGAATCACGTAAAGTTACCAACAATTTTGAAAAAATATCCTGAAAAAAACCAGAGTTGTAAAAGAGGTTCGGGAGAAGTTAATATCTCGTGTGCTTCCACGAGTATTAAATACCGTACTCGTAGAAGCACACGAGTTTTCTTCGCAGGCTTTGAGATCTTATGCAACCATTATACAACTGCTGATCTCAATATTTTGTTAATTCGTTGATATTAAATTTTTGGAAAGTAATCGTTTATTTCATTAAACCTTTATATTATACTAGAGTTTTCCCGCGGCTTCGCTCGCATGGTTTTAGGGGATTCCCACTCCGCCACCTCCACCTTCCCTCTCCCCACTCCACTCGCCCAATCAACCCCCCTCCCCCTCCCCCTCAACCCATCCCTCCCACCTCCCCTCCCCCCACTCCACTCCCCCCATCAACCCCCTCCCCCTCCACCCACCCATTCCCCCACTCCTTCCCCCACTCCTCCCCCCTCCACCTTCCCTCTCCCACTCCACTCATCCATCAACCCCCCTCTCCCTCCCCCTCCTTCTCCATCCACCCCTCCCCCTCCACCCACCCCTCCCCAACCCCCTACCACTCTTCATTCCCTCTCCCCACACCACTCCCCCCCATCAACCCCTTCCCCCACCCCCTACCCCTCCCCACACCCTCCTCCATCCTTCCCCTTTCCCCTTCCTTCCCTCCCCCCTCTCCCTCCCCTAACCCTCTCTCCCTACCTCCTCCCCCTCCCCTCCCCCCGCACTTCTCATGTCGTTTTCAAACTGCTCGCGTGCCATCTATTTTAATTTTTTATACAAATTTCATAATGCCAGAATTCAATGGTAGTTTTATACGAAATAACGAACAACAAAAAAAAAGAATTATCTAATTTGGTGCAGTCGTTCGGGTTTATGCGCATACATACATTTCGGTGATTCATTTTTAGAGATAATTATTACTTTTTACTGTTACTTTTTAGGGTGAAATGCTTAATTAAAAAAAACATCGTTTCCAAGGCGACAATTGGTTTGCTTTTTTTCTGACGTTTGCAATAAATCGATTTTGTTAGGGACAGAAAACGTATGATAAATAATTTCATAACGCAATAGATTATACAATAAAGCAGAAACGGAAATAAACATTGTAAAAAAGTGGTTAGATACAAATACACTCACATTGAACACCGAGAAAACTAAATATGTCACATCAAGCATAAATATAACAGGTCAACCTCATGATGATGCCTCTATTAGAATACACACATGTATGAATTGCGATGAATATTGCCAGTGTCCCTACATTGAGCGCACTACACAGATAAAGTATCTCGGCCTCACAATTGATCCATATCTCAAATGGAATTTTCACACTCAAATAATTGCAAACAAAATAAGAAAAACCATGCACTTTTTCAGAAAGATACGAAATTTTCTCGACTTGCAACACTTGAAAATGATTTATTTTGCAGTCTGTCAATCTGTTATTGAGTACGGTATCATAGCATGGGGAGGCGGTACTGCATCAGCACTAGATCCAATCATAAAGGCACAAAAAACGATTATAAAAATAATTCTTAGATTACCCTTAATTACGGACTCGAACTTTATCTTTAATATTATGAATGTGTTTGACGTTCGTCAGATATATGCAAAAACAATCCTCACTCATTTATACACAAACTTCCATAAATACTATGAAAAAAGACTAAATTCTCGCTATACTCGAAACAATAACAAAGATTTACTACAAATTCCCATAACTCATACTACTTTTGGTCAACGAAGCTTTAGATACCTTGCAACAAGACTTTACAACATTCTTCCAATTAGTATAAAAAAATGTGATTCACAAAAAATTTTCAAAAAAAACATAAAAATTTGGATAAAAAATAATGATAGAGCATTTACCGGTGCACTCACCCAAATTCGAAATTAGTAATGAACCAATGCTGTTATTATTGTACCAATGTTATTGTTATTATTAATGCAACCAATCTATTGTGTGATTACATTCTAATATAAGTGTAGGTATGTTCACAGCATTATAAATTGATCTAAAATAACTGCCTCAACACAGGCTAGCCTAGTGAGGCAGGTTACGAGAAACCTAAATTTATAATTACAAATTTCTACTCTCCAAGTAACTACTGTTTTATATGTATATTGTTTTTTGTTATTAACTTTTGTACTAATGTTACTTTTAAAATATTGTAAGATGTACTTTTTTCTTGTTTGTTATAAATCTTAAAATTTTTGTTCAATAAAGATATTATTATTATTATTATTATTATACATAACGCCAGAGCTTACCAATATATATATAGCCTATATTACTCGCAAATAATGTACATCCAGACATCTATACATCCATACAAACTTTCGACTTTATAATGTTAGTAGGATTATACGATTGTGTTCATGAATTTTTACTATTGAATGACTGAACTATCAAATACTGAGTGAGTAAACAACCACATACTGAGTGTGAAACACTGAGTAAGTTCTGCTTCTTATTGTGTTTTATCTTATTGGAGGTTGACTATCATCAGTTGCAGTTATGTATTATACGTATAACGTTTAAAAGCATAATGTTACGGGCGTGAATTTACGAGTAATGGCGCTTCATTTAGCAAAACTATCTGGAGTATATTTTTTTACATTTGGGCCACGATTAATTCCCTCAGGGCCTATGTCATCTTTGGGGATGCCGTGAGTAGGGTATTCTTAGGGAAAGAAAGGAGAGGAAGTTCTGAGAAGGAAAAAGGTATTTGGTGGGTAGAAATCGGGATGCCAATGTGTTCAAGAGGGACGGACATATGATCCCATCCTTCCCACTGCGGTACAACGCGATGGGTCGAGAGAGTTTGGGTGAAGAGGTAAGATAGGTAGCAGTGGCGGTCCGTTAGTTTATAGCGAGCTAGAGTGCTGAGATTGAAAAATACGACCTTACTGATGTTGTTGTAGCTGAAAACGAATTTAATTTTTTTTCATGAAGTAACTTTTTGTATGAAGACATATTGAAATGAGGATGCGGCGCATCCCCAAACTGAAAGAATCCTGAAAATCTTCATAAAAAATATAGAAATTAAAAAAAAAATCATTTTCAGCTGCAACAACATCGATAACGTCGTATTTTTCAATCTTAGCACTCTAGCTGACAGCTGAACGTAGGTTTCTCCCGATTGTGCCTACCACACAGGAAGTGGGCAAACGTGTGTGCCGCCAAGACCTAGACAAATCTCACACCATGAATCCGGTCACGGCGGTCACTGCTAAGTCACCAAACATAGCAAACCACTAATTTTATTTAATTTATTTCTGAAAATCAACATAATTTTTACATCAATATACACAATAACTTGCAGGGGTATTGGCGTTACCCCATACCCGCCTCCCAAATTGTAATTGGTAAACATTCAATTACTGCTAAACAGCGTGTGCGCAAGATGTGTACGGGGAAGTGTAATAATACAAATTATCCAATTAACACGTAGATGGTAGACATTCAAAATAATTAACACCATAATTTATATTAATATTGCTTACATAACTGGTTTGGTTAGGTGCTATTAACAAAAGAAAAGTGCTTCAGGCTTTAAAGCCAACCTTTTAAAGAAGCAATGACATTGGATGTATGCTCGCAGATAAATTATTAATTTTGTACTCTTCAAGTTCTAGCATAAAAATAATAAAAACCTTATGAGATAAATACAATACAAAATATGTTACCATTTCTTTAAAATTAACATTTTTGGTTCATTTCTTATAAATGAACTAGCTGACCCGACAAACGTTGTTCTGCCATATAAATTTTTTCTAGTAAATAATATATATTGGTTGTTAAATAAAAAATAACGAATGTATTGTAAGTGTGTGGGGACATAAATAGGAATGGAGCGCTACAGACGATGACCGCCGATAAAAGCCCAAAAACACCAACTAAAATAGGAAAATGAAATAAAGAAAATCAATATGAATTTCGAAGAGCAATTGAGTGTACGATATTTTTTGTCAGACCGTCTTAAGCCAACACAAATAAGCTCGATGAAACATGTGACGAATGAAATATCAAAATGACGCGACGCTTATCGTGAATGTCTTGCGCATGTATGGACGAAAGTTCGATGGGGCGGAGGTAGCGCCATCTGTCATTCAACAACATAAATAATTTCGTTCTGTTTGAAATACGAAAGACAGATAAATTTGTTCATACAAAAATACTAAAATCGCGATTAAAAAATCGGAGGGTGGTGGTAGGAGGGTTAAAATTTGAGGTTATAGGTATTTTTTGATGTCAAATAAAAAAAAAATACAACAATTTTTTCTGGGTAGGGACACCCTAATCACCTAGCGGTATGAAATATACTTTAAAACCTATTCTCATACCTACCAAATACATAAAAAAAATCATAAAAATCGGTCAAGCCGTTTCGGAGGAGTGCAACCACAAACACCGTGACACGAGATTTTTATATGTAAGATTGTTCATCCCGTATTTATTAGGCTAAGTTGCTTCGGGGAAATTCACGTCAAGACAAAGACATCAAATAGCCATTCAGCGCCACTTTTTTACTGATTTTAAATGCCGATTCTAAGTCCGTTTCAGCTTTTGAACAAATTGTGATCAGCGGAAGAAGACAAATATTGTTTGGTGGAGCTTATCACCTTATTTACAATCTGATAGAAAGCTGAAATGCACCTAGAATCGGTGTTTAACTGGGATCCTACAAATTTCAAAAAATGAAATGGCGCTGACTGGTCATTTGGTAACGATGTTACATTTTTTTTGCGAAATAACTGGTTGGTTGGTGGAAAATGCCGCCTGGCAGAAGCCGATCACTATTATGAAAATAAATGCACCAATAATAAGCCGGTTGTTTTTGAGTATTGACCCTAGATTGTCGACAAAATTTGGGAGGCGGGTGTGAGTACCACCGCCCCGGGAATCATTTATTGGATAACCAACACCTCTGCTATAGGTCACTTAAAGTGGTTTGCTACGTTTGGTGACTTAGCAAGAGTGCCCGGGTTCATGGGGTGAAGTTTTTCCGGGTCTTGGCGGCAGATGCTTCTGCCCACCAGCTGCATGGCAGGCCGGATCGGGAGAGAATGATTGAGGGAGTCCCTTTGACTTCTCCAGCCAAACCTGCTCTCTCGGAACAACGTCTTGAACGTCAACGTCACTCCTAGACACATTGACCCCCAAATTCCTACCCACCCCTAATACCCTTTTTCCTTCTCAGAACTTATTCTACTCCCTTCCCTAAAAAGACCCGCCACAAAGCATCCCCAAAGATGACAAAGGACTTGAGGGGAATTATTTTCCTCAAGGCCTCCTGTGTAGAGCTATTGTAAAAAAAACGAGTCTGCTTTAGACCACACAACTGGAGTAAAACTTCTTTAGCTCCATCTATATGATAGTAAGAGAGAAAGAAAATGTGCGCGCGCACTGCTCTTTTTTGCTCCTACAGTGTGATACAGACAATAGGCCTGCACTGTGTCTTAGATATACGAAACGTAACTGGCTATGAGAGAAAGAGAGAAAGAAAATGTGTGCTCGCACCTCTCTCTTTTTCCCATACAGTAATATAAGAAACGTAACTCTCTCTCTCTTTCTATCTTCATTAACTTATGTCTCCCTCTCAACTACCGTTCGCCTCGCTTTTCGTAACGCTCTCGTCACGCATTCACCAGCTTACTCCCCAAGTACAGCGTGCGTAAAAAGTTTTACTTCAAAAAGATAGTAGAAGTGGATTTTAGAATTCCTACCCCATTCACATGTTAAGAAAAATGCGATTAGTGGTTTCATAATTGCATACATGTTCACTTGTATGTAGTTATGCGATAGAAGCAACACAAGAAAGGCTGGTAATGAGTTCGACCCCCGGTCACGAACACGCTGTGACAAATGGAATGAGAACGGCGCGCGGCGCGGCGCGGCGGCTGGAATCCGGTAATCAAATTAATTATTCAATTAGGATTGTCGGGAGTGACATTTCCTCGGGGAAATAAATGCCAGAGTTTTATATTTTTATTTGTAGGTTTACGTGTCATAAACAAACACAACACTCTTGTGAATGTTGGCAATTACTACTAGATACCACGGCATTGTGAAAATCGTAGTGAAACTAATTGAATGTGTATCATAAAAAAAATTTAAAACTGTTTTAAAGTACAAACATCTAGTTTGCCATTATGTTTTCTAGGAAAGACACATGACGGGATTCAAATGTGAGGGTAATTAAAGGAAGCGGGAAAGGAGAAAGGGAATAAGAAAATCCTAACCCACCGAAAAATCTAACCTAACCTAACTTTTGCTTGTTTTCAACGTGAAATTTATTTGGCGCCTAAATGTATTATATAAGAGTTTTTACAGTGTGAATTCAATAGGTGTAAATTCGTTCACGAGTAATTTAGTCCACTGTCGGCAATAATAGTACGTTAAATTCACGCCTTGTCACAATTTCGTCTTGATACCATTTTTTTTACGAAACAACAAAATTGATTGTAAAATTATTTTACATTCTATTTACCCAGATCAAAATGCTGAAAATGCAAAAAAAATATATATTATCGCTAGAATGTTATCGTAGGAGTAGTTGTAATAACATAACATTTTTATGGACATAATAAACTACACAACAGTGTGGCATTTAATGTTTTCGAATTCAAAGAGTAATGAAAATCCAGGATTACAAAAGAAAGCTCTAATTATAGCAACTGATCTTTAAAGGGTTTGCATTTGTAATCAGAATGAAAGAAGTATTGAATATTCAAAATCTAAATCTAATAAAACAAAGATATTCTAAAGCTAATTGTGTTTGGCAAAAGGGCTTGCTTAAGAGTAGTTTTTAATTTTTTTTAAATATACGCACTTTTGCTACCGTTGGGTGAAGTTCTAAGTTCACTTCGCACGGCTGTACGGAAGCTCGGACATTGAAATTTACTACAATGTCAAGATTGAAGACCTTTGAAATGTTAACCTTTACGAGAATTCAAAAAGTATCCCGTCGGGGCACAATATGACTAACAAGAATGTATTACTTCGTTTCCGGCGTGAAAGGGAGCTCCTTGTCACAACCAGGAAGAGAAAAACTACGTACCTATATTGGAATGTATTTTCACGAATGAAAATACCCTCACCCTTAAATTCATGGGAACGTAAGGGTTGAGAAACTCCGGAGAATCAGATGATAGCAATTGTCATGGCTGAGGAATTCGAGGAAATTCATCGGGACTGTTGCCCCTTCGTTCCTTCATACTACGGAAGAGCGTTTTTTTTTTTTTTTTTTTCCTTTATTTTTTCCCATTATATCTTAATACATTTCAAAAGTAATTTTTACACTTTTTATAAATATATATAACATAACACAATATAAAAATAATGTAAAAAATATATATAAGACTAAATAATATAAGACAAAAGGAGATAATGGGAACCCACTAAGGCACTGCCTGTGCCTGGGTAAAATTAACTAAAGTGCTAAATTACACCAATAAGTTGTCAGTACAAGTAAAAAATGTAAATTTCAAAGTGAAAGTTTAAAAATATAGGTAATGTATCTTTGAAAATATTGCAGTAACAAAGTGACACCTACAAGTTAGTTGATTTTTTGTTACGGTTTCAAGAAGATAAATAAAGTTAGTCTTGAAGTTACAGTAGAATTGTATAAGTGAAGCATGAAGGTTTATATAGAGTTTATAAAAAAAGTGTTTCAACATCTGCATCATTTAGCCATAATTTTAATTCTTTTATGTAAAGTGATATTTTATCTGTCATTTGAATGTGTTTTGGTAGAAGATTTAATGTACGAGGACCAATAAAACTGCTATGTGTTTGCATTAATTTGGTTTTGATTTGGGGAACTTGAAACACATTAGTCCTTTTGCTAATTCTATTTTCGTTTTTTACGAAACAATTTTTGTTTTAAATACATATTTCATTGTTTGAACTTGAATGGGGGTCGACCTTAGCGAGGCGATCAACCAAACATATTAAACAAAATAACTGGGAGTTACCAAACAATATTTTTTAAATCACTTTTAGAAGATAATTGCAAAGTATTGAACAAATAATACATTTTTTAATATTTAGATGGATATTTATTTGGCTGATGAAGGAAATCACATTGCAAAATTAAAATAGTTGCGTTAATCTAGAAAAACTGGACAGAATGACGTGCAATTTTCATGATGCCAGCTTTATTTATTAATTCTTGCCCTTTTTTGGGGCTTTTACATACGAATAGTAAGAAATATACAGTATTTATTATACATAACTGAACTGTCTTAACAATATTTTTTATTTGTTTAAAGATAAATTGAAGATGTCCACTGACTTGGTATAATTGTTTCCCTCCATTAATATTCTGGGCATAGAGGAATACATGTGCTAGTTAGTCCTAGAATTTCTGCACTGAAATAAATCCTGACTTCTAGTATTAAGTACGTAGTGGAATCTGGAAGTTAATCAATTCAAGCAATACCGGGCAAGTTTATCAATTCAAGCAATATGGCAAGTTAAAATTAGAATATAATTGTTAAGGTGATACTTAAAAGAATTCATAATATGCTCTTTCAGAGTTGGCGGTAGTTTAATTATTTTAGGATAAAACACTTTTGGCAAGTTACGATTTAAAATGTTAAGATGAATTGCTTATTAGCTTCAGTAAATACGCAATATGAATATGAATAAATAGTTTTGTCTGTCTGAAAAAAAAAATCAATTCTTCCAAGAAACACATTAAAATACAATATTGGATTGCGTATTTGTGGCGCCAGCTTTATGATAAGTTATAATGTAAAAAGACACAATTTTGGGCATCGAATTCTCAACTTGCCAATTTAATGTCAGTATTCTATTATTACATCTTCATTCCTTCCTAAAATGTTACACAAAGTCTTCTAAAAATCCTAACGAAAAAATGCGGTACATAGTTTCTAAACCTGACAGTTAATTTACCGTCAAGACAAAGCCTCTCGAAACACATTTACTGATCCAACTATTAACTGAACAAAGTTTCCTATTTAAAATGTGCAGGAACTTTCGAATAGAAGGAATCTCCATTGCCAAAGTTTCAACCGTGAACCGGTGAGTTTGTTTGTGCAGAGAGTGGATTTATTTTACCGTCCCTTATTGCTCAAGGTGTATGCACCGGAGTACCTATTCAGTACATGCTTCATTTGGAATTCACTAGAAGAGCCTTCCACTAATGTTTGCCCGACCAAGATGGCTGCCAAGCGTGAGTTAATGGAGAGGAATTAAATACGGAAAAACAAATTTATTTCGGTTTTGATGCTAATAAACAAACACGATTACATTTTTTAAATCACAGCTGTTCAATTAAATATCCTTGTAATTATTCTTGAAAACAGAAACATAAATCCTAGCATGTTCTGAATTCATTTATTTAAAAAATAATAATACACTAGCAACACTCAACTAGAAAACTAGAACTAGAAAAAAAAAATGCGTTTGCCTCTATAAATTGAACCCAGGACGTTAGCCTTAGCGGGACTCTAATCTAACCATCCAACTACATAATTCGAACCTGTACCCTTCGGTCATATCTATGGTATCACACTTCAACTACGAACTACCAACATTATCTTGAATTTCTTAACGCATATTTTTATTGGCTGCTATCTTTACGTAAGATTGCAAGATTCTATCCTAAGCTCTAAAATAAATGCAATATAGATTGCGTCTTGGATAAATATATCCAATGGTTAGAGTAGAGCCCCGGCGAGGCTAAGGTCCTGGGTTCAATTCTTTGATGCGACTGTATCTTTTTCTGATTTTTCTGTATCAAATTTTTTGTTTAAGAGTTTATAACTAACTAACTAACCATCACGCCGTTTCCCCGCAGGGGTAGGCAGAGAGGACGGACCGCCAAACAACTCGATCTTGGCACACACTCCTTGGCTCGTTCACATTCATACATCGTCTCATACATGCTCTTCTATTATTCCGACTCTTCACATGGCCCGACTCAAGTATCTGATTCAATTGGTCGTGCCATGTCTTCCTCGGGCGTCCCCGATTTCTTCTTCCATTCACATTTGCGTCATATATTCTCCTTACACTCCTTTCCTCGTTCATTCGCTCTACATGCCCAAACCATCTGAGCGTCCCTTTCTTAATCTTACTCATCACGCTTACATCAGCCTTGCATTCTTCGCGGATCTCCACATTTCTCACACGATCGTACATGGTTTTACCACAAATACGCCTCAGGGATCTCATTTTTACAGCATTCAGTCTGTCTTAAATTGTTAAATATTACAATTTGAGGTTTTATCCATTAAGTTATTGCAGTATCCTGGAATATAGCTCCATTATTTGGGTCCCTTCTGAATAAAATCACTTCTAAAAGTAGATAGAGAACAAAAAAGGTTTATGCGTTACCTGTATATAAACATAAGGGAGTATACATAGTTTCCATTTCTGTATCCATCCTTGTTCTTAACAGTAATGCTTGATTTCAACAGCTCGGAAAGCCACCCGAAAAATATTTTTAAGAAAATACTTTTTAAGCTAATCTCTGGAACTACACTTATTCCATCCATTTTTAAAGAGTTTTGCTAATATGCGCCTAACAAGTATACCCCCGGAAAAACCCAGATACTTTTTTATGCTTCTAAAGCGAGGACTTCTGCTTATGAGAATGCGTCAATCAACAGAGCGACTTAACTGCTTCATGATTCTGCATTGACCATAGACTTTTTCAACGTCACTTACAGGCAGTTCTTTTGACTCCGGCCACAAAATATTAAAATGCTCCCATGACCCTTTTTACATATACTTACATGCACCTTCCAATTTATAATCTTCACCGTAATATATTGATAAATAACCGTTTTATAGCGAACATGAAGAAATAAATAAAGATTTTTGCACATTATATTCATGCTTGTAACCAGTACAAAATAAAATCTAAATTGTAATAATATATCCAAATAAACAGACGGCAACGAAATTTGAACCCAACTTCGTTATATCATAAGGTACATAACTAGCTTAATCTTGGATTGGTCCATTGCATCTATGTTTGCAATAAACATCGGCATAAATGCTAATTACGTAGGTCAACTAATTGGCGGGACAACAGAACAGTGCTGGAAATACTCCAGAGAATACAAACGGGGTAGGCAATTATTTATCCCAGCCAGTGAAAACCGTCCCTAAATGTAGACTATATCTTTAGATAAACATAGTATACAAATATTATCAGCAAATTGAATGTCCAAAGACGCTTGAAAACACCATTTCGATTCAAGATGCTTTACAAAATACACAGCAGGAACATGCCTTTGTGGTGTTGGTAAATGTGAGAAACTCATTTACATAGCGTGTTAAAGAACAGCCCTCTCAGTGTCAGGTTGTTCCAACGGGTTTCTTGGAAATAAGTCGATGTTTTACAACTTTCTCTCAGCCTTGTCTTTCAATTCCTTAACCTCTTCCCGCATGACCTATCAAATCTAGATATAAATAAACTAAATTTCGTCATTTATTTTATTAAAGAACGCAAAAGAAAGTACGGCAAGTATTTTTTTCGTAGTTGCCAACCATAAATTTTCAGGTAAAACTTGAACAAATCTTATATATAAAAATCAATATTTGTTTGTTTATTTGTTTGTTTGTTCGCATGTTATACGCTGCCATACCGTTCATCCAATTGCGATGAAACTTGGGTAATTTGTTGTGCGCACATCCGCGAAGATTATAGGCTATTTTTAATGGTAAGCTCTGGCTAATGAAATTTGTGTAATGAAAATGAGTTTATTTAATATATTTTAGCAGCAGGGAGGGAAGGCACGACGGGAAGGGTAATTAAGGAGGTTGGGTTAACGGGGGGGAAGATGACGATGAAAGATGGGGGGGATTGACCTTTGAGCTTTAAGCTTTGAGCTTTAAGCTTTGAGCTTTAAACTTTGAGTTTTGATCTGTAAGCTTTTAGCTTTGAAATATGGGCTTTGAGATTTGAGCTTGAAGCTTTGAGCTCTAAGCTTTAAGCTTGAATTTTTTACTTAAAGCTTCAAGCTTTCAGTTTTGAGATTTAATTCTTGATCTTTGAGCTTTTAGCTTTGAAATATGGGCTTTGAGATTTGAGCTTGAAGCTTTGAGCTCTAAGCTTTAAGCTTGAATTTTTTACTTTAAGCTTCAAGCTTTCAGTTTTGAGATTTAATTGTTGATATTTAAGCTTTTAGCTTTAAGTGTTTAACTTAAATTTTTTAGATTGCTTTAAGCTTTGAACTTTAAAACTTTAAACTCAAAACTTGAAGCTTTGAGTTTAAAGTTTGCAAAGTATGGCAAGTATTTTTTTCGTAGTTACCAACCATAAATTTTCAGGCAGAAATTAAAATGTAGAGTTATCATTATAAAAATAAAATTAAAAACAATTTTCATTGTTATGGCCTCCGTCGTTGAGGGGACTAGCAAGCCGAAGGTCACGGGTTCAAATCCCGGCGTGCGCAAATAAATTTTATTTAATTAATTCGTGTTGTTTGAAAATATATATATATATTTGCGGCACGTTCCAGAGTGGAAGATACTGTTAGTATCACCCTGGTGTAAGACCAACATTCAGAATTGAGACGTTGCTTGAAATGAATTTAACATAGCCAGGTATTTTTCGCTTTCCTTTTCTCCATCTCCTTTCCTCTTCCAATACCTCCAGTCTCACAACATATCCCAATTGTGGATGCCATAGGCTCCTGACGAGAGAGTTGGGACTCTTGTGCGGTATTCACATAAAAAATTAAATTAGACGTAACTATGTTATTTTCGTTATTTATTTTTGGGGTGTTATGTCGTGTTGCGCTATCTCCTTTAGCCAACGTTTCGGACAGCGTTACAGTGTCCATCATCAGGGAAGATGTGTCTAAAATCTAAAAACGTATCTCGTAAATATAGTAGTTGTATGAAATGTTCCATTAAATCAGGTAACACAAACTCCCTTAATTTCTTGCACGCGCATTGGTACTGGGATACTGTACATACAAAATCATATTTCATCAAATATAGGTATTTAGGTAAAAAAAATTATTCTTAAATTTTTCGTATAATGGCCAGGTTGTCAAATTGCACTTAGAGGTACATATTATTTTATTACAAATGGAAATAAGTTAAAATTCAATTAAACCACTAATTAGCAATAATTATCGATTAATCATTCCCATGAGATTTGTGATAAACATTCCTCAGATGGCATCATGTAATGCCACATGTTTCGAACCTTGCGTTTTTTTTTTGCAAAATCGGATTTACCGTGTTCATTCATGTTGAATTTTGTGAAAAAAGCGTTACTCGACATCAAACGAAACATTTGTGAAGATTTGTGAAGGACGGCTTGAGACTTTTCAATCTCTATTCGAAGAAAAAAAAGCGGTAGTCAAAATATATTTTTAACTTTCTGACAACAGGTGATGTCGTCATGTGGGAAGAGGTTAACAGAACTTTACAAGCGTAAGAGATGTCGCAATATATTTATCAAATTTACGAAACATCAAACACATTTTTGTAAATAATGTCGTAAGGGTATTACTTTAACCTGTGACAGGAAGTTTGATATTAAAATAAAACAAGGGAAAAAACATTTTGGTTTACAATTTTAACATTATCTTCAAAGGTTGTTGAGTACCTATCTACGATCTTACCTTGTAATAAATGTCTGGAATGGCGAGAAGAATAATCAGAATTCTATTTATTTTTAATGCTGAACTGAAAAGTAACCCAGTTCGAGAACATCCCCGGGCTATTTGCGGAAACGATCTAGCGGAGGAAAATATTATTTTTGGTGGTTCTTCAAACTGCGCTTTGAAGTCGTCTTAAATTTATTTGTAAATAAATAAAAGTATGTTCCATGAAATGTGGCTTTTGCCAAATCATCTATATATGTAAGTATTGTAAAGGCGATGCGAGGAAAGCCGATAAACCGAATGCGGTGGCGCAGCACACAATATCATGGATGATGGATGGAGGGATTCGAGTTAACCTTGTAGTGAACCATACAGAATGCAGACTGCAGGCCATGTTCATTGTACAGGCTTCAGGAGTCAAGAGACGAATTTAAGCACCCGGTGTACAGATTACTTAAAAATTTCTTTTCTTTAACTCCACACAGTGTTTCCGAGGGAAATAATGTCCCCCAGGGCCTGAGGCATCTTTTGGGATACTATGTGGAGGGTATTTTTGAGGAAAGGAAGAAGTTAACCTGGGTCTTGAAGAGACCCGTGTGGTAGGAGAAAGGAAACACATACCTGCAATAAGTAGAAGCCCCCCGTTCTCATGTTTATACTTAACGCGCGGTGTACCCGCCCAAAAAGAAGAAGATGGAGAGATATGTAAATATGAATGTTAGGGAGAGCGCGCTAATATTAACAACGATGTTTAAGCGAAAATTGTGAAAATGTTTAATAAAACACGACTCGTTTAAAATAGAGCAAAAATCTCATGGGGATTAAAATTACATTTAAAGAAACACTGTGAATTTTTTTGTGTATACAACTAGTGAAATAACTGAAAAAACGTGTTTATAATAATTTTTGGAGCATACTTTGCGATTTTTTCTATTGAGGGAATTTCATATAATTACCGATTTGGCATGGGGAATGTAAAGATAGTATCTTCAAGATTAACATATATTTTTTAAGAGCTTTGAAACTTAAAGTATTTATGGAAAATATATAAAAAATCGGTTGAAATGCGGGAAGCCGAAGCCGATTAAAAGAAAAAAATCAATATCTTGTGCAAATTATTCAGTTAACATCAGGCTTTTAGATTAATAACTTTATTGCCTGCTAGACAAATAGTTAGTCTCACGTTAATTATTTCACAAAAAAAATATTTGTTTGAATGAGCAACACACTTTTCCAGAAAAGAATTTTTAAAAATATAAAATTTCGGTATAATATTTTTGCATCTCGACGGGAGTTCTCGTGTCCTTAATTTTCATGTTAAAAATATAATTAATTCAACCCTTCAACCTTTGTATTCTGATTTTTTGTTTTTATACTGCTAAACACCGTACACCTACTGGTACTTACTAACTTTCATCTTTCTCGCGAAAAGAAATAATCCATAAAGCTCTGTCTACAACCAAGTTCACAACCAATAAATAGTTCTTTTTTTAGCAGCCAAAAGGGCAAAATAAATCAATTTTTGTGACAGTAATAATATTTCAGGCCTTTGTAAATGTTCAACTGTTGCTTTATACTTTCTCGCACTTGTCTAGTAAAAAACTAGGTTCCTAGGTCACTCGTCGAACGCCTGCCTGAGTCTGAACAACGATAATCGTGTACAAATGCGCGGCGCACATATGACGTGTAGAAATGCTTGAATAAAGAATAGAACTAGAAGTGCCTTACATACAAATTTGAATGGAAAAAAAGTTCCCCTATCACGCCCCGTCTCACTTACACTCGCCTGAGATCGTAGATCTCCATCCCATTTGAATTTTATAAACACAGTTTTGTGTTGGAAATTTAGGCTTCGATCAGGCAAATAATTGAATCATCATCACACCCTGATTATTTTTGGTCATCATCACGCTCACAAGGCACTTCTTGTGTTATTCTTTATTCTATGGGAGAAATGGAATAAAATAATTCGTACTCTAAGTCTCAGTTTGCGTGTGTTAAAATCCATTAAAGAGTAAAATACGCAGATATCCGCGCAGATATTATAATGGAGGTACACACACGAGGTTGTGCGACGTGACGTTAGGGAGACTTTTTTGAAATTGAATGGATTTTTAAATAGCAAATACTTCTGTGGCCGTAACTACGGTTGCTCGTGTGCGTGGACCAATATTACCAACTTATTATGCATATTTAATATTTTATGGATACATGAGGCGGTCAGTGCAAAAGCGACACAAGTCCAAATTAAAAGTGTCTTATTCAGATGTTTTAGGTTCTCATATGAAGTTTAGACAAGTATCGAGGGCTTGTTCTATTACACTTATTTTGAAAATAAATTTAAAAAATCAGAGAAATATTAGCTAATAATTTACTGTTTGATGAATCTTTTTCGTTTCACTTCTTCCTCATTAATATGCACCCTAAAATTCATTGAACCGATAAAATAACCAATTTTTAAAATACCTGCGAATGGTCGGTGTTTTTGTGATATTTTACCAGATACAAAAACAAGAAAATGTATATATAATAAGTATTTTGGTCACTTAATGAGGACCAACAAAAATACACGATAACTTAAAAATTATTCCGGGGATGAAAGACATAGTACAGAAAGATGGCGCAATTCAATCCTGTCAGTTTTTTTAAAAATTCATGATAAGTACGAGTGCTGTTCCGGGCAAGAGAGCATCAAAACGATTCCATGACAACTCAGATTCATGCAATTTCAACACCCCTTCGAAAGTCATTAAAAGTTATGATTTTTTTTTTGGTAACTTACTCCTATAACCTTACCTTACGTAACCTTCGATCAATAAAGGATATACTTGGTAGATTAACGTAACCTATTGAACCAATTTTTTTCATCACTTTTAGTGAATTTTCAGAGGAGGTGTTGAAGTTAAATGATTCTGAGTTGTCCGGTCGCCTATCAAAACATGAAGATAGCCGTATTACTAGAATTACCCACGAGTACAAACTATCCGGTGAACAATGTGAATTACAAATTTGTACTAAAAAATATTTTTCGCACCTTTTGAATCAATCACAGTTTTCTGCTTGAAATTGACCACAGATTGGATTCAACCCGAATATTGAATATTTTATTGAAAACCCGGATTTATTATTACATGCAGTTTAATAATCCATTTATATTTCATAAATTTTTAGTCAGGAAATCCATTACATGTCCATCCCGAGTGCCAATAATAATTATAATCGTTTGCTGAAAATCACTATAGATATCATTGTTACCTACTTATCAGTAGATTGAAACCATTTTTAGAATGGAAAAGTACTCTATGTATCGCCCTGCTGAAAGACCACCTTTATCTAAGCGTTTACCAGAATCTAGGAGTTGCATGAAATGTAATGTTTCTGCTGTGTTTGGTGACCAGATTTAAATAGCCAGGAACATTCCAACCCTCCTCTTCCTTATTTGTTTTCCTTCCCTACTACCTTAAGAGCTATGCCGGTCATTTAAAAATATCGTCGATAGGTATTGTAACCAATGTCTTCTGTTCCACTCCGCGCTCCGCTCAGGGGAACTGAGCGAAAGGGACAACTGCATATCGGGCCGAAAATACCTAAATAAAATCGTCAAAATCGATGTTTTGTATTCCCCATTTTTCTTCTCCAAAACTGGACCGATTTAAATTTTTTTTTCACTAACTGTATTAGAAGAAAATATTCTATGTCGGTACGTTTTGCTTTTTTTCAAAATACATTGTTTAGTTTGAATACTGAACGTCTTTTGACGGCGTTTAAACTAGGCAATCTTATTCATTTTTGGAAGGTCCTAACTTCTATAAGAAGTAAATTATCAAAAAAAAAAACAAAACGTACCGACACGCTAATGGTCAATATCTATATTATGTAAAAAAAAATTTGCTCTAGGGTCAAAATCTAGAGAGATAAACAGGGAATACGTTTGTATGGAAAAAACGCCGCTGGTATTTGTTTGTTTTTTTTTTTTAACTTTATTTATTACCTCATGGTTATTATTATTTATTTACATATTATTTATTTACCTCATGGGGTGAGGTTTGTCTAGGTCTTGCAAGCGGATGACCAGGACATACTGAACCCCAGATTCCTACCCACCCCTTAAACCCTTTTCCTTCCCAGAACTCTCCTCTCCTGCTTTTCCTTAAAAAAAACCCTCCACACAGCATCCCCAAAGATGACATAGGTTCTGAGGGAAATTATATTCCTCAGAGCCTCCTGTGTGGAGCTCATGTAAAAAAAAAAATCCCATTTCTTTGTACATATAATGTATAATAGCAAATATTATATAATAACATAATATATAATAACAATTATGAACAAGAAATGAAAACCCACTAAGGCACTGCCTGAGTGTGGGTAATATTAAAACAAAATACTGTATTTCCAAGTACCCAAAGTATAAATTAGACTTAAAAAGACATAAAATATAAAAACAGTATAAAAAGTTAGTATTACATATGTAGGTAGAATAAGTGAAAAAGGTTTTTTCAGCTATTATAAAAATTAAATAAAAATGCGGAGAAAAACATACTTTTTTTTTTTTTTCAGTTATTATAAAAAAAAATAAAAATAAACAGAAAACATATTGTACAACAGTTTAGAAAGTTACAGCAAATGAGTTGTAGAAGGATGGATAAATTTATAGAAAAAGCGTTTCAATATCTACATTATTCAACCATAATTTTACCTCTTTTACATATTTTATCATTTTATTTATCATTTGAGTTTGTAGTGGTAGAAGGTTAAATGTACGAGGACCAATGAAACTGCTATGTGTCTCCAATAATTTATTATTGGTTTGTGGGGTATAAAATATATTATTTATTCTTTTGCTCGTTCTGTTTTCATTTATTTCGAAATGATTTTTGTTTTTAAACACATATTTCAAAGTTTGTAATATAAATAATTTACGTATATTAAATATTTTAGTTTCTTTGCATAAAAAGTTGGTCGAGAATGTTTTATTTTTGTTTTATATGACTTTAATTATGTGTTTTTGAATTATTTGTAGAGGCTTCATAAATGTATCAAGTGCACCACCCCATCCTATAATGCCATAAGTGATTGATGATTGCACCTGTGAAAAGTAGATCATTTTAAATTTTTCAATGTTAAGTACTTCCTAAGTCTATAAAATATGTAGGTCAGACATCTTAATTTAGAAGTGATTTGATTAATATGTGATTTCCAATTAAGATTTATATCTATTGATACTCCTAAATATTTTATTATGGATTTATCCTAGTATTATGGGTTCTAATTTTAAGGTTGTCTTTAGGTTTATTTTTAATGGTTTTATAAAAAGGTAAGTAAAATTCTTCTTAAGCTTCAGAATTAGGCCCAAATTGGCGTAGCCATACTCTAATTGGCTTCGGATGGTTGACGGGATATTGGGTCACTTGTACGGTATTCACATAAAATAAAATAATTGTTTTATTATTTTTAACTTCTGAACAATGAACACAAGTGGATTCACAAGCCATAAGCGTTGACTAAGAATGGGTTGTTTAAAAAAACTTTAACAATTCATCAAAATTTAAAAGTTAATTTTCAAGCTCTGTGTAAGTTCTGTTATTATATTATTATAAGCCAGTTGTTTCATAAAACTGAAATAATCATAGAACTTGAATAGAACTTTCACCGAACTTGAACTTATAAATTTGATGAATTGTTGAATATTTGTGAAACAACCCGTCGTAAATATTCGGCAGTTAATGTTACACATTTAAACTCCGCCTGTGGTGGAAGTTTATTTATTTATTTATTTGTTGGCTCGCCAACAGAATATATCACATATAATTATTACATCAGTTAACAATTTTAATATGGTTACAGTGATTATTCCAATGAGAGGTGAGCACACCATTCATCAAAACATTCTTAATTAGTTGTAATACATAATAATAAATTAAAGTACAAACATAAAATAAGAAGAATCAATAATTACAAAATATATTCACACATGAACATATACATACATTTAAACACATTTTATAGGTTTAGGTGAGGAGACCATCAGGGATATGTAAGTATAATTTTCCTTTGAAGGTATCAATTGAGTTTGAAAATACATCTAAGTCTTCATGTTTGCAATATTTATTGTATAACCGAGTCATTCTCGAGGTTGGTTTGAAGAAACTTGTATTAATACGGTAAGTATCGATCCAAAAGGTTTCAAGGTTTCTCGTGAATTTCGGCCTTATATTAAGATTAATTTGATTAATTAAATATGAATCATACATGTTGTTTATGATTTTAAACAGGGAGATCAAATCTGAAATGTGCCTTCTTTTGACGAGTGAGACTTCTCTAAAGTGAGTGAGTCTTTCAGCATAGTTATCTAGATTCCGATGTACTCCAGATTTGTAAGCTAGTATTCTTAAGTATTTTTTTTGAACAGACTCCACTTTATTGCTATGAATTGCATAGTGTGGGGACCAAATCACGGTGCCATACTCTAAGATACTTCTTACATATGAGTAGTACAAGATTCTGAAGCTACTGGGATTCTTGAACGATTTGGTAATTATAGTGATAAAACCGAGCATTCTATTGGCTTGATTGACAATGTGTTGGTAATGGTTTCTGAACGCCAGCTTCGAGTCAAGAAAGATTCCCAGATCTCTAATGGAGTCTACTCTTTTCAGGATTTCATCACGGATCGTGTAAGGGTAATCAATTTTATGGACATTGTTCGTGAACGTGATGATATTACATTTGTTAATATTTAATTCCATGGCATTATCTGTACACCATTGACACAACGTAAGTAGGTCTTTTTGTAAAGTTTCACAGTCTTGTTGTGAATTTACGGGATGAAAGATTTTTAAATGAACGAATTTTTTTAATTTTTCTGAACGTACTTAAAAAAATGTTAAAATCTGGGTAAAAAATAATTTGGAACTGAATAAGTTTTTTTCTGTAATTCAATCAGCTTCTAAAATGTGGAGTCTTTCTGAATATTTAGAATAAAAACAGGAAATATATATACGAGTATATATATTTCCTGTTTATATATATATATATATATATATATATATATATATATATATATACTCGTATGTACATGTGTATTTAAGTATGGGTGTAAATGTGTGTTTATCATAGATATATTTTTAAATTTTTATACTCCTATGAAGTCAATCGTGTTGATCACTGTAGACATTATGCATATATATATATTTTAATTTGTGTGTTTATCTTACATATATTTTTAAATTTTTAAACTCCTACGAAGTCATTCATGTTGATCACTGTAGACTCTATGCTTATATATATATATTTTTTATTTTTTTATAATTTTATTTTAACTACCACTGTTATCCACATAATATAATACCCACACACAGGCTTCGCCTTTGTGGGATTTCTTTTGTTACTTTTATTGTTATTATGTATTTACCCATATGTAAATGTACCAATACTTTGCTAATAAATCATCTGCGAATAATAGACATTTACAAGAAAGTTGTACCGTGAGATCATTTATGAATATAACAAAGAGTAGTGGTACTAAATGGGATCCTTGAGGATCACCGGATGTGACTAGTCTGGGCGAGGACTCATAACTATTAACTTGTACATACTGACTCCTGTGTGAAATATAAGATATAATCCATCTCAGGAGATTGCCGTGAAAACCTGATCATTTTAGCTTTTGGATCAGAAGAGGATGACTGACTTTATCAAATGCCTTACTGAAATCAGTATAGACTGCATCTATTTGTGTTCTTTTGTCAAAATTAGTACTTAAGAAATCAACATATTCAATTAAATTTGTGGTAGTGGATCTATTGCAAACGAATCCATGCTGAAGAGGGCTAAAAATATGTTTAAAATGTGTGAAAATGCTTTTATAAATTAACGATTCGAGAATTTTTCCAAAACATGAGAGTATACTGATTGGGCGATGTCGCTTTTATTCCCAGATTTTAAGATTGGAGTGATACGAACTATTTTCCAAAGATCAGGAAAAACACCTTCTTTGAGTGATTTGCAAAATATAATGTGAACAGGATAAACAAGAGATTCAGCACAGTTTGATATAAATAATGATGGGATGGCATCTGGGCCTGGTCCTTTGTTTGAATTTAGTGATTTCATAGCGTTGAATATTTCGGTTCTTGAAATTTCAATATGACTGAGCGAGTAGTTGCTTTCTTGACAATTATTATTTATATTTTGATCTGAAACATCGTTTGTATTAAAAACAGAGCAGAAGTAATCTGACTAAAGTTCACTAATTTCGTGACCATTGCATGCTACAGTTTCATTTAGGTGCATTATTTTAGGGATTGAGTTAGACATACCCTTAGATTTTGCATAGGTCCATAGTGTTTTTGTATTATGATGTAGAGAGTCTTCGATATAACTAATATAAGATTGGAAGTATTTGTGTATTCCAATTTTTACCCCTGTGCGTAGGATTGAGAAACTTTCATGGTCTCTTGGATTCCCAAATTTTTAAATTTTTTCCAAAGTTTATATTTTTCTTTGATTTGATGGATAACAACACTTGAATACCAGATTGAATATTTGTTTTTATTCCTTTTTTTTAGGTGTTTGTTTCTCTATAATTGGACAGATGCTATTGTATAGGAATTGAAGAGACTCATTGCAATTAAGTGTTTCTATTGAAGTCCAGTCGAATAGGAATAATTCTTTATTACAATTAAGATAATCTATTATCTTGAAATTGAATAAAGGACTTTCAAGGTTATCATTAAGATTATGCAATGTATTAAAAGTTAGATCTATTTCGATTGGTGGATGGTGCATGTCAATTTTAGAAAGAGCGAGGGCAGGTTGAACATTAAGAGTGAAATCAGAGAGAGCCAGATCAAGTATTCTACCGTTAACATTTTTAATATATTCACTTCACTTAGTCCAAATGATTCAATATAAACAGCATCATTATTATCCTTAACTGACCATTCAATAGAAAGGATATTAAAATCTCCTAATATTAGCGTATGAAAATTGGCGTGTGAATCAACACAGATATCTTGACACCTGTTAATGAATTTCGTAAAAGCATCAGTTGCAATATCTGGTGGAAGATAAGTTGTGCAAATATTTATAAAATTTTTATTTGATCCGTTTAACTTAATTCTTACCCAAATATGTTCGATATTAGAGTGTTCATCATATATCTGGTAGGCTACAATATTTTTCTTGATAGCTATTAACACTCCTCCTTCGTCCTTCTTTCTGGAAGTTGGATTCTCACGGTCTTGTCTGAAAATAATGTATCGTTAGTCTAGCACCTCTGCATCTTGAATTGAAGAATTTAGCCATGTCTCTGTTAAACATATAATATCATAGTTTGAGGAGAGAGCATTAAGAGAAAAATTATCTAATTTGCTTCTAATACCTCTGATATTCTGACAATAAAAAGACAGGGCCATTGCGATTGCTATTGGGGTGTAGGAAAGTACATATTCATAAAGTGTTTAGATTTTCTCCAACATGTCCTTGCTGCTTGCCCATATTGCTGGAGAGTTTTCATCCTTTCGAATATAAATTTTTCCGTTCCGTAACCACACGAATTTAATGTTTTTCTCCTTGGCTGTGTGACGTACCGCTGCGTGAAGTTCTTTGTTGATAGGAGTAAGATGTTCCGACACATATACGGGAGTTTTTCCAGAGATGTCCAGATGTTCACTATGAAGTTTAGAGTTCGTGTTTTTTTTATTATAGTTTTTCACTGCAAAAAGTAAAGCGTCTCGGGTGTAGCTGCTAGGTAGTTCCACTTCAATATTTTTTGGTCGACCAGAATTTTTATTTGATTGAGGGACACGATGACAAGCTAATATCTCTTCAGCCTGAATTGGGAATGAAGCTGCGGAACAAAGTTTTTTTAAATAAGTTCACTGGGTTTTCGTTAGATTTTTCAGGAACCATTTGTATTTCCACGTTATTTTTCCGGTTGAGTTGTTCGAGAGAGTCAATTTTCTGCATAAGAATATCATTGTTTGTTTGAAGACGTTGGTTATCGACACATAATTTATTTATGACACCGAATTTTCTTTAGCTTCTTTGTATAAGCGATCATATTCTACTGGTAGGAAATCCAGCGAGGTTTTTATTTCGTCAAACATGACAAATTTTTCCTGAATTGAATTCAGTTCCATTGTAACCTTATTCGTAATTACGTCACTATTTTTTTGTATTAAACTGTTTTCTAGAGCTGCTGTCAGTTTATCTAGTTTATCGTCGGTGTATTTACATAGTGTACTGCTGAAGATCCTCCTTCTTGAGGGGTTCGACATTAACATTCAAATCGGTTTTTGTGCAGCATGTTTCAGGATTTTGTCTCGCCCGTGAATTCTTTATGTTGTGTTATTGTTTACAAAGACGTTAAAAATGACAACACTGGGGACAAATAGCGAGGCAGATGACAACGCTTTAGGCCAATGGGGATTCAAATACCAAAGCTTGTCTATGATGTTTACGTTGTCAACTCGGATTTATTTTCTTGGATTTGATAGATTTTCAAATTACGATATAAAACGGCAAACACTCCGACGTAGATATTGTTAGGGTACGAAATCAGCAAATAGAATGTTTGATTTGGTCCGCAGTACACAAATCAAGCAACAGATGGCGCAGACTGCAGACTTGCTAGGTGCAAATCATCGCCGCAGCCGGCAGCCATTTCGGGTAGGCCACCGACCGCAGCGCTGCTCATTCCTTCCCTGCCACGACCACGGGCAGTCGCACATTCGGCGACCCTTGTTCGCCGCGGCTTGCACGAGGCACGCGCCCGTCGAACGCGTATTGGTTTTGCCACGGGATACGAATCATTACTCCACGTTTGGGCCGAGTTGGCCGAATCGTGCAAACCATGTTTAAATTCCTTTCTACGGTTCGGGACTCTAAGCAAGACACCGACATGTGCTCAGGGTCTCTATTCCCGAGCAACGATCAATCGTTACTTGTTATGCGCCTCGCAGCGACCAAAAATTACTCGTCGTCGCAACCATCTTTGTCGAATCCTTCAATTTTACGTATTCTTGAACATCGAACGATCGAAGAGATGATTATATTGGCAGCCCTGTGAATATTGTCTATGTTCTTGATGTTTTTGAGATTTCTATGGTGTGAATGTCAAACCATATGTCAAACAGTTGATATTAGTCGGGATTAGTTTAATTATTATTTATGAGTTGATATGCTGATAATATTTGAAATGGCTGCAGGATACAAATTATTGGTTTATTTATGCATTACAAACAGCCAAAAGCAATTTCTAATAATCGAATTAGTAAGTTCGGAAAGTTTTTGTCGTCACCCACCTTCGGCGAATCTCGACGGAATTCAAACACTAGAGAAAGGTTAGTATTTATTCATGTCCATTTTCATGTACAGTGAACAGAACAAAATGATAAAAAGACTAGGTACTTAGTATAAACACAGAAATAATTTTGAACTATCCTATTTCGAACAGCTCTACCAGCCACTGAATCTGGGTTCATTCTATTAACAGCCTCAGGCTCAAGTGGAGCCATTCCTCCAGCAATCAGCCCTAAATCTAGATTATGATCGGTCAGGTATTTTGAAAGATCAAATTTATCTTTTACACACACATTTTGTGAAGCACCAAACATGCATTGATAAATAATCGAATTGATCTGACGAAACATTCTTGTCAGTCTCGAAACAGTTATTTCTTGACAGTCGACATGGTTGATCACAGCCAACATCGCCGGTAAATCAGCCATTGTAAAATTGCAAAATGACTTTACAAAAATAGACGATGTCTTTGCTGGTGCGAAAGTTTGCGTGGGAAAAAATAATGCCAGATTTTGACAGCTAATTGCGTAGATACGCTAACAACCTACCACTCGCTGCTCGTTTTGACTGGTATACCCCACTCGATGTTGTGTGGAATGACTTTTGACGTTTGGCGTCTAAGTATTTTCCTTCGACCAAGCTCAAGAATAACCAAGTCGACCAACGGACGTACTTTCGACGGCGATTACGAGCGACGACGCTTGGAGAATAGAGACCCTGAACGCGGGCGCTCCTGCGCGCCCCACGCGGACGACCGGATCGACGCCATGGGACCCCGGCCTGCCATCACCCAGTAAGCTAACCTACCTTACCCTTATTAAACGTGCTGTTTCCTTTAGCTTTCGCTTATCCGCGAGGAAGAATGCCAGAGAGAGAGACCTTTTAACTTAGACTAGCCCGATTCGTAGCATACCCCACCCGCCATGTTGTAACTACTGTGATTGTACTTGTCCCCTTGTTATTGAATAAACCATGTAAATTGACCCTTCCGTCTTTAATTGCTGAGAAGTTCCTAACCGATACACTCTGAGAGCGTCATTATTGACGTTTGTGGACTCCGCTGCGGCCGAACTCCCCGCTTTGGGGGAATCCATGTTCCCTTCCAACTGAGTTGGTCACAAGGGGGCACTTCTGTGAGTATTTAACCTTGGCTTCTACCTGGGAGCCTGGCTCGCAGCACCTAACACTGTCTTCAACGTGGGGGGCCCTTTAGCGATCCTCCCACGCACCTAAGTGGGGCTTACGTGGGGCTTATTTGCAACATTTAACAATATATAACTGATTAAGATACAAATTCGTTGCCTGGTTTCAACTATTGAACACTTTATGACGTGATTTGTTGCAAATTCTTCTTGTTTAGTTAGTTATATTGAGGAGCGATTTCACTGTTTGTGTACTTTGGCAGGTGAAGCCACAGAAAAATGAGTTACGTTATATGCTAAAAAGAGTTATGAAAACTAAATTTATAAATATACATACATGTATAAAAGTGATGTATTTTGGCGTGTTGCGCTACCTCCTTCTTTAGCCAACGTTTCTGACAGCATTACAATGTCCATCATCAGGATGTGTAATGATGCCCTGATGATGGACACTGTAATGCTATCCAAAACGTTGGCTAAAGAAGGAGTTAGCGCAACACGGCTTAATACCCCCAAAATAAATCACGATTATACTTAATAGTAGATATAATTGAAAAAAAAAACATTCAGTCAGCCAATGTGCAAATAGATCAAATAGATGTGCAAATAATCCACGGTAGTCCTCCACTTTCCACATTATTCACTGCTTCAGATACAATAATAGATTCCTGCCTTATAGTCTTATAATAATAGAAACACACACTGATGGTTCATTATATATAGCCTTTGACAATTATTTGAACAATACAGTTTTGAGGGAATCGAGGGGGACGGGGTTGAGGCAAACAAACTTCAAACGAAAATGTATTTAAAGGTTTGTTAGAGACGTAATATTGTAAGGGGATACTAATTATTCGCAGAACTTTAGTTTATATTTAAAATTAGACCCAGACTTGTCGTTAATATGCTAAAAGGTAGAAATGATTTAATTTTCTAAGGATTCGTAAAACAATCGCCGAATAGATTGTGCCTAGAAGGTGACTTACAAATTGGGTGGTTCTCATAAAGCGGGAATTAATAATTACATTTTCACAGGAGAGACGTGCTTTAAATGGAGTTTCTCATTGACCGTGCCCGGGGCGACTTCTAATCTGCCCGCAGTGACAGCCATAGCGGACTTTTCAATAACCCAACCGCTACTTCGACTCAAAAGGCACCTGGAGCCATTTCACTTGAGCGACTTTTGGCACCTTTTCTATATAAAATAGGATAAGGATTTCAAGTGAAAACTTCTTTAACACCGTTGTGATTTGAACTCGATGAAACGCAAGCGATCAACACCATAATGAAGAAACATACATGTACAGGATTCAGCCTGCTAGAAAATGATATAGCAATAAAATATTTATTTAATTTTTGTAAAAAAAAATCTTTTGTTTATAAATTTTGAAGGTTATTCCCGCCAATGTAATATATCATTGAAGAAGAAGGTAACAATAATAATTTAAACGAAAATATGAAAGAGAACAAGACACAGAAATACAAAAAAAAGATAATGGTCGCATCTGGAACTCGAACCTCATATTTCAAATTTTAGAATTAACAAAAAAATAGTTGAAGATATTATTGTTAATTCTAAAATTTGAAATAAGAGATTGAATTTTTTTTTGTAAAATCAATATCCAATCTTCAAACCACTCCAAAATGAACAGGCAAAAAAAACACTAAAGAAAGCGACATCTAGCACTCCGAAAAGAAAATACAGATACTAATAAGATGACCAAATGTATAGGAAAAGGTGCACTGGAATTCGACGACAAAAATATGGAAAAACTTATCCTTCACATTGATGGAAAAAAGTGCTTCGTAGTCTCCATTGTCAACTTTATTTTTCTGAAGGTTTCACTTCTAACGCGTGTGAATTGCACAATCTTTTTTTTGCATATTGGGCTTACAGTATTCACCGTCTAACATAAACACTAGAAGTAACAATTATTTATTTTTATTTTTTTATTTTTTATTTGTTTTTATATACATATACATGTAATGTAATCATGAGTAATTACATTTTCAGGTTACAATCGGATTAAACTCAAATCATTAAATACTAACATGCAACATTGATTAGAAACAGTATAAACATATATATGTATATAATATAATAACCTTTACGAGAGTGTAACTACTCGTATATAAAGGGAAGAGAAAAAATACATATTTTTTTAAATTAAATAAATTAAAAATTATAACACATTCATTATAAATACGTACCTACATAAATCAAATGTAATAAAAAAATAAAATAATACAAAATATATTGTTGAATAAGTATTTTTAGTTAAAGGTTAATGCGGTTCTAAGTGGCTAAATTATTTAAGATATTATTGTTTAATTTATTTTTGAATTTATTGTAGTCAAATTCTAATCTCAGCTCTATTGCTAGTTGATTAAACCACACCACTCCATTGTATATGTAGTAGTGTTGTGCAAAACTGGTATGCATTAATGGCGTACATAAGCGACCCACTGTGTTTTGCCTATTGCTCTCAACGCGTACCATGGCGTGGTGCGACTTCTTAGAATAGTCTTTGTATATTTGAAGCAGGGTATTTTTATATATGTATTTTTTAGAGGTGGGACTTGGAAGTCTTGGAAAAGTTGAGAGGTTGAATAATCTGATGGTTTCTTAGTAATAATTTTGATTATCAATCTTTGAGTAATTTGCAATTTTTTTAACGTATTTTAATATTTAATGCGATAGGAGGTATTTTTTTGTTATTTATACTAAAAGGTATATAATAGGTTTTTTCAATGTTTAATGTTAATAAATTTTTGTCACACCATTCTTTTAAGATATTGATATCATTATTAACAATTGTTTCAAGTTCATTCCATGAATTTGCTTGGAATATAATTGCAGTATCATCTGCGTATAAAACAAGTTTTCCTGTTATTGGTAATTCAAAGATATTATTAACATACAAGATGAATAGAAGAGGGCCCAAAATCGTGCATTGTGGTATTCCAAAGTCTCTTGTACTCGGTTCACTAAGAATGTTTTTTATTTTTACGTATTGATTTCTAGAATTCAGGAAACTTTCTATCCATGTGTTAGCGTTATCTATAATTCCGATTTCGTTAAGCTTGTATAGTAATTTTTTGTGACTTATGATGTCAAAGGCTTTCCTTAGGTCTATGAAAATTGCAAGAGATTTTTTGCCTTTGTCTAGAGCTTGATGTATTTTTGTTGTTAAATCTATGATTGCGTCCTGTGTGGTTATTTTTGCGCGAAAACCAAATTGTTGGTCACTCAATATATTATTAATTCCAATAAAATTTTGTGTTTGCTTTTTAGCTACCTTTTCAAATTTTTTTGAGATATTTGATAATACTGATATAGGTCAGTAGTTATTAATTTCTTTAGAGTCACCTGATTTTTAAATCGGTGTAATAATAGTTTTTTTGTATATTGATGGAAAGATTCCCTTTTTTAGACTATTGTTTATAATATATGTAATAGGCTTTTACAAAAAGTTAAGATGTGTCTAGATTTTCAACAGTGATCCCATCGAAACCTGGTGCTGATTCAGTTTTTAGGTTTTTTATTTTATTAACAATTTCTTGTCCAGTTACCGTTTCGAATTTTCCAATGGTTTTTTTTTATGATGTTACACAATTTTCTGCGGTAGATGTGGTATTATCTACGATATTAGTTATTTTGCTTGCGAGATTTTTTCCGACATTAGAAAAAAAAATATTGAAAGCAGTTGCACATTGTTTATTTATACAATTTAGGTAGGTATTAGGTATGTTAAAAAGGGCGATCGGATTAGAAAGAATTTAACTCAACACCTCCATTGAAAAGTCATCAAGAGTGACAAAAAAAAATGGCTAAATAAGTTCCGTTAGGTTAGGTTACAGGCTATTTTTCAATTTTTTTCGTAGCTTATAAGGACTTTTCAAAGAGGTGTTGAGTTGAGTTGATTCTGAGTTGTCATGGAACCGTTCAAAAGCACAATCGAATATTTAAAAAAAATATCCCAAATGAATCTTTCAACTCGGGTATAATTTTATTTGGGATTTTTAATAGCATTAAGAAAATTAGCGATAATTGACGAACCGTAGTTGTCAATCTCCACAGATGACGTCAGAACCGAGAAGGTGTAATTATATTTTTTGATTTTATAATCATTTAAAAAAATCTGTTTTTTAGTATTTCTACAAATAACTATAATATGGTGAATACTAACGTACTGAGAAGTAATTTATTTATTTATTAATTTTCGGGAAATCGACAATTTATATTTATTTCAGTTTGTACACAGTATAAAATAGCCAAAATAAAACCAATTATGAATTTCCTCCTTGTGACTTTACTTCTACTGAGATAGCAGGTAAGAACAAGTAAATTAATTTTATAAAAAAGGAATATGAATCCGAAATTATATAAAACAAAAAATATATATATATATGCTCAAAACAATTTTTTTTTAATATAAAATGTAAAAATACAAAACAAAAAATCTATCAATACATTGGTAGCCATGGAGAGATATACATCAAATCATAACAGAAATATAAAGAATAAAAACATAACATTATTCAAGAACCATCAGAGAAATACTCTTTTATGGATCTTTTATATTCAGTAAGTTCACAATTGAAAATGTCCACATTGGATAATACGCTATTATAACTATTGCATAGTCTGTTCAGGCAAAAATTCTACTTACAGTTTGTCTTGCATTGATCCACCCTGAACAGGACAGAAGAGCGTGTTGAACATGCAGGTACATTGAATTGAATTTTATTTAGCAACTCTGGGCATAATAATATTTTTCACACAACAATACTTTCATAACAACCCCGACCTCGATTTAAAAGGTGCCTGCAGCATGTGTAAATTGTCAAAAACAAATAAAATTAAGAAAATCATTTTCCACGGAACCAATGAGGTGCCTTAAAAATTGTTGATGTTTTGCGAAATGTGTGGTACTTCCCTTTATGCAATTACATGATACAAACATTCGTCACTCACGGCACCATGACAATCACAAGCGACAAGCGATTGACAAAGTAACCGGTCGTTCCAACAGCATAGACCACTGCGCACTTTCGTAATAAGGTCCAAAAATAAGTGGAAGAAAAAAATTCTTCCACAATTCATTTAAAATTAGTCGAATGGATATTACACAAACAAAAACGTCTTAACAGTAACACAAGCAATAATTATAACAGAAAGTAAATTAGACTTACCATCACATGTATTTAACATGGAAACAAACATACAAAAACAAGGTAATAGGTAGATACTAGTAGTTTTGTGAACAGTAGACTTCACGGAAAAATAACAACAACAAATAAAACATGTCATTTTTCTTATTTGATAAATCAAAACCAAAATTTCACCTGAAATCATAAAATTTGTAAATAGGTACCTACTTAGACTTAGGTACTGAAATATCTACCTACTTAATTATAAACCGGACATACCGATCGCCCAGTTAATTATTCAGACATCTCCAAATACTAAGTTTTGAGATAATGAAGAAAGCGATATTCGAATGCTCACTATAAATCAATGATTATTTACATGTTTATATGTTTTAAATATGGAATAAAACATTCTTGTAAAATAACACCGGGAGGCGTAACTATCCGGTACATAGAATGACATTATGAAAAATCCTATTAATGACCAGAAAACATCGACATTTAGTTTAATTCACTACACAAGTTTTTGTGCATTATAACTAACTAGCAGACCCGGCCACACGTTGCTGTGGTTAACGAAACACACCGCCATTACCCAACCTTTATAAAATCCACACCACCCGCTTGCCAGCTGTCCGCTGCCCGCTGCCCGCTGCCTGAATTGAATATTTGAATTTCTCGGCTTTTCTCTACTATAATAAGCACGTACTATACCTTTCTCTCGAATCACTCTATATATTGGTGAAAACCGCATGAAAATCCGTTGCGTAGTTTAAAAGATCTATGCGCACATACATTTTGAGCGACTTCATTTTATACTATGTAATGATGATGATGTAATGATGATAATGATAATGATTCGGTGGTATTTATTAGTAATCTGAGAATCAGACAACCAACTACGTTGGGAAGCTCACATCGGTGACACAGTAAAAAAACTTCGTAAACTCTGCCATATTTTCTGCTCCCTTAGGTCTATCTTAGATTTACAGACTCTAAGAAGCGTTTACTTTGCCCTTTTCCAATCACGGTATCAATATACGGTATAGTGATTATTGATTATTATTATGTAATATTAGTGATTTTTTTGTAAATCTTAGTGTCATCAGCAAAAATTTGGAATTTGGAATTTTTAAAGCATTTACCTATATCATTGATATATAAAATAAACAAGAGAGGTCCGAGATGTGATCCTTGCGGGATTCCTGGAGGTATACTGTAAAAACGCGAGGAGAAACCCTTTGCTCTAACTGCTTGACTTCTGTTTGTTACATATGATTTGATCCATCTGAGAAGGTCACCATTAATCCCGATTTTTAACAGTTTCTTCAGAAGCAGGTCAATGTTAATTTTATCAAAGGCTTTTGAAAAATCCGTATAGATAGAGTCTACTTGATTTTTACCACCCAGAGAATTTAAAATAAAATCTGTGTATTCCAGAAGGTTTGTCTCGACTGACCGTTTTCTTAAAAAGCCGTGTTGATTTTTAGATATGATTGTTTGTACCGCCGGAAAAAGTTGATCAAGAACTATGTTTTCCATGATTTTGCTGACAATTGGGAGTTTGGAGATGGGCCTGTAGTTGGTAATGTTATTTTTGTCCCCGCTTTTGTGGATTGGTGTAATGAGTGCTTGTTTCCAGCGTTGGGGAAGTTGCCTTCTTCAAATGAAATTTTGAATAGCAAGGGGAGAGGATAAGCCAATTGGTCCCGGCATTTTACATAAAATATGGATGGAATTAAATCAGATCCCGCACTTTTATTCGCATCAAGTTTTTTTAAATAATTAAGTACACATGATTGATTGAAGTGAATATTGTGTATATGTAGATTAGAGTTGTCGTCATCATTCTCACAGTTTATAATTTTCTACAAAAACTGATATAAAATAATCACTAAAATGGTCGCATATGGATTTTCCATCATTGCAGGAAATATCTCCAAGATACATTTGCTTTGGTAAATCGGAAGAGGATTTCATTGATTTAACAAATGACCAGAACTGTTTGCTGCACTTTTTTATTGAATCTTCTGCCGTCATAATGAAGTTTTCATAACATTCTAACGCGATCTTCTTTTGACGATTTCTCAGTACTGAAAATGATTGGTAGTCAGCCAGGTTGTTGTATTTTTTCCATTTCTTGTGATATTTTAATTTTTCTTTTACAATTTTAATAAGTGCTAAAGTGTACCAGGGGGGAAACCTTTCTAAATTACCGTTAATTTTTTTTCGGGGATATATTTGCGAATAATGTCATTTATGATATTGTAAAAATCTAATACGGCTTTTTCGGTATCCTTACCTTGAAATTCGAGTTTCCAATTTATTTTGGATAATTCATCAGTGATTTGACCGTAATCACCTCGGTGAAACATTTTAACTGTCCTAGATGAGCCGGACAGAGACGGTATAGTAGCAGGTGATAACTCTATGTCTAATGCTCTGTGATTTGAATCTTCAGGCATTAGAGGTTCGGTACAATGGGTTATACTACATTTTGAAATATTTGTCATGAATAAATCAAGAATTCGTTTGTTTGTATTGGTTATAGAATTGAATTGGTGTAGTTGGGTGAATGAAAAGAAGTCTACCAAGGCACAGCTAGCAGTGTCTTCTGGAAAATTTGATTCTAATTGGTTTTGCCCTTCGGTTAACTTCCAGTTTAGTTTGGATATATTGTAGTCTCCAGCTAATAAAAACAATCCTTCCGGGTGATTTGCGTGCAGGTCTGATGTGGTGTTGAAGTGATGAGTTAGGTTGTGGATGTAGTTGGTATTTTGTGGATGATATGTGCAGCAGATATATAAATTTTTGATAAATTTTTTCAATACCACACAAATGAAGAAAGATTTAGCGTTTCAATTCTGTTTGTTGAAGTGCTGGTTTTTCCGTGTGGTGCGTAGGTACATGAATAAATCAGAAGGTTTTCCGACGCGTCAGCAGGCCACATACGTCTGTCCGTGCGAGAAGCACAGATTTTCCAAATTTACCCCCTGCTATCCCCTATCGCTACTATGTCTCGTTTGCAATTCCTTTCTCTGCCCCGCCCTCGTTCCCCTCCCGCGTTCGCTTTCCACTTTTTCCGTTTTCTCCCATCCAGCGTTTTTCCCACAACCTTTTTAATTTTCCAGGCCTTCCCCCTACCTCGTTCTCCCCCCTCCTGATTCCCTTCCTCCTATCTCTCCCTCTAATAACTCTAACTATATGAAATAGACACATTTTTCAAACAAATCGCGCGCCATCTCTTGTAATTTTTTTATACAAATTGATTTAACGCCAGAGCTCACCATTACATATAGAAACTTCCGTGGGCGTGCGCACAACAAATCATCAAAGTTTGGTAAAGGAACGCATAGCGGACAAACAAAGAAAGATTCATTTTCATGAATAAAGATTGCGAATTATACAATTTCTTTAAAGAAATCACCATCTCAGTTACACCTCCTTTTTCAAACTTTCTTCAGGCTGGTAGGTAACACAATTGTGATTATTCCGATTTGACAGTTCATAGTAGGAAGTTCCTACAGTAGTAGGAGTTTGCATGATTATGGTTCTTACTAGGAACTGGTTCCTAGTAGGAACTCTGTGAATACTCATGCAAACTCTGGCGGTATAAAAAGGGTAGTATCCAACATGACCAACATCTTGCATCGGAACCGGAAGGTAACAAAAAATTTTACAAACAGGATAAAACAATAAAATAAACGTGTACACAGGAACCCACAGGTAGCTGGTATATATATACTCGTACACAAGTACTTATACAACATGATGAAACAGGTACAGAAGTTGGTCCCGCCATATATTTGTATTCATGTCACGTTTTATTTGCCCCGATGGGAATATAAATGAAAACACTCATGGAAATGGCGCGGTTGCAAATGTATTCGTACTGTGGAAGTGTTTCTTATTTGTTACTATTTTCATTGGATAAACCGTGCACCGCCCAGTGCGATAATGGAATAAATCAAAATTCTGTTCACAACTGTGAAATGCCTTGCGCGAAACCCGATAGAAACGTAAACATATTTGCATTTAAATAAATACATTTTCGAACATGGTTTTCAAATAAACTCGGTTCTACTGAAGAATTTTTCTTATTTTTTTTATCTGAGTACGGAACAAGAGTCCCAAATGTTCCCAACCATCTGTAATCAGTAAGATTTATAGTACTGACACACATACTCATAAATGAGCATGCACATTTATCCTTCCACTAGCGAATGAATGAGCACGCTCATAAAATCGACGGCCGGTTTATTTGGGCGTGACACACACGCTACTATGTACCATTTGCTCATTAGTAGCAAGAGAGCATGCTACTAATGAGCATGTCTGTCAGTACCATAAGGCATCCTCAATTGAGGTATGCTTGTAAGCTGAATCTAGTGGGGAGGGATGGAAATGAGGGAGGGGAGATGGGGATTACCTGTCTATTCATATCTGGTCGCCAAACACCGCTTAAGCCGTTTCAAGCAAGTTTTGAATGGTGATATTTCACCAGGGCGATACTGAAAGTATGTACAACTCTAGAAAGAGTAACAAATATAATTTTATTATTTCATATAAATCAATTGTCAAACAACCTAAATTAATTACATGAAGTTTACTTGCGCACGCCGGGACTTTTTTTTTAACGTTAGCTCCACACAGGAGGCCCTGAGGAAAATAATTCCCCTTAGGACCTATGTCATCTTGGGTATGCTGTGTGGAGGGTCTTTTTAGGGAAAAAAAGGAGAGGAAGTCGTGGGAAGGAAAAGGTATGAAGGGTTGTTAGGAATATGGGGGTCAGTGTATCCAGGAGTGACGGACGAATGAATCAATCCCTCTGCGGGTAAGGTGTTCAGAGAGTCCTGCTGGAGAGGTCTACAGGTCTTTCTCAACCAGTTTCTCCCGATCCGGCCTGCCACGCAGTTGGTGGGCAGACGCATCCACCGCCAAGATCCGGACAAACCTCACCCTATGAACCCGGTAATCCCTGCTAAGTTACCAAACGTAGCGAACTACTTTGGGTGACCTATGTCAGAGATGTTGGTAATCCAATAAATGGTTCCCGGGGCGGTGGTACCCATTTCCGCCTCCCAACTTGAACCTGCAACCTCCGATTCGTAGTCAAGGATCGTAACTATTCAACCACGTAGGCTTCCTGGTGATGGTTAGTTAGTTAGTTAATTCCATCGACTGCCGAAAAAGCGACAATTCAATCGTTTGTATATCTTACAGCCGCATTCAGACCCGAATTATAAAACAACCCCCAGACTCCGTCTAGCGAATGACAGCCTCTACGGTTGCCATTCTCTAGGGTTGCTTTTTTACTACTGTTTGAATGCGGCTCCAATGTTGCTTGAATAAAATCACCTAGCTGGGTGAAAGCTTTCCGGCCATTAAATTCTACGAGCCCACGTTTCAAAGTTGAAATGGATATGAATAATACAAAAAGATCACAATTATTACACTAAAAAATAATATACTTCGCAATAAGAATGCCATGTTTCTTACAGCAACAATTCATAGAACGGTCGATCGTTATAACCCTGAAAACTTCGATTTATCGTCATCTATGGTCAGTTATTTTAGAGCATGGTCAACAATCGATAAGAAATATTCTGGCCCACCATTGACAAATTTAAGTGTCAGGTAAGCTTTCAATACACAAAACATCTATATAAATAAAAATTAATCGCCGAAATGTATTTACTAGCTAGTTTTGAATAATGTCGTTCGCTATGCAAAATAACTGGCTTATTAATGAACGGAGGTGATCTAACGAAGCTCTTAGATTTTAAAGAAATTGTTTTCGCGGTCCATAGACTAAAATAATTAATCTAAGACGCGATCAATCTAGTCCGTTCGATCTTGGAGAAACGAAAGTGGTTGAAATACGATTAAAGACCTCATTAACTAATCAACTCTGGTTCAGTCTCAAAATCTACGCGAGAAGCGCCAATGTATATTAAAGTTAGTATTTCAATTCGAAATTATCAATTTATTAATATTTTTAATTTTTACGGAACCGTTCGATATTTACGTACCTACGTAAATTCATAGACAGATCCTTCCGTTGCCAACGTATATCAATTTCTTATTTTTTCCCTGTCAATATCGATCTGGCTATGAACAGTGAGGCCGTGCTCGGAAAAACGGTATAAAATCAGTAGTTACGGCTGTCGATCCGATATTGTAAAGATATCGATTTCACGGTGCTAGACCCCCTGGAATATTTTTAAATTTATTTCACTGTTATTATTGTGATGTGAAATGTGGAAAGTCATTCTTCCAAGACTCGATATCAAGTTGACATCATTTACACTGAGCATTTACCATTATATCGTCACATATTTTGTAGTCCTAACGGCCGTTTTCCTAACTTTTCGATCGACAAATCTGAGTCTACCATCAGCTAAGCGATTTGTAAGTACTTTAAAGGTAAAGATCGATTCTCGTTGTTCCCAAATATTTTAATCGTTAATTATCTTAAGTGACCCCGCCCACTTTGGCCCCGCCCAAAATGGCATCAAAGTAAAAACTTTCATATTAAAGAGTTAAATATTGTATTTATTATTAACACACATCATTTCTTTTAAATAATGTTATCCATAAACTTGCATTTTAAACAAATGTATAAAATATATTAAAAATAAAGTGTCAGCTTAACCTTTGCCGCCGGCGCGTCAGTACCTCGTGGCGTTAGCGCCACTCTGTTGACTTTTTTAATAACTTTACTTTGCTCAGTCGAACTTAATCCATGTATCCGGCTTCCTTAAGCGGCCTACACACGACACTCTCTGCAGTCACTGCCGCAGTCACTACATGCAGTGTCATGTGTAGGCCGCTTTAGATTAAGCGATTCTTAAGCGATGCTTGTGTGTTGGAAAGAGCGCAGTTGTGCATTTGAGCAGTGTTGGGCCTTAGTTTCGGATTAGCAGTTGATTAGTAGGATCGGGAACAGCGGCCGTTAGTATATTAAATTAAGAATTAAAATTTGACATTTTGTGCAGTGCTACAAGTAGGTATATGTTGACGAAAAAGAAGGGCACTGTGGTCTATGGCATATCGACAGTAGTGTGGTTGCCAGATTGAAATATAGATATATAGCGTTAGTTCATGTTCACGCCACCGCCAACTTATATGTGTAAAACTGCATGTGGTATTCCATTTTTTTTTTAAATTACTATTATTATTAGTTTTTTTTTTCAATTATTTCTGGCTTTTACCCTTCAAGGGTGTTCTAGGCCATCATTTATAATTACAGTGAAAGGAAAGGTGAATTTATATATTAATTTTATTTAAATGTGCCAATTTCAGAATTTTATGGAAGATTGGAGTAGAGTTCAGACTTAGAAGAGATGAGATGTTGAATGGGGGAGAGGCAATTTTTGATAACGCTTGATAGAAGAGAGGATATTTATTTATAGAGGGACAATCAAAAAATATGTGATCTAAAGTTCCCACATCTAGACCACAGAACGTACAATCTATAAAGGTGAGAACGAACGGAACAATGTCCGATTCTCATACGAATAAGTAAGGAAATTTCTTTTTTGGAAAAATGGGGGAATTTTTGAAACCACGGTTTTGATGGGATAGTCCTATTCTATTGTTATTAGTTCTATTACTAAATATTAGACCTCCCGTCCAAAAAAGTATGTTTCTAATTTTCTTTTTTTAATAAATCAAAATCAAAATTTCCCCCAAAATCATAAGACTCGTAGGTACAATTATACAATTTTTCCAGAGAAACGACAATTCTATCTAAATAACAATTCTTTTTTTCAAAGTTTCTTCAGCTAGGTAGGCACCATAATATTAACCTTTCAGAAATTTGGCGTATTTTTCAGATGGTCAAAATATTTCCGCTTTACAATATAATGCGAAAATGCATTTCCGCTTTAAAGTATTTAAAAAAAAGTAAATTTACTGAGCTTTGATTGATTGTGTGTCCGGAGTTACCTGTCACTTTTTCAAAATCGAAAAAAATTGTATTAAATTTTTTATAAGAACAACTCTCTATTTATAACTTCCGAAGGTTTTTCCCATTATTCTTTTTCAATGAAAAAGTGTACTCCTTTAAAATACTACTTACGGTATTTAAAACACATTTTTGTTGGTTTTCTCGTGTTGTCCTCATAAATAAATCATATTTCTACTTAGAGGTGCTAAATTTTATTCATAAATACTTTAAAATATGCGTATCATTCATAGGTTTTTGTAAAGTGTCCGGGGGTCCCTCTCCGCATTATTCATATTTTTTTTTGCATCTCAAAAAACGCCACCAAATAACGGGGGGAAGATATTTTTATAGCTGTGTTCTGAATATAGAGTTATGTAGATGTAGGTATGTATCACCTAAACCAGACACTATAAGAGAAGAATTTTTTTACGTTCCCAGAAGGCCCAGCTTAAAATAATTCAATGGGAAAGGAAGGAGATGAAGTTCTGAGAAGGAAAAGGGCATTAGGTGTGGTTAGGAATCTGAGGGTCAGTGTCTCCGTGGGCGACGGACCAAATAATCCATCCCTCCCACTGCGGTTCCGATAGAGTCATGCTGGAAAGCTCAAAAGGTCTCCCTCAACCAGTCTCTCCCGATCCGGCCTCTCACGCAGCCGGTGGACAGATGCATTCACCGCTAAGACCCAAACAAACCTCACCCCATAAAGCCACGCTAAGCCACCAAAGTTAGCGAACGACTTGAGCTGTCCTTTGACAGGGGTGTTGGTTATCCAAAAAATGGTTCCCCGGGCGCCTCCGTACCCGCCTTATACCATACCAGCCTCTTAAATTGAAAATATAAAAGTATTTATAGTTAATTTCTGAGAAAAATATCAAATCTCGTTTCAACATTTTAAGAAGACAGGTAATATTCTTATTTGTAATATGTTTAAGCATTTCAAAACGAAATGGAAAATGTTGTTTTTTAAAGTAAAGAACAAGAAAAAGTCACACAAGAATTTTTATTAAATGCTTGTTTATTGTGCTTTGAGATGGGACTAATTTGACAGCAATCCCCCTTACCGCCCGCTGCGATGACCGCCCCTAACGTAGCACAAATCTGCCCTTGCCACGGGGGTAAGTACTGTACTTATTTCGGTCAACAACCCAACAAAATTAAATTTGTAGACAGATTTTATTCAATTTCGTAATACACAGTCGGACAAATAATGCGGGGCGCTGTAATCGTTTTAATTGCTTTAATTTGCAACAACGTGGTTCAAAGGTAAAATAATGTATCTATCTGTAAAAGCTATGTTGTCCGGTTTTACAATTTCACATTATGTCTAGGCACAATTTTTATCTTTGTCAATTAAAAAAATACGAGAAAAGAATTTTAGTAATTTTAAGGCATAAATAGGTATCTTAGAAAACAATATATTTTTAGACGCTAAATTAAAATATATGGAGAAACGGCAATTAAAAAAAAAGAAACATGAAACATGAGTTATGTCAAACGTCAGATCGTCAAATTCGTGTGTTAGATATAATAAATTTGCTAAAAAAAACCATTTTCAATTATGTACGGTAAGTTTCAGACAGTTTGTGATTATGATCATGTCATATTTGATATTTTCTTTACAGTAATATCTAATCTCGATTGTGTTTTCGAATTTGTTTCAGCTCCAAAGGTATTTTAATATGCATATTATTACAGTAGTCATGATCAGTGTATTATACTAGTAAATACCAGAATGTTGTTTAGACTTAATAGGATGCATTTTTTTCGCGGTAATACAGATTTGGGAAAATTTGCACTTTAGTAGAATACAATTTTTATTTTTATTTTTTTTATTTATTATGGAAAATCAACAAATATTTTACACTTATAATATACAATAACAGATTTTCACATAATTAAAAAGTAAAAAAAAACCTAAGGGTCCCGTACCCGTAATAAGTTAACAAAAATATAACGCTGAAAATTATTAAAAAAAAGATACAAAACACACAATATAAACTATAATGTACCCGTAATAAGTTAACAAAAATAAAACCCTGAAAATTGTTTAAAAAAAAGATATAAAAACACAATATAAACTTGCTTACTAAATTTCAAAACATGAAGTAGTCAGAGTCAGAAATCTATTCTCACTCCACAACTGTAATAATAATAATATGTACATTGTACATAAGCGGACTACACACGACACTGCATGTAGTGACTGCGGCAGTGACTGCAAAGAGGGTGGAGTTGAGCGAACTAGCGCTGTCTCGTTCTAGCGGCCCTTTAACAAACGAGACGGCGCTAGTTTGCTCAACTCCACGCTCTCTGCAGTCACTGCCGCAGTCACTACATGCAGTATCGTGTGGAGAGCCCAATACCTACAACTCAGAGTGAATACAATAGTAAGTCCAATGACAAGTATGCAACTGGAAAGGATTCACAGCAATAACATGGTAACTTGCAATAAGGTCAAAAAATTATTTAATGTTGGCTATGACATACTTTTTTAAGGTACTTAAATTACATGAGAACATGTCTAAATTATTAAAATTCTTATCAAATACATCGCATGCTCTGAATATAAAAGCATTTTGTCTGAGTTTAGTAGAACATTTTTGAAGATGAAAAGGCGATTTTTCTCTGGTTCTAACGGATGGGACTCTAAAATTAATATCAGCCAAAAGGGGCGAACAATCAATAAAACCATTAATAATTTATGAAGATACGAGTATATTATATCTGCGGAGTCTCTTCTAATTTTTAATGATTTAAGTCCATAAAGGTCCAGCAAGCTGTTTATGTCATGATAACCAATATTAAACTTGAAATTTAAATGATGGACAAATTTTCTTTGGATGGCTTCAATGCGTTTAATATAAATATTATATTGAGGATTCCATATTTAAGAAGCGAATTCAAGATGACTGCGAACATTTGAAAAATACAATATTTTAAGTGTTTGAATGTTCTTGAATTCTTTTCCAATACGGAATAAGAATCCTAACATTCTAAGGGCTTTCTTCACAATCATATTAATATGTGCCTCGAATGTAAGTTTACTATCTAGTAGAACACCTAAATCACAAAATTGAGTAACCCTTTTGAGTGATTGGCTGGGTATTTATTTTATTTTTTTTTTTTTTACATGAGCTCCACACAGGAGGCGCTGAGGAAAATAATTTTCCTCAGGGCCTATGTCATCTTTCGGGATGCTGTGTGGAGGGTATATGGTAGTTATGGTCAAATTTAATTTTATTTCTAGTGAAGGTAATCACATTACATTTAGAAGTGTTCATTTTTTTTTTTAATGAGCTCCACACAGGAGGCCCTGAGGAAAATAATTTCCCTGAGGGCCTATGTCATCTTTGGGGATGCTGCGTGGAGGGTTTTTTAGGGAAAGGAAGGAGAGGAGGGTTCTGGGAAGGAAAAGGGTTTAAGGGGTGGGTAGGAATCTGGGGTTCAGTGTGTCCTGGTCATCAGACCTAAACACACCTCATCCCATGAACCCGGGCAACCAAACGAACGAACGAACGTTAGAACGTTTTGCATTTTTGATCATTTACGTCTCATTTATTTATTTATTAATTGATTAACGCCCTTTTTCGGGGCTTTTCGGGGCTACGAAACTCGATTACTCATCACCCAGTTACTTTCTGCGGGCGCGCCGCGCGGTAGACGCTCTCCGCCCAAACCGGTCAAGTCATACGCGACACGAAACCCAGGTTATAATTGTGTGAACGTTCTCTTACAGCTCACACCTGTAACTAGTAATGTCATGTCCCAGAAATAAATTTAAAAAAAGACATGCTTCAGGGGTTAAAAAAACAATGTTTTATCATGTTTTGAAGGATATAAAAAACCTTGTAAAAACGTGTTGTTCTGAAGCTTTTATTGAGAATTTAAATAAGTAAATTAGCTGTAAGCTGTAATGCTTTATTATAATTTCTTTTTATTAAGGTCAGACATTTTACACTTTTACCAGTTTATAGTTTCTATTACAATGCACAATTACATTCACACCCACACGAAAAATTAAAAGTTTTTATGAAAACAGCATTTAGCACTTTGATTAACTCCGTGTCTAGTCGAATATTCAAAAATCGAAATTACTAAACAATCCCGCTATGACGTGACACACGGGCAGGAAGCAGGATACTGTTATGTCACGCATGTGTGTGCGTTGATCGGCAATCGGCGACCGAGTGTGTCGCAGTTGCAGTTCGAGAGTTCTGGGAGCTGACATGTCTCGCCACTCGCCACATGGGTACCCGGCGATCGGTCCGTGAGTCACGGGGTGCAGGAATGTGTCGTAGTTGGTAGGTTGCGGGAGACCTCCGTAGTCCAGGGGGTAAGACTCTTGACTCACAATCCGGAGGTCGCGGGTTCGAACCCGGCATGCGCAAATAAATTTTATTTGATTAATTTGTGTTATTTCACAATTAATTCATTTAAAATAATATATAGTATATTTGCGTCATGTTCCAGAGTGGAAGATACTATCAGTATCGCCCTGGTGTAAGACCACCATTCAGAATTGAAACGTTGCTTGAAAATGGCTTTAGCCGTGTTTGGTGACCAGATCTGAATAGCCAGGTACTTTCCAACCTTTCTCTTCCCCACCTCCTTCCCCTCCCCACTACCTTCAGCCTCACAACATACCCCAATTGGGGATGCCATAGTCTCACTGGCTCCAGACGGGAGCAGTTGAGATTCTTGTGCGGTATTCACTGTAAAAAAAAAAAAAAGTGTGTCGCGGTTCACGGGTCCCGGGTCCCGGAAGATCCGGGTGCTGACGAATAAATAACCCGCTCGCTCTTTGGTGGCTCGTGAGCGGGTTTCGACGATCAGGTCTTTCACGATCGACCCAGGACTAGTTTAAAGATAAATTGAAGATGTCCACTGACTTGGCATAATTGTTTCCCTCCGTTAGTATTCAGGGCAAAGAAGAATACATATGTAGTTAGTCCCAGAATTTCTACACTGAAATAATTATAGGAGTTAAGACCTTCCAAAAATCGTTCGGTCTTGAAAAATCCTGGTTGGAATGTTACACAAAACGTTCGGTATACAAACTAATTAAGCTGGGAACATACTAAGCCCACGCCACGCTACGCGACGTAGGTAGACGTCATCATTTCCATATCTGGACTACTTACCATCCATACATTTTCTATGGAAACGGGTGCTTTAGAATCACACTAGCCCCACGCAACGCAAACCGACGCCCCCTACGCGACGTGGCCAGATCGGCGTGGGCCATGTGGAAGGTGGAGGGGGTATGGTCACGCCTACTACGAGATGATTTTACATCTTTTTGGTGTTATCTAAGCATCTAACGTTATGTTTCGCAATATCTGTGGTTGTTTTTTTGACAGATATTATTTAACAATGGATGACGAACAGTTCATTGAAACTGTTAGACGGCACGAAGTTATTTATAAAATCAAATTACAGGATTATAGAGATTCTGCATACGCAGTGCAGCTTGGGAGGAAATTTCAGCCATTCATGGCATGATTTTCAATATTATACCCCTATAATTAATGACAATAAAACCTTAGACACACTGCCACTCTTTCTCTGATCCGAATGGACTTTCGAAGACGTGTGTTTTCTTTTTTTATGTCATATTCAATTATGCTGTGAAGCTCTTCAAATACCACTTTACTCATACGGAAGTACATGAAGAATCGTCCGTCATCAGATTCTAGTTCCTTTACTAAAGTATGGAACTCTCCAAACATTTGTCTTTGTTTGTTAATGTTGTGGACCCAAATACTTCTCACTTTTTTCATTTTACGAGAATATTGATAATAATAATAATCGTAGAAAATCATCTTCAAACTCGCTTTCAAGACATGGCAAAGCTGTCATCTGCTGAGAAGAGAATCACATAAACATAACCTAAAAAATAAATGTCAAATATGTCGACTCAAACGCGCCTGCGCACAACCAGAGACCCCTTGTCACGTGGTCACAGCGACGCGTACATACGTCGGCCAGTGTGAACATGGACAGGAACGTTGCGTCGCGTCGCGTAGCGTGGCGTGGGCTTAGTATGTTCCCAGCTTAAATATATTTAAAAAAAAGAGCAAAACGAACAAAAGTAGGGTAATTTCTTCTAATACAGTTATCAAAAAAAAATCTTAAGAATAAAAAACGTCTCGACTCCCATACGAAATTCAACGCCTGTTGAAAAAAATATAGCCTTTTTGTGACTTGTGACGTCACAGAGAAATCCATAAATTTGTTGCGATTTTGTGAGCCCCGAAAAATTAAAACTTTAAAACTTATTTTAACTGTTAAAACTAACCATTACAATGTACACAGTTATTCGAGTTAGAATGTCAATCTATATAGGGTGTTAAGGGACGTACTGACATTATTTGGAGTAAAAAACGTTAACGAAATTTTTGTCTCCGGTGACGTTTTTGATGTTTTTTTCTACAAAGACATAAAAAAATGGTAGTTATAGAACAGTTGGAGGCGGGATAAGGGGTTCGTCGGACACTCGGCTGAGTGACCAGTGACGACATGCAGAAGAAATTTTTTTTTTTTGATTTTGAAGAAAAAATTTTTGAAAAAAAAAAGTCGTCAAAAAAGTCACCGGAGACCAAAATTTCATTTACATTTTTTACTCCAAATAATGTCAGGAATCACTGGTTAAAGTAAGTCAAGTACGTCCCTTAACACCCTGTATATATATAAAAATGAGTCCTTGTTTCCCTTGGTCACGCCATAACTTCAGAACGACTTTACCTATTTCATTCCTCCTTTTTTAAAGTTTTCTAATACTTTGTAGAAGGTTCTTACGGAAAGAAAAATTAAGAAAATTGCCCAGAAAATTTAATAATTTCAGAAAACTTCACAACTATTTTAACTTCGTACGTTTGACAGTTCGCGCGTTTGATGAAATAAATTTAGCACGCAGCTGTTTGTTTTTGTATTAAAAAAATGTCTATGATTTTTTTTAATTAATAGGTATCTACCTGTATTAGGTACCAAATTTGATTAATCTAAATATAAAAATGAATCCTTGTTTCGCTTGGTCACGCCATTACTTCAGAACGACTTTACTCATTTAATTAAAACATTGGGGAATTAATGTGTGCATGCCCGCGATGGTTTTTATATACAATAGTGAGTTCTGGCATCATGAAATTATGAATTGCTAACCGTTCATCCGATTGCTATAAAACTTTGAGCAGTTGTTGTGTGCGCCCGCGAATGTTTCTATATATACTGGTGAACTCTGGCATGATAAAATTTGTATAAAAAATTGCAATAGGTGCCACTCGAAATGTTTGAAAACTGAATGTACCGGTACTGAATGTATTGAATGCGGGTGTGGGGAGGCGGAGGGGGGAGAGGAACTCGGGAGGGGGGTTCACGGGACGGGGAAAGTGGGCGAGGGGAGTGGGGAGGGGAAGGCGGAGTGGGAACGCGAGAGGGGATGGGGACAAGAGGGAGGAATGGAAGGCGGAAGGGGAACTTAAGGAATGGGAAAGGACACGCAGGGAGAAAGAATTGTATCAAAAAGCATTAAAATAAACAATGTGTTTTGAAATGATATTTTTTTAATTATTATTTATTCCAGTTCGAATTGAATATTCATAGCTAAGACAGGACAACGTCTGTCGGGTCAGCTAGTATTGATAAAAAGGGATTGAAATTCTTTTATGTTAAAAAAATAGTGTAACCCGGTGCTGCCTTAATATGCGGTGCAGTGCGGTATTACGAAGAAAATTCCACTATAATTTTCTACATTTTATTGTCAAACAGCACGTTCTACGATTTGAAAATCCATTATGGTAAGATTTAGGTACCTACTTAATGGAAACGATCGTGTAAATATGGATTATTAGTTTCGATAGGTCCCCAAGACGTTGAGGGTGAAATGAACGTTGAGGGTGGTTGAAGTGAATGTTGATGAAAGCAGTTATTAATGGTCTGCTAAACTTTGATAAATAATATCAATCACTCTTCAACGTGGAATTGAAGTAACAAACCTTGTACACACAGCGTTTCACGTTCATATCACGATACTTCAATGGGTAAGAAATAATTATGTATTGAATTTGTAAGGAAAAGAAGGACATTTTTGAAGTAAAACTTCTTAACGCGCGCTCGACTTGGGGGGTAAACTGGTGAATGCGTTACGAAAAGTGGTGATTGTTAAGAAAAATGTCGTGCGAACGGAAATCGATGCGAACGGTGATCGATTGCTAGGCGAACGGTCGGGCCTTTACACACGCTTGACTTGGGGAGTGATAAGGATAAGGATAAGGATTTTGGTGGTTATTTGGTGGTTTGTTGAGATGACTGTGGGTAGATCCAATAATGTCATCTGCTATTTCCGTCCAGCGATCCGCGTGGTTATACTTACTTCACACTTCTCTGATCTGACTCCATGGGTTACCAAATACACCAAAAATGAAAGGAATGTTTCTGAATACTGAAGTTACATTTATTTAAATTACGAAATACTACAAGTATTAACTTGGAAGGTTTATAGGGAAGATACTCGAGCAAACAGCTAGCGCGTCAGGTAGCCGAGAAACGAATGAATTCCGCTCGCTTTGCCGGAACGGAATTCGCGCAGGCGCGGCGACTGAGTTGCCCGCGCATAAAACCAATTATTAGGCTGTTGAGTATCATCCCCTACAGGAGGGTCACCCAAAGGTCGTAGGTCACTCCAAGGTCGTAGATCACTCTAAGGTCGTAGGTCACCCCATGGTAATATTTCACCCCAATGTCATATGTCACCCCTAGGTCATAGGTCACCCCGTTCGCTGCGTTTGGTAACTTAGCAGGGATACCTGGGTTCATTGGGTGAGGTTTGTCTTGTAGTTTTACTTCAGTCGTGTGGTCTAAAGCCCACTCGTTTTTTTCCGGTTGATCTCTATCGATTTATTCAAACCCTTTGGTTTGAATAAATTTGGGCTCGGCTTGAGATTCTGGGTGAAAACAAGAATTTAAAAAATTAATTGTTGAATTACTCCGTTCTTATAAGTTTATTTTGCGTCGTTTTGCCCACGTAAGTCTACGCCTGAATGCGAAATAGGCTCCATAAATGAAATTTAATTATTTAAAACAATTTTAAATTTCTTGAATCTCAATAAATTTTCGCTACGTGAGCATAAAACACGGCGCTTTAAATACACATGTTCAGTCATGGGTGCGAAATAAGCGTAATTAGAGTATGTCGAGATTTGCGAGATGGCAAAGCTTCAAAAAGCTTCATCATCGCGCGTAGGTGCCCCCCCCATAGACACATTCAGAGCCATTTACTGGGTACCTGCCCAAATGGTTTCCGTTTTCTGGGAAAACTCCAAAGGGTAAGCTCTAAAAGGGAAACTCCGAAAAAATATGATAATATTTTACGGCGGTGAGAGAGTTCCAAAAACTTGTAGCTACGGATTCAGCTCATAGTACCTACCTATAACTTGTACGATGTTATGATTCTGGGAATATCGCAAAGAACCTTTTTTCATTGGTAAACTATATTGAAGGTTATTTTGTTTCTTTGTTCTGGAGGTGTGCTCTGAACGACATAATGCCACAGTTTATATAATGCTGACAAAAAGTGGTTGTACTAGAACATGAGAAATGATGCGAAAGAAAATTGCCTCACTCGAAACACCTCAATTATTATTGATGGGCGCCCACGTACGTCACCTGATCAGGCAGAGTAAAGGCATAATAATATGGAATTTTGTATTATTTCTTTGGAAGTTTTTATGAGTGATTATATACTGTATGCCTTATACATTTTAGCGTTGGAAACATAAACAAAATCATATTTAAAGGTAGTAAGCATATTTAAGAGAACAGTAAAAATTATTACGAAATAATATTATAGAATATCATAAAACAAAAACGCTAGATTCGCTAAAGAGATTTTGAGGAATGTTGAGATAATTCCGCATAAAAAGACAAACGTATTCAGATAAAGATATTGTTGAGTATTATGTATCGAACGTAGACCTTTGGCGCTCTGAAATTTGCGCATCTTCTACTTCTTGGAATCAAGAAATCCATACATCTATATTTAGCTTTTAGTATAAATTCTACCATGATCTATAAAATATTGAGAACTATGCCACACACAGCTATAAAAGATAAAAGATCACGTGGCTTGGCGTATTTCGCCATATCGCTCGCCGTACATTCATAAGCCAAATGATCTTTGATGTTTTATAGCTGTGTGGCACAAGTCTTAGGCAAAAAATGTTATTAATCATAATAAAACATAATTAATTTGAATGCCACTTCATCGTTTATTTCTTCAATATATAAAACCAACCGGTTTCGGTTTAACCTGAACCTTTATCAGGGTTATACAAAATCATATTTAAGGTTCAGGTTGCACCGAAACTATTGGTTTTTCATATTAACGATGTCTACAATAAAGTGGTATTCAAACTAAGATATTTTATTTTAATTATTATAATTATGTACATCCACAAAGTGTTCACAAAAAATTACTACAAAAAAAATAATGGCTACATCAATTCTCAAAAAAATATTTAAACCGACAGGGTTTTGATACTCGGCCCGGGCTTTTTAAGTCGCTTAGTAAAACTGGTAGAACTATAAATTACCCACATAAAATATTTTGAATAGACTTTCGCAGTGTTTCATCCGGCTAGAAAAATAATAATTCAGCGGCAAGTGCGAAGGTCGCTGTTTTTGTCATTTGCGGTTGTCGGGCATCGCTGGGTAGAGTAGGTACTACATGCCGCGCCGGTAGGTACACCCACCCGCCTCTCGTCAAAGGGGAATTCCCATTTAAATAACATGCGACGTATCCAGGTTACTAGGTACTGGGCGTTGACGGCAATACGAAAAAACGCCAACGCCGTTATCGTTAGAATTTGTCAACTGTTGAATATAACAAATTCGCAAATTAAAATAAAACACACCTTTTAGAGATGTTTTTTCCAGCTTCCATTTTTATAGAGCTTACTGAATTTGGAGGCCCCCTTTGAAAGCCGTAAACCTACGGGAAAACAACAAATCATAATTTTTCCTATAATTTTTTTGAAGGGGTTTGCCCAAGACAGTACTAATCGTGATTGGGAGTGATATTAGTATTGAAAAGTTTAAAATAATTGAAAAAAAATCGTATTTCCGCCATTATCATTTGAATTAATGATCATCTAACAAAAAAAATCGGCTATTATCATTTGAATTAAAGATCATCTAACAAGAAAAAATTAAATTGGACTTAATAATATAAGAATTAAAAATAATTGTCTATTACTTTTAAGAAATTATTTACTTGATCACAGATAATGCACAAGAAATGATGTAAATTTAAAGTGAGTCAGAATCTGTGAGATGTGAGGATTCACAAGGAACAGTTATTGGTCCGTTATTGTAATTATTTTATTTTAATGACCTATGTAATATTAGTATCCCGGGAAACCTGTTCTCATATGCTGATGATGCTGCAATCATAGTCTATGATAAATCCTGAAACAAATTCTCTGAAAATTAGTGCAAACCTATTTCCAAACCATAGCTTTTACAAAACCTTCTTACTCTGAATTGTGAATAAACTGTTCATATTCCATACTTTCATGCTTGTAGCCATGGTTCATGCTCTTACTGATGAATTTCATTTAAATACTTAGGAATTATAATAGACTAGCTTTTGCCCCCGGCTTCGTATTCGGGGGGTTTCCACTCCGCCAAACACAAACGAAAAAATATCTTCCACCTTCCCTATCCCCACCCCACTCCCCCCTCCCCCTGCCACCCTCTCCCCGTACCCCCGCTCTCACTCCTTCCCCTTCCCCTTACCCCCCTCTCCACTCCTTTCCATCACCTCACCATTCCCCCTCACCTCTTAAACCCCACCCCCTCCTCACTCTTCCCCACCACCCCTCACTGCCCCCGCCATACCCGTCACATTCATTCTTCAAATAGCTTGCGTGCCACCTCTTGCAGTTTTGTTATACAAATTTCATAATGCTAGAGCTCTGAGCTATATAGCCTATACGTTATTCTGATGTATGAGCTATATTATTGTAAAGTTTCATTAAAATCCATTTAGTAGTTTTTGCGTGAAAGAGAAACAAACAAACATACATCCATACAAACTTTCGCCTTTATAATATTAGTAGGAAAGTCAACTCAAATTGACAAATCACATAGAAGCTTGTAAGTAAACTTAGGTATTTAACCTTTAAACTTTTAAAATAGTTGACATCAAAAGAATACTCTCAGTACCGCCCTGATGTAAGACCACCGTTCAGAATTGAAATGTTGCTTGAAATTACTATAGCAGTGTTCAGCAGATCTGAATAGCCAGATTCTTTCCCACCCCTTTCTTCCCAATTTCATTTCACTCCCCACTACCTTTAGTCTCATAACATACCCCAATTGGGGAGCAGTTGAGACTCTTGTGCGGTATTCACATTAAAAAGCTGTTAGGGAGCCATTTACCAATTTTTTTCCCTGGTTCCCCGATTGAGGTAGATTGAGGTGTGGTTGAAGTGAAGGGATTGGATATGAATGATTAAATTGAGGAAGATATTATGTGGTGTGGTTAGCTAACCAACAAGCAGTAACCGACAAGACCACCATCTTGAACCGTAACCGGAACGTCAACACCGTTACTCGTTGACGGCATAAGTTTGACAACTGTTATTTCCAACGGCTAGTTATATTTTGACACAGTACTGATCCAAGTTGCGCCGCGCTCTCGTTAGAGAATCATTTGTTACCGTCATAAAACAATGTCAAACCGAAAGGATTATTTTCCGGCAGAGTGAATGTATCTTGCGCGGAGAGAACACATGTGGAAAATACTTAGATTGCATTATAGGCGACTGGAGAGGCAGCAAAAACAGGACCCCAATGTAGCCGCGTTGCCCGTTTAAAATAAATTAGGTGTGTTTGAAAACTTTCCCAGCATAAAAATTATAGTAGATATTTTTTCCATTTTAAATTAAAAAAATTATAATAGAATAATAATAAATAACTCTTTTAACACAGACAATTAAAACTACGTAGTAGATGAGTACCTATGTATAACAATAATTTGACCGAGTGCTTTTTTAATTAGACCGTTTTAAATTTTGTCTGCTTGTAAATTTGTTTGTACGTTCCGGTTCCGGTCAAAGATGCTGGCAGTTTTAATGGTTCATAAATACATATTTTTTCAACCCTGAAATCTTCGTGTTTATTTGGATGTTTTTTTCTAATATAATGGCATCTAACTTCCCGAAGAAGGTTTGAAAAAATGATTATTATTTATTTATTTATTTCAAAACATACGGCACAACATGTGCCATTGACATAATTATATTTATACATATTATAATACAATAACATAAGAAAGTGACATATAAATGTAAAGTTAAATATAAAAACAAAGGGTAAAAGAAAGGAGTTAAGGTAATGAGTAGTAAATAGAATTATGATGTATAAAATGAAAGTATAAAGTAAAAGTGTAAACTATAAAATATAAAGTATAATGTAAAAGTAAAAAGTTAAGATAAAAAGTTGAACGGCAGGAAATAATATAAACTATAAGTTACCTTTGTAAATAATATAAAGTACAAAAGTTATAAATATAAAAAAAGTATGACAAGTAAACAGTAAGAAATGCTCTTAGGAGCCAAATATTGAAGATAACCAAAATTTAAAAAAAAAAATATAATAAATAAAAGGAAGGTATTACGGAGTATACAAAGCAATATGAAAAATAGGTACCTATGATATGTTTCTAAGCCATAGGTATTAGAGTGCATACTGGTAGGACATAATATTATGGTTACATGATTATACTTATTATTTATTATGTAGTACTAGCAGATAAATTTTGTCTAATGCATCTTTTGTATGATGACAGACTTTCGGAATGATCGATATGAGCAAATTCATTACCTAAAGTGTGTAAACGATGTATTATTGAATTTTGTTCTGCATTACTAAGAGTGTTGTTGCAATAATAAGGTGTTTTGAGTCGAGTTGTTCTACTAGGTACATGATAATTTATTAACGATACCAATTCAGGGGAGTCAAACCAGTTATTGTTTATTTTAAATAAAAAAATAAGATCATTGAGTATTCTTCTATCTTTTAACGATAAGAGTCGCATTTTTTGTAATAGAGAATCATAGTTTATGTCATCCGCGGGAATTCCTAATTTGAAATTAATTGATCGGAGAAATTTGCGTTGGATTTTTTCAATGGAGTTTGCGTGGCTTTTGTATAGAGGGTTCCATATGGGGGAATTATATTCCAAATGACTCCTAACCAGAGTTGTATATAGTAATTTAAATGTATGAATGTTTTTGAAATCTTTACATAGTCTTAGAATGAAACCCAGCATTTTCATAGCTTTATTAGTAATGATATCAATGTGGTTGATAAATAGTAGTTTAGTGTCGAAGGTTATTCCGAGGTCCCTTATTACAGGTACTGACATTAAACTGTGATTGTTAAGTGAATAACTGTATTTGATGGGGTTTTTTATTCTAAAGAAACTCATGATTTGACATTTTTTAATGTTAAGTGTAAGTTTGTTAATGGTACACCATTCTGCGAATTTTACAAAATTGGATTGAAGGGACAAGCAGTCGTATATATTTTTAATGATTTTATAAATTTTCATGTCATCAGCAAATAATAATATGTTAACATCAGAGAATATGGAAGTGACATCGTTTATAAATAGTATAAACAATATTGGACCAAGGTGCGAACCCTGAGGCACACCACTAGTTGCTTCAAATTCGTAAGACAAGTGTTCTTTAATAGAGACAGTTAGTACACGTTTTGATAAATAATTCCTAATCCAGCATAATAATTATCAATAAGATAGTGACGTTTCTTGGGAAAAATTGTATATTTACTTATTTTTTTACCATAGCTCCACACAGGATGCCCTGAGGAAAAAATCCCTCAAGAAGTCGTCTTTGGGGATGCTGTGTGGAGGGAATTATAGATGAAAGGAAGGAAAGGAAGTTCTGGGAAGGGAAAAGGTACAAGGGGAGGGTAGGAATCTGGGTGTCAATGTATCCAGGAATGACGGACGTGTGAATCAATCCCTCCCACTGCGGTGTAAGGCAATGGGTCGAGAGTCCGGCTAGAAAGGTCTAGGTTAGGTTTCCCTCAACCAGCCTCTCCCGATCCGTTTCGCCACGCAGTAGGTGGGCTAACGGATTCTCCACCAAGATCTTGACAAACCTCATCCCATGGAATCCATCACCCCTAGTGACAAAGCTCACATATTGAAATTTAACAAAAAAATATTGCCTAAAATATGTGGTTTGTAATTAAGTAGGAAGGCAATTAAGTAAATAATTACAAATCTGATGATTTCAGAGGAAATTTTGGTTTTTTATTTAAAGCCAAAATTCGAAACATACTATGGAAGTGAGGTCTACTGTTCACAGAACTACTACTGAGACATATGTTGAAAGTGAACCTACAAAGATGCCTGCCTCTGTGTGGGTAAATAAAAACAAAGTTTTCTACAAAGGGGATAAAACAAAAACAAAAAATCAACTAAGCATCAAAAATAAGAGAAGGAAATCATACCACAATTTAAACAGGTTGAAGACATACATTAATAATACATTTTGAAAATACCTCTATATGTACAATTGAACTATAGTAGATACCTAAATTTAGTTAAATATTAAGCATAGCTAAAGCCTGTATTATTTGTTAACATTGAACGTAGCTAAATCCTGCATTGTATTATCAGATAGGTGTATTGAAAGTTGTAAGTCTAGAGTAGAGTATAGAGCAAGGCACACGTATTTATTTCTTCCACTATGTATTTTTTGTAATAGAATTAGGAATTGTACGTTCATCTCATTGTTTTATTAATGAGAATATTGCACAAGAGTCCCAACTGCCCCCAACCATTTGAAGCTAGTAAGAGTATGTCAACCCCAATCGAAGTTATATCGTGAAGCAGGAGGTAGTGAAAAGGGGAAGGAGTTGGGGAAGAAGGTGTGGAAGTACCTGGCTTTCTGATCTGGTCACCAAACACGGCTGTAGCCATTTCAAGGAACGTTTCATTTCTGAATTGTGGTTTTGCACCAGGGCAATACTAAGAGTATTTTCCAATCTGGAACGTGCAGAATATGATCATATATATATATATTTATATATATTTTTTTATTTTTTATTTTATTTTTTTATATTTTTTTTATATATATTTATATTTTTTTTTTAGCAGTACTAAAAAAGTCAGTAGCAGTAAATACTTAAACTTGTCAAATTAATATTTGACAAGTTTAAGTATTTCCCCAATAAATGTAGTCATAATTTGTCTCGACGCCACCTAGCGAGGGATTTAACATTTACAATGTCTCTCTCGCAAAAATAAAGTTGGTTGTTTTCAGGTGGAAAAAATATAATAAGCAGTAATTGTTGAATGAATCACTAGTATATATTGAATTATTTGGCGGGTATTTGATAAGCCCCCATAGCTCAGTGGTCAAGAGCAGCTGACAGGCAATCAGAAGGACACGGGTTCAAGTCCCGTTGGCGGCAAGTACCTTTTCTCGGAAGATTTTTCAATGTTGATGAGTGTTTCAGGCTGATAATTATTGCTTATAATAATTATTATGTTACACTTGTATTTAATATAGATCGTCCATTACTTAGAATTTATAAAATCGAACTGAAATGCATTCTCATTAAACGATTTTAATTTATAATAAGCACTGCAGACTTTAATTAGTAACTCACACAATAGGCCACTTACATCACTTTTTTTTTAATTTCCGGTTTAGGCAAATATTCTAAGATATTCTGTTTTTATCGTATTTTTGAAACCCTGGAGATTTATTGAAAATTTCACTCTGAAAAATCAGACCATTTTTTATAAACCGGAAAGACGGGACATAATTTTATAGGTGCGAAAAAACGATATTTACTTAGCCGAAAATCATTTAAAAAAAAAGAACGTTTTCCACACGAATGGCAGAGGAGAATAACGTGGCATACCAAAAATATTACATCTCATAAATATTTTCATCCTTGATCCATCTAATCATACACCATTATAATATACAACGTCTATATTAATAAATCCAATGTAATATACTTGTACTCCTAAATTATAATAATAAGAATATTATAAAATTTGATTTTGATAAAATCAGTATTATACCTCTAAAATACATACCGTAATAAAAGTAAATTAAACGTAATTTGTTGACTCTCTCTTTCTACATCAGTTGATAGACGCTCAACGTATTTATGTTTTGTTTACTTTTCCTTGGTTCAATTTTTCCCTTGCAAACTGCAATAAAGTTAACATTAATTTTCACTAGTAAAATAAGCGTCTTTTATATGCATGACCTCTAAATCCTTATCTCCACTATCCTGCGATGGAGTTCTACCTGCTCTGAGAAGACAGTGGTCGGATGACAAAAGGTATAGGTACTACCTACACAAAATTATATTACCTTACAAAAATTCATTTCAACATCTAAAATATACGGGGTTCTCTTCATAACATCTGTCAAAAATTCAAACCAAATGATAAGTTCGCAGAGAACAAACAATAAATCGAGTGAACGAATTAAAAAATTCGCCTGAAATCAAAGTGATGTCATATAAAAAAAATAAATCAGTGTGGCATATTACAAAACTAATAGGAACATTTTCGGAGACGTGACATTTTCATGTAGTGACGTCACTAGCCCAAATAATGGATTTATTTATTAAAAAAAAACTGTACATTTCTAAAAACATTTTCGTAATCTTAGTAAAAAGATCTATCCACACGATTTTTCCCAAGTCGTTATGAAATCCATGCAAGTGGCCTATTGAGCAAAAGGAAGAAATCCAACTCAATTATTGTTATTCACAAATTTTAGAACCAACTCTATACCTATTTACAAATTTCTACTATATCTATAATCTTTATTTAGTTTCTATTCTTCTGCATTCTAAGGATTAATGACCATCTTGTTATTAAATTTTTGTTCATATTTGTATTGTACGTTCAAAGTTATTATTTAGGTATCTTAAGTAATGAAAATTTTCTCTTTTCTTACTAACTACTTCTTAATTTTTTAGGCGGGTATGGGTACCGCCGCCGTGGGAACCATTTAGGGGGCATACCTTAACTACGCGAGCAGTTTATCTTCCAATCTAGACCCCCCCCTTTGGAGAGATATATTTGGGCCACTTTGTATATTATTTTCAAGTAACGTGAGATTTTGCTGGACCCCCCCCATTTGAGCTCACATAATTAATGTATGCCCCCTTATTGGATGAACAACACCTCTGCCACAGGTCACCCCAAGTGATTCGCCACGTTTGGTGACCTAGCAAGGGTGCCCGGGTTCTTGGGGTAATGTTTGTCCAAGTCTTGATAGCGGGTGCGTCGACCCACCTTCTGCGTGGAGGGCCGGGTTGGGAGATGCTGGTTGAGAGAGATCCTTTACAACTGGTTACCGGTGTCCGGGCCGCTCGGTAGTACAGAGGCCCAACCCTCAGGCTCACGATTGAGGGAGGGCTGCCCATTAAGAGCCTAGCAGGACAATCGGTTTTATCGAAATTTGCTAAAATAGTTTAATTGTTTGTCGCTTGTGTCGCCCTCATCGCTTTTTAACTCAATTCTATCAAAATTTATTGTAAATGGTTACTAAAAATGGATTTGATAATAGTATCCGCTCGTAAAAATCCGAAGTTACACGATCATTCCCGATAACAAATTAAATATTGGCATATTATATCTTGGCCGGTCGTTTCGAACGTTGGATTTCTATTTTTCCCCATAACGTTGGAAAATTTCCCTTAAGATTCCCTATTTCGAAGAAAATTATTTAAAAAAATATTATTTGAACAACTTTTTAAAAACTGTCGTAAATTCACTATGCAACTGGTATGGTTTTAGAAGCAAATCGTGAGTTGTTTATTGGTTCAATCTATATATATATTTTTTTATTTAAAAAATATAAACTACAAAAAGTTATAGAAGTTCTATAAAAATCTGTATATTCTAAATACGAAAAATATTTGCGACATATTGATTTCTTTTACATGAGAATCGATATTCCCAAATTTTACAAGCAAACTAAATTTTCCAAAAATACGGGATTTTTTTCGGCTAACTGTCAACACCCAAGAAGAACACCTGCATTGTGACAACAAGTCTTCGCGATGGATGCCTGCGCCCGCCAGTTGAATAATCCCCAGGGCGTCCTAACACACGGAAATATAAAACACCATTGAAAAATATATTTGTTTATTTAAAAGTTTAGGTTTTAACATTAATTAGTCGTTATGTATTATTATTAACATTGTTATTATTTCCTATGAAATAAAGGTATTCTCCTGTGAAAGCTGATGTATAAAAATGACTTATTATATCACACTGTCATCATCACTATCATCCTAAGGAATGCTGTGTGGAGGGTTTTTTAAGGATTTTAAAAAGTTTTTTTAAAATATGGAGACTGCGATTGTCGCTGCCTTTGTACCGGTTCGTGACCGGAGGGGACCCAGCAGCAGCGTTTGCTCTCCAGCCGGACTCTCTACGCCCCTCGTCTTGCACCGCAGTGGTGGTTTGGATTCACACTTCCCCACCTTCCACTTCCCACCTCCTTCCCCACCCCACTACCTTCAACCTCATAACATACTCTAATTGGGGATGCCATAGTCTCACTGGCTCTAGACGGCAGCTAAGACTTTTGTGAGGTATTCATATATAAAAAAAAAACTGTAATGGCGCTACTCTCTAATTTTAGCACGAGACATCATTTCTAAATTGCGTTGGACAGTTTTGTTAATAAAAATAAAACATTGTAATTTGCACTAAACAATATGTATTTTCAATTGCAAATGTACCTAATATGTATGTATGTATACAGCAATGAATAAATAAATATTTATGCGTTTACAGAAATTCGAAAACATAATTATTAGAGGAATAACATTTCTCAATTATTTATGACTGTTCAGAATGCTGAATATTTCAAACACAAAAAAAATATATTGATGAACAATTATAATGTTATCTTAATCAAAATAAGTTCTCCTTACTAATCCATGAATTCAAATAACCCATAACATATTCAATTTGCTCTCATCTCCTAAGACAAACTAAAGGAAAACGCAAAAATGAACTCATATTACAATAATAAATAATGCTATCAGTCTTCTCCATTCTCTTTTCGTTTTATCAATGGTTCTGATTATCATGACATTATCATTAATATGTAAAATACATAAATTATTTCTACAATTCTCAAAATATCCTACTTTAAATACACACAGCCTTACTAAAAAAAAACCACAGCACGCCAGATAACCCGTGTTATTGCAGCAACATGAATAAAACAAAAATACACTAAAACACGATAACATAACTAATAAGATTTGGTCTTAAAACGTATTGTAAATCCGGCAACAATGCATATTTAAGTACTAAATTGTTTGTTTTCCTTCATAACCGCTAGGTGGCGTGGCGGCGCAGCGCCTGCGCATTCGTTGTTCGCGCTCGAAAAAGACGCTGGAAGCGCGAAATGATTTCTGTGTGTGCGAAATGATTTTTGTGTGTGCAATATTACTTATGTGATGGTTAATTTCTATTAATATGAATAATTTACTCTTATATTTATATCATTGATATATTTACCGTGTTTTTTGTGGTTTTTCATAAGTTTTAGTCAAGTTATAAAACAATAATCGTACTTTGAAAATTGAAGTGACAAAAACTATTTTATATGATACATGAGAATTCAAATTTATATTTAAAGGTTTTATTTTACGATAATTTTATGAAAGTGGTGCTTTTTTTAAATAATAATATCTAATACATGTGTGCCTAAATGCATGAAAGAAATTTACGTCTTTAGAGATGCAAGAAATCTGATATAAAAGACGGTATAATTTTTAGGTTAGTTTTTTAGCAATAAAAAAAACATTGAAATTTTTTATTATTTTTTTACTGTATGCACGAGGAAAAAGTGAGGTGATAGTTTCCTTCCAAATTTATTACATAAAAGGACTGTGTTTTTTAAATTTTGTTTTTTTTTTTTTAATTTCTCTACATTTTAGTCAAAAAATTTTTGGTAAGAAATTTTTTTCCATTTATTTCCGAGTTTGAATCAATATGTCAGTTTTTGAAAACTAAACTGTATTTCAAATATACAAATCTAAAAGGTAATTTTATCTAGTTTTCATAAATGGTATTTGTTTTTACGACACCTTCAAAAATAAGAAATATATAGAACATTCAAAATACTATGGAAAAATTACAAATATCGTTCGGACATCAATGGTTAAAACAGGGATAAACTACCCTCTTACGCCGTGGAAACCATGTGTATTTCTTTCTATGAACAAATTTTTAATTATTAATGTTTTCACATCCGCGGCCGTTTGTCAATTGAATAAAATTTTCACTGGGTTTTTTAGTAAGGCTGTAAGTATTTTATGTAGGCATTATATACTCGTATATATCGATCACGGAAATTTGAAATGTTGTGAAGGACAAAATGTTAATTGTTCAGGAGAGCGAAAAGAAAGATTTAAATTTTTTCAAAAAATTACATTTCCTGTTTTTGTAGGCGTTTTATCATGAATGTTTTTATAAAATAACATTGAATAGTTCTTTCAGATAATTACATTTCTATAATAACAGTGTTGAATTTATTTTTAATTTTTCAGAAACAAAATCCTCTAATGCACGTCGTAAAAGATGCCCTTACTCTCCAGCCGGACTCTCTCAACTCATCGCTTTACGAGTATACGGCAATGGGAGGGATGGATTCATACATCCGTTACTCCTAGATACATTAACCCTTAGATTCCTACCCACCCCTCATACCTTTTCTCTCTCAGGACTTCATCTCCTTCCTTTCCCTAAACAGTCTCTCCACACAGCAAACCCAAAGATGACATGACATAGGCCCTGAGGGAAATTGCTTTCCTCAGGGCCTCCTGTGAGGAGCTAATGTAAAAAAATGGATAAGCAGTAGATGGCAGAGCGAAACCTATTTAAAGCGTGCCACTAAACGAAGTCGTTTTTTATTCGGCGGAATTAAAGAAAATGAAAAAAGATTTCATTTCATAAAAGTATTTGGCTTTTTTGAATATTTGTGAAATTGCTATTTTCAGTGAAATTGCTATTTTCACTTTAGACAGCATAAATAGAGATATTCTCAACAACCATTTAATACATGTAACCAAAAAGGTGTGCACATAAAACAAATAAACTCATTTTAATACGCCAGTAATGGAAATAACGGATAGTTCACACTGTGGAAATACACTTCTAAAGTAAGTAGATATTCTTTGGTCGTTTTCCATTATCCGAAAACACGTTTAAACTGAACCAATATTTGAGCTCAGTACCGATACCATTGCGGGGTAAATTCGATCCCCTAACGCATGGGGTATAAATCCATTAGGAGTCCAGAACGACCCAATACTATTTACAATACCCCGCGTGGATACCAAAAATAATAACAAGATATTTAGTTGCCACATTTCGTTGGAGATAAAATGTTAAATAATCTCCATTCGCAGTTATTCGCAAGTTTGCAATCATATCTTAAACCTGCGGGTACTTTAAATGACATTTTATCCATAGTTAGATACTGGGTTATTTTCTACATTGTAGTTTTAGGGACCGTTTCGAATTAGTACATGTTCTTTGTTTCAACAACCGTTCCTAAAATATCGCGTGTTGACACACTTATTATAAATCAAGTATATTTAGTTATTGTTTTATTTTAGGGAAATCACTTTTAAACAAAAGAAATTTATATGTAATTCACCTAACTGAGAAATCACTTAATTTATCATTAAATTTGATGCAGTTTGGTACACATTAATTAATACATTTTTAATAGAGTTTTTAGATTTATTTTCATTACAATAGAAGATATCCACATCTGAGAGAATGTTATACTGGCATTTTGATTTGAATTTGTCTCACATCGTTTTTCTTTAAAAAGATTACAAAACAATTATGTTTAATAATTAAGTCATTTATGTTGTTTACGATTTTATAAAGCAACATCGCAAAAAGTCTACGTTCACTCAATGTATCAATTTTGAAATTTTTTGCTTCATCCACATAATTATTAAATCGATTTTACGATTTGTAATAAATGTATTTTTTATGATTATTTCCTGAATTGGTTTAATTTTTGATTAATTGAAGACAATATAGGGAAACTCGATCGAAAATGTGGAGACAGAAAAATCAGAAAAAGAAATTGGCACCTCACATGTATGGCAAGTGCTCTACCAAGACACCTTAGCTCAGTTGGTAGAGTCCTGGGTTCGAGTCCCAGAGGTGCCAATATCTTTTTCTGTCTCCACATATTCGATTGAGTTTCGATAATTTTGTCTTCATTTAATTAAATATTATAATTTGAGATTTTACTCACAAAAATATATATATTTTTTTTAAATTTTGTTTGTATGCAATGCATAAAATAGAGATCACAGAGTTGCCACAAACTCTAGATGGCTTCCTACATGTGCAAAGTGTGGTTGTTTGATAATAACAATGATTGTGAATTCTTTTGTATTTCTATGAAACCAAGCATTTTAACTACTTTGTTTGTTATTTGATTGATATGAAATTTTTATTGTAACTTACTATCGAGAATCACAACAAGACCGCGAAAATTGGAGCTAGTTACAATTTTGTTTTTATGTAATATTATTATTTAATATATTCGCACCAGATTTAAATGTCCGGGTTAAATTTTCCCCACAGGAAAAACTAAACCCTTTCACACACTTCCCCAAATGATCATCTAGTCAAATCACGCTATGCAATTGTACTATATAAGTATTATAAATACAAAACAATACAAGAACAACATGTCAACCTACCAGAGACCAAATGGGAAAATAAACCACTGACTCCAGATATTTTCATATCAGAGGGTTCGGCTCTGTGGAATTCCTAATCCGACCTATAAATCCTACTGATCCCTCAATATAAATATTTAAAAAATCTTTTGTAATCCTACATGCATTTAAAATGACTGATTTTTGCATTTTTATATATAAATTCTTTGATAAATCTAATATGCCTAATTATTATTTATTATTATTTTTTTTTTTTATTTTTAAATTTTTTTTTTAATGATAATGATATATCATTTCTTGGGAACACGACGTGGTGACACTTTGAACCGTTGAAAAATAACTGTTTTTTATAATAATACATAGCTACGTTATCCTGTAATTTGTTGCAATCATTTAGGTTATTTATGGGTTTGTATAGCTTGGGGGAGTGTGATGAGATTTCTTCGAAATCAGATTAAAATCCCTTTGTTGCTACCGCTTGTTATCTATTAAAAATATATGAAGTTTCCCAACAAAACAAGTTAGTACGTACACCATTAGACCTAAGTGTTTTTATGCATTATTTTGGAAATATTAGTCGGTACATAGAACGTCTATTTGAATGTGGTTGTTCATGTGATTAACAATAAAATTGAAGAATAAAACATGTGATTGCTTTTTACACTTCTACTTTATATATGAAGCCATGTTTCGCGATCTTGTTGTGATTCTCGATAGTAAGTTACAATTCACCTCTTCCTAACACTCGATAAATGCTGGCGTCCCGCAGGGATCGGTTCTGTCTCCGACTTTGTTTTTGTTGCACATCAACGACCTTTTGTCATGTGCACCAATTCACTGTTATGCGGATGACAGTACAGTTCATGATAGCTTATTGTTTGACAAGCCCCCAAAGGGCTCACAAACTCCAACAGCTCATAGGGCTTTGAAGCAAAGAATGGACGGTTACCTCGAGAGTGTTTTCTCTTGGGGTAAAAATTATCTCGTTGAATTTAATGTTTCAAAGACCCAATCTTGTCTGATTACGTCTAAAAGGGATCGAAATGAAAATCTAGTCTCTTTCAACGGAAGCAATCTTCCGAACAGGCCCTCCATTGATATGCTTGGTGTAACCCTAAGTGACCAGCTCAGGTATGGGGGCTCCATCGAAGCTAGAGTAAAGTTAGCCTCCCAAAAGCTGGGCGTACTGTACAGGGCCCGCAGATACTTTAATAGTACACAACTGCTAACCTTGTACAAATCACAAGTACGCTCCACGGTTGAATTTGGCAGCCATCTCTGGTCTGGAGCTCCAAAATACCTGAAAAATATCCTCGACTCTGTGCAGAAACGGGCGGTCCGTTTGATAGATTCTCCCATCTTAACAGACGGATTGCAATCTTTAGAGCACAGGCGTCGGGTGGGAATGCTATCCTTGTTCTACCGGTATTACAATGGAAGATGCTCCGAGGAACTAGCATCATTGATCCCTTCGGCACCGGTGCATAGTCGGGAAACACGCCAAACGCGTGCCCAACATTTGTACACGGTTGACATTTGTCACATGAGAACGGGTGGTTTCTTCGACTCGTTCTTGTGTTCCCGGCCTCTGTGTTTCCTCCTTCCTACAACATGGGTCTCTTCAAGACCAATGTTCATTCCTTCCTCTCCTCAAAAAGACCCTCCACACAGCATCCCAGATGACATAGGCCCTGAGGGAAATTATTTTCCTCAGGGCCTCCTGTGTAGAGTTAATGTAAAAAAAAAATAAATAAATAAAAATTTCATTTATAGACTAGCTTTTCCCGCGTATTAGGGGGATTCCCACTCCGCCTCCTCCACCTTCCCTCTCCCCACTCAACTCCTCTTACCCCCCCCCCCTCCACGTCCCCTCACCCTCCCCCTCCCCCTACCCCTCCCCCCACCCCTCACCACACCCTCTACCCCTCCACCCTCCACCTCCCCCCCACTCTCCTCCACCCCCCCTTGCCCGTTCCCCTTCCTTCCCTTCCCCCTACCCCACCCTATTCCCCCTCCCCTTCTCCCCTTCCCCATAACCCTCCTTCTCCCCCCTCCCCCCTCCCGCATTCCACACATTCATTCCCGGTACATTCCGTTTTCAAACTGCTCGCGTACCACCTATTACAATTTTTTATAAGTACAAATTTCATAACGCCAGAGCTCAACAGTAGTTTTATATAAAATGAAGAACAAAAAAAATGATCCAATTTGGTGCAATCGTTAGGAAGTTATGCGCATACATACATTTCAGCGATTCATTTATGGAGATAGATATTAAGTAGGTCGCCAAATAAGCACTCTTTTTAGGGTCTATTGCCTAATTCAATAAAAAAGACATCGTTTCCAAGGCAACAATATTTGCTTTTCTTCTGACGTTTGCAATAAGTCGATTTTGCTAGGGACAGAAAACGTATGATAAATAATTTCCTAACGCCAAAGCTTAATCATAACGCCAGAGTTTACCAATATATATAGCGTATAGTACTGGCTAATAATGTAGCTTTCTATTAGTGAAAGAATTTTTCCAGTCCATTCGTTAGTTTTTGCGTGAAAGAGTAACAAACATAATCCATACATCCATACAAGCTTTATAATATTAATAGGATAATGCAGAGAGGTTTGCAAGTGCTCCAGCGCAATTAACAATGAAATAAGATGGAAAATCATCACATTCTGCGGTCGTGTTTATATCAAGTGCCTTTATTTCTCATAATGTTTGATTTGCCTTTATTTCTCCTTTGTTTGATATACCTGGTATTACTGACGTGGGAAAATTGTTTTCAGGGATGCAAACAGATTGAAAATATTCATGGTATATAAAACGTAATTTAAACGTATTTTCACGTAAACTTGTATACAATTACATTTCTCGTCTTATCTTATGTCTAAAAATCTCCATTCTTAGATCTTTGGAGGTTTGCAAAATTAGTAGTGATAATTTCTTCTTTCAATAACTGTTCCTAAAATGTTTAGTGTGAACAAACCTATTTTACGTATATCGTAGTTCAAGGAGAGCCTACCTTGCTTTAATTTATCCCTTTAGGCTTGAGGTTACAGAAAATACTTACATGTTTGAGTTGAGAAAATATCCTGTCACGAGGGGAAAAGAGATGTATATTATTCTATCCAGACGTTTTCCTTTCCCCTTTTACTTTCTTTGTAATAAATAATGACTGGAGTGAAAAGAAAAACAAAATCGTATAATTCGAGGATGAAACCCTAATTTATGAGAAAGTTATGGCTTTACGTTAGGCTCTCAAAATATCACTAGTAAAATTAAATTGTTTGTATTTGATATTGTAAGGATTTATGTTTAAAATTAATGTTTTAGATTCATAAAAAAAACTGAAGTTTACAGTTTTTAAATAGAATAACTTTATTGTTTGAACGATTAATATTGTCAGAAAATATTAATTACTAGCTTTTTCCCGCGGCTTCGCTCGCATGGTGTAAGGGGGGTTTCCACTCCGCCTCATCCACCTCCCCCCCTCCCTACCCCTCTCACCGCCTTCCCTCCCCCCTCTCATCCTCCCACCCTCCTCCACCCCCATCCCCCCATCCCCCCATCCCCCCATCCCCCCATCCCCCCATCCCCCCATCCCCCCATCCCCCCATCCCCCCATCCCCCCATCCCCCCATCCCCCCCTCCCCCCATCCCCCCATCCCCCCACCCCCCCATCCCCCCATCCCCCCATCCCCCCATCCCCAAACATTGTCAAATAACTTGTTTAAACTTTTTGTCTGGTGCCAAGAGAACTATCTACGGCTAAATATAAGTAAATGTCTAATTATGAGATTTCATAAAATAAAAAATCCAATAATTTACGAATACTCCATAAATAATGTAATGCTAACAGCTGTAACCGAGGTAAATGATTTGGGTGTAAACTTTGATCATAAACTGAATTTTATAAACCATATTTAAATTACATCAAATAAAGCTTTGCAAATGTTGGAATTTGTAATAAGAATTGGCAGTCAATTTAAAAATATTCAAACCTATAAAAATTTGTACATGTCTTTGGTTAGGAGTCAAATTGAGTACAACTCTACAGTATGGGCACCTAGTTACGCTAGTCATTCGCTCACGATAGAAAGAATCCAAAATAAATTCTTAAGATTTATTAATTTTAGAATGGGTATTACAAGGGATTGTGTCAACTATGATTACCTACTATGCCAACTCGATTTATTAAAATTATCTGAACGTAGAATAGTTAATGACATAACATGTTTATATAAAATCATAAATTCAATAATTGACAGCCATGAACTATTATACTTGATTTCATTTCATATACCTCACAAACCAACATCGAGGCAAAATCTATCGTTCTATTGTGATAACTCTAACACAGAATCACAGCTGTATACCCCCGCTCGCCGCATACAAAATTTGGGTAATGACTATAAAGATGTTGTTGACATATTCAACACACCATTCACCAAATATAAACAAGTCATTACCCAATTTATATTGAAAAGAAGAACATCAAATTTAATTTAACTAACCGAACAAACTACGTAGCTCAGCATCGACTTTCGAGACCTTACCAATGTATTGTAATTTTCCAATTATTACATTTTTCCATCTTGCATGGCGAAGTATTTAGTTTCGATGTTATTTCGTTTTTTACTTTTTTTTGGTTTAGATGTTGTTTTTGATTTTGTCTTCTATTTTGTTTTTGATTTTGCTTTTTTTTTGCTTTGATTCTGTTGTGCTTAACTTAGATGTTTTTTGTAATAAATAAAAAAAAATAACGTGTAAAAAGCCCAGCCGGGCGGGAAATTAATAATAAACAAATATTTTACTATAGATTCTTAACTAGGTACTTACTTCAGATATCTTTACTATCAGACTGAAGAGAGATAGCTTTTAAATGTATGATTTTATTAAAAATTATTTATTTTTTTAAAACCAAAACTATTATTAAATATTTAACTGACAGCCCTGAAACAGTTAGCTAATTAGCAATACCTAATTAATAATTTTAAATAAAGATAACTTTGAAGGTAACAATAAACTCGATGCAAATTTACTCTATTTATTGCTTATAAATACTGTTGACAACTTTTTGACAAGTCCCCTTTGTCTAGGTACTTCTTTTTTATTCTAAATAATCCTATCTAAATTTTACGTTCTCTGTTATTATAACATTGATATTATTTTTTTAGTATAGTAACAGTAGTTTAGTAACACATAATAGTATCCTTTACCTAAATACTTGCTACTTTGTTAAATGTTCATTTCTACTTTGTTATTATTGATAATCTCCTGTGTACCACTGTATACTTATAATATCATGTACTCACTTCAGTGTAAAAGCCATGCTATGGCGTTGAAATAAATAAATATTCAATCCCAGTGCATTCAGTTTTTAAACAGCCGGCGTGCCACCTTTTACAATTTTTATTCAAATTTCCATTTTTCATGTATATTAAATTTGGTAGCTAACATAGGTACCTATTTAAAATATCTAAAATTCTTGATTCGATTCAAACTATTAGGAGAGTACCTACTTTAAATAAATTTATCAACTTAAAGATTAAAAAAAATAGAATCCTGATTTCACATTGTTTTGCAAAATGTCATTCTCAAACACGCGAACTGTCAAACGTGCGATAGTCGTTATGTTTTCTGAAATTATCCAATTTTCTGCACAATTTTCTTAATTTTTCTCTCCGTATGAATGATCATCGTACTTCAAGGAATATTCTAAAAAAAGAATTAGTGAAATCGGTTCAGCTGCTCTCGAGATTTGCGCTTAGCAACGCACTCAGCGATTCATTTTTATATATAAGATATGTTTTAATACACCAGGGCTAAAATTATCTTCATTTTATTATTCTAAATGCTTAGCCTTAATTGCCTTTCTCTAGGCCATTTACAAAATAGCCCGTCGTATTAAAAACACAATTTGAATTACGGGTTTGATTAATGAAACATGCAAATGGAGGGTATTAGAAAACGCTCAACGTTCCGTTGTTTCAGGAAAAATATGCCGGAAGGCCACGACATTTCAGGAATGATAATCTAATTTCAAAATAATAAATACGTGTCGATTGCTATATTAAACGCTAATCTATTTCGAAGACATTAATGTGTTGAAATATTACAAATACGCATATTAAGTATAGTGTACCATTTTACCATTACTCTACGACATACATTAGACTTTATATACACGGGGTAGCAACGCTCACAAAAGAAGACATCGAAAACATAAATAACTTTGCCCATAAATCAATCTATACTCCCGTGGAAAAGTGTGATCAAAGGTTTTGATTTACAAAGACCGCTTGAAAAGGGACCAGAATCGACTTAAATATTGCTGACTTTTCAGAGGTTGTATAGAATTTAGAATCCTTGCCAGGCATTGCCTACTTAGTAGCCCATACTTAACTGTTTCGCGACCAGATACTTTTATTTCTTGGAAATATTTCAAGGAATAAATGTAATAAAATATATAATAATGGTTTTGTGTTGTTGTCAGGTTTGAAAGTTTGGCAATTGAAGATTTCTCCGTAAACATTCATTTTAAGTTTTATTTCTGAGCTATGGGATACTTATGTAACAAAAGTTAAGTCGTTACAGAAAACTTTATTGAACTGCGAACATAGTACAATATTATGAAGTTGCATTTCGAGTGTTATTATGCAAGTTCTGTACCTACAGGTTTAAACCAATATAAGCTTTTGAAGGGTCTCTAGAAAAGAGATTTTAACAAGAAAAAAGCATTTCGAAAATGATTTGGGGAAATCCTTTGTTTCTCTTATCTGTGGGGGAAATAGTATCTATGGTACAGTAATACGATTTGGGAGGCTTGTACGGGTAACGCCACCCCGGGAACCATTTATTGGATAACCTCCACCTCTGCCATAGGTCACTCCGAGCGGTTTGCTGCGTTTTGTGACTTAGCAGGGGTACCGGGGAACTTTGATTTGTCTGGTCTCGACGGCGGATGAGCCTGCCCACCTAATGCCACGGTTCATGGGGTTAGGTTTGTCCGGATCTTAACGGCAATTGCTTCGCAGGCCAATCGGGAGAGACGGTTGAGGGAGACCTTCTGATCTCTTCAGCAAGATCAAGACTCTCTCGGAACATCGCCTGGACACACTGACCCCCAGAATTCTACCCACCCCTCATAACCTTTTCTTTCCCAGAACTTACTCTCATTCCTTTCCTAAAAAGACCCTCCACCAAGCATCCTCAAAGAAGACATTGGCCCTGAGGGGAGTTATTTTCCACAGACCCTCCTGAGAATATTATATAAGAAGTAAAAGTTAATTGTCCATCAATGTTTGATATTCGTAAATACGTTTTGTAAGATTCATCGACAAACCATGAATTGCATCGCCTTATATAAATATGATCAAATCACAATATTTTTGTGATGCAATGTGAATCGCGCACACGACTTGGAAGCCACTCTATGAGGTGAAAGATTGCCAAATTTATAAATTTCAAAAGTGTCTTTAACGCCATTTGTAAATATGTTTGTGCTCAACATGGAGACGAGGGATAATTAAAAGTAAACTTCTTTGAAAAATGTAGCCATAACTTATTTTCTGCCTTCCTTCGTTTCGAATTTTCCAATAAAGCTTACGTAGTTAACATCTTCCCGTTTAAAAATTGAATAACCCTTAAGCCATTACCCCCACTCAGTCACCGAACCAATTACGAATTATATTTACGGTCTCGCGGTACTTTGTTAAATCGCATCGAGGTTAAAAAAACGTGACACGATCGAGTCAAAGGAATTTATAAAGAAGGTCTGTTTAAACGTCAAGAGTTATAACCACCACGAAATTAAAATTCATGAGGGTCAAAGGAGAGAATTCTTTGTGATGGATATTAGAGACAATTAATTACAACAGCTATTTAAAAGTTCGCACCACTTTTAGTTTCTTTTCTTGCTTTGAGCGGAATTCTGAGGGAAAATAATTTCCCTATGTCATCTTTGGAGATGCTGTGTGGAGGGTTAGAAAAAGACCCATGCTTTAGGAGGGACTAAAGGCAGAGACCGGCAAATTGAGCCGAGCTGTTGGACTGAAGAACGAGTCGTAGAAAACCGTTCTTAGGTGATAAATATATGTTGAGCAAAATAAATGTACAAATGTTGAGCGTGCGTTTGGCGTGTTTCAACAGTGCGGCGCACTTGCGATTTGTATGGGGTCAGCAGTTGTGTACTACTAAAGTATCTGCGGGCACTGTATAGTATGCCGAACCTTGAGAGGTTAACTTAAGACTCCATAGTAAGCGTTCAAAAAGTAAAAGAACATGGTTTGAAAGGGATATCTGTAAATACGAATGTTAGAGAGAGCGATTTAATATAAAAAAACGAAAATAATTAAGAGAAAATTGTGAAAATATTTAATAAAACACGATGCGTTTAAAACAGAGCAAAAATCTTACGACAAATATTTACGTTGCATTCAACGATACACTGCGAATTTATTCATACCCATACATATCTAACATGTCAAATAACCGATCAAAATGTATTTTTCATAATTTTTGGAGCACACGTTGCGATTTTTTTTCTATCGAGGGAGTTTCACATAATTACCGAATCAGCTTTACACATTTATAGATATTTTCTTCAAAAATAACATATTTATTTTTTCGAAATTTTTTAATTTAATGTATTTATGAGAAATAATTTAAAAATCGGTAGAAATTCATAATGCGGGAGCTTCGGCTTCGGCTGGCTTCGTTAGAGCTCCCGTACTTGAGCTGGTCACTTAGAGTTACATCAAGCATATCAATGGAGGGCCTGTTCGGAAAATTGCTTGAAGAAGACTAGATTAAATTCGACCACGTTATTTTTACCTCAAGAAGAAACGCTCACGAGGTAACTGTCCATTCTCTGTTCCAAAGCCCTCTGAGCCATTGGAGTTAGTGTGCCCCTGGTGGACTTCTCTAACAAAAAGTCATCAAGAACTGTACTGTCATCCGCGAAACAACGAATTGCTGCACATGACAAAAGGTCATTGATGTGCAACAAAAAACAAGTCAGAGACAGAACTGATCCCCGTGGGACGCCAGCATTTATCGATTGCGAGAAAATGTGAAACTGTCAGTAACCGTCTGAATCGTCCCCTATTTTCAAAAATCGTCAATCCACGTACACAGGGATGCGAGAAGTCCGGAAAAAGGCAGTTTTTTAACAAGTATAACAAGATATAGCTTATCCAGACAATTTTAATGAATTTATGGGTTTTTCATATTGAAAATAAACTCAATGAAGTTATAAACAAAAACACATTCATTGAAAAATGTAATAGAGCATTAGAACATAAGATTCAAGAAATTGAACAAATTGAAAAAAAAAACTGTAATATTGAACTCTTTGATCTAGAAATGAAAAATATTAAAATATTGGAATAACCATAAATACAATTGCAGAAAAACTAAACTGAAGGTTTGGAGACTTCCTAATAGAAAGGACTCCAAACCGACTAACGTAATCGTGAAGTTAATACGTCAAACTTATCGAGCCGAATGGTTATAAAAAAAAATCATACTAACAAACAATGACATATAAAAGAATAGAAACAACGACTGAATTTATATCACTAAAGAAAAAAAAGATCTCCTATACATTACAAAACAAAAAATGAAAACTAAATTTAAATACTTTTGGGAACAAAATGCGAAAATATTAATAAGAAATGAAGGTGATGGGAAAATTATCCATATAAAAAATGAGAATCATATAAACAAACACATTTAAAAAAAAATCAAAATACCTTTTGACTCGGAACATTTATTTTATCAGTTACAAAATCTACGTCATGGAAGATTCTACACCATTTCAAACTCACAAATTTAATTAAAATAGTGTAGGGAGAGATTTATTACAATCAAACTGATTGATGAGTTTTGTAAGACTTGTAAGATAAAAATTGTAAAATTAAAAAACTTAATAAACATTCAAAACAAAAACAAAAAACATCAATATCTGCATAAGAATAATTTAAAACGGTGACTTTTTATGTAAATCTTATTTATAAAAATCTCGTGTCACGGTGTTTGTGTTTCACTGCTCCGAAATGGTTTGATCGATTTTTATGATTTTTTTTAATGTATTTTTGGTAGGTATGAGAATAGGTTTTAAAGTATATTTCATAACGCTAGGTCATTAGATTGTCCCTATCCAAAAAAAATATTTGTTTTTGACAATTTTTTTTAGTATTTTTTTTTATTTGGCATAAAAAATACCTACAACCCCAAATTTTAACCCTCTTGCCCCCACTCTCCCATTTTTAACCGCGATTATAGTATTTTTGTATGAACAAATTTAACCGTCTTTCGTATTTCAAACAGAACGAAATTATTTAAGTTGTTGAATGACAGATGGCACTACGTCCGCCTCATCAAACTTTCATCCATACATGTGCAAAACATTCACGAGAAGTGTCGTGTCATTTTGATATTTCATTCGGCATCATGTTCTCGCGTGGGCAAACCATCGAGCTTGTTTGTGTTGGCTAAAGACGGACTGACAAAAATATCGTACATTCAATTGTTCTTCGAAATTCATATTGATTTTCTTTATTTCATTTTCCTGCTTTAATTGTGTTTTTTTTGTTTTTATCGGCGGTCATCGTCTACAGCGCTCCATTCCTCTTTTTGTCATTGATCCCATACCCACACACTTACAATACATTCGTTATTTTTTATTTAACAACCAAAATATTCGCTAGAAATAATTTATATGGCAGAACAACGTTTGACGGGTCAGCTAGTTTTTTAATCAAAATCTTTATCAGAATATTTTTTTGTATTCCTTTGTTGTCCCCGAAAGATATTAAATTTCATCCAAGACGGTCTATCATAATAATCGTCTTAATTTTGTTAATTGCATTTCTACGTGATAATGAACTGCGCGTAATTCCACACAAAAAATGATTTTAATATTGGCGTATGTCTTAAGTTGTCAAAGAAATAAATTAAATTACGTGATATCGCTTCATTTAATTATTCTTCTGTTAATATTTTTATTAGTTTCATTTTCTTACAAAGAAAGCCATTTCAATTTTCACATTCGCTTTTCGAGACTTACAAACATGATTTCCATGATATTTTCACAACAAAGTAAACTAACGTTTCGAGTTTCCTTCGAGACTTGTCACGCGTCATATTGAAAAAAAAATCACGTTTCATATCGCCTTTATGCTTTACATTTCTTGGCATACTTTGAAAATGTATTGATTTACAAGAAACTATGTCTTATAAGTTCGGTGTTCTGAAATCATATTGGCTTTGAGGTATACATCAATCATAGTGTAGTGTTTATTCCAGCCCGATATGTTATTATTTATTGTAAAAGGCGTCTCAAGTTACACACTGAAGCGCAAGCACGTTTTCATATGACAGTAAGTTTTTGCAAAGTTTTGTTACGCTCTATCGCCCTAAAGTTGATAATTGTTAATTAGGTACTGCCTCAAAAATAATAATAAATGGTTCGTATTATATTGTATCACTTATGCAAAGAACCACATTATCAAATTATTTATTAGATTATTATGCCACCATTTAAATGATTTCCAACATGTCGATCTTCCAACAACGCAAATGCAATTATCGTGTAACAATTATTACAAGCAATAATTGTCAGCCTGAAACACTCATTTACATTGAAAAATCTTCCGAGAAAAGATACTTGCCGCCAACGGGACTTGAACCCGTGTCCTTCCGATTGCCGGTCGAATGCTCTGACCACTGAGCTATGGCGGCTTATCAAATACCCGCCAAATAATTCAATATATACTAGTGTTTTATTCAACAATTACTGCTTGTTATATTTTTTTCCACCTGAAAACAACCAACTTTATTTTTGCAAGGAAGACATTGTTAGTGTTAAATCCCTCGCTAGGTGGCGTCGAGACAAATTATGTCTGCATTTATTGGGGAAATACTTAAACTTGTTAAAAATTAATTATTATTTTTTTAATTTATAAACTAACGTTAAGACAAGATTTTTATGCATAGCACAAAGGGTAACAATTATTACAAGCAATAATTGTCAGCCTGAAACACTCATTTACATTGAAAAATCTTCCGAGAAAAGATACTTGCCGCCAACGGGACTTGAACCCGTGTCCTTCCGATTGCCGGTCGAATGCTCTGACCACTGAGCTATGGCGGCTTATCAAATACCCGCCAAATAATTCAATATATACTAGTGTTTTATTCAACAATTACTGCTTGTTATATTTTTTTCCACCTGAAAACAACCAACTTTATTTTTGCAAGGAAGACATTGTTAGTGTTAAATCCCTCGCTAGGTGGCGTCGAGACAAATTATGTCTGCATTTATTGGGGAAATACTTAAACTTGTTAAAAATTAATTATTATTTTTTTAATTTATAAACTAACGTTAAGACAAGATTTTTATGCATAGCACAAAGGGTAACAATTATTACAAGCAATAATTGTCAGCCTGAAACACTCATTTACATTGAAAAATCTTCCGAGAAAAGATACTTGCCGCCAACGGGACTTGAACCCGTGTCCTTCCGATTGCCGGTCGAATGCTCTGACCACTGAGCTATGGCGGCTTATCAAATACCCGCCAAATAATTCAATATATACTAGTGTTTTATTCAACAATTACTGCTTGTTATATTTTTTTCCACCTGAAAACAACCAACTTTATTTTTGCAAGGAAGACATTGTTAGTGTTAAATCCCTCGCTAGGTGGCGTCGAGACAAATTATGTCTGCATTTATTGGGGAAATACTTAAACTTGTTAAAAATTAATTATTATTTTTTTAATTTATAAACTAACGTTAAGACAAGATTTTTATGCATAGCACAAAGGGTAACAATTATTACAAGCAATAATTGTCAGCCTGAAACACTCATTTACATTGAAAAATCTTCCGAGAAAAGATACTTGCCGCCAACGGGACTTGAACCCGTGTCCTTCCGATTGCCGGTCGAATGCTCTGACCACTGAGCTATGGCGGCTTATCAAATACCCGCCAAATAATTCAATATATACTAGTGTTTTATTCAACAATTACTGCTTGTTATATTTTTTTCCACCTGAAAACAACCAACTTTATTTTTGCAAGGAAGACATTGTTAGTGTTAAATCCCTCGCTAGGTGGCGTCGAGACAAATTATGTCTGCATTTATTGGGGAAATACTTAAACTTGTTAAAAATTAATTATTATTTTTTTAATTTATAAACTAACGTTAAGACAAGATTTTTATGCATAGCACAAAGGGTAACAATTATTACAAGCAATAATTGTCAGCCTGAAACACTCATTTACATTGAAAAATCTTCCGAGAAAAGATACTTGCCGCCAACGGGACTTGAACCCGTGTCCTTCCGATTGCCGGTCGAATGCTCTGACCACTGAGCTATGGCGGCTTATCAAATACCCGCCAAATAATTCAATATATACTAGTGTTTTATTCAACAATTACTGCTTGTTATATTTTTTTCCACCTGAAAACAACCAACTTTATTTTTGCAAGGAAGACATTGTTAGTGTTAAATCCCTCGCTAGGTGGCGTCGAGACAAATTATGTCTGCATTTATTGGGGAAATACTTAAACTTGTTAAAAATTAATTATTATTTTTTTAATTTATAAACTAACGTTAAGACAAGATTTTTATGCATAGCACAAAGGGTAACAATTATTACAAGCAATAATTGTCAGCCTGAAACACTCATTTACATTGAAAAATCTTCCGAGAAAAGATACTTGCCGCCAAAATAATAATTAATTTTTAACAAGTTTAAGTATTTCCCCAATAAATGCAGACATAATTTGTCTCGACGCCACCTAGCGAGGGATTTAACACTAACAATGTCTTCCTTGCAAAAATAAAGTTGGTTGTTTTCAGGTGGAAAAAAATATAACAAGCAGTAATTGTTGAATAAAACACTAGTATATATTGAATTATTTGGCGGGTATTTGATAAGCCGCCATAGCTCAGTGGTCAGAGCATTCGACCGGCAATCGGAAGGACACGGGTTCAAGTCCCGTTGGCGGCAAGTATCTTTTCTCGGAAGATTTTTCAATGTAAATGAGTGTTTCAGGCTGACAATTATTGCTTGTAATAATTGTTACCCTTTGTGCTATGCATAAAAATCTTGTCTTAACGTTAGTTTATAAATTAAAAAAATAATAATTAATTTTTAACAAGTTTAAGTATTTCCCCAATAAATGCAGACATAATTTGTCTCGACGCCACCTAGCGAGGGATTTAACACTAACAATGTCTTCCTTGCAAAAATAAAGTTGGTTGTTTTCAGGTGGAAAAAAATATAACAAGCAGTAATTGTTGAATAAAACACTAGTATATATTGAATTATTTGGCGGGTATTTGATAAGCCGCCATAGCTCAGTGGTCAGAGCATTCGACCGGCAATCGGAAGGACACGGGTTCAAGTCCCGTTGGCGGCAAGTATCTTTTCTCGGAAGATTTTTCAATGTAAATGAGTGTTTCAGGCTGACAATTATTGCTTGTAATAATTGTTACCCTTTGTGCTATGCATAAAAATCTTGTCTTAACGTTAGTTTATAAATTAAAAAAATAATAAACAATTATCGTGACCTGCCAAAATGGACGTCAAATCATCAAAACATGGTGATATTTTCTTCGATAGAGACATTTTTTTTTCAAGGTGTTAACAAATAAGGAGAGGTGATAAATACAATATTAGACAACGGATTATTCAGGTATATAGTGATGAATAACGTCGTCGAAAAAGACGTCAAACATCGTAGCTTAGAAATGTACTTGGCTGGTAACGGTGCAATTTCACCGTATTGTTTCGGGAAGTAGATTGCATAGTAAAGTGTGCCCAATGATTACCAACCTCCAATGGGTGAGGAAACTAGCAATATATGGCTGTAATCATTTTTTCTCAAATAACCAATATTATTATTCTAAGGCGAATATTTTTTGGGAGAGTCGATCATAAAATTATATCCTCGTTGAAATGTATCTACAATAATATTCAGTTATAATACTACACAAAACAGTATGATTTTGCGAAATTATAGGAAAATATCGTATTAAAATAGAAGGAATATTACAACTTAAGTGCCTGCACACTTAAACCGTTTCTGAATAAACGGTAAGAGTGCGTACTTAAAATTAAAAAAAATTTTAACATTAAAATAATGATAAAAGTCACGAAATAAAAATATAATGTCGATGTTAACACATTCTGGATGATTTCAGTAGCGTGAATTTTTGTTGAAAAATGTGTGCTCTCGTAAAACATCTCTGGAAGTATTTATTTCAATTCAAGTCTTTAACTATTTGTGCACTATGCCGTCTATAATATGTACACAAGCTAAGCAGGAGTCGATGTCGGTGAACCCGATGTCGCTACGTGACAGGCGGATTCTCTGTCCTATGTTCTATGTGCAATTGAGCTTATGCGACCGCATTGTTGACCCGTCAGATTTCTACACATAATGTTTCACCGTCGACTGACTGACGGTACAATCCGCCAAATAACAGACGGCTCAGCTTCCCGATGGCACTTCATTACCGAGCTTAGGACATGTTCTAATGCAGCGGAAACGTTAAACTCAGACATATTATTGTTGCATATATGTCTTATAGATACGAGCACATAAGCAGAATTCTGAATGTGGTTTGATGGTTCGAATGTTGTTTCCTTGTTGCGAGTAGCGGGCTGAGTTGAACGTTTGGGCGGCAAGCTCAAGGAGACTTTCAGCGGAAACCGACTTACTTCATCTTCGACTAGTTTTGAGAAGATTTAAAGTTCCATAAACCTAAAGGATTTCAACTTCTTTGCCCTAGTATAGCGAAGCGAATCTCCGGGTGGCCTAAAAATAATGTTAGAGTTTTGAAAGACTTTTAATTTTGGTCTGCAGCTTACTCTCTTCGCTGAATCACTTAGGATGCAGTAAATAAAATTGTCAAAGGAGCAAAAAGTTTGAACTAACACCAGAAGAGTTGGGCGGTTTTAGTGACTGGAAGGGCTTGATAGTCAATGTGTACGGTAATATTATTTACTCTCCATAAATGTAATATCTTGGTAACCAATATTTAAAAGATGTATTTTTAATCTTCTTTCTGCAGTTTCAACGAAAAATTTCGAACCGAGTAGGTGATGAAGGTATTTCAACCATGTTTTAAGGTTTGAATAGCTTGTATTAAAACGTTTTTTTTTGGAGGGCATATAATTTTAACGTTACATAAAAGAGTAAGGTTAAAGCTCCGTAGTAAAAAGAAGAGGAATATATGTTGAAATACGAATGTTAGAGGGTGCGACTTAATATAAAAAATACAACTCTTATAATTAATAGGCGTAAGTGAACATATTTAATAAAGCATGGTTTATAAAAGAGAGAAAATCTCTTCACAAAAGTATCTATCATTTAAAGAAACGCTGCGAAATTTTTTCATACCAATAACGCGTTAAATATCAATGAGTTTTTTAATAATTTTCGGAACATAGCTAGGGAAATTCATGTACTTACTTTTTATACTCAGCAAATTAATAAATAGAGATTATCTTAATAAATAACATATTCATATTATTATTATTTTTTTTTTTGGTTTTGTTTTTTGTTATGTAATTTATGTACATTTCAGGTATAATATGAACTAAACATGTCAATTTGTCTATCCTGGAACGGGAAACTTTCCTAGTTGGACAGGCAAAGCTTCCTAATTGTTATTTGTACTTTTTTTTGTATCTATAATAAATAAATAAATAAAATAAAATAAATAAATAAAATAAATGTTTTTAAGAGATAACAAATTAGTGATATATTCTGGTAGAAATTCGGAATGCAGGAACTTAATAATTTACCATAGGTAAGTTATTAAAATAACTATGAAAAAAATTTGAAATTTCAATTTTTTTATTGTTATTTTCTATGACATCAAGGAAAAACATATGGAGCCAAAATAATACTGTCGTACTTAGCCCAAATCCAATAAACTGATCTGATGGATTAATCACACGACGAATTTGAAACCTTGCTTGTTGAGAATTCTCCTTACTCGTTTAAATTTTTAATATCATTGAGTGCTATTTTGATGCATCTTGATTAACTAAATAACATTCCAGCATAATTATTGCCAGGCGAAGGCACCTAGGAATTCTGGTTGCGGTTTCGTCCATAAATATTACATACATCGAAATGGTACCGATCGTGTCTATTACTTGCATTCCAATTTGCATATTAAACCGATGTTTTAGTTATCATCAAGTGTAGCGTGTACGTAGTCTGGTATTTAACAGCAGCAAAATTGATAGTGTTTCGATAGTTTAAAAGATGTTTAAAAGGTTTTAAATGGCAACATCGGAATGGCTTATGTTTAAAAAAGAATAAGTTATGATTCAAGTGGATATTTTTATACTTACCGAATTTTATTTTGTGGTACTTTCCGAAAGGAGATGTTTGTACTTACATCATATTCGAAGACAATTATTTAATGTTAAATCTTTTTACGTGTTTAAGGCTTTGAAGGTAATTTCAGTACTTCTAAAACGCATCAAAATAACCATTTATTAAAAATACTAAATTAAAATAAAACCGAATGTAACTCAAAGATAAAAATTATAAATTTATAAAACGTAGAAAATCGAATTAAGTACGTTGTTTTCCAGAGGGGCGGCTTTTACCCGGGAGGGGGGAGGGGAACTCGAGAGGGGTTGGTGGGACGGGGAAGCGGGCGAGGAGAGTGGGGAGATCGAAGGCGGAGTGGGAACGCGAGAGGGGAAGGCGACGCGAGCGTGTTTGAATACTGAATGTACCGGGACCGAATATATGGAATGTGGGAAGAGGGAGGGGAACTCGGGTAGGGGGTTAGCTGTAGGGCAGGGGGGACCAGGGATGGAAAGGGGAACCTGGAGGGGGGAGGGGAAATCAGGGGGGGGGGGGGGGGGTCGTGGGACGGGGGAAAGGGGGAAGGGAGTGGGAACGTGAGAGGGGAAGGGGACGCGGAGAGGAAGGAGAGGCGGAAGGGGAACGGGACGAATGGGAAAGGACACGCACGGAGAAACAATTTCTTTATTAAATGGCATAGCAACGCATGCCGGGTACCAGCTAGTTATTTATAAATATCCAGTACGGATTTGAGCTGTTTTATTTAATTTTGTTTTTAATAATGAAATACGGGTAGATAAAGAAATTAGTTTTTATGATTTTAGAAGTAAACTTAGAATCTTTTTGTAAGTTGAGCCGCCGCCGCTACCCGAATTTCTACCGAGTTCTTACATAATTTTTAAACATCTGAAGTTGCTCTTAAAAAAAACACATGTAATTTTTTAAGATAATATCTAGACCCGTTTCACGCCGAAACGCAAATTATATGAAATTCCCCCGGTAGAAAAAAAATCGCAAAGTAAGCTCCGTAAATTATTATAAACACTTTTATTTTATTTATTTCACTTATTTTAGAAGTTAAATGTACGAAAAAAATCACAGTGTTTCTTTAAATGCTATTTTAGATGTTCCCCATGAGATTTTTGCTCTATTTTAAACGAGTCGTGTTTTATTAAACATTTTCATAATTTTCGCTTTTTTATCGCGCTAAATATGAGCGCGCTCTCTCCAACATTCGTAATAACACATCTTTTCTTCTTCTTCTTTTTGCGCGGGGATGCGGGAGTGCCTTAATTATAATTATGAAAAAATAATCTTACCCCACCCACTGAGTTAATTAATAAAAAAAGCATTTCTTTGAGTAGAAATTTTAATTTATATCCGAAAAATTTATGTTAGCAATGTAAATCAATCGTTTGGAATTTAAATCTCCACCCATTAAAAGGCTTTTTTTTAACAGTAAAGAAAAAGAAAGCATTTTTTTTAAAATAATTTATCAACTCACAAATAATTGCCAAAATTGCCTCCAAAATCATAAAAAATTGATTTCTTTAATTTCCTATATTTTATAATTTAAAACACAAATAAATAAGGAAGCACACTTCCGCACTAGATATTTACGTATTTTGGCTTCAAGCACATAATTAAGCTTTTAATGAAAAGTACTGCGCAGCCGTTCCTCTTAAACCCTCAAATTCGAATGTGAAGAATAAATTTCAAAAACGAAGTAGTGTTGCCGTAGTATTGAAAAAACCTTGTACCAATAATTGCACTCACTTTCTACATTTTTTTTTCATTACTACCTAATAAAAATTTACAAATTGCATTCTAGAAATGTATTAATTTTTAGGGGTCGTCTGTTTCAACGTTTGCTAGAGTAAAAGTAAGAGTAAAATAAAATGTTAAAGTTAAATTTCACCACAATGCGTTTTTAAATCAAATTAACCGCCTGTTTTATGTTACTTTTAACCTTTGATTTTACTTTCCGAATACCGATAGTTACTCTGGAGTAAGGTTCTTATTTTACAGTTAATTGGAGGTAAGGCAAGAAATTGCGTGCTGCGTTGTTGATTATTAATCATAATTAATATAATGAATTCCTAATCCAATATGTCTTACAGCAAAAACCAAGAAAATTTCGTCCCCGTGTTCATAGTTTATGATATGAAGATCTGGTAAAACTTGTGAAATATCAAATTCAAAAAGAAATTGCATCCACTTTTTAACAAAGTTGTCAGATACTACAACGACGCGAAAATAAAAATATAGCAGAAAATTTTGACAGTTGTGGTTGTCAAATTTAATTTTCGATGTGACAGCACAAAAAAAAATGCAGTGCCTTTTTTACGTACATTCGAGGAATATTCTGATTTTTAGACTAGCCATACTATTAACTATTACTTTAGAAAAGTGCGCTTGAAACAGCGCGTGGTCCAATTTGACATACCTACTTGTTATTTAAACTAACGGTTAAAATTTAAATTTAGCTCACGATTTAGCTTTCTGTTGAAATAGACGGTCCTAGAATATTATAAGCTATAATTTCATAATTCGTCAATTTCTAAATTATAACAAATTATATTACAAATCACGTCGCTGTTATTGAAAACAATTTATGAGATTTTTACACCTTATAAAAAACATGGAAATGTTATCACTGGATTAATTTTTAAAGTAAATAAGAAAAGTTAAGAAAACTTTGCCCGCTGCTTCCCAGATATTAAACAATTCCTTGGAAAAGCGGGAAATCTTAGTAGTTAATTTCAACTGTATTGCGCACTAACGCAGTTCTCCGCAAACATAATTATCGCGTTTGTAGTGCATCTCTTAAGATTTAATTAGTAAATACAAGTTTCATCTGCAATTTTAATTAAGTACATTAAAGCATTTTTTTAAAACAAATAAAATGAAAATAATGAAGCCAAGCGCCAACTTATTTTGTTAACATTCATATTTATTTGTTTGACGGCCTCCGTGTGTGAGGGGTGAGGTTCTCGACATCGAATGCGGAATTCGCGGGTTGGGCAAGTAATTAAAAAAATCAACCCGTAATATAAACATAATACATCTGTTTTTAATTTTTTGTCAATCTCTTTGACCATCTAGTAGCCAATTTCAGGGAAATTCACATGTGTGCGTGAGGGCCACTAAAACTTGACAGAATGTATTGTTATCAACAAAGAGTCTATCTTCGAGTTTCAGCGTGGTTGGAGGTCGGGAAGTGGATTATTTTCCACTTCCAAGATTTGCATTATTCAATTATTCACGAAATCCAAAAAGATGAATTTAAAAACCAAAAAAATTAGATGTATTTAAAAAAAAAAAAATAATGTATATTCAATTTTAAAAAATTTAAATATTATGTGACAGTATTTAATTTTTTTTAAATACATCTACTTTTTTGTTTTTAAATTCATCTATATGTACGGAAAGCTCTAGAGCAGTGGTTCCCAACCTTTTTCTGACCTGGGACCACTTGAACGTTTATTTTTTCGACAGGGACTACAAGCAGTGGCGCCTCGGGTGCCACCCAACCGAGTTTCACCCCCAAGGCTACAATTCACCAGCCACCCCCCCGGGTTTATGAATTTGTGTTTGTCAAGTTTAATGTGGGGGGAGGGGGGGTAGGGCGGATAACCCCGTTATCCGCTTTATCAGTCCCAGGTGCCACCCATGCTAGCCTAAGCCACGACGGGGTGGGACGGGTTCCAGCAGAATTTTTACCACAGCGGAGGGGGTAGAACGGGGTAGGATGGGGTGGGGCGAAACGGAATACCATAATGGCCACTGACCACAAGGTACAATAATGATAAACTGAATATTGTCCTGATTTTTTTTATTCAGACTTCTCAACGAGGGACCGCCGCGCACTGGCTCGCTTATCGCTTATTGACCGGCGGACCATCTTCTAGCATCTTGCTGACCACTGGTTGGGAAACCCTGCTGTAGGGTGATAGATACTGTCAGTATCGTCCTAATTAAAGATTACCATAAATAATAGAAACGTTACTTGAAATGACTTTAGTCGTGTTTGGTGACCAGATCTGAATTGCAAGGTTATTCCCCACCTTCATTTTCCCTATCTCCGTCCTCTCTCTGTTCCAGCCTTACATAATATCCACTTTAGGGATGCCCTAGTCTCACTGCTTCCAGTTAGCAGGAATCAGTTGGTTTTAACCTGGAAGTTTAACGAAATTTTATTTCTTGTCGTAACTAATTCAGTACGAAATATTAAAGAAGGTACATAGTACGTTTGCACCTAGTTCCACAGCGGGAGATATCATAGAATAGCCCTATCGCTTAAGGCTCATTTAGAACCGAAAAGTTGCTTGAAATTGTTTTAGTTAAGGGACCAAACATAAATCGTTAGGTACTTTTAAACCATTCTATTTCCCTTCTACTTACCCTCCTTCAGTCTATATATTCGTCAGTCGCAAAATGCTCTCCTAATAGGGATGCCATGGTTCCATCGACCGAGGGCAGTAAGTAAAAAACTAATTGATGAAAACACCCCAAGCCTCCCAGCTACCGCAGCCTGCAGCATTACGTATTTACTGGTAGTTATGTAAACAGTTAGTTAACCTCGAGTCCAATAAATTATGTTTTTATTTTTCTCTTATTTAATAAATCATAAACAAGATTTCTAAATGGATACTTTAAGAGGTTCCCACCTACTAAACTAATAAACATGACGATTTGACAATCAATCATATTTGAGAAAATAATATTTACGAAGCCATTAAGATGGCCACCATCTTTAACCGGAACCGAAACGCAACAAACAAATTTAAAGAAAGACGAAATGCAAAATGCTCGAGTGGTCCTAGGTAAAACTTAATTATTATTTATGTGCAACATTCTGCGCATCTTGCTGCCCAAAAAAATTAATTTTTCAATATTTATTTATGGTTTTTAGATATGCGTTTTTAGCCAAAAAATCCAACGCAAATATGAATACACGGTGATCTTCATACGAAAGATAATACGTGATATTTATTCGTGGCATAAGCATTTCCGAATCAAATATGTGCTGTGCATGTACATATTTCTAAGAATACTGTTTGCAAATAAACATGATAGGATGGGAAAATTTTCCGTAGGGACGGAAATAAGGAAGCACCCAACGTAAAATTTGGCATCCCGTTTCCTATTTCCGGCAATTTGAAAATCAATACGTTTTCCCCGTTTCTATTATTGGATGGTTTAAATCTCATCAATTCCAATGCTTAATTTCTAAAATAAGTACCTACAACTTCCCTCTTCTGAGGATAATTTGATTTTCTTATCAGCTTGACAAAGCGAGAGAAAATGAATGAAAACTTCCTTTGAAGGGAAATCTCTCTTGAAAGAAATTGCGGATTAGTTTTGTGGTAATGTAAAAGATCTTATAAAAATAACTAGCAGACCCGACAAACGTTGTTCTGCCATATAAATTATTTCTAATGAATATTTTGGTTGTTGAATAAAAAAAAGGAATGTATTGTAAGTGTGTAGGGATGGGATCTATGATAAAAAGAGGAATGAAGCGCTGTAGATGATGAACGCCAACCATTCATTTTCTCAATTCATTGTATTTCATTAAAGTAATGGACAGATTCATTGTTTGATCTCTTAAAAGTTAAATATAAACAACAAAAAAGTAATGTATTTTTTATCCAAAAGTAGGAAAATGAAATAAAGATATTCAATATTAATTTCGAGGAGCAATTTTAAGTGTACGATATTTTTTGTCAGTCCGTCTTTAGCCAACACAAATAAGCTCGATGGTTTGCCCACGCGGGAACATGATGCCGAATGAAATATCAAAATGACGCAGCGACGCTTCTCGTGAATGTTTTGCGCATGTGTGGATGGAAGTTCGATGAGGTGGACGTAGCGCCATCTGTCATTAAACAACATAAATAATTTCGTTCTGTTCGAAGTACGAACGACGGCAGTAAAATTTTTTCATTCAAAAATAGTAAAATCGCGATTAAAAAAATGGGAGGGTGGGGGTAGTAGGATTGAAATTTGGGGTTATATTATTTTTTGATGCCAAAAAATATATAAAATACAAAAAAGGGACAGGGACACCTTAATCACTTACTGGTATGACATTTACTAACCTATTCTTATGCCTACCAAATATACATAATAAAAATCATAACAATCGGTCAAGCCGTTTCGGAGGAGTGCGACCACAAACACCGTGACACGAGATTTTTATATATAAGATTGAAACATAAAAAATTTCGTTACTGTTCTGGAAAATGACGATAATGGTAAATATTGTAATCTGTAATGTTCTCCTACTTCTGCCTACCCTCTGCTATTTTTTTTAGCATAAAATAAGTTACACTTCATAGAATAAAGAAGTACTATCAAATTTTATTATGAACTTTGAGTTTAAATCTTTCGTTATATCTTTTCTCCGTTTCAAACAACAAAATTTGTCCTTATGTTTGAAGAGGAAAAGTTTTCAGTTCAAAGCTTCTTTCTTAGAGAAAATGAAATAGTTCATTCGAAATGTATTTGGAATGAATACCTAATAGTTAAATTAGACTTAAAGAATACTGAATTAGAATGACCATAGTATTAGAGACTTCAGTACATAAAATGAAGTCGCTCAAAATGTATGAGCGCGTAAATCTTTTAAACTAAGAAACGGATTTTCATAAGGTTTTCACCAATAGATAGAGTGATTGAAGAGAAATGTTTATATGTATAATACATGTAAATTATATTAGAGAAAAGCCGAGAAATTCAAGGAAAACATATTTTTGTGCGATTTAAAACGGCTGGCGGGCCGTACTGTAGTCACTTTTGAAATTCGTTCTATGGAAGAAATTGGAAAAAAGATGTCCTAGAGTAAGTAGGTATTTGATTTTCTCTTTTCAAATATCCAGTGTTGCATTACAAGCATTGTATAATTAGTGGCAAGTTAATTAGTTTATATGTATAATACATGCTTATTATAGTAGAGAAAAGCCGATAAATTCAAATATTCAATTTAGGCAGCTGGCAAGCGGGTGGTGTGGATTTTATAAAGATTGGATAATGGCATTCTGTTTCGTTAGCCACAGCAACGTGCGGCCGGGTCTGCTAGTAGATAATAAAAATGCTAGAGTCCCAAATGCTCCCGTCTGGAGCCACTGAGACTATGACATCCCCAATTTGGGTATGTTGTGAGGCTGAAGGTAGTAGGGAGGGATGGAGATAGAGAAGAGGAAGGTGGGGAAGTACCTGGCTATTCAGATCTGGTCATCAAACACGGCTAAAGTCATTTCAAGTAACGTTTCAATTCTGAATGGTGGTCTTACACCAGAGCGATACTGAGATCTTCCACTCTAGAACGTGCCGCAAATATACTATATATTCTGTTTTTTATTAAATTAATTGTGAAATAACACAAATTATAATTTATTTGCATGCCGGGTTCAAACCCGCGACTTTCGGATTGTGAGTCAAGAGTCTTACCTCGGGACTACGGAGGTCTTCATTTACCCCATCTCCTTCCCCTCCCCATTACTTTCAGCCTCACGACGTACCCAATTAGGAATGTCATAATCCTACTTACTGACTCCGGCAGTATAGAGCAGTTCAAATTCTTCAAAATCTGATATTCACATAAAAAAATTCCTGTAAGGATTGATACGTCCTTCGATACGAAGATTTTAATTTGGTTTACGAACAAAAAAGTTCTTCAATTTTCATTGAAACGTTTTCACACAGTTTCTAAGCAATGTAGGTATTCCAATAATGCTGGTAGTAAATTGACAAAACTTGTAGTAAGTTGACAAAATTGACAAAACACTGGTTATATTTTTAAATTCTTGTTTGGAAGAGCTTCTATAATAAGTCTTTGGAATGTTTACTGCAGTTCAAGCGTGGCTCTCTTTGTAGAGAAAAATAATAATAGATAAAAATACTATAACCTTCGATTCTCAGAATCTTAATAAATAAAAATCAATAAATAAAGAAATCTAATTTTAATAGTGCCTAAAGCTACGTAGGAAAATTGTATCACTGACAATCTGCACTCCTAAATAAAACGAAAAAAAGTTTTACTCTACAAGTATTTTAACAGCCTTGGGCGAATACCATGGAATCTTCATTTTTTAGGATGCTGTGCGAGAAGTAGGTAGTTGAGGAGAAGGAGAAGGGCAAGACGAACTTTGGGAAATATCTCACTTAAAAATGTACCCAAACACTATCTCGATTGCATTTAGTTCGGGTTTGAATCTTGCAATCATACATAAAAGATAGCAGCCAATAAAATGTGCGTTAAGAAAATGAAGATAATGTGGGTGGTTCTGAGTCGAAGTATGATACAGTTAAAAATGACGCCCGGAAAGCGAGATGTCCTGGGTTCAAGTCCCAGAGGTGCCAATATCTTTTTCTGATGGTGATCCATTATACACATGGAATAAAAACTTTAATAAGTATTGCCATTGAGAAATATTTTTTTTGCTCACACGAATGTTGGACTTGAATATTCCACGGAGGTTGTCATGTCTTTTCAAATTAAATTTAATTTGGATTTTATTGTTTTATTATTATTATTTAAAAAAAATTATTAAGTATTAAAAGTTTTCGTTAGAACTTTTATGTTTTCAAAAATGTTTTTTATTATTGATACTTTTTTTGGAAACACACCACGTCATACAGATATTTTGGATTATATTACATGTTTCCTGAGTTGCATAAACCAGTGAAGTTTCCGCATAAAACACCCCTGTGAAAAAAATTATTAGAGAAAACCACCGTTTTTAAAGTGGATTTCGGAAATAAAGAAATCAATAAAATACATATTAAAAATATATATTCATAGGTACTTGTACTTAAGTAGAGTTAAAATTATAATATTAATTAGATGAAGACGATATTAGAAAATCTGGAAACAGAAAAATCAGAAAAAAGATATTTGCACCTCTGGGACTCGAACCCAGGACCTTTCGCTTTCGGTTTTACTCATAAAGTAAAAAAAAAAGTGAAAACGAAAGTACATAAAATAATTATACACACATCATATAATATGGTACCTAACCACCTGATAAAAGAAAAAAAATACCAGAAAGAAAAACAACATGAACATGAAATCAGAAATTTAAGAGGTTGGGGAGTTCGTAATTAACCTTGCTATATATATTTTTCTAATATGCTTTTGGTAAATTGATCTGAGGATAAATGATGGATGTCAGCTTCTGAAGAGATGTTAATATATTTTGTACATGTTATTGTGAAAAATTAATGTTAGGTGTAGTTAGTTTTTGAGTGTGGGATGTCTTTATAGATTGTCAATATACAGGAATAGATTTCCGTGCGTCATCAAAGCAGACAATCTCAATTTATATAAAAATCTTACATAATGATCCAGCTTTTAAGCCATTTTTTGGGGAATAATACTCGTTAACATTTTTCTTCATTAATTTAAAAGCTTCTTATAGATTATTAATTTGGAGCTTCGTGGTTTCAAAAGCTATCAAATATATTGCGTTTGGGAAAATGTCTAAGTAACGACGAACATTTTTGTTAATTTCTAAAGGTTCGGCTTTCAAAATTAAAAAAAAACGGCAGAATTTCGGAACAAACATTTTTTAAGCTCAAGTTAATCAGAAAAATCTAAATTAAAATTGATAAATTCAAAGTGAATGTTCTTTAAATCCAGAACGAAAAAAAAAAACATTTTGGTAAACTACGATTTAAACCATCTTATCTAATCCATCTAAATATACTTATATAAAAATCTCGTGTCACGGTGTTTGTGGTCGAACATCTCCGAAACGGCTGGACTGATTTTTATGATTTTTTAATGTATATTTGGCAGGTATGAGAATAGGTCGTAAAGTATATTTCATACCGCTAGGTGATTAGGGTGTCCCCGTCCAGATTTTTTTTCTATTTTTTTGACAATTATTTTTTGTATTTTATATATTCTTTTTGCATAAATTTAACCGTCGTTTGTATTTCAAACAGAAGTTAATGTTGTTGAATGTCAGATGGCGCTACGTCCGCCTCATCGAACTTTCGTCCATACATGCGCAAATCATTCACGAGAAGCGTTTCGTCATTTTGACATTTCATTCGACATTTGATATGTATCACGCTGGCAGGTGGGCGGTATGGATTTGATTTGTGTGCAAATTAACAGATGGCGATGTGAGTTAAAAGGTTGGTAATCATCCAGTATACGGTGTTGTGTTTCGTTAGCCACAGCAATGCATGGCTTACATGACTGCTTTAAAAAATAATACATAAATCATATTTTTTCTTACCTAACGTTTAAAATTATGAAATAAACATTAAATTTGGTCGTCTTGTCGTATTTGTCCACACTTAATTAGTCTTAGGACTAGAAAATTCTTACCTAATAATTTTAAAAACATGAAATAAATATTTTGACGTCTTGTCATATTTATCGACAGTTGAATGAATAAGTCTTAGTAACTGGAAAATTTAATCGAAACATATAGCGTGAAATTTCATTGCGCAAGAGTTCTTTCTCGAGAGGGAGATAAGATTGTGCAGCGTTAGAGATTATGTATTATTACATTTTAAAACTGTGCCAATTTCACGATGCCAGAGCACACCGTGCAAGAGTTTTTGCTGGTTGAAATTTTTTACTATTTTGAGATACATGAGACTCTTAAACATATTGCAGTCTGTTTGTTCTACTGCTTCGGGGTCGCCAACATCATTATCCCGGAGCTAGTGCATCTTAAAATGGGGATTAAGACTTCATGAACAGTGTACTAGAACTACTGTATAACATAGAATTGTTTGTACTGTCTTCACTGGCCAGATCACTAGTCTGGTCAAAGACGACATTACTTGTAATTCTAGCCAACGATGTTCCGCAGAGAAGCAGATTATTCTGTGGTTTTATGATAATTAAATTGGACATTGGACCCATTCTGCGTCTCTCCCCGGATCTCTACATTATTACTTGTCTTTATCTTGATCGTCTCGTATAAGATCCAATCTTCGCCATTCCAAAACTTCCCCTAATGGACAGCACTGAAGGCGACCTTTCCTCCATGGCTGATAATATGTCAAAACAGACCGCAGGAATACCTATATTTAGACCCCCCATCACGTATTATTATGGAAATAAAATTCTTTCGGGCGACAATGAAAGCGTTTAATCGACCGGGTGACTCAATACAGATAACTTAATATTATGTGAAGAATTTTGGTCAGCCGTACCTTCAGAAAAAAATAAGAAAATATAACCGAAGAATATACCCACCCTTAATGAATGTAAGTGTGTAGGTATTGTAGTTATGTTCGTAGAATATTTCCTAATGCGAAGGTTTTTCAATGGTTTTATGGCGTATTATTTCGTAAATGTAGCAGAGGGAAGCCTTGATAGAGGTAGTAATTAGGAATTAATTCAAGGATGGTACTTGGACGTCTTCACGGTTACGGTGGAGGGACTGTAATACATATTCGAAGCACTATTCAACGTCGACAGCTGCCTCGGGTATTAAAAAAATTTAACAATTCATCAAATATTTGAAGTTAATTTTCACGTTCTGCGAAAGTTCTATTTGAAGTTCTGCGATTATTATAGTTTCATGAACCAACTGGCCTGTAATGATATAATAACAGAACTTGAATAGAACTTACACAGGACTTGAAATTTAACTTAAAATATTTGATAAATTGTTTTTTTTTTGATCAAATAATGATCTGAAAACAATATTCAAACTCGTCCATCCCATCAAAAAAGGAATAGCAGATACTTACATTTCCTTAAATTTAAAATATAATTTGTACCTTGTTGTTTTTATACGAAAATATTTAATTAACATGTATTGTATTCGGCCAGGAAAACAAAACCTTGTAACAAAAGCATCTATTGTACCCAATACAAAACGGATGCCCTTAGCCCTTAGATCTGATATAAAAATGGATTTCAGAATTGAATAACATCCACAAGGGAGACCGCGCAAAAAGCTCCCAATTCCCTGGAGTTTTCGTTTGGGTTGTTTTATAAACAAGGGAAAGTAGAATTTGGGCAAGTATTTACCTAAGGGGCTCGTTAAACTTTATTCATGTTTCACTACTCCAGGAGAGACGGCGGCTTTCACAATAACAAAGGAAAATTACAGTCGCAATCACTAATTGAAAATTATTTCTTTTGATAAAATTTTTCGTTTAAGTTTGGATAAATTAAAATTATTTGTTTTTCGAGCGAAACGGATAAAATGTTTGCACGTAAAATAAATGGGCATTCGGCAAATTAATTTTATTTGAAGTTGCAAACAAGGCAAAGACTTATTTGAGAAAGTATGGTTTTAAGATAATTCGTCCATTTAAGCCAATTTATCCGTTTAGAATTGGTTACCCACCGACCAAAGCTTTAAAACGATCCATTTCTTTTGGTTTGAACATTTTGCGTATTTAAAATATGTAAGTAAGAAGATAAATTATTTATGAAGTATATATAATATTTACGTTTCAAGGATTAACTCACTTCGGATACTATTTGGGGGCAGTTATTATGGTGTTTCTTCGTAATCTGAAACTTTGCCAAAATTTCATCCCAAAAATAATGATCAATAGGTAAAAGATATTAATTTATCGGAACACGGGAAAAGTTATGCAAATACATGTGCTTGAAATTCGTTTGAAATGAGACATTTATGTATGAAGATTAATAAGATTCTCAGAAAATTACGTTATCACCGGTAAAAAGATTCCCCAGAATTGCTGTCGATATGTGTCAATACGGTGTTATATTTATGGCTTTACTTAATAAATAAATCACTGTTATATATTATGTATTTAAAGAGATGTGTAGGTATATTTGCTCTACGTGAGATATTGTACTCGGAAGTAATAAATTACTTTGAATGAGATTTCTCGAGGTTAAAATGTGTAAAATAAGTTTACGATGAACATTACTGATATTGAAACGAGGCACGGAGTGAGGACGGAGGGCTTTCTAGAGATAAATGATTTATTGCCTTGTGCCCAATAAATTAAAAAAACCGCCCAGGATTCGCGTAAGATATATCGTTAGAGGAAATACCTAACGCAATAGGGACATGGCGGTTCTTCCTCTTTCTTTGACTCCAGATACTAATATCTACAGCCTGTAGGTCGGACGAATATCTACAGCTCATATGTTGGACTAATATCTATGAACTTCAGAGTGAGGACTAATATCTACAGAGCTAAGGTCAGACGAATATCTATGACGGTCCCAATGGTGACTAATATCTATGGAGCGTAGAGATTTGAGAGACCCCCTTCGTTAGGAAATACCTAGCTAGGCATTGTGTCGTTGATTTGTGACTAATAATTATGTTTTGCTAGATGTTGTAATTGTGTATACCAGACAATATAGTTATGTTTCTCCCAACTTCCTCTTTCATTTGATGGGACCACGTGGGCGGGCTTGGCAAATACCTATGTATCATTTAAATCTAGTTACCTACGACATTGACGAGGAGAGGATTCCTGCCTGCTGACGACGTGCGCTAGCCGAGAGCAAAAGGTATTTTTTTTTTTACAGTGAATACCGCACAAGAATCTCATCTGCTCCCGTCTGGAGCCAGTGAGACTATGGCATCCCCAATTGGGGTATGTTGTGAGGCTTCAGGTAGTGGGGAGGGGAAGGAGGTGGGGAAGAGGAAGGTTGGGAAGTACCTGGCTATTCAGATCTGGTCACTAAACACGGCTAAAGCCATTTTCAAGCAACGTTTCAATTCTGAATGGTGGTCTTACACCAGGGCGATACTGATAGTATCTTCCACTCTGGAACATGCCACAAATATACTATATATTATTTTAAATGAATTAATTGTGAAATAACACAAATTAATCAAATAAAATTTATTTGCGCATGCCGGGTTCGAACCCGCGACCTCCGGATTGTGAGTCAAGAGTCTTACCCACTGGACTACGGAGGTCGTCAGTAGGTAGGTGGCCCCCTCCCCCTTGGGACCGCTACAATATTCGTCCTCACTTTGGTTCTCATAGATATTAGTCAGCAGTTTGAACTGTAGATATTCGTCCTCACTTTGATTCTCGTAGATATTAGTCCGATTTGTTCAGTTTTTGGAATTCCTGTAGATATTAGTAGACGCCTCCCTTTCTTTTCCTCTGCTCCGTTCATCGCTTCAAATGTACTCCGAGCTGCGATGCCGCTGATATCCCACCGGTATAAATCAGCTCCGGAATAATTATTTCCACGGGGCTGCCGTTTTGTATGTTCTCATTTCAGCAAATACCTTATCAAAACTTAAAAATTTAAACCTCCAGGTAGCCGGTCGACCCCTGAACCAAGTGGCACCTGGGGCGGCTTAAACTTCGGCGCTATTTCGAATATTTGAACCCGTCATTTTACTGCAGAAATAAGTTTGCCTTTTATATTGTGGTGAAAAAGTTAAGCTTTTATACAGTGTTAAGAAGATTTTAATTACATGAATTCTTGGATGAAGTGTTAACATATAACTTTTTTTATCAATTACCATTAATTTTTTTTTTGTTTATTTTTGATCGCGTCGGTTTCACCTTACAATTAGCTATTTCAGACTGGTTGTAAAGTGGAACTTATTATTAAATTTAAAAAAAAACTTTAATTTAACACCCGCAAATTTTTTGAATAAGCAATGTAATGTATAACGGGTGATGTGAATGTGAATTTCTTAAATTTTTGTATATCCTGGGCACTATGAAACAATTTCTAGGCATTTTGTTTTGAAGAGTTTTATTTCATTTGTACATTTGTTTCACTGCTACCATTTTCGACACATCGCAGCAATCTTAAAACTAACTTAAAAATTACACAAGTAGGTACCGAAAAGATTATTAGGTGTGGGTAGTGGAGGTGGTGATTTTAGAGGGGGAGAACGATGAGAGGAGTCACCTTAAAGAGGAAACATTGTGAATAATGGCGAGTTACAGTGTGCTATTATTTTTTTTATTACAAAATAATAGCTCCCTGTAAGTCACCATTATTGACAATGTTTCCTGTATATAAATATGTTGACTCCTCTTACCGTTCTCCCCCCCAATATCCCCACTCTCACTACCCTCACCTAATAAACTATAATCATTTCTGCACTTGTGTAATTTAAAAATTAATTTTAAGATTGCTAGTGATTAATTAGTGACTAATCACTAGCGATCTTAAAATTAATTTAAAAATTACACAAGTACAGAAATGATTATAGTTTATTAGGTGAGGGTAGTGAGAGTGGGGATATTGGTGGGGAGAACGGTGACTAATTAATTAAGTAACAATAGAAAAATACTGAGTGCGATTCCAGAGGGTAGACGTCCAGTGGGCCGCCCCAGACACAGTTGGGTGAGGCAACTCCAGAAACTGCGTGAGGAGATGATGGGACTGCCAAGGACAGAGGCCGAGCAGAAACTCTTCAAAACAAAATGTGAATATTTTTTTTACATTCATCCTTTATTAAATTTCAATCAGACGCCCGTGAAAGCACTTACTAATTATTCACATTTATCCACTTGCTCCAAGAATTCGCCATTCATGTTTATTACTCAGCATTTTCGTAACCTCTCCAAATTCCATGTCTTTGGACTTATGTGGAATCATCATAAAATCTTTCTTCCAACACACTTCGTTCACTCTGTCACTCAGTCGTGTTATTATCATCGTGCTATTATAATTAGAGCCAGTAGAACTCAAACGACCATAATGCTTAATGGCATTTGAAGTAGGTGATGGAAGAGCCGGGTAATACAGAGAACTAGATTTAATCACATGTCTTGTTAACGCGATAATGTAGGCGCTAATTGTTTTGAAATACCGCTAAAGTGCGACAAGTAGTTGTGCAAAATGAACACGCTGCAGATAACGTCGTTATAATTTGCACCGTAATATTAATCAAAAAATTGCATAGCTTGCGAAAGTCTCTTGTTCCTACAGAATTTACATTTCGTAACTTTCAATACCTTCTCTATGTCCTACCAGTATGAAAAGGGGGTTGGAAACAACAAATGATCTGATTCAAGTAAAACCTTTAATTGGTGTGATTTGTATTGTATTTACGTAATTTAACTGTTGGTCTCTCCAAAGATAATCAAGTAAAATAAAATTACATAAATCGCGGGAGGTAAATTTAATTAATTTATTTATATTTACAGACCAGATCTGAATACCCCGGTAGGATCTGCTTTTTAATTCGTTTTCGTTTCCTCCATAACTTATCAAAACGTATACCAAATGGGAATGCTACAGCTTCACGGGCTCCGAGCATATTGATCTCCAGATAGGGTTACCATTTAGAAAATTGAAAAGTCGTGGCAAAAAGCCTGACAGTCCAAAAACAATCCAGATATTTTAATCACACAATGCGAATATCAGGTATACACTTCATAACGATCCATTTTTTAGTATGATGGTCCATAATATGTGGATTACCAATTTTACTAACTTCACAATCGCCAGATTGCCCATTCTATTGAGTATTTGCGAGTTCATTTATTACAAAAGAGCGTAATAAATTATCTTTACCCTCGGTCAGATCATTGTTGATGATTCAATACAACCTTAAAACTATGAGCTGCGAAGAATTCTATAAGAAAACTTTGAATGAACGGGAGCTGCTCCGTCAAGTACTCGTAAAAATATTAAAATTTATACATTTGTCGAAAAAAAGTGTTAAGTTTTGAAGAAGATATTTTATGTTTGAACTTGTTGATTGGTTGCATCTGCAATTAAGATTTATTCTTTGATCTCCATTCTTCTTCTTTCGTATGGTGGGGGGTCAGAGGGGGACATCTAGGTCTGCGAGCCAGTCTAGGGCCTCAGGCGTTGCCCTGTGGACCTCATCAATCCCGCCGGGGAATGAATGGAGCGGGCATTCGTTGACCACATGTTCGGTGGTCTGCACCGCACCGCATTCACACGTCGCCGACTCTTTAAGGCCCCATCTATGCATCATATGAGCACAACGGCTATGGGAGCACCTTATCCTATTGATGGCAGTCCAGAGTTTGCGAGGCAATGAGAACCCAGGCTGTCTCTCAGTGGGGTCTTGCACGAGATGGGCGTTTTTGACGTTGGCTGATTGCCACTCAAGCTTCCACCTATCTTCTGGGGTGAGAGGTGTTCGAAGGAGTCTTTCTCCTTCCGTCCAGAAGGGTTTTCGAGACTTTAAGCGGCATGCCGGGTGAGAAACGACATCATCGTGCAAGGATATTTCGCTTTTTTGCAGCGCCTTCTTGTATTCCCTCAGTGTTGCAATCTCTCGCCTGATATTTGGCGGGGTTATATTTGCAAGTACGGGGAGCCAAGGAAGAGGAGTCGATTTTAAGGTTCCGCTGATGGTTCGCATTGTGGCATTAAGCTGAACGTCGACCATGGAAGTGTGGGCGCTTCTGGCCCATACTGGAGCACAGTATTCAGCTGCTGAGAAAACCAGGGCAATGGATGCCGTTTTGATCTCCATGAGTTGATTGTTAAAGAAGATTTATATTTTGTTTTTAGATGAGTGGGAAATTAATAAAGATTAAAGACTTATTTGATATTACTTATGTAAGTTTTATTACTGATATTCCATCTAAACCAAAAAATCCGGACAAATTAAAGAGCCGAACGAAGTCCGGACAAAAGGCTAGAAGTCCAGACGTGTCCGGATTAATCCGGACGGATGGTAACCCTATCTCCAGATCACTTTTTTTAGTGCGAACTGATATAGTAAGCTTTGTCAATAGTTTTAGGCAGTGATCCATCTAAACTTTTTTTATATGATGAAAATCCGACGTGATGACGTGAAACAGTTGCACAATATAAATTTTAATTTTTTAATCAAAATCACAACCTGAAGGATATCGACAAATTCTTTGATGCACGTAGTACTTTTAGTACAAAATTGAAAGTTTCTAAGTAAAAAAAAAATAATATTTTGCAATACGTGCCTTTTCTCTTTGCTTCGTAAAACATTATTTTTGATTAAATATTTTCCCTTTAACCTGTTGAACCTGGGAGGTATTTCGAAAAACTAAGCGAAAATTACATTGATGAGTTCTGGTCAAATACCGATATATAAAAAGCAATTGTTTTTCTTGCTGTTGTTTCTGTTTACTAGATAATATATTATCTTATTATTTATGTGAATTACATTATAATATCGTAAGAAGTTTTTCCAGATGCGGTGCTGATTTCTAACAGTATGGAAGATCTACAGTCTCTCGTGTCTAGGATGAACGAAGTATGTATGGCGAAGGCTCAGGAAATTATTAACCAAATACATTTAATAATTACCGACTCATCTAATAAGTTCAATAAAGAACAACTTGCTAAAATAATGCCAAAAACTACCGAGTTACTGGGCGTCGCGGGACAGATGGCCGTAAGGATGGGGACTATGGAAGGTGAACTATCCGCATACAAAAATATTATCAATAACCAACCTGCAATAACTGGGACTACTCAATCCACTTCAATGGAAATATGTGACGCAATTACCGAGATAACAGAAAGGAATCTACGTTCGAAAAATCTTATTCTGCTGAACGTACCTGAAAGTGAAGATGAGAATCAAACTAACAGGATATCTGATGACAACAATAAAGTATGTTCTACGTTGAAAAGTATCGATGATACATTACAGATAAATATTTCTAAAATATATAGGCTTGGCGTAAGAAAAACTGACAAGATCAGGCCCTTAAAAGTAGAACTGCAAGATTCATACCAAGCTAAGCAAATAATCATAAACAAATATAAACTGAAGAACGGCATCAAAGTTAAACAAGATCTCACGGAGCTGCAAAGGAAACAAATGACGGATGTTTGGAAAGAGTTTGAAATGAGAAAAGCGGATGGGGAAACAAACATAACAATTAAGTGCATAAACTCTGTTCCAAAAATAATAAAAAATGTGCCAAAAAACTTAAACAGCACCTAAAATTGTTTGGGTATTACCAAAATGTTCGCGGAATGAGAACCAAATTACAACATCTCAAAATAACTTCTCCCACAATCCCACATGATATATTGTTATTAACAGAAACATGGTTAAATGAGGACATCAATTCATCGGAATTAGGCCTTAACCAATATAACATTTACCGTCTTGACCGTGACCCCATTACGAGCAACAAATCAAAAGGAGGAGGTGTAATGGTGTGCATATCCAAAAACATTTCATCTAGAAAATTGCCAGTTAAACACAAAAACGTTGAACACATCTTTGTAATGCTAAATATTTCATCAACAAAAATCATTATAGCCTGTACTTATATTCCACCAATGTCAGATCTGCAAATATACAAAAACCACATCGAGGATGTAGAAACACTAAAATATAAATATCCTAAAGCCATATTTATAATTGTAGGCGATTACAATCTTCCGAAAATTGACTGGTCTTTCGATAAGAACAATGAAGTGATTATTAACGAAACAGAAGTGCAGTGTGCCAAATCAAAGGAAATGCTCGATATGTCTTTTTTCCTAGGACTTAAACAGTTAAATAAAGTGCATAATTCTTATAACCGAATGCTTGACCTAGTATTTTCTAGTGACTTAAGGACAGTGGTAGAAAAATCGGACGAATTGTTATTACCTTTAGACCAACACCATCCAGCGTTAGATATTATTATTACAAATGTGTCTAGAAAATTGGAGAAATTAAAAACTTCATCGTACAATTTTCATAAAGCTGACTACACAAATATTATTAATTATCTTGACCATATAGACTGGTCATTTCTAGAAGATGAAAACAATATTGAAAATCAAGTCCAACAGTTTTATTCAATCCTAAACACTTCAAAAGAACGTCATGTTCCAAAAGTTAATTTTAATGCATCCTTTTACCCCACATGGTTTTCAAAAGAATTAAAAGAATTAATTTATACTAAAAAACAAACTCACCGAATATATAAGCAATCTAGAAACGTAGATGATTATATAACGTTTACTAACTTAAGAAGGCAGTGCAAAGAATTGTCCAAAAAATGTTATAATGATTATATTAGTTTAATAGAAATGGAGGTTCATGATAATGTAAAAAAATTGTGGAACTTTTCTAATGCTCAGCGAAAAAATGACTGTAGTTTACCAAATATTATGCATCTGAATAACAATTGTGCGGACAGTACCGAAGGCATTGTCAATCTTTTTGCAGATTTATTCAAAAGTGTTTATGATGATAGTATTCCTGATAATGAAATCCCAAACGATATATCACTTGAAGAATCACTTAACCTAAACCATTGTTTTATTGAAATAAACGCTATAGAAAAGGCTATAAAAGCATTAGATACTAATAAATCCGCTGGACCGGATGGTTTCCCTCCAACATATTTAAAATCTTGTGTTCGCAGTTTGACTTATCAACTATTTAAACTATTTAATAAGTCTTTGTCGTCAGGGTGTTTTCCAAATCAGTGGAAAAAAAGCTATCTTACGCCTATTCATAAAAAGGGAGATAAAAGCGATGTATCTAACTACAGACCAATATGTATATTGTCCGCTATTCCCAAACTATTTGAATCGTTAGTCCTAGATGTCATTATTAAACAAATTAATAATATTATTGTACCCAACCAGCATGGCTTTATCACAGGTAAATCCACTCTAAGTAACTTGATCATATACGAAAATTACATAACTGATTCTCTTGCCTTGAAGCATCAGGTGGATTCAATTTATACTGATTTTTCCAAAGCCTTTGACAAAGTAAGGCGACATATGGAACACGCCACCCACATAAAATATCTGGGGGTCATCATTGATCAACACCTTCGTTGGGATCAGCACTTGGCCAGTCTAACCACACGCATCCGCAAACTCTCTTATGTCTTCCGAACCCTAAGAAATATCCTTACTACCTCAACTCTTAAAACTGTTTACTACGCTCTCTGCCAATCTCTATTAGCATACGGCATTATAACTTGGGGTGGCTGTGCACAATCTATCATCGAACCTCTACTAAAAGCCCAAAAAATGGTAATACGTGTCATTAACAAGCGACCGACAAGATACCCCTCCAAACGACTCCTCATCGAGTATAACGTCTTAAACATACGGCAACTCCATTTAAAATTTATGCTAATACATTTCCTGTTCAAATACAAAAACAAAACTCTCTTACAACACAACTACACCACCAGAACAATAACCAACAGACACTACAATGTACCTACACTACACACCACGTCAGCTCAAAGACAATTTTTCTTCCTAGCTCCTAAAATCTTTAACCTTATCCCTGAAAACTTAAAAACGTTGAGTCAACCCCATTCCTTTAAAAAACAAATTACGAAATGGATCCTTACACATGGGATACATTACAATTTTAACACCCATTCACTCTACACTCTATCGATTTAATCACTTTTCAGACAAAACATAATATATCTCTATTTTCTAAATTAGCGGCATGTATGTACAAGATTATTTAGTATGATCTATATCTAACAACTCCTCAAATTTCTCATTTTATAATAATTCTCTAACTTCTCCATCTTCTTCTTGTAACCCAATCTAACCATAAGTATATCATTTTCTTACTATAGAGCAGGCAAAACATAAAATATCTTTATTTACTATCTAAGCAGCATTATATGTATAAGACTGATTACTGTGAACTATATATATATATCAATAATTCCTTAATTTACTAAAAATTTCAATCTATACTAACGAATGTATATCCACTAACTGTAAACTTCACCCGCCATAACACAGGGTCATCCCTAGCATGGAGGGTGAAATATCACAAAAAACTATATGTACTGTTTATAATTCATGTATTAAATAAATAAATAAATAAATATCCTTGTACAAAAATTAAGTATGTTGGGCATCAAGGGTAATCTATTAAGTTGGATTGATAGTTATCTTAGTAAAAGAGAGCTATGTGTGAAAATAAAATCTGTGGAATCTTACGTTTTCGAAGCCACAAGTGGGGTTCCTCAGGGGTCTCACCTGGGACCAATTCTTTTTTTGTTATTTATTAATGATATTGTTAGCATATTTAAAGATGTGGAAGTTCTTCTCTTCGCAGATGACTTGAAAATATATAAAACAATACGTAGTTTAGACGATTGTTATACTTTGCAACTTAATTTAAATAAACTATATCGTTGGTGCATCATTAACTCTCTGTTTCTTAATATTAAAAAATGTCAGGTCATTCGTTTTTGTAAAATACGAAATCATATAATTTATGTATATTCGCTAAATAACGTAAAATTGACAGTTGTCACTCAAATCAGGGACTTGGGTGTTATATTTGATGAACAGTTAACATTCAATCCGCATGTAAATGAAATCACAAATAAAGCCTTAAAAATGCTTGGGTTTATATTTGTTTTTGTAACTTGTTTTTGTAACTTTATTTAGATGTAAGCAAATTTTTTCATACATCTAGTATTAAAAAAAACATATAAAATACATAATAAAATAAATATAGTCATAAAATTATAACGGAAAGAATACAGTTTTAAAAAGAAATACAGTTACTCCAGTTAGAAATACAAACAATAGGGTTTAAGACATACAGTTAATACAAATAAATACAATTCATAAATTTTTCTTAATGTATGTAGCACATGTTTTACGAAAAGTGCCAAGACTTGAGGCTTCCTTTATGGAATTTGGTAGGTTATTATAAAGTTTTTGACCTTTATAAAACACGCTGTTCTGTGTACACGTCAGTTTAGTTTTGGGAAGCCTGAAGTCTCGGCAACTCCTCGTAGGATAATTGTGAATATTTTCATGGTACATAATATTAGTTTGCAGATATTTAGGGAGCATGTTATTTTTAAGCTTGTACATCATTGTTAACGTATTATATATTATATGTTGTTTAGTTGTCATCATATTTAAGTTTTGTAACATAGTTTTAACTCTAGTAAAGATATTACATTTCAGAATCATCCTCATTCCCCTATTTTGTATAACCTGTAGTTTATTATTTTGGGTCTCGTTACATAAGAATAGAACACTAGAACAATAATTTAAATGAGGAGTTACAATAGAATTATATACAAGGTGCGTTGTCTTGAGATCCAAGTTATTCCTAATCCTTTTTAAGAAGCCAACTTTTTTAGCAATTTTCTTAGATATGTAATCGAAGTGTTTGTCGAATTTTAATTTATCGTCTAATATTACACCCAGATATTTAATATTGTTAACCCTTTCTATATTTATGTTATCAATGGTTAGTATTGCATGTTCAGTTCCACCTTGACTATCAATAATCAAAAATTTAGTTTTCATAACATTCAGTTTTAGTTTGTTTATGTTTAACCAAAGCGTTACATTATTTAAGTCATTTTGTATCTCTTCAATGGCATCCTGTAAATTTTTTCTGGCTATATATAACAATGTATCATCAGCAAATAATTTAATGGCACAATGCTTTAAAACTTTAACAATATCATTTATATATATAATGAATAACAATGGACCTAGGACAGATCCCTGTGGAACGCCTTTGCTAGTATGACGTGGATCCGATGTTATTCCACCATATTTTGTTACTTGCGTTCTTTCTGATAGATAATCAACAAACCAATTTTTTCTTTACCGTTAATTCCAATATTTCTTAATTTTTTTATTAATCTGTCTCTATCGATTGTTTCAAATGCCCTTTTTAAGTCTAAAAATACTGCAATAATTTTACTGTTTTTATCTCTATAATTTTTCCAATCTTGTATTACATAGTTAATAGCGGTTTCACAGGAAAATTTATTTCTAAAACCCGATTGTTGTCGAACTAATATCTGCTTTGTCTCAATATAATCAGTTAATTGCTCCTTTACAATGTATTCAAGTATTTGTTCATATTTGGGTAAGCAATTTATCGGTCGGAATTCATCAAATTTTTTTGGGTTATCGATTTTCGGAATAGGAGTTATTACAGATGTCTTCCAAGTTTTGGGAAATACTCCACTATTCAGAGATTCATTGATAATTTGGACCATCGATTCGCCAATAACATTAATGGAGTCTTTGATTATATTTATTGTTATACCGTCTGGAGATTCTTTCGATTTCATGTTACTTAAGACTCTTTTTAAGTATGGTAAATCTATATTTTTAAACTTAAACTCTTCATCGGTGCATACAGGCCTGTCTATGTCTAGGTTGTTAACAGGACATTCTGGAATACTTTCGCTTATAAGATCTATGCTCGATATAAAGTGCTTGTTAAATTTGGTCGCTATATTCTCAATTTCTTCTTCATTTCCATCTGGGAAATCAATCGATTTTACAACTTCTTTTTGTTTGCCCTTTATGATTTCTTTTAGTGTTATCCAAAGTTTTCTTGGCTCATTCTGTTGTGTTTCTAATTTTTGTTTATAGTAATCGCACTTATGTTTTTTAATTTGTTTTGAATAAAAATTGCGAATTTTTTTATATGCATTCCATTTTTCATTGGATGGTTCCAATTTTGCCGCTTTATATGCATTATCTCTCTGTTTTTGAAGGTTATGTAACGGTATCGAATACCATCTGTTAGTATTTTTAAACTTAACCCTCCTTATCGGCATATTTTTATCGATTGCGGTCGTCAATATTTTGACGAAATTTTCTGCTTTGTCATTTAACGAATTAGACTCAGTAATTTGTGAGATACCATTTTTTAAAGTTTCACAGAATTTAAAGTGATCATAGTTCCTTTTATCTCTATACATAATTTCCCTTGACTCATTTTTTATTACACTCGTTTCAAGTAGTGTTATTATGTTTTCGTGGTCTGATATTTTTGGTGTATCCACAACCTTTACGTTCAAGTAAAAATGATTTGATATAACCAAATCAATAATGGTTGCTGATGCGTTTGATATTCTCGTTGGTTTTGTCACAAGTTGTTTCATTCCTAGATCATTCACTAAACTTTGGAGTCTATTACTGTAGGTATTCTTTACTTTCATATCAATATTAAAGTCACCAGCTATGTAAAACATATCTTGGTTTTTCATATTTTTAATACACCAACTTTCGAAGAAATCTAAAAATTTCGAATGGCTTTGGTTTGGTGAGTGGTATAATACAGAGTAGGTTCCTTTAATCAAGTTTTTTGTTATTTGTATTGCCAGAATCCACGTATTTTTTCCATCAAATACTTCATTTGATATTATTTTGAAAGATATACAATCTTTAATGAACATAATCACTCCTCCCGTATGTCGACTATGTGAATCGCATCTTACAGTTGAATACCCTATAAATGACACTTCGGAATTGTATACATCGTTGGTTATACACGTTTCACTTAGCATTAAAATTTCTGGTTTGACTTCTTGCAATAATAATTCAACTTCATTTACATGGGCCAAAAGGCTTGCAATATTTAAGTAGTATACAGTTGCTTTTCTTTTTATCCTAAAAAATCAATTTTTCTCTTCTCTGATTCTATATTTCTTTTGTAAATAGGACACTCCTTGCTCCATGCCTGATGGTTATCGTTCAAATTTAATGAAAGTTTATCATTTGTGAGTTTGCAGTTAATACATTTCATTTTGTCAATATTTTCCTTACATTCTGACGTATCATGTTCGTTTGAACATCTTCCGCAAGATTTTTTATTTTTACAGTCCCCTGCCTTATGTCTATATCCGTTGCAGTTGAAACATCTCAGAACTGAGAGATGATCGTAGACCGCACATCTGTTCCATCCAATATTTATCTTAGTTTCTTCTAACATTTTAGAGTGTGTTTTTCCATCTACTTCTATGAATACAGTAAAATTATTGTATCCACTACTTTTTTTGTTTTCTTTTATAAATTTGACTGATATTTTAGAGTTTTCTTTATCTATGTAATCATTCTGCATCCTTATATTGTTTTCAATTTCTTCGGCGGTATATTTATCTGTAATTCCAATCACTTTTACCGTTGGATTTTTGGGTTTAGGAATATCAATGTCATACCTATCCCCAAGCTTATTGATGATTTCTTTTTGGATTTTTACTGTTGATTCTGTGTTCTTCAGTTCAACTATGACTGATCCTTTTTTAAAATTTCGGATTCCGGCCACGCCCACATTAATTGGATCTATGTGACTCTTTAATTCATCCTGCGTTTTCTTGTTCTTCTGATCCTGATTTTTCGGTTTAATGATCACAATTGGTTCATGTTTCTTTATTTTTTCCTCCACTTGTGGCTGAATAATTGCTTGATTTTTGGATGCAGTCAGTTCACCAACTACAATTCCCATAGTAACAGCCATTTCTCCAATAGTTCCCAATATGTCTGTCGTTTTCGGCGTTACTTTCGCTATTTGAGTTTTTGTGAAGTTATTCGATGGATCATTGAAAATAGTTAATAGTTCCGTTATCATTATCTTTGCTTTTGTCATATATTCTAAAGACTTTACTTGGAAATCCATAGTGAATAGGTTAATATCCTTGAAATAGAATAATAAATAGATTAATAACCTTGGATGTTTATTTTTGCGCCTGTTGGTGGGCAAAATCCGCAACACCTTCACTGGTATCCTTGGATGTTTATTTTTGCGCCTGTTGGTGGGCAAAATCCGCAACACCTTCACTATTTCTCACAGTGTTTCATATGTAGGTAGGGTATTCAAATTGTCAAAATCTCGGTTATTAGACTTCTTTCTTATAAAGAGCTTCACTTAATTAAAACAGTTCTGTACATACATGAAATTCACTCCAATACTACCGCAACACTGTTATATCACTGTTACACGGATTTGTATTGATTGATATAACTTTTAGCACTTTATTTCGTTATTTTATACGGAGCAGAACAACCCTTTGCAAAATTGTGAAAATAGTCGCCCACATGCGACTTCAAGTCATTAGAATGTTTGAAAACACTGTACACATCTTTAGTAAGAAGTCAAGTAGAGTATAATTCGCCTATTTGGTCCCCCTTTTATAAAATACATTCCAAAAATATTGAAAGGGTACAACACAAATTTCTACGATTTATTAACTTTAAACTAAATATTCCAATCCAAAATATAAATTATATCCAGCTGATGCACCAACTAAATTTGATTACGCTGTCAGATAGGCGAATTATCTCCGACCTTGTTCTACTAAATAAAATTATTAATTATAGAATCGACAGCCCTGAAATTCTGGCCACAATAAAATTATTTGTACCTTCCAAAAATACGAGACAAAATTCCACGTTTTTCTGTGACAATTTCAAAACAAATTATCAAGCGCACATATCCCTAAATCGAATACAAAATTTTGGTAATAAATTTGGTAATGTCGTTGATATATTTAGAGATTCCGTAGCAGTGCTTAAACGAAATCTACATAAACACTTTGCTGAAATGTATGACTTCACCATTCCATAGTGAAAAACCCTTTTTAGCTTCTATTTATTTCACTCTTTTCTTTTAGACTTTTAAACTTTAATATATATATGTAACTTTACAAATTAATATTGTAATTTAATTTATATTTCGATTATGCTTAAGTCCCTACTAATGCTGATTAATTTCAATCCCGTTATTTTTGTTTGTAAGTACAAAAAAAAAACTGTTCTCCATAATGGTATTCTTTATTATTTGTAAAACATTTATGTAGGTACTACACATATAATAATTATTTTATTCATATATGTACTTAAACTTTTATATGCCATATAGTTAATGTAATAATACTAATAACAATGTATGTAAAAGCCCAATGGGCGTTTAAATAAATAAATAAATAAATAAATGTATGAAGAATGAGTTAATCATGAATGTAAGTAAGTCTAAAGTCATGGTATTTGAAAGAGAGAGTATGAAAACAATGTGCAACATAGTTGTGAATGACGAGTATTTGGAGCAGGTGGATGAGTTTGTGTACTTGGGAAGTATGTTTACGAGAGATGGAAGGGCTGATAGATATACTGAATGAAGGGTAAATGCAGGCAACTCTATTAATGGAGGACTGAACGCCGTTGGCGCCAACAAAAAGCTGTCCAAAGAAGCGAAGTTAGCCGTCCATAATGGAGTGCTGGTACCTACCGTGATGTATGGCAGTGAGGCATGGAACTGGCAGAGGAAGGATGAAAGTAGACTGAATGCTGTAGAAATGAGATCCCTGAGGCGTATGTGTGATAAAACCATGTACGATCGGGTGAGAAATGTGGAGATCCGCGAAGAATGCAAGGCTGATGTAAGCGTGATGAGTAAGATTAAGAAAGGGACGCTCATATGGTTTGGGCATCTAGAGCGAACGAGGAAAAGGGTGTAAGGAGAATATATGACGCAAATGTGAATGGAAGAAGAAATCGGGGACGCCCGAGGAAGACATGGCACGTCCAAGTGAATCAGATACTTGAGTCGGGCCATGTGAAGAGTCGGAATAATAGAAGAGCATGTATGAGACGATGTATGAATGTGAACGAGGCAAGGAGTGTGTGCCAAGGTCGAGTTGTTTGGCGGTCCGTCCTCTCTCGCGGGGAAACGGCGTGATGGTTAGTTAGTTAGTTAGTTAAGTTTTTCCAGAATCGCAAATTAACTAATAAAATCCCTCATTTTGGAAATAATTGACAAAAAACATATTCATACACATATAAACTGAATTTATTATTTCTACACCATCCTGTACACATGCCCAACGTGAAAAAACACAATTCAAATGAGTTTTAAAAGAAATAATGACCTTTATACTCATTCGAAAACGTAAAATATCGAGTTTTTAGCCATGGACAGCTGCCAAATTTCATAGAAAATATCTTTTAAAATCATTCAGACCAGTTTCAATAATCAAATAGAACACAGGTCCCAGATTGATATTGACGCAAGCGATTCTGACCTTGTCATTCATACAGTTTATTTATATATAAGGGTTAAAATCGCATTCACAAAAAGCAAAGATTTTGTTTTTGTGCCCGCCGGCGGGCGAGCCACAGATGAGAGGTTAAACTAAAAAAACCTAATAAATAATTACAAATACGTAAACATTATTTACAGTTTGTTGTTTACTTTTGTCTTTTTTACATGTAATAATTTGTGTCCAGGTATGGGTACCGCCACCCCGGGAACCATTTATTGGGTTACCAATACCTTTGCCATAATTAGGTCACCCCAAGTGGTTCGCTACGTTTGGTGACTTCGCGGTGGTTTCCGGGTTCATGGGGTGAAGTTTGTCCGGATCCTGGCGGCGCATGCGTCTGCCCTTCTGCGGGGCAGGTTGGATCGGGAGAGACTGGTTGACGTCTCCAGCAGAACTCTTCGAAAATCATATTGAACCGCAGTGGGAGGGATAGATTCACACGTCCGTCACTCCGGGATACATTTTTACCCACCCCTCATGCCTTTTTCTTTCTCAGAACTTCGTCTCCTAGCTTTTATAAAAAACCCTCCCCACACTATCCCCAAGATGGCATAGGCCCTGAGGGGTGTTATTTTTTACTCAGGGCCCCTCATGTCAAGCTAATGTAAAAAAAAACAAAGTTTTCATAATTTTTTCACCTTTAAATTTATGTAAAAAATTTTTGTAAAGGTTTATTTATCTGCAGATAATGAGGCGAATTTTATAGTTAATGTTTTGTATTGTTTTAATACTCCCTGTAATTGTGTATTCCCCTTAAAAAAAGAACATATTAAATTTTCACCATTATAATTACCAAAAATAATTATAAGAATTGTTTTTATCCGGAAACAAAACAAGCTTACTCGACCTATTTTTAATTTTCTCGCTTAAATAAAAAAGAAAAATGTTTTTTGCAAATGAACTCAATTCTCTCCAGTCTGGAGTACCCACCGTCTTTAGGGTCGTTGATGATATAATTTATTGGTTTGGGACAAAAAATCTCCGAGCAAAGCCGTATCAAAAGCCTCGCATCAGAAGCAATCGCTGCCCTCCGAGAGCCTTTGAGACGTGGGCCCTCCTTCCTCTTTCCATAATCCTCAATACTTCTCAAGTACAAGTTCTATTTCCTTTCAAATGAATCGATTTATCGCTTTTTGTATCACTAGCAAAAGCTTAAAGGGACGTCCTGATGAGGTGGTCCGAATCGCAATTCACGCGAGTAGTAAAATTCGGTGTTGAAAGCGATTTTGAATGTGAGATATATCCTCGTCATTAGATATCACGGAGGAAGCGGTTTATTCGTATATTATTCCCAGTTTCAACGAAGAACATGAAGTAAGTAAAAATGAAAAGTTTTATTACTCTGTTGGCATAAACTACAGTCTCCCTATCCCAAATAAATCGTCATTTTCCGTCAACTCGCCAATGAAAAGATCAATATTCAAGCGTTCGGTCTCCATTTGCATACAAATATCCAAATGCGACAATTTTTATTATATTTAACTGATCCAAAGGGATGAAATAAATGGGTTCCACGTGTTTCCATATTGCCTCTTTCTATTTTCTTCTCCACCTTACCCTTATTACTTTCATCCTCACACTATTCCCGATATGGGTATTCTCGTAGTCTCGCTGTCACAGATTTAAAAAAGATTATCAGACATTTCCATGTTATTCAGAATATGACAATATTTTAATTCCCCCACTACCATAAATAAAAAAAGTGCAATGATGGGGACTTAGACAGCAAAGGGACGAACCAGCGACGCTTGGATGGGAAATCTGATGATTTTGAACGCTCGACTACAATAAAAAACTTTGAAAAAATCTAGGCATACACGCAAAATGTGCGATAGCCACGGGAACAAGTTTTCGTGTAATACCAGACCGACGAAAAATCACGAGATTCTTGAAAAATCAGCTACAATTTTTAAAACCACAGATAAAATAATTTTCAGTTAAATATTTATTTTAAAGGTGGGTACTTTGTCGCTTGTCTGAATTATGACCTCAATTTGGGAGGCGGGAATGGATACCGCCGCCCCGGGAACCTTTATTGGATATCCAATACCTCTGACATAGGTCACCCCAAGTGGTGTACTACGTTTGGTGATTTAGCAGGGGTGCCCGGGTTCTCAGGGCGAGGTTTGTCTTGGTCTTGGAGGCGGATGACCAGGACACACTGAACCCCAGATTCCTACCCACCCATTAAACACTTTTCCTTCCCAGAACTTTCATCTCCTTCCTTTCCTTAAAAAACCCTCCACACAGCATCATCAAAGATGACATAGGCCCTGAGGAATTTTTTTTTTCTTAAGGCCTCCTGTGTGGAGCTCATATAAAAAAAAATGATCGAAAATTCGGTTCCAATTTTGAAAATGACATTTATAATAAAAGCAAATTTGAGTTCCTTGAACAAGAGTTATGCAGGATGCACAGACAATCATAATTAGTATTTTTCATACGATAATTATTTATACTGATAACCATCTTATTAAAAAATAATAAGATAGTATTTGTAATCATACATTTTTTATTTTTTAATTCATAAGATAGTATTTGTTAAAGACAGTTAGGTTTTATTAGTATTTTTCATATTTTCGTATCCTATTCACTAGGTACATAGTAAATGCGCGCTTGAAACCGCTTCATCTGAACAAGGCCTAAGCTTTGAATAACCCCTCGGAATGAAAAGGATACCACTTAATTGAAGTCATAAATGAAAAACAAAATGTGTTTTTATTATTAAAGACATAAAATAGTGTAGTTTGTTGCCCTAGTCCCTTTTTATTCGGTGGGTCTAATTGAAAACTGCAGGCCGCAGCACATTTTTGACCCGACCTCCTCTTGAATAGACTCTCAGGGAGGAGACCGAGCTCAAGAATTTGAATGGGAGTTGGGAAGGTATTGTCACTTTCGCACCAGGAAAATCAATCAACCCTGTTTCTGAAATGAATATGAAATTTTTGGTTGTACAGCGTTTAATAACCTAACAAAGAATTGAATGTATGTTCATATATGTTCATCCGATTGTGATGAAACTTTGGGGATTTGATGTGTGCATTTTTTTTAACATTAACTCCACACAGGAGGCACCGAGGAAAACAATTTCCCTAGGGGCCTATGTCATTTTTGAGGATGCTATGTGGAGGGTCTTTTAAGGGAAAGGAAGGAGAAGAAGACATGGGAAGGAAAAAGGTATGAGGGGTGGGTAGGAATCTGGGGGGTCAGTGTGGCCAGGAGTGACGGAGTATGAATCTATTCCTCACACTGCGGTGCAAGGCCAAGGGTCGGGAGAATGGTCAAAAGGCCTCCCTCAATCAGTCTCCTCCGATCCAGCCCGCTACGCAGTGGTTGGGCAAACGTATCCACCACCAAGACCTAGACAAACCTCATCCCATGAACCCGGGCACCCCTGCTAAGTCACCAATCGTAGCGAACCACTTGGGATGACCTGTGGCAGGGGTGTTGGTTGTCCAACAAATGGTTCCCGGGGCGGCGGTACCCATAACCGCCTCCCAAATTGTAAATTGGGGGGCGGGTATGGATATGTAAAGTGCATGACCGCAACGGTTTATATGTATCGATAATGCGTTACTAAACCGTTCATCCGATTGCGAGGAAGTTTCTATATATACTGGTGAGCTCTGGCGTTATGAGATTTGTATAAAAAAATTGCAATAGGTTGTACGCGAACTGTTTCAAAACTCAATGTTCCGGGATAGAATGGACAGAATGTATGGAATGCAGGAGGGGTAGGGGGGGGAGGAAGCGGGCGAGGGGAGTGAAGGAAGTGAAGGCGGAGAAGGCGGAGTGGGAACGCAAGAGGGGGTGAGGATGCGGTAGAGGAAGGGAAGGTGGAAGGGGAACGGGACGAATAGGAAAGGACACGCAGGGGAAACAATTGTATCAAAAAGCATTGCAGTAAACAATATGTTTTTGAAATTTTTTTTTTTTTATTAGATATTATTTATTCCAGTTCGAATTGAATATTCATAACTGAGACAGGACAACGTCCGTCGGGTTAGCTAGTATTTTTATAGATTGTCCAGTTTTTACCGTGTACATTTACTAAGCCAACCATTCAAAATCTTAAATTTACTTTAAAGCCAATTAATTGATAATATCTTGTTATGGTACGCCCAAACGACAAAGAATTCAAACTCCTAATTCGCCGCAAACTACACAACACCCTGCTCCCCCCCTGTTCCCTGCTTCCTACTTCCTATCCCATCCGCCCACCCGCACGCGATCCCTTCCAACAGTTGAGAATGGCGAGCCGCCTCGGGCACACGTTAAGCCCGCGCGTTGATCCCCACTGTTCGCGCCTTGCGTACTATCGCCCGAATTGTACTCAAATATAACCTGCAATGTTAATTCAATAACCTACGGGTTTAGCGCTGATATTTCACCATGCCTGTGTAAACTTCGGTTCTGTCCTAAACTCGGGAGGTCCCCCTGGAAGCCGGAAGACGAAGACCCCCAACATCATGTAAGCTGTACAATTGTTTCCTCATTTGATTGTGTCCTTTAACGATAGACTGTAAACTCCCGCGCAAAGCCATCACTCAGAGAGTTTCGTTTAGGGATCTTGAGGTTATAAACACGATAGCTAGGATTGTGTAGTATGTATTTCTTGTGTTGAATTGTACTGTGATGACCTATGTACTGTGTTTTAAATTTGCAATACATGAAACTAGTTAACTCAATCCTGTTATTATTCTGCTACGGCAGGAGGGTTTCCTAGAGAGGGAGTATCCTGCCAGACGACTGAGATGCGAAGGAATTTCTGAAGCCTCGAGCGACCCACCACCTGAATAGAGGGTAAATCATGCCTCCCCTGAGAGCTAGTTTGGGACATGTTTGGGGGCCCGCTCCTAACACTGGCGTCCATAGTGGGGCCCAGAATTTTTTTCATTTTTGCCATTGTCTCAGTCGCCTTACGGAGTGCTCCCTGTCGAAATCTTCCCCGCATAGGAACTGTTTGTAAACATTGATTGTACTGTGTCTTGGTGTTTTATACCCAGTGAATAATGAATTCTGTGGGAAACCACAGAAATCCATGTGCAAGTTAAGTCCATAACGCAGATTTGATTGCAATTATAAAAAAAATTGCGTCAAAGTTGAAAACATGGCCATTTTGTAATCAACCAGAAAGACGGCAGCATTTAAACCGCGAATCTGACTGCGCACGCGCCGACCCCTTTGTTCACAAAGCAGCGGACGAGCAACAGTAATTCGCGCCAAATCAACGGCCCGATGTTTCACGCGGTAAATACATACCTAATCTCTGAGTTGCGCGCGCACCCACGCGCATCGAAGCACAAAAGTGCGTTTATCGCGCCAAACTCCAACGGCAAAAATCCGTTTGAATCAGGCAGAACAATTCCCTGTCACTATGCAGTGTTTTGAATAATAAAATCGCCCTTCTGTCACTAAGGTCGGAAGCAATGGAGATCGCTATTGTAAATTTGGTTTTGGAATTCCAATTACCTTGTGGATTCTTTAATTAAAAAATCTCACACTCACGTTTTTCTTGCACAATATACCGATCGGCCCACTTGTTGTGTCTGTCAAATTAGTACCACGTATATTTCACCAAATGGACAAAATAATGACTTTCTTTCCACATTCTACGTTATAGGTACCGCATTTTTTTTCAGCATAAGTGTAAAGTGAATTGTGTTTTTTTTCCTTACATAAAAAAAGTGAAATAATAATAAAACCAATGATTGGTTCCATGAAAAAATAAAATAATTTTAATGTGGTTTCGTAACAAATCCCATATTCAGTTATTTTCATCCGGAAGTTTGTCCTTATTTGCCAGAAGAGTGCCTTTTGTGAATTTTAGTGCCTTTCTCAGTGCAAAGTGGTTTGTGAAAAATAAAAAACCCGTTTTCTAAAGGTCAGTCCTGGCAAAAATTTTTTGGAAATAAATAAATACTTGTGAATTTCACAGTTTTCTCAAAAGTGGTTTGTGAAAAATAAAAAACCCGTTTTCTAAAGGTCAGTCCTGGCAAAATTTTTTGGAAAAAAAATAAATACTTGTGAATTTCACAAATTTTCTCAAAGGTGGTCAGTGAAACACAAAAACCTTTACTACTTAGGTCTTTCCACGCAAAAATTTTTTCTTGTGCCTTCCTTTGACAAAGATTCTGGTGTCATATATACCAAATTGTAGTATGGAATACAGTTTTCTATAACTATTTTAGAAATACCAACCAGTGATTACCAAGTGAAAAGTGCCTCACAAAATTAATTTTGCGTTTGCTAAAGAAGACCCCTGGCAATTTTTTTCACCACCTGGGAAACTCACAATGGAAAACAATCAAGCTATGGCATCATCCAATTTGGGCATCATTCCCAACGTGCACAACTTATCCAAAACTCACTTACAAACTGCTTTAAGGGATAGAGGACTCTCGCCATCAAGCAAATCTAAATCTACATTAAAGGCTTATGCACTTTTATTCAACAAAAAGTACATTAAGAGAATAAACCTCGCCCCCTCAAGCGAAAATAATTCACGCTCGGCTACGCAAGTTTTGAATAATCTTGTTCCTAACGAAGAACCTATGCCACAAGTAATGATAAAACAGGACATCGCACCCACCTTGACACAAGATAAAACCTACGATTTATCCTCTTGGAAAATCAAATATAATGGCGTCTCCGATGTACTGGATTTCATTGACCGTATTGAAGAAACGGCTACAATCAAAAATATCCCATTCGAGATTCTACGAAAAAACTTCATAGAACTCATCTCCCCAGAATTGATACCCTGGCACCGCATTCAAAAAACTAAATGCAAAGATTGGAATAAACTCAGATCTGCCCTAACTCGAGCTTCGGAAAAACGGAAGCCCAGCACCGGATCAAATTATCTTTACTATCTATTAAACAGCTAGTAAATGAACCTGTAGCAACATTCATAGAAAGGGCTGAATCCATTAACATCAAGCTTTCACATCCCGTTTCGGAAGCTGAACTATTACCAGTCATAACTGATGGCCTTTTAAGCAAATACGAGAACATCATTACCTCACAGAAAATTGCATCCCTAGCCCAGCTAAACGAAGTCTGTCTCCTTCTGGAATCGTACCAGGACAGGAAAAACATAAAGAATGTGTCAAATAATGTAGTTGTGCCAAGCCGTTCGTCTGGTTTAAAACCAGAATTCAACAACAAAAAAGTGTGCTCTTTTTGCAAAAAAGTAGGCCATCTGGCCACCACTTGTTTCAAGCAAGCAAGGTTTCTGGAATCTAAGGAACCCCGAACTTTCAAGAGGCATCACTCTAGGGACCGCTCTCCTCCAAGCGACGAACTGCGCAACATTTTCAAGAAATCAAGGCACAACATGGAAAGGTTACAAAACCCAAGCGATGTCAGACCTCAGGTGGATTTCTCCAAGCCCCCACCAAATTTCTACATGAAGAGGCCAAAAAACTAAATAATAACCTCTCAGGCACCCATTCTGAACCAAGGTCTAAAGAATGGACTGATTGGTTAGCACACATTAAGTATTTTAACCAGACCTTAAATGTTTCTTCGGTTTGTTGCAAACAAGCTAAAGATGGGAGACCCTATGCTTTTTTCTCTGTTAACAATGTGCCCTTTTCCGGATTACTTGATAGTGGTGCATCTGTCAGCTGTCTTGGCAACAATGCTCACCTGCCTTTTGTTAACAGTGATTTTAGAATTTCGCCCCAATCAACACACCTGACGACTGCGGATAATGTTTCCCAACCGGTCATCGGTGCCCTTGCCCTGCCAATTAATTGTAACAATAAAATAGTTACAATCAATTTTCTAATAGTGCCCTCTATATCCCAGAATTTCATCCTTGGCGTTGACTTCTGGAAGGCATTCAATGTTGCTCCCCAAGTATTTAATACTCTTGGCAAAACCTCCACTGCTGCTCAAATTAGTGAGATCCGCACAATAATACCTCACGAAAATTTAAGCACGGACCAGGCTCTCCAACTGAAAGAAATGGTCAATAAATTCGAGTCAATATCTTTCGAAAAATGTGGATTAGGTTTGACAAATTTGGTTGAACACCATATCAAAACCAATGGCCCACCCATCAAGCAACGTTATTACAACTTAGCCCCCCAAAAACTTAAACTTTTAGAAAACGAACTTGATGAAATGTTAAAAATGGGTGTGGTGGTTCCCAGCAGAAGTGCATGGACCAACCCAACTCTTTTGGTTTCTAAAAAAGACGGCTCTGCACGTTTCTGTCTCGACAGTAGACGTTTAAACTCTTGCACGGAAGCTGATGCGTATCCCTTACCTCACGTTCACGCAACCTTAGACAAGCTGCGTAACGCCAAGTTCATCTCTTCTGTCGATCTCAGCAAAGCGTTTTGGCAAATACCCTTGGACGCAGAATCGTGCGAAAAAACTGCTTTCGTTGTACCTGGTAGGGGAATGTTCCATTTTAAAAGATTACCCTTTGGTCTAAAAAACAGCCCCGCCGAGTTACAAAGACTGATGGACAAACTTTTCGGTCCTGAAGTCGATAACAGCCTGTTTTGTTACCTTGACGACCTCATCATCGTCAGCGATACCTTTGAAAAACACCTATTAATGCTGGAAAAAGTTTTTCAACAACTCAAGTTCGCTGGTTTAACCATCAACTTGAAGAAGTCTGAATTCTGTAAGTCCCGTCTACGTTATTTGGGATTCATTATCGACGAAAAAGGTCTAAGAACAGACCCCGCTAAGGTGGAAGCCATGGCAAATTTTCCCCGACCCAAAAACGCGAAGGAAGTCAAAGGTTTCCTTGGACTTGCAGGTTACTACAGGAGATTCATCAAAGACTTTTCCACTATCGCAGCCCCCTTAAATAAAATTACCGGCATCCGTAAAGGTGTCAGCAATTTCCGATGGTCTGTCGAAGCTGAAGAAGCGTTTACAACTCTAAAAAATGCCCTTCAAAAAGCTCCCGTTCTGAATTGCCCGGATTTTGCACTCTCTTTTACCCTCCACACGGATGCCTCCAATGTAGGAATCGGTGGAGTCCATACTCAAGAATTCCCAGATGGCGAACACCCTGTAGCGTATTTTTCCCGTACATTAAACAAACACGAGAAAAACTACGGAATTACCGAGAAAGAGTTATTGGCTGTATTGGATTCTGTTCACCATTTCCGCGGTTACATAGACGGTAGCAAATTTACTGTAGTTACAGACCATAGTAGTTTGAAATGGTTGATCTCTTTAAGTAATCCCTCCGGTAGGCTCGCTCGTTGGTCCTCCCGTTTGTCTCAATACAATTTTGATGTTGTTCACCGTAAAGGCGCGGACAATATTGTTCCCGACGCCCTTTCAAGAATTGAACTGGCTTCATTAAATGTTGACACAATTGCCCCCCCTCCATCTACAAAAGATGAATGGTACTTGAAAATCTTCGAAGGTTGTAAAAATAACCAACAAAAGTTTCCTAATTTTATCATAAAAGAAGGACAACTATACCGTAATTGCAAGGTACCACTATCCATCCTCGAAGATTACTCGTGGAAACTTGTCGTTCCCCTCGAAGGTAGAGAACAAATAATTATTGACAATCATAGTGCTCCCGACTCCATACACCCAGGAAATTTCAAGACGTATAAAAAGATCTCCTTGAAGTATTACTGGCCTGGTCTCTTCAAGCAAATTCGCAATTACATCTCTAAATGTGAAACTTGTAAAGCTTATAAACATAGCACGGCAGCACCTGCCGGCCTAATGGGTAATCCCAAACGTGCCGACAGACCCCTACAATCATTGTCAATGGACCTCGTCGGACCCTTTCCCCGAAGTTATGCCGGACACATGCACATACTTAGTGTAGTGGATGTTTTCACTAAATTCTGTTGGATCTTTCCTTTAAAAAGAGCCAACGCGTCCGCCATCATCAAACTTCTGGAAAAACACATTTTTATACCTTACGGAACACCCAGAACCGTAATTGTTGATAACGGAAAACAATTTATTGCCCAAGAATTCAAAGATTTTCTTGCCAAATACGGAATCAAGGATATTTACTATAATACCTTGTATACTCCACAAAATAACACCGTCGAACGTTATAACCAAACAATCAACACAGCTCTGGCTATTCTAGTTGATAAAGATCAACGTACTTGGTGTAAAAACCTAGATAAAATTCAGGCTGCAATGAACAACACTGTTAATCTGGCCACTGGTTACACACCTTTCTTCTTAAAACACGGTATGGAACAAGTTGTTCATGGTTCTCTACATAGGAACACAAACTTTCCTACGTCAATTGCCACCACAAGCAACCCTACCGCGAACTATGCCCATCGTCTGGAAGAACTGTCGGCCATCTACAGTGAAGTCACTGATGCTTTGCTCCTGGCTCATCAAAAGAGTGCGGACAGATACAACCTACGTAGGAAACATGTCACCTTCAATACAGGAGACATAGTTTGGAGAAAGAACAACACACTTTCCCAAGGAGCCATGTATTTCTCTGCCAAGCTGGCACCACGTTTCGTGAAGGCCAAAGTCCTAAGAAAGATATCAGATCTAGTGTACTCCTTGTCTGACTGCTCTGGAAAACACATTGGTAATTACCATATTAAGGATATCGCAAAATCTGGAAGTGAGGAGTCAAGTAAAACTGCCCCCACTATCTCAGCAAACTTAAAATGATCCAGTGTGTATCACCACAACCTTTTTGTAAGCACACCAAGTCTTACAATGGCTGGCGTGTAAAGTGTCAATTACATGCCCACCCTTTCGTTGATAAAACGAATATTGTTAAAAAATCATTTTTGTAAATTTATGTACAATCCACGGTGTAGTTTGCCCCGTTCATGTTCGTGAATTGGCAACCACCGTAATTTTTGTCTCACACGTTTTTTATTTTTTTTCTTTCTTTTTTCTCACCTGTTCCAAAATTGATCACTTTAGAGCAGAGACACCCCTCGAGTGACAGTGTTCGGGAAGTCATGAACCCAATCATTGCCTCTCAACCCCTCACACTACGCAACGTTCATGCCATGGCACGCTTTGCCATGTAATGCAATATTGTAATTTTCACCATTTTTGTTTGTTGTTTTTTTTTTCATCATATCGGAAGGAATCTCTTCATTTTTTTCTTTTTATGTTCTGTAAATACTGGAGCGTCGTTCTAAAATCGATTTGGTAAACTCCAAAGCGTTAAATCACGACCCAGGACTAGTAAACCATATCAACATGCTCCATATTTTACCCATCATGGTAAAGATAAGTGGTTACTCACATAATCACATTCCTTGTGTATAGTAGTTTTCAATTTTTTCTCAAATGTCAAAAATTGATGGCGTCCTACCCGAGCTCTTTGCTAACAAATTGGATTTTGACACATCCATTTTGAAATCATATGTATATAAATAAAGGAAAAGCTTTTAAATTGGTCTTTCCATCCTTGTACAAATCCTCATGGACTCGTTTCAACTAAAGTACGTAAAACCAAATACTCGGTCTTTTGTTGTTATAAGAAGTCCTCGATTTGTCCCTCTTCACAACATGTATGTCTTGTATTACATGCTTCAACCCTTACGGAAAAGGTTAATAAAACCTAACGGCAGCCCTGATTTCCGTACATAAATAACCGCAGTTTAACGTAAATCATCAATGTTTTGTTTGATCATCGTTTTACAAACATAGGCATTCAACTCCTGTTTCGCCATTTAACCAAGTATTTGCAACCTAAATTGCACATAACCTGGTATGTTGTAACCGCACAAAGGGTATGTAAAACCACAATTGGTCCCTTTTATTTGTCCCCACTGAAGTTTGCTGCAATAGACAGTATGTAAAACCATGTAGGTCTGTCTTTGTTTGTCACATGGTGTAAACAGAAATGTACTCTGTCATCACCCCGCCTTTATAACATACGAAGTGACATTAAATTGCTTACCTCCTTGTTATCCTATCGTACGCTCCTGGGCTACGGAGTTAGTTAATCTAACAAATCTTTATAAACTGTGTTAAAACAAGCATAGTTAACGTTTATTGTGTTGTATTTAAACGTAACCCTGTTACATTATAGGAGAGATCCTTAGAACATCCACCATTATAGGAGGGATCCTTAAAATACCTGCCGCGATACGAGAAGTTCGTCATAATCACTTTTTTCTCATAGCTAAATGTTATTGAGCTGGTCGTGTGACATATTTGTCATGAGAACCATTTTGTACATTCTATTTTGGTCGTGTGCCATTCATTTGTCATGAGAACCATTTTGTACATTCTATTTTGGTCGTGTGCCATTCATTTGTCATGAGAACCTTTTTGTACATTCTATTTTGGTCGTGTGCCATTCATTTGTCATGAGAACCATTTTGTACATTCTATTTTGGTCGTGTGCCATTCATTTGCCATGAGTACCACCCTTTTCGTATAACCTGTTCCGGTCGTGTGTCATTTATTTGTCATGAGTACCGCTTTTATGTATAACTGTGTATAAACTCTGTACACGAGACGTGGAGACGTAATAACAATACTTACCGTGATTCGTGTGAACGACATAATATCGGCTTTGCTATCTTCTTTAGGATGCATTGTATAAACTCTTTGACTTCTGTCTATAATTGAGTTATATCTTGTATGTACTTACATATTTTGTACACTATACGTGGAGACGTTAAAACACTTACCATGAGTCGTGCGAACGAAATAATATCAAACCCTTTGTGTGCGATCTACGAAATGTAGTCCACAACCCTTTGTTGTCATTCAACGCCAATGCCCGTGGACTTCCTGTTTTTTTACTTCTTTGCAAAAAGGAAAGAAGCCCAGGAATATCTACTATCCCAAAAGGACTAGTTTTCAGCTTCACTGTCAATTATGGGGCATAGTGCTGTGGGAGTTAATCGATTGAGCACAAAAAAAAAAAAAAAAAACCACCTAACTCGTTGTCTGGAGAACGAACAAGAAAACCCCCAGGTTTGTGAAATTGGAGCAAGGGTCTGTCTTTTCTCACAATCATGTAGAAGTTTTTTAAAATGACCCCTAATCTTTTGCCCAATACACGCGAAAGATTAGCCTCTTTGATATAATGTGTATTCAAATGTCTCCTCATCCTTTTGATAAATGTAAAGAGTCAGGAAATCTGCTGGTTGATTATGTTTCATTTTCACATAGAGTTTGAATCGGAAATTAGTCCAGTCTCTAGCAAGTTTCGCAACTCGTCTCCCTTCTCCCCTCCTCCTCCCATTCCCCATGTTTCAGACTTATGTTATGAAGTGAAAAATCTGTCGTTGACCATATCTCGCCCTCACTTGGAGTTCGAATAGGTAACTGTCCGGTTATCTACAGGTTTTCCCCCTCAATCTCTGCATATGTCTCACCAGTTTTTTCTCTCTTTTCTCAATTCCACGAAACACATTCATGAATGTTGGATATGTACGATATGCACTTGGCGTACCGTCTGTCTCCTTTTGACAACCTTTATTCATGAATTGGTTTCCCTTTGCCGTGACTAGTTCACGATTCTTTGTCTCGTTCTTTGAAATTCTACGAAAATGTTACCATCTCATGTTAGCATAGGCCATAGAGGGCCGGTTGTTTTTTAACCAAGACATATTGTCACTAGGCAAACGCCAAGTCATCCTGGCAAAGGAAAATGTTCATGTAATCACAATTTAGTTAGGAATCTCTCTTCGTCACTCTCTGGGTCGGTGGTTAAAATTTCGTTATTTCATTATCTGGACACATTTTGTTTCTCTCCAAACCTTTTCTTCATTGGTCCCTAGGCAGGTAAACTTCAAGAATTTTGCTCTAATAATAATTCCTCCCGGATTTAAAAAGAAGCCCAGGCGGATGTCATCACCAACAGCCAAGCTGAGCTTCACTTCCTGACAGCACGCGCTGTGGTTACAAGGTCTCTCCTGCTGCCATTTTCTACGCATTTGTTCCTGAAAGCACAGACCATACCGCCCATACGTATGTTGTTTTGTCGTGCCACAGCAAGCTGAGTTGTCCCACTATACTTTATGACACTCTAAACTACCTTTTGGGCACGCTAGCTCTTAGGTTTGTTCTTACTCTTGCTATCAATGCCAACCTTGTCGTCTCTTGCTCTGTCATGCAGTGACGCATATATCGTCATGTGTAAACCATCATTACCTTGACCCACCAGTATTCGCTGAATGCGCACCAATACAAGTTATCTTGAGCTACATTATGCTTCAATAACCATTATATACGATCCGTGTTTACCATAATAACACTTAGGATTCGCACTGGCATGTCTGCAGATACTGGATTCTTCTCTTCAATGACCTCTGTAACCATAGTCGCGGCACAGCAACCACAGTCTCCACTTCGTGAACTTCGACGTCTTCGACAAAACCAAGTGTTTTCTAAGGCCCAAGTGTACTCCTGAGCGTTGTCTCAAATGGGTCTGATTACAGTGATAATGTAATCCTTAGAATCCGTGAAGTCACGTCCTTTTCTTCGAAATTCTCCGAAACCAAACAAATCCACGCTTCACAAACTTAGCTCCAAGACCAATGAAACCTTAGAATCACACACTTTTTTCTCTTCTCTTGTACAAATGTATTGTCATTCTTTCAATTGCATAACCATGTGTATTGTCATTCTTTCAATTGCTTAACCATGTGTATTGTCATTTTCAATTGCATAACCTTGTATGTTGTTTTACACCATGTACTTTTCCCAAATTTGTCTTGTCCAAACATTGTATGTACCCCCACCCATTCCCTACAAACATTGTGACCCAAACTATAGCATAAAACTGTATGTTCTAGCTAGGAAATCTCTCAAGCAACGAATCTCTCAAAAACCCCGATGGAAGCATAAGAGGATTTTTTTTCCCTACAGCTCCATTGCCACGTCGCTTTTTTTACAAGCGCTGGGGGAAGTGTTATGGTACGCCCAAACGACAAAGAATTCAAACTCCTAATTCGCCGCAAACTACACAACACCCTGCTCCCCCCCTGTTCCCTGCTTCCTACTTCCTATCCCATCCGCCCACCCGCACGCGATCCCTTCCAACAGTTGAGAATGGCGAGCCGCCTCGGGCACACGTTAAGCCCGCGCGTTGATCCCCACTGTTCGCGCCTTGCGTACTATCGCCCGAATTGTACTCAAATATAACCTGCAATGTTAATTCAATAACCTACGGGTTTAGCGCTGATATTTCACCATGCCTGTGTAAACTTCGGTTCTGTCCTAAACTCGGGAGGTCCCCCTGGAAGCCGGAAGACGAAGACCCCCAACATCATGTAAGCTGTACAATTGTTTCCTCATTTGATTGTGTCCTTTAACGATAGACTGTAAACTCCCGCGCAAAGCCATCACTCAGAGAGTTTCGTTTAGGGATCTTGAGGTTATAAACACGATAGCTAGGATTGTGTAGTATGTATTTCTTGTGTTGAATTGTACTGTGATGACCTATGTACTGTGTTTTAAATTTGCAATACATGAAACTAGTTAACTCAATCCTGTTATTATTCTGCTACGGCAGGAGGGTTTCCTAGAGAGGGAGTATCCTGCCAGACGACTGAGATGCGAAGGAATTTCTGAAGCCTCGAGCGACCCACCACCTGAATAGAGGGTAAATCATGCCTCCCCTGAGAGCTAGTTTGGGACATGTTTGGGGGCCCGCTCCTAACAATCTTTTGGAACGTTATCTGAAACAAAAATCATAATACAACAACAATATTAAGTATAACGGTCGATTGTTTTAACGCTCCTAAATAAACTTCAATAAATAATACGGAATAAATCACTACAAAAACTCTAACTTCTCGGTGCACTTTAGTAACTATTGCAAATCGAAGTCGTTGGTGTTAAAATCAACTGTGCAAGCATTATTTTTTTTTTTTTTTTAATTCGTTTATTCCAGATCTCGGGGAGGGTGGTGCAGTCCCACGAGTTCCATATTATACATATATAATACATTAAATTAAAATATTTCAAGATGAAAGATATTTTTTTTTTACATAATGAAAGGAAATAAATAAAAGAAAATAATAACAATACAAAAATTAAAATAAAATTTGAAAAAAAAAAAAAAAAAAAAAAAAAGTTAACTTTTTGTTATCTATTTCATCAGGAAGTGGCTCCATCGCTTATAAATGGGACCCTGCCAGAAGTGGAATGCTGCCATCACAAGAGTGTTTTCGCTCGAGGCCAATCGCGTTCTGTAGCTGGTGATCCGTTTTTTTATTAATGTTCGGAATCCGGGAACGCGCCCTTCTTCAAACATCTCGGTGGCACTGCAGTACCAGGACAACCCAAAAAGCGTTCGATATGAATTTTTGTACTGTATTTCCATTCTTTTTAGTGACGCTTTGTTGAAGTTGGTCCACAACTCCGAGGTATATAGGCTCGTGCAGTACGTGTTAAAAAGTTGCCTTTTTGCAGCTGGGCTGCACTTGTTAAATCTTCGAGAAATCATATTTGCCCTAATGCACAGTGATCTTCTCTGTCGCTCAATATCCGAGTCGTCACTGAGGTCCGCTGCTACGATGTGTCCCAAGTATTTGACCTCGATTTTTTCTATTATTTTTGTGTCGTTTAGACTGACGGGTAATACTTTCATGGTGCCTGCACCTGACTTGAATACGAGCAACACAGACTTAGTGGGGTTATAGACCATATTATGTTCAGCAGCGTATTCTTCACAAATCTTTAACAGCTTTCTCAGTCCTTTTATACTTGGTGACAAAATGACCATATCATCTGCATACGCAATGTTATTTACACAGTTATTTCCCAGGTGACAGCCTACGTTTGCCGAGGTGAGCTTATCGCTTAAATCGTTCATGTAGACGTTAAATAAAATCGGTGATAAGCTTCCCCCTTGTCTGACGCCGCATTCCATATTCACAGGTGTTGACATTTTATTTTTCCAAATAACTTGGTTCTCTTGTTCATGATGCCAGACTGCCAGAATGTTAATTATTGAACCTGGCACCTTCCTTTCTTTAAGTTTTTTCCAAAGTAGTGCGTGAGAAACCCGATCGAAGGCTTTACTTAAATCAAGAAAACAAGCATACACTGTTGTTTTTCTTCCCTTATAATATTCGATACATTGTTTTAAGCTGAATATTGCCATATCTGTAGACAATTTAGATTTAAAACCAAATTGATTGTCGGATGTGAATAGTTTGCCTTCTATTTGAATTTGTATAACTCTTTCAAATATTCTGGATATTATTGTGGCAAGAGATATCGGCCTATAGTTGGAAGTATTGGATAAGTCTTCTTGTCTGGATTTAACTAGTGGTACTATAATTGTACGTGAGAAGTTTCTTGGCATGTGCGTGTGTTGAAGAATCTGTGTAAATAATGTTGCTAGAAGCGTGTATATTTTTTCACCAGCGTTTCTTACATGTTCTATGCTCAGGCTATCATAACCGGGAGATTTTCCAGCTTTCATTCGTTTGACAGCGGTTTTAACCATATCTTCCGTAACGATTATGTTTTCGTCCTCATCTTCGCATGGTTTTTCTAAGAAGGTGGGTTCTTTTCTTTCCGATGTTTTCGCAAAGTAGGTTATGAAAATATTAGCAATCTTTTCTGCGTCTGATTCTCCTTCAATATGAGTCGATATCTGTGCTTTAGATTTTAAGATGTTGTTGGTTTTTTGCCAAAATTCTTTAAAATCTCTATCCTCAAATGCACCCGATATTTTGTCCAGTTTTATTTGTTCCGCTGTTTTTTGACATTTTCTTAGCTCAAATTTGAATTTTCTTCTCAATATTTTTCGGTTTTCTGCCAAAGGACCCGTCCGGGGTTTTCCATTTTCAATCCATTTCATAAGTGCATTTCGTGATGCTTCATAATGAATCGAAACACTGTCGTTCCATCCAGGAATATGTTTGGCTGTGGTGCTGTTATGTTTACGTCCACTCTCGAAGACGTTTTTTGCGGCCGTGCATAGTGACTCTACAATTCTCGCATACAGTTCATTGATGGCATCTTTATGAAAGTTATTTTTGCATCCTGACTTTTTACAGAGTTCGACACTGCTGCTGTAGTTAATGCGGTTTATTAAAAATGATGCTGTTACAGAATATGACATGATCTGGGATATATTATGTGCTCTCCATTTTACTGGATCCAACGCAATCGGGGCAATTCCCTCCGTAGTGGTTATTCCTGTTGTTTCTAACCAAATAGACATGGGCCGGTGATCTGTCCAGTCAACATCGTATTTTATCGAAATATTTTTAGTCATCTTTTTAATTGTGGCCGTTCCTATGCAGTGATCTAACCAGCTCGTTGTATTATGTGCATCGCTAACGTAAGTGTAAGAATTTTCTGGCAGTTTTTCTACATCGACACAGTGATATTTATTTTCTTTGCAAAACGATAATAAATCTTTCCCAAATAATGTTTTAATAACTTTAATAATATAATAATAATAATAACTTTATAATAACTTTAAACTTACAAAGTTAACATTGTGAGAAGTGACACTACTTACAACACCAGTGCACTACAATTGATGTGTGTGTCGAATGTGCTACGTATTTGCATGTGATTGTGTCAGTAATTCCGCTTAATGCGACAGGGTTGTCACAAGTTATTTCTTGTCCATAACTAAACAAATAAACTTTTATTTTTCTACAATGAATAACAACGACAGTGCTGTGTTATCCTTAAATAATGCGACTGAATCAATTAGTGCTCTTCACAAAGCCATAACTGATCCTGCGCTCAAAATAACCAGAGATCAGATGACAAAAATATTATCTCTTCTCTCCGCCGTCTCTGGAAACATGACAGATATAGGAGTGAAAGTGGGGATTCTTGTTGGTAAAATAGAATCCTACAAACGGATAATTGACAAACCTCAACCGCCAGCTAATAACACCTCTTCAATCAATGATTTGCTCGCGGAGGCTGAGGATAGGAAAACCAGAGCGAAGAACATAATTCTATTCAATATTCCTGAAAGTTTATCTGAATCAAAAACCACGGCTATAACAATGGACAACGACAAAGTTACCTCAGCAATAGGCGATGTAAACAGTGAAATTATACCTAATATGTTAAAGATGTACAGACTGGGTCTACAAAAATCAAACAAAATTAGACCAATTAAGGTCGAATTTAAGGATTTTATCTCGGCACGTGAGATCTTGACCAATAATGCTAAACCGAAAAATGGTGTCAAGGCCAGAAGTGATTAAACGCTGTTGCAGAGGACCCAACTTCTAGATTTACGACAACAACTTGAGACCAGAAAGAAAAATGGTGAAACCAATATCACCATCAAATATATAAACTCCATACTCAAAATTATTGATTGTACGCCAAAAAACTAAAGCAAAATAAAATAAAATGCTATTATCAAAATGTGAGAGGGGTCCGTACAAAACTTCCCAAACTATTGACTTCGGCGGCAACTATCACCAGTGATATTTTCATATTAACGGAGACATGGCTCGATTCAGGAATTAATTCGGCTGAATTAGGCTTCCCTAATTTTAATATTTATCGTATGGATACAAACTCGAAAACAAGTGCCAAATCTAGAGGTGGCGGAGTGGTCATAGCTATCTCAAAAAATTTCAGCTCCTTAAAAATATCCACGAAGTACCCATCCATAGAGCAACTTTTTGTCAAAGTGAACACTTCTAGTGGTAAATTAATAGTGGGATGTGCATATTTACCTCCAAATTCTGACGTCCAAAGCTACAGAAATCACTGTGACGAGGTTGAATCAATCTGTGCTAAAAACCCTAACACTAAATTACTTCTAGTTGGTGACTACAACCTGCCTCAATACGATTGGTGTAATATGAATTCTGACAATTATTGTTCTAATGTTAATATTTGTGTAATTAGAGATATGGCTCTCTTCTTAGGACTAACTCAGTGTAATAGTATTCATAATATTGGTGGTCGTACATTGGATTTGGCATTGTCAAATGTGTCTGACATCTGTGTTGCGAGAAGTACCGAAATACTATTACCTGTTGATGTTTACCATCCACCACTAGAAATATGCATGTCTAACCTCAAACCAATTCCTATTGAAAAAAGGGTAGTAAAAACTAGAAATTTCAAAAAAGTAGACTATGTACAAATTTCCAACTATCTCAACCAGATTGACTGGTCATTCTTGGATAGCGAGGCTGATATCAATGCACACCTTAACTTTTTTTACTCCATTATTAATTCTGCAATTGAAAAATTTGTACCTTTTACGGCTTACAGGGAAACTCAATACCCAAAGTGGTTCTCAAAAGAACTGATTGACTTAATATACCTCAAAAAAATATCTCATAAGAAATTCAAACAAAGTCGCCTGGCTATCGATTATTCCGTGTTTCAAAAATTGAGGGGAGACTGCAATAAGCTCTCTGCAGAATGTTACAAAACTTTCATACGTGATGTTGAAGGCTCTATCATGAACGACTCAAATTTCTTTTGGAAATATGTTAAATCCCAAAAAGAAAACGGTACTTGTATACCTAGTATTATGTCATTCGATTCTAAACTATCCCAAAATCTTCAGGAAACTGTTAATCTGTTCGCCGATTTCTTTAGCGGTGTATATGTTAATGCAAATGTAGATAGCAATATCTCTTGCTCTAATTTAGTTGAGACTCTTGATATATCTGATTGTACTCTAACCATAGATGATATTATATCCAAGCTGAAGAGTCTCGATTCCCGCAAATCCGCAGGACCTGACAAAGTTCCACCCAGATTCTTAGTTAATTGTATGCATACATTATCGTATCCCATACATAAGTTATTTACAAAGTCACTCTCATCAGGTGTGTTCCCTGACCTTTGGAGGTTTAGTCTTTTGACACCCATTTTTAAAAAAGGAAATAAGAGCGACGTAACAAACTATAGGCCAATATGCACCATGTCTACATTACCCAAACTCTTTGAAAGCCTGGTACTAGACAAATTGATATCCCAAATCAATCAAACCATCTCACCACTTCAACATGGATTTATTAAAGGAAGATCAACCCTGTCCAATTTAATATTATACACGAATGACATTGTTAATGCCTTGACTTCATCACATCAAACTGATTCCATATATACTGATTTCAGTAAGGCATTTGATAAGGTTAACCACAGACTCTTATTACGAAAACTGAAGTTGTTGGGAATGAGAGGGAGTATTTTGGAATGGTTTAAGAGTTATCTATTGGGAAGGTACTTAGCGGTCAAAGTTGATTCGTTTACTTCTTATACATTTGCTGCATCGAGTGGGGTACCACAGGGATCTCATTTGGGCCCGATATTATTTTGCTTATTCATAAATGATATAGTTAATATTTTTAGTAATGTCAAAGTCCTATTATTTGCTGATGATCTGAAGATTTACAGAACAATTAGAAACGATGACGATCGCGCCATTCTGCAGTTAAACCTGAACAAACTATGCGCGTGGTGTTCTGTCAATGATTTACAACTAAATATTGGTAAATGCCAGATCATTAGTTTTTACAGAGGTAAAAATCCTTTTAAATTTTCTTATGATATGAATGGTGTTAATCTTCTTCGTGTATCGCAGATTCGTGATCTTGGTGTTATATTCCACGAGAGTCTACAGTTCAATGTACACATCGATGAAATAACAAGCGATGCAATGAGAATACTAGGTTTTATCTTGAGAATGGGGGCAAATTTTAAAAGTATGTTAACATTAAAACATCTGTATTGCTCACTAGTACGAAGCAGATTAGAATACAATTCCCCTGTATGGTCACCATACTACAATGTTCATTCTCAATCATTGGAAAAGGTACAAAACAAATTTCTCTGGTACATCAATTTTAAAATGAAAATACCAATCGAATTTATAAATTATAATTACTTACGCGCTGAAACCAGACTTCTTAAATTATCAGATAGAAGAGTGTTAATTGATTTATTATTTTTATACAAAGTTATAAAAACTTTAATTGACAGCCCTAATTTGTTGAAACTAATTTGCATTAGCATACCCGCTAGACAAACTCGTAGTAAAGATACTTTTAAATGCAACAATAAACTCAACACTAATTACTCTATATACTCACCAATACCGAGAATCCATAACCTTGCGAATAAATACTGCGAATATATAGATATATTTAGTATTGACAGTTTTGAATGTTTTAAAAATCAACTAATCTCGATTCTATCTGCTAATAATTAGCTTTTATTATTTTTTTTTGTTTTTCTCATAAAATATTTTCTCATCTAAACCTCACCGGTAAAATGTATACTTACTTTATAATATTTTTGCAGTTCTATTTACACTTTGTTCTATGTCAGGTCTTATTATTATTGTTAATAATATGTATAAAGATTTAAAGCTGAATTGTTTTAGTTTTTTGTAAGTACAACTTGTACTATCTCATTTAATTTCTTTTTTATGTTGTAATATTCTTTACCTAACGAGTCGATTGCATTCATATTTATTCTGTTTTATTGTTTATGTAATACATGTAATTAATATTGTTTATTATATATTTGCTTCTTTTCTTGTAAAAGCCCACTAGGGCGTTAATAAAATATAAAAAAATAAAATAAAAAATAATACGACGAGTTCCGGCTTAGTGAAATATAAAATTTTTAATCTGAATGATATTTCTAGCACAAAGTTACGATTTTGATAAAAGTGTTCATTATAAACTATAAACTGATTTTATTAATTTTACACATACCCAATGTGAAAAAACACAAATCAAATGAGTTTTAAAATAAATAATCACCTTTATACTCATTTGAAAACGTAAAATATCGATTTTTTCGCCATTGACAGCTGCCAAAAGCCACCCGCAAATTTCATACAAAATATCTTTTAAAATCATTCAGACCAGTTTTAATAATCAAATAGAACATAGGTCCCAGATTGATATTAGCGCAAGCGATTCTGACCTTGTCCTTCATACAGTTTCTTTATACATAATGGTTAAAATTGCATTTAAAAAAGCAAAGATTTTGCTTTTGAAATCTAAAATTTTTGATCTGAATGATATTTCTAGCACAATGTTCCGATTTTGATAAAAGTGTTCATTGATGAATGGTTTTTTTTTGTTTAGTTTTAAAATTATTTTTAACAAAACACTTAACAAAATACGAGTACATAATTTAGACAATAAACAGTTAATCCCGCGAAGCTGTCACATGGCTGCTTATCTGCAGAACTTGTTAGTTTGCAGAACTCCACCATTCAAATGCTAAGTTGACAAATGCGTCGGGTTCCCACCCTTCAGGTAATTCATCAGCTGGCTAAGTCCTACATTATTGCAAAATCAACCACTTTAGCATATAATAATAGAAGTAGGAATTTTTCTAATATTTTTTAAATTTTAATTTGGTATAGGTTAATCATGTAGTTTCAACATCCTTCAACAGATGTCGTTAGTATTGTTAGTTATTCGTAGTTTGGTGGTATTTCAACAGCTGTCAGTTCAGTATTATATTAGAAGAGTATCAGCTATCGTCGATCGTGTTTAATGTACGTGTTAGGTTACGGTAATAGCCGAAGGCATCTGGTAGACGGGCAGACGCCATCAGTGTCGCGGCCCGCACCAACAGAATAATGTAGAGCCTCTTAGAGTGACGACGTTTGGTTCAGTTAAATATTCATTGAAAGCTTTACGATAAACGTAAATAAAGCAACTTGTAATATCAACGAACCTCGATCTTATTTGGAAGTTTTCCAACACATTCAAGTAGTCTTAATCATTGGAACTAATAGATACTACCTACAGTAAAATAACTTATTTAATTAACTTTTGATAATGTGGGCTTCACTGGGTGTTTCATGTATGCTGATGCCCCTATTGTTACGTTGTTTGGAACCCGGGTGTTAACTTAATCATTTAAAAAAAAAACATATTGTGTAAATTTTACAAAAAATAATTAAAAACATAATCCAACTCAACCCAACCAATCGAAAACAACCAATAATGCTACCATAATGCATTTATTACAAAAAGTGTTAATACGCAAATTGGTTTTCAGGATGAAGGCCGATTGAAAGCCTACTCACAATTCGCCATTTAAAATTAATGAAAAAATAAATTGATTGTTAAAATATACAAAGGTTTTTTAAATTTGGTAAAACGCACATGTCAGAGTTTTCAGCAAACAGCTCAATATGCGGGTTGAATCCAATAAAAGTGGGTCAATTTGAAGCGGTAAATTTTGAATGAATCAGAATGCAATAAAAATTTACCCGGACACCGGAATAGGATTTTATCCGTAGCCGACGGACCGAGGCGGAAATCCCGCCAAGTGAACGGGATTCAATACATTCCCGGACGGGAAATGCTCGGTGGCAAAATGGTAGGTACGAACACCATTTACTCCGGCAAACCTCAAAACCTGTCAAAATGCGATTAATAGTGCCGTCGTTTGATTAATGAAATTGATACTTCGAAAATTCTGGAAGAAAATTCGAGCGTGGTCATTTTAAAAGCATTTTTCGTCAGTTAATTCTTGTGACGTCTCGTAACTCTCCTCTGGTTGTACTGTGTACACATTATACTGTCGACACGCGTTTGGTAACATTGGGAGGCGGATGAAGAAGGGGGCTATATGTAGGACGGAATTTAATTTAATTTAAGGTCTTGAAGACACTCGGAACACACCATAAAAAAGTTTTTTTAGTGCGATATGACACCTTGCAAGAGCTCTCCTACCTGTTGTGAGTGCAACGAGAGGTACTATATCGCAACCCGGTTGAGCTGGTTAAAGGTGACGGATTTATATAAAACACAATCTCAATCAACATTGCAATATTCTAAACTTAATTATGTCAGTTCATCGAATTGCATATTTATGTATATTTATTATGTCTACAAAATAATATATTGTTTGTAAACCATTTGTATTCCATATATATTATTATTTTTATTTATTCTTAATATATTTATATATTTTACCCATTCTAGTTTGTCATTTACTTTTGTATATTTAGCTAAGTATGTTTGTTACTATTTTTGTCTATATTTCTGTTATTACAATGTTTTAAATCATCCCTGTCTTATGAGCTAAAATAAATACAAAAAATTGCTGCAAAGAATGGATATCTGAAATTCATGCAAAATATGAATATTCTGTAAAACCAGCATAACTTTTCTTTTCTTTTTTATTTAATTTTTTTTAAATGATTAATTTATTATTGAAGAAGGAGACCACAATAATAATCTAAACGAAAATATGAAAGAGAACAAGACACAGAAAAAAGACAATGGTCACAACTGGGACATCTTAGAATGATTGTTTCTGTGGCGACGCATCTTTTCGCCATCAAAAAAAGACACGAGAAACATCTAATATTCGGGCGGTACCGGCAAGCTACTTACCTGAGTACATACCTACCTACCTACTCCTGTTGTCGCCTGCCGTGCCGTCTCGATGAATAATAATATCGCCACCGCCTAGAAAAGTTTCGAGATAGCACCGTACAATAAATATCTGTACAGCGCCGAACCTTCTCGTCAACTGCCGAGTGGCACGTATTACCTACCGTGAGAGTAATTACTCTACCGCTCGCCGCGGCTATATAAGCAGCAGATTCGCTCGCCCGCTCCAGTCAGTCTCAATCCGTCAGTCAACGCCTGCCCGCCAGCGAGGAACCGTCTAGACGCTGCGATGTGAACTACCGCATTCTTCCAGCGCAGCATCTGGGAACACAGAGAACTACGGAACTTTCTCGGACTCTCTGTAACACCTTCGAGGCTCTCATCTACCATCACTGTCTCGCAGTCCGGTCCCCCGCACCACGACTTGAGATGTCTTCGCCCACAATACATAACGGGAAACAACTCGATCTCCGGCAATCCGAAGCTTGTCACGTTTCGCTGCCGCAGAGATTCTCTTCATCGCCTCACAAGGTCTTCTTCCTGCCCTGCGTGTGACTCCAGCTTACCGAAGTCACAGCCGTCATCTCCGTCCTCATGACGTCGAGCGACCACCTGGAACTGGTCACCCTCTACCACTCTAGTGATCTGAAGAAACGTTATCTTCACCACTGCAGCTGCACTTGTTAAATCTTCGAGAAATCATATTTGCCCTAATGCACAGTGATCTTCTCTGTCGCTCAATATCCGAGTCGTCACTGAGGTCCGCTGCTACGATGTGTCCCAAGTATTTGACCTCGATTTTTTCTATTATTTTTGTGTCGTTTAGACTGACGGGTAATACTTTCATGGTGCCTGCACCTGACTTGAATACGAGCAACACAGACTTAGTGGGGTTATAGACCATATTATGTTCAGCAGCGTATTCTTCACAAATCTTTAACAGCTTTCTCAGTCCTTTTATACTTGGTGACAAAATGACCATATCATCTGCATACGCAATGTTATTTACACAGTTATTTCCCAGGTGACAGCCTACGTTTGCCGAGGTGAGCTTATCGCTTAAATCGTTCATGTAGACGTTAAATAAAATCGGTGATAAGCTTCCCCCTTGTCTGACGCCGCATTCCATATTCACAGGTGTTGACATTTTATTTTTCCAAATAACTTGGTTCTCTTGTTCATGATGCCAGACTGCCAGAATGTTAATTATTGAACCTGGCACCTTCCTTTCTTTAAGTTTTTTCCAAAGTAGTGCGTGAGAAACCCGATCGAAGGCTTTACTTAAATCAAGAAAACAAGCATACACTGTTGTTTTTCTTCCCTTATAATATTCGATACATTGTTTTAAGCTGAATATTGCCATATCTGTAGACAATTTAGATTTAAAACCAAATTGATTGTCGGATGTGAATAGTTTGCCTTCTATTTGAATTTGTATAACTCTTTCAAATATTCTGGATATTATTGTGGCAAGAGATATCGGCCTATAGTTGGAAGTATTGGATAAGTCTTCTTGTCTGGATTTAACTAGTGGTACTATAATTGTACGTGAGAAGTTTCTTGGCATGTGCGTGTGTTGAAGAATCTGTGTAAATAATGTTGCTAGAAGCGTGTATATTTTTTCACCAGCGTTTCTTACATGTTCTATGCTCAGGCTATCATAACCGGGAGATTTTCCAGCTTTCATTCGTTTGACAGCGGTTTTAACCATATCTTCCGTAACGATTATGTTTTCGTCCTCATCTTCGCATGGTTTTTCTAAGAAGGTGGGTTCTTTTCTTTCCGATGTTTTCGCAAAGTAGGTTATGAAAATATTAGCAATCTTTTCTGCGTCTGATTCTCCTTCAATATGAGTCGATATCTGTGCTTTAGATTTTAAGATGTTGTTGGTTTTTTGCCAAAATTCTTTAAAATCTCTATCCTCAAATGCACCCGATATTTTGTCCAGTTTTATTTGTTCCGCTGTTTTTTGACATTTTCTTAGCTCAAATTTGAATTTTCTTCTCAATATTTTTCGGTTTTCTGCCAAAGGACCCGTCCGGGGTTTTCCATTTTCAATCCATTTCATAAGTGCATTTCGTGATGCTTCATAATGAATCGAAACACTGTCGTTCCATCCAGGAATATGTTTGGCTGTGGTGCTGTTATGTTTACGTCCACTCTCGAAGACGTTTTTTGCGGCCGTGCATAGTGACTCTACAATTCTCGCATACAGTTCATTGATGGCATCTTTATGAAAGTTATTTTTGCATCCTGACTTTTTACAGAGTTCGACACTGCTGCTGTAGTTAATGCGGTTTATTAAAAATGATGCTGTTACAGAATATGACATGATCTGGGATATATTATGTGCTCTCCATTTTACTGGATCCAACGCAATCGGGGCAATTCCCTCCGTAGTGGTTATTCCTGTTGTTTCTAACCAAATAGACATGGGCCGGTGATCTGTCCAGTCAACATCGTATTTTATCGAAATATTTTTAGTCATCTTTTTAATTGTGGCCGTTCCTATGCAGTGATCTAACCAGCTCGTTGTATTATGTGCATCGCTAACGTAAGTGTAAGAATTTTCTGGCAGTTTTTCTACATCGACACAGTGATATTTATTTTCTTTGCAAAACGATAATAAATCTTTCCCAAATAATGTTTTAATAACTTTAATAATATAATAATAATAATAACTTTATAATAACTTTAAACTTACAAAGTTAACATTGTGAGAAGTGACACTACTTACAACACCAGTGCACTACAATTGATGTGTGTGTCGAATGTGCTACGTATTTGCATGTGATTGTGTCAGTAATTCCGCTTAATGCGACAGGGTTGTCACAAGTTATTTCTTGTCCATAACTAAACAAATAAACTTTTATTTTTCTACAATGAATAACAACGACAGTGCTGTGTTATCCTTAAATAATGCGACTGAATCAATTAGTGCTCTTCACAAAGCCATAACTGATCCTGCGCTCAAAATAACCAGAGATCAGATGACAAAAATATTATCTCTTCTCTCCGCCGTCTCTGGAAACATGACAGATATAGGAGTGAAAGTGGGGATTCTTGTTGGTAAAATAGAATCCTACAAACGGATAATTGACAAACCTCAACCGCCAAACAAGTGCCAAATCTAGAGGTGGCGGAGTGGTCATAGCTATCTCAAAAAATTTCAGCTCCTTAAAAATATCCACGAAGTACCCATCCATAGAGCAACTTTTTGTCAAAGTGAACACTTCTAGTGGTAAATTAATAGTGGGATGTGCATATTTACCTCCAAATTCTGACGTCCAAAGCTACAGAAATCACTGTGACGAGGTTGAATCAATCTGTGCTAAAAACCCTAACACTAAATTACTTCTAGTTGGTGACTACAACCTGCCTCAATACGATTGGTGTAATATGAATTCTGACAATTATTGTTCTAATGTTAATATTTGTGTAATTAGAGATATGGCTCTCTTCTTAGGACTAACTCAGTGTAATAGTATTCATAATATTGGTGGTCGTACATTGGATTTGGCATTGTCAAATGTGTCTGACATCTGTGTTGCGAGAAGTACCGAAATACTATTACCTGTTGATGTTTACCATCCACCACTAGAAATATGCATGTCTAACCTCAAACCAATTCCTATTGAAAAAAGGGTAGTAAAAACTAGAAATTTCAAAAAAGTAGACTATGTACAAATTTCCAACTATCTCAACCAGATTGACTGGTCATTCTTGGATAGCGAGGCTGATATCAATGCACACCTTAACTTTTTTTACTCCATTATTAATTCTGCAATTGAAAAATTTGTACCTTTTACGGCTTACAGGGAAACTCAATACCCAAAGTGGTTCTCAAAAGAACTGATTGACTTAATATACCTCAAAAAAATATCTCATAAGAAATTCAAACAAAGTCGCCTGGCTATCGATTATTCCGTGTTTCAAAAATTGAGGGGAGACTGCAATAAGCTCTCTGCAGAATGTTACAAAACTTTCATACGTGATGTTGAAGGCTCTATCATGAACGACTCAAATTTCTTTTGGAAATATGTTAAATCCCAAAAAGAAAACGGTACTTGTATACCTAGTATTATGTCATTCGATTCTAAACTATCCCAAAATCTTCAGGAAACTGTTAATCTGTTCGCCGATTTCTTTAGCGGTGTATATGTTAATGCAAATGTAGATAGCAATATCTCTTGCTCTAATTTAGTTGAGACTCTTGATATATCTGATTGTACTCTAACCATAGATGATATTATATCCAAGCTGAAGAGTCTCGATTCCCGCAAATCCGCAGGACCTGACAAAGTTCCACCCAGATTCTTAGTTAATTGTATGCATACATTATCGTATCCCATACATAAGTTATTTACAAAGTCACTCTCATCAGGTGTGTTCCCTGACCTTTGGAGGTTTAGTCTTTTGACACCCATTTTTAAAAAAGGAAATAAGAGCGACGTAACAAACTATAGGCCAATATGCACCATGTCTACATTACCCAAACTCTTTGAAAGCCTGGTACTAGACAAATTGATATCCCAAATCAATCAAACCATCTCACCACTTCAACATGGATTTATTAAAGGAAGATCAACCCTGTCCAATTTAATATTATACACGAATGACATTGTTAATGCCTTGACTTCATCACATCAAACTGATTCCATATATACTGATTTCAGTAAGGCATTTGATAAGGTTAACCACAGACTCTTATTACGAAAACTGAAGTTGTTGGGAATGAGAGGGAGTATTTTGGAATGGTTTAAGAGTTATCTATTGGGAAGGTACTTAGCGGTCAAAGTTGATTCGTTTACTTCTTATACATTTGCTGCATCGAGTGGGGTACCACAGGGATCTCATTTGGGCCCGATATTATTTTGCTTATTCATAAATGATATAGTTAATATTTTTAGTAATGTCAAAGTCCTATTATTTGCTGATGATCTGAAGATTTACAGAACAATTAGAAACGATGACGATCGCGCCATTCTGCAGTTAAACCTGAACAAACTATGCGCGTGGTGTTCTGTCAATGATTTACAACTAAATATTGGTAAATGCCAGATCATTAGTTTTTACAGAGGTAAAAATCCTTTTAAATTTTCTTATGATATGAATGGTGTTAATCTTCTTCGTGTATCGCAGATTCGTGATCTTGGTGTTATATTCCACGAGAGTCTACAGTTCAATGTACACATCGATGAAATAACAAGCGATGCAATGAGAATACTAGGTTTTATCTTGAGAATGGGGGCAAATTTTAAAAGTATGTTAACATTAAAACATCTGTATTGCTCACTAGTACGAAGCAGATTAGAATACAATTCCCCTGTATGGTCACCATACTACAATGTTCATTCTCAATCATTGGAAAAGGTACAAAACAAATTTCTCTGGTACATCAATTTTAAAATGAAAATACCAATCGAATTTATAAATTATAATTACTTACGCGCTGAAACCAGACTTCTTAAATTATCAGATAGAAGAGTGTTAATTGATTTATTATTTTTATACAAAGTTATAAAAACTTTAATTGACAGCCCTAATTTGTTGAAACTAATTTGCATTAGCATACCCGCTAGACAAACTCGTAGTAAAGATACTTTTAAATGCAACAATAAACTCAACACTAATTACTCTATATACTCACCAATACCGAGAATCCATAACCTTGCGAATAAATACTGCGAATATATAGATATATTTAGTATTGACAGTTTTGAATGTTTTAAAAATCAACTAATCTCGATTCTATCTGCTAATAATTAGCTTTTATTATTTTTTTTTGTTTTTCTCATAAAATATTTTCTCATCTAAACCTCACCGGTAAAATGTATACTTACTTTATAATATTTTTGCAGTTCTATTTACACTTTGTTCTATGTCAGGTCTTATTATTATTGTTAATAATATGTATAAAGATTTAAAGCTGAATTGTTTTAGTTTTTTGTAAGTACAACTTGTACTATCTCATTTAATTTCTTTTTTATGTTGTAATATTCTTTACCTAACGAGTCGATTGCATTCATATTTATTCTGTTTTATTGTTTATGTAATACATGTAATTAATATTGTTTATTATATATTTGCTTCTTTTCTTGTAAAAGCCCACTAGGGCGTTAATAAAATATAAAAAAATAAAATAAAAAATAATACGACGAGTTCCGGCTTAGTGAAATATAAAATTTTTAATCTGAATGATATTTCTAGCACAAAGTTACGATTTTGATAAAAGTGTTCATTATAAACTATAAACTGATTTTATTAATTTTACACATACCCAATGTGAAAAAACACAAATCAAATGAGTTTTAAAATAAATAATCACCTTTATACTCATTTGAAAACGTAAAATATCGATTTTTTCGCCATTGACAGCTGCCAAAAGCCACCCGCAAATTTCATACAAAATATCTTTTAAAATCATTCAGACCAGTTTTAATAATCAAATAGAACATAGGTCCCAGATTGATATTAGCGCAAGCGATTCTGACCTTGTCCTTCATACAGTTTCTTTATACATAATGGTTAAAATTGCATTTAAAAAAGCAAAGATTTTGCTTTTGAAATCTAAAATTTTTGATCTGAATGATATTTCTAGCACAATGTTCCGATTTTGATAAAAGTGTTCATTGATGAATGGTTTTTTTTTGTTTAGTTTTAAAATTATTTTTAACAAAACACTTAACAAAATACGAGTACATAATTTAGACAATAAACAGTTAATCCCGCGAAGCTGTCACATGGCTGCTTATCTGCAGAACTTGTTAGTTTGCAGAACTCCACCATTCAAATGCTAAGTTGACAAATGCGTCGGGTTCCCACCCTTCAGGTAATTCATCAGCTGGCTAAGTCCTACATTATTGCAAAATCAACCACTTTAGCATATAATAATAGAAGTAGGAATTTTTCTAATATTTTTTAAATTTTAATTTGGTATAGGTTAATCATGTAGTTTCAACATCCTTCAACAGATGTCGTTAGTATTGTTAGTTATTCGTAGTTTGGTGGTATTTCAACAGCTGTCAGTTCAGTATTATATTAGAAGAGTATCAGCTATCGTCGATCGTGTTTAATGTACGTGTTAGGTTACGGTAATAGCCGAAGGCATCTGGTAGACGGGCAGACGCCATCAGTGTCGCGGCCCGCACCAACAGAATAATGTAGAGCCTCTTAGAGTGACGACGTTTGGTTCAGTTAAATATTCATTGAAAGCTTTACGATAAACGTAAATAAAGCAACTTGTAATATCAACGAACCTCGATCTTATTTGGAAGTTTTCCAACACATTCAAGTAGTCTTAATCATTGGAACTAATAGATACTACCTACAGTAAAATAACTTATTTAATTAACTTTTGATAATGTGGGCTTCACTGGGTGTTTCATGTATGCTGATGCCCCTATTGTTACGTTGTTTGGAACCCGGGTGTTAACTTAATCATTTAAAAAAAAAACATATTGTGTAAATTTTACAAAAAATAATTAAAAACATAATCCAACTCAACCCAACCAATCGAAAACAACCAATAATGCTACCATAATGCATTTATTACAAAAAGTGTTAATACGCAAATTGGTTTTCAGGATGAAGGCCGATTGAAAGCCTACTCACAATTCGCCATTTAAAATTAATGAAAAAATAAATTGATTGTTAAAATATACAAAGGTTTTTTAAATTTGGTAAAACGCACATGTCAGAGTTTTCAGCAAACAGCTCAATATGCGGGTTGAATCCAATAAAAGTGGGTCAATTTGAAGCGGTAAATTTTGAATGAATCAGAATGCAATAAAAATTTACCCGGACACCGGAATAGGATTTTATCCGTAGCCGACGGACCGAGGCGGAAATCCCGCCAAGTGAACGGGATTCAATACATTCCCGGACGGGAAATGCTCGGTGGCAAAATGGTAGGTACGAACACCATTTACTCCGGCAAACCTCAAAACCTGTCAAAATGCGATTAATAGTGCCGTCGTTTGATTAATGAAATTGATACTTCGAAAATTCTGGAAGAAAATTCGAGCGTGGTCATTTTAAAAGCATTTTTCGTCAGTTAATTCTTGTGACGTCTCGTAACTCTCCTCTGGTTGTACTGTGTACACATTATACTGTCGACACGCGTTTGGTAACATTGGGAGGCGGATGAAGAAGGGGGCTATATGTAGGACGGAATTTAATTTAATTTAAGGTCTTGAAGACACTCGGAACACACCATAAAAAAGTTTTTTTAGTGCGATATGACACCTTGCAAGAGCTCTCCTACCTGTTGTGAGTGCAACGAGAGGTACTATATCGCAACCCGGTTGAGCTGGTTAAAGGTGACGGATTTATATAAAACACAATCTCAATCAACATTGCAATATTCTAAACTTAATTATGTCAGTTCATCGAATTGCATATTTATGTATATTTATTATGTCTACAAAATAATATATTGTTTGTAAACCATTTGTATTCCATATATATTATTATTTTTATTTATTCTTAATATATTTATATATTTTACCCATTCTAGTTTGTCATTTACTTTTGTATATTTAGCTAAGTATGTTTGTTACTATTTTTGTCTATATTTCTGTTATTACAATGTTTTAAATCATCCCTGTCTTATGAGCTAAAATAAATACAAAAAATTGCTGCAAAGAATGGATATCTGAAATTCATGCAAAATATGAATATTCTGTAAAACCAGCATAACTTTTCTTTTCTTTTTTATTTAATTTTTTTTAAATGATTAATTTATTATTGAAGAAGGAGACCACAATAATAATCTAAACGAAAATATGAAAGAGAACAAGACACAGAAAAAAGACAATGGTCACAACTGGGACATCTTAGAATGATTGTTTCTGTGGCGACGCATCTTTTCGCCATCAAAAAAAGACACGAGAAACATCTAATATTCGGGCGGTACCGGCAAGCTACTTACCTGAGTACATACCTACCTACCTACTCCTGTTGTCGCCTGCCGTGCCGTCTCGATGAATAATAATATCGCCACCGCCTAGAAAAGTTTCGAGATAGCACCGTACAATAAATATCTGTACAGCGCCGAACCTTCTCGTCAACTGCCGAGTGGCACGTATTACCTACCGTGAGAGTAATTACTCTACCGCTCGCCGCGGCTATATAAGCAGCAGATTCGCTCGCCCGCTCCAGTCAGTCTCAATCCGTCAGTCAACGCCTGCCCGCCAGCGAGGAACCGTCTAGACGCTGCGATGTGAACTACCGCATTCTTCCAGCGCAGCATCTGGGAACACAGAGAACTACGGAACTTTCTCGGACTCTCTGTAACACCTTCGAGGCTCTCATCTACCATCACTGTCTCGCAGTCCGGTCCCCCGCACCACGACTTGAGATGTCTTCGCCCACAATACATAACGGGAAACAACTCGATCTCCGGCAATCCGAAGCTTGTCACGTTTCGCTGCCGCAGAGATTCTCTTCATCGCCTCACAAGGTCTTCTTCCTGCCCTGCGTGTGACTCCAGCTTACCGAAGTCACAGCCGTCATCTCCGTCCTCATGACGTCGAGCGACCACCTGGAACTGGTCACCCTCTACCACTCTAGTGATCTGAAGAAACGTTATCTTCACCACTGCAGCTTCCTGACCATCGTCACATCGTACGGCGCACCATCATTGTCTACTCTTCCGTCTACACCCCTGCTTCATTGACTATTGCTACGTAGCACAATAAAGACGACTCACATTACATCGACTGATGCCTTTCATTTCGCAACCCGTCTCTGCCAATCGAGCCCGCTTCCTCATTTCCAATAAATAGGGTAGTTGCCCATAATACGTACAAATAATTAGTTGAAGATAATACTGTTAATTCTAAAAATTTGAAATATGAGATTGACAATTATGACGGTTTGACAGAAGGTGGCAAAAGCGAAATTGGTTAACGCTCACGTCCCGGTTAGACGAGAGGTCTGGGTTCGTGTCCCAGTTGTGACCATTGTCCCTTTTCTGTTTTTTTTTGTTTCTTGTTCTCTTTCATATTTCCTTTAACGTATAATTGTTATCTTCTTCTTTAATGATATATAACATTGATGGGAATAACCTTCAAAAGCTATAAAAGAGAGCTTTTCTTATAAAAAATTATTAATTTATTGATAATATTATTACGCTTATAGAAAATAACTTTCAATTAGGCACAAAGCACTCTCTTTAGGGTGAATTACCTATTAAAAATTACTTTAAATTAAATAAGAGATCTACAAATTAAAATTAATAGCTACATCTATTTTTACCATACAGTGAAACACTTTCGACTTTCCTACGTATCGAACGGATTAACGGGTAGAATATTAGGAAGAATAAATTTAAACCATTTTAGGGCCGTCAAGTTTATGTGTTAATGCAAGTATAAGAAAATGATGCCGATATAGTTACAATTGATGAGTTGACATTCCATTGCACAATAATTAAATTGATACCTATCAGAATGCTTCATAACGCTGGAACCCAATATTATAGCGATGACCAAAATATTCCAGATACCAGCGTCAAAAGTTATGCAAATATATTAATACGACAGATTTTACCGTTTGAAAGTTATTAACTCCGACACACCAACTACAGATAAAATAATAAAAAAAACTAACAAATAATATCGAAGATAAAATTATTAGAGTAACTAACAGTGAACTGAAAATTAGGTTTAAAGTGCGGTTACGAGTAACGTTCATGTAGCAATGCCAATTTATCGTGAAGAACCAATTGAGAAAAGTACTTGACCCCATTTCCTAATAGTTTTCAGTCTGGAAGGGTTCTAAGATTTGACGTAAAATGTAGATTTTTCCCTCCCTGCCATTTTCTTCATGCGATCTTGTATTGCTTAGCCTACGATTATATAGTATAAAGATCCACAATTATAAGAAGTACCTACTGGTTAAAAAGTTTGGTAATTCTGTTAACTGAATTTAAAATTTACGAAGAAAAATACTCACAAAGTACTTTGCAATGTTAAGGAATTGTGGAATTTTATAACTACGCCCTCTGCATGCATATTTAACTATTAATCAAATGAGAACACGTCGTGTGTTTGCTCTACTTCAAAATCTTATGTTTATAAAAATTAAATTTTGATAATCAATAAAACTTTTATATTTTCCTAGCTTTTTTCTAACGGATCCTCATTTTACACCTTCTTTAGTAGGACCTACCTACTAAATTATAATGGTTCCATGACAATTCCACGTCATATGTGGTCAATAGTGTAGTGGCTAACGCGATTGCTCAGGCACACCTAACGGACCGAGATCGAATCCTACCTAATCCAGAAGAAATTTGATATTTTTATTTTTCCTAAATAAATATCCGAGCTCCAAACCTTCCCAAGATGAATAGGCAGAAGAAATCGCAAAAAAAGTGACATCTAGCGATTCAGAAGAGGATAATCACAATATAAATAAGACGACCAAATCTACAGGAAAAAATGCACCTGAATTAGGCGTTATTTATATGGAACAAATTATCGTACACATCGCCAAAAATATGGAAAATATTAAAAAAGAAATTATATCCAAAATGGAAAAAATCACAGCTGAAACACAAAAAAGCATAGAATTTATAAGCAATCAATATGACGAGCTAATAAAAAAGATAGACCTAACTCTTAGTCAAAACAAAAAAATTGAAGATGAAATAGCAATCATCAAAAAAGATCAACAAGACAAAAATACCACTATAAAACATCTGGAAATAAAACTTTCTGAAACTGAAACAAAATTCCGCTCAAATTACTTGGAAATAGCCGGGATTAAACATTCAAGTGGCGAAGAGGCGGCTGAAATAGTTATAAGAGTTGCTGCAGCGGCTGGCGTAGAAATCAAATATAATGAAATAACCGAAGCTAAAAGAATACCGGACCGACGTACTCATGCCCCCCCCAAACTGCTGGTTCAGTTCAAGAACAAAACTGCACGTGACAACCTCATCGCCGCGAAAAGAAACATAAACTACGCTTCCATCAAAGGACTTACAGACGACAAGATTTACATTGGAGAAGAACTCTCCCCATATCACAAAGAACTTCTATGGCATACAAAAAAATTTGCTAAAAAAAAAAACTATGCCTATGACTGGTACAAAGAAGGGAGAATCATGATGAGGCGCATCACGAACGATAAAATTATTTATATTAAACATGTAGATGATTTAAAAAAAAATACATAAAATATCGGGTAATTACCCTTACATATTTCCACACAATCTACACATCATTCAAAATGGATAATACTACCACAACATCTAACAAAACAAACTTATCAATATACCATCAAAATATTAGATCTATAAACAAAAACTTTGACCAATTCCTCATCGAACTCGACCTTACTAAAATCAAATATGACATAATTATCCTGACAGAATGTTGGCTAACACCTTACTATACTCCTAAAAACATCCCCAACTATACCCACCATCAAACCTCAAATCACTACAGACAAAACGATGGCATAGTAGCATATACATTAAACAACACTCTTAACTCATTAAATGTCAAAGAAATTTATATTACTAACTCAAACTGTCTTCAAATAACGTACAATGTCAACACATGTATCATTGCACTTTACCGCTCTCCTTCTCAACCTAACATCTCCTCATTTTTGCGCGACATAAACTGCTATCTCACGGATCTACACAAAATAAAAAACTTAATTCTAATGGGGGATCTTAACATTAACATTTTAAAAAACAACGAACATCCCCAATGCCAAGACTATCTAAACACACTGATGTTCCACGGAATGGAAAGCACAATAAATTCAGCAACACGATGTACGCCAAACTCCTCCTCCTGCATCGACCATATTATGGTTAAATCAACCAACCAATACACCTCCGAAATCCACATGTCATCAGTCACAGATCACTACGCCACCTCTTTCACAATGAGTTCCAAACACAACGTACAAAGCAAACCTCCAACTAAAACAATGAAAAAAACAATTAACTATGACAATCTTAACAAAACGATTAACTCCAAATCGTGGGACACACTCTATAACAAAACTAACATAGAGGAGGCCTGGAACTACTTCTCTACCTATCTACAAGATATCCTTGTCCAAAACACCAAAATCACCACAAACACCATTCCTAAAGCGATCAAACCTCTCAAACCTTGGATAAACCATACTATAATCAACTGCATTCGGAAACGCAATTCCATACACAAAAAATATGCCACAAACCCATATGATATCACACTCCATAATTTCTACAAAAGATACCGTAATATCTGCACACAAGTCATTAGGAAAGCCAAAAATCTATATTACAACAAAAAAATTTCCGAATGCAACAATGACCCTAAAAAAATATGGAAAGTCCTCAAGGAAGCTACCAATTCAAATAAAGCCACCGACACCTTAAACTCTCTCAATATCAAAGATATCACTGTAGACTTTACATCGAACCCCAACACAATTGTCATTTACATAAACCAGTACTTCACAAACATAGGTCCGGAACTAGCAAAAAAAATCCAAATAAATAACGATACGCTTGGTCCAAATGACCACGCGACCAATGATGATTTCCCAACCCGCTTTGCTCTTAAAACGATTACAGAGAAAGAAGTTTCTAGAGTAATAAACTCGCTCAAAAACTCTTCATCAACCGGCATTGATGAAATATCTAACAATGTTCTTAAAAAAATTGCCCCTGGTATACTTCAACCATTAACGCATCTACTTAATATTAGCATCCGCCAAGGGGTATTTCCCACCATTCTAAAACAAGGTCTCATTATCCCTATTTTTAAAACTGGCTCCAAACTTGATATTAGTAATTATCGTCCTATTACGTTGCTAAATTCCCTCTCAAAAGTATTCGAAAAGATCGTCAATAATAGTCTCATGGAATATCTGGAAACCAATAACTTAATATCGCCGCGGCAATTTGGATTCAGAAAACATAAAAGCACCAATGATGCTATAGCCACGGTCACTGACCATATTTATGGCCACCGGGATAAGGGCTTGAAATGTCTATCGGTATTTCTCGACCTATGTAAAGCATTTGATACAATCTCACACAGCAAACTAAAACGCAAAATGTTTAATATAGGTATTAGGAACAAAGAATTAGGCCTCCTCTCCAGCTTCTTATCTGACAGATCCCAATGCGTTAAACTCAATACCACAAAGAGCCAGAATTTGCCCATTAGTTACGGGGTCCCTCAAGGCAGTGTTATAGGTCCAACGCTCTTCCTAATATATATTAACGAGTTATGCAACCTAGATATCGATGCCACTATTGTCAGTTTCGCCGATGACACTGTCCTACTCTTCCAAGCAAAAGATTGGCTTACCGCATATTCCAAAGCGGAGGAAGGAATTCAACAGGTAAAATATTGGCTTGACTCGAACATATTAACTCTAAATGTACAGAAAACCAAATACTTACTGTCTAGTCTCACCAATATCCCAAAGTCAAACCCAGCCCCACCATTAAAAATACACAAATGTAAAAATTCATCTCTAAGCCGAAACTGTGACTGCCCATGCCTCGAGCAAGTAAACATTATCAAATATTTAGGAGTAACCTTCGATACACACCTGAATTGGAAGCAACATATACATAATACTACAAACAAAATCCGAAAATCTATATACTTTTTCAAACAAACACGCAATTTCCTTCACCTAAAACTTTTAAAAACAGTATATTACTCATTGTGCCAATCTCACATCGAATACGGAATTCTAGCCTGGGGTAATGCATATTCCAATGCCCTTGATCCCATCATGAAAGCACAAAAACTAATCATAAAAATAATTCTTAAAATGCCGCTTACTACCAGCACTGATACTATCTTCAATTCCTTCAACGTTATGGACATAAAACAGCTCTACTCAAGATCCATATTACTTAATTTACACAAAAACAACAAAACACCATACAAAGCTACACAAACAATACACAATACCCGAGCCAAAAACAACGAACTTCTCCAAACTCCTTTTTTCAAAACCACCTTCGGGCAAAGACACTCTAAATACATAGCTTGCAAACTATACAATACACTACCAACTACGATCAGACAAAGTGACTCCTTTACAAAATTCAAACAAGATATTAAAAAATGGATTATAAGTATTGGACGCCACACTATCACAAATATCTGTAAAATAAATCACACATAGACATAAATAACTATTCACATACAACCTAACCCATATAAAACAAATGAAAATAATGGAATCCTGTCAAATTTAACCTATAAATAAACTAGGCAGAATTGATTTCATTACTCCATCTCCAACATTTATAAAATAACTCTCTTTATAAGATTTATTACCCTTCCAATCACCCTTCTGTTTTAATTCTATTCATAATATGTATTTTACCTGAAATATCCTTGTAATTACTATATTCATTTATATACCTGTACGCCTGTCTCGACACAGGTATACCCTAGTGAGACAGGCATACAAATAAAACCATTGTAAACATATTTTATTATAGATAAATAAATTAAAAAAAAAAAAAAAAAAAAAATTCACCGAAGTAGAATTTCAACAATACTTTGAAAAGTCATTAATGGTAATGAGAAAAAAAATTAAAATAGCCCCATAACCTTATCTAACGAACCTATTTACCAAGTTTTTCTATCACTTCTTACGACTTTTCAAAGGAGTGATGAAGTTGGACATTGTTGAGTTGTCCGGTCATCCATTATAAATATTATGGTCCATGTTTTTACAAAGTGTTTCAAGTTCGCAATGCGAAAGTTCTGCGAGATAATACTATGGCTCTGCTGCTGAGAGATCCCATGTAACCTATATTTCTGTATAATGCGTCACTTTCCTTTAAAGTGTGAAAAAAATCTTTAGGCAGCATATTGTTAATTCCACAATAATTAATCTATTTTAAACAATGTAACTAGTAGTTTGCTTATATGCAATTAGATATAACTTCAACAGTGCCCATAGGAGCGATGAACAATGGGCTAATAAATCAAAATTTTATTTCCATTTTTTACTCCAAATTATGTCAGGAATCACTGGTTAAAGTAAGTCAAGTACGTCCCTTAACAGACTAATACCTTAGTTATAAATTTAAATCCACATTTCCAATTTGGGAGGCGGATATGGATACCGCCGCACACACGGACGAATTATCAATTTACGCCGCCAAAAATATTTTTATTAGAAGATTACCTAAGAAAATCTTTCAAAAAATACCTTTTTAGGGTTAGTTGGGGTCAGGTCTGGTGGTCGTAGTATTCTTATTAAAAAATATAAATTATTTCGTATCGAATTATTTGTGTATTTTAAATTAGTGACACAGTTAGATAAAACATATAAATATGATTCAACTATAAAATGATGATAGCTTGTAAAATTGTTCATTTTTTAACATTAAAATATGTAGTTCTTTTCTGTTAATCCTCATTTCCTTTAGAGCGGGGTCGCCAAGACTACCTGAAAAGAATGCGCTCGATTTAAGAAAGGTGGAAAAGGGTGGATATAAATTTTACGTTTTTATATTCGTTATAAGATGTTTTTTCGAACCAGTAAAATATTGGCATGGAACTCGGTAGAACTTTTTTCTAAACTCTAGTTGAAGTATTAAGTAAGTAAGTTTTCAATGTATTTTTTTTTAACAAAATTAGTGTTTCATAAAACATAAATTATTTCTATTTTACGCTAAGACTGTTATACCAAAAACTATTTAAAATTAAAGTACATACCTGCGCAACTAAGCAATGTTGGCAGCGCGATACGTATCTCAACTTTGCGCGCACGCGCAGGCTATTAGGTCGCGTTCACAAAAAAAATGACGAATTGGTTGGCTGGTTAATGTAGAACGTTACAAAAATATTTATAATTAATTTGAAGATAATGCTTTTACCTATTTTCGGCGCCGTAATTTCCTTTGGCCGTCCTTGTGTGCGCCGCCCGCGAACTATTTATTGGATAACCAACATCCCGACCATAGGTCACCCCTAGTTTGTGTAATTTAGCAGGGGTGCCCGGGTTCATGGGGCGAGGTTTGTCTTTGCGGCGATATGATTATGCCCATCTACTGCATGGTGGGCCGAATCGGGAGAGACTATTTGACCTCTCCAGCCGGACTCTCTCGACTGATCGCCTTGCAACGCAGAGGGATAGTTGGATTCATGCGTCCGTCACTCCTGGATACATTGAGTCCCAGATTCCTACCCACCTCTCATATCCATTTCCTTCCCAAAGCTTTCTATCCTTCCTTTCCTTAAAAATACCCTCCACACAGCACGCCAAAAGATGAGATAGGATCTGAGGGAATTTTATTCCCCATGGCCTCCTGTGAGAAGCTATTAAAAAAAGGTGAATAATAGTCACTAAAATGTAAATGGCCTTATTGTGGAAATACATTTATTACAAGTTCAAATCAATATAAAAAAGACCTAAGGGACGAATATTGGTGAATTTAAAAGAATTCGCTCAAAATGGTGGCCTCTTAGGAATAATATTTCTCAGAAATAAATAAAAACCATTTTTTTTTCTTCTGTGTGGAAGTAGAAATACACAATATCATATTCAAATCCAAATTTATGCAAATCGCGTCTCTTTCCTTTTTATTAAAACTTTATATTAGTTTTGTGTACAAAAAGAGACTTATTTTATTTTATTTTTATTTTATTTTATTTATTTTGGAAAATCAACAGATATTTTACATTTGTAATAATAAAATTAATAATATACATAATACCCAATGATAGATTTTCACATAATTAAAATTATAATTAAAAAGTAAAACAAAAAGTAAGGGTCCTGTACTCATAAGAATTTAACAAAAATATAACCCTGAAAATTATTTTTAAAAAAAGATATAAAAACACAATATAAACTGTAATAATCTGCTTACAAAATTTCAAACATGAAGTAGGAGTCAGAAATTCGTTCTCACTTCACAACACCAATAATAATAATATGTACATTGTACATACCTACAACTGAGTAAATACAATAGTAAGTCGAATGACAAGTATGCAACTGACTGGAAAGGATTCAAAGCAATAACGTGGTAACCTGCAATACGGTCAAAAAATTATTTAATGTTGACTATGACATACTTTTTTAAGGTACTTAAATTACATGAGAATATGTCTATATCATTAAAATTCTTATCAAATACATTACATGTTCTGAATATAAAAGCATTTATTATTATATATCACTTATTTATCACTTATTTATTATATGGACTTATTGGTACTACCTTTGAGGTTGCATTAAAATTTTACACGAATATGGTTTTTGCATTTGACTTCACTCCAGATTTTATTTAAAAATGTATTTAGTGTTAGGTTTAAATATTTATCGCTATTTTAAATAATATAAAAACACAACGTTAAAATATGATTTAAAAATCAATGTGTATATACGTATGAAACAAACATTAATTAACAAAAAAACACTCATATACAGTATGTTAATGGACGTATTTGACTTACTCAGTGATTTCTGACATTATTTGGAATAAAAAATGTAAAAGTTTTGTTTGGTTTCCGGTGACATTTTTTATGTTTTTTTTTGTTCACTGGGGGGAGTACGGATATTATCGGACGCATAGTGTTGATCAATTGTATTTTGTTGTTATTGCTTCAATATAAACGATTTAGAATTAATCATAAGTGGAAAGGACAGATCTACATTCTATGCTAATTTTAAAAATCAATAACCACCACTGTTTCCCAAAATTTAGATTTTAAAATTACGAAATTTTCGTTTATTATCGGAATTCGACGGGTGGTATCGGACAAATTAGCTCTTTGGTTTAACACTGTGATTTCTTTTGTTTTATAATAAAACGGTTCCTAATGATTAAATACAAAAGATTTCACATATTTCAAGAAACATTTTTTTTTTAAATACAAGCAAGATAAATACAAGAAAAAGGGCAACAAAGTATTTGAAAGAATTGTCTAATATCGGACATCAAAGGTGGTATTGGACACAAAAGTGGACAAAAAATATTCTTTTATAAAAAAAGGATTTAAAAAAGTGGTAAAACCGTGATCAAACTTTACATAACACGTTACACTGAAAATAAAAATTATTTCTGGCACAATTCACATTTGTAAAAATGCTGGCAAGATTCAAGATCCGTACAATTTTCATGAGCCCATCCGTGACAACCTTTACATTGAATCCAGTCTTCTTCGAAGCTTTCTCTACAGATAAAATTCAAACTTCATCTTTGTTATAATCCTTATGTAGTTTTAGTTTATCCGCTTTCTTATAATTGATGGTGTTAACATTATTTTTTTTTTGTATTTGGGCGGATTCTTTTTTGATTTACTCATTTAAAAACCTTTTTGGCATATACTGTATCCTGGTAGTTTTTCTTGTTTTATTTTGAATGGTAGACCCGGTACTTGTGTTTTGGCTTCATTCTTTACAATTTTTGAACTTTTTAGAAGTGAACCTAATTTCCTCAATATCCTAAATACTTTCTTAAATTTCAACAACCTGTCACTTAGTGTACTTTTAGGGACATCACAATATAAGACAGCTTCTCAAATTGTCACAAACGTATTCCACTGCTGATTTCATGTTGCAATCCTTTCATTCACTCCGAGCCCCTGCTCCCGCTTTTTTTTTGAACCTCGGCATTATCTGGGAAAATGGATGAAAAACATATTGACTTTTTGAAAATAATGTTTTTAAATCAACAATAGCAAACCCTTTGTATATTGCTTTCGTAATAAAATATATTTTCATGATAAGGTGTATAAAACAAAACACTTCATTTGGTGTAGGTTTACCTATTAATAAAAAAAATAAATAAAAAATAAGCATTTATTCGTGTGTCCGATATCATCCGTAACAGCCATGTCCGATATTAACTAGACGACGTGGAGTTAACAAAATAACCGCCTACCTGGTATGGGGCACAAATTTTAAAACATAAGATCGTCATTTGATTGCTACTGAAATGTAGTATACCGTCTTATATGTAAAAATGTGATTAAATTATTAACGTACCTTTTATTTGTCCTCGAATAAAGCTGCGGACACAATATGCGGTGGTCAAAGTTAGTTTTTTGGTCACAAAACGACACAACCGGCTTTGGCGAGAGTCATGCAAATACCGGGCATCCAGAATTGGTGCGGCAATATTATAAACTAACTTGCATCGTTCTATCTATACGCCAGTAAGTAAAATAACACTTATACGATACCATACGTTGTCCGATAATATACGTACTCCCCCTACTACAAACGTAAAAAATCAATAGATATTTAACAGTTAGGTGTTGTTTCAGGGGTTGGTAGGTTACTCGGCTGAGTGACCAAAGACGACTTGTTGAAGAGTTTTTTTTAAAATTTGATTTTGAGGAAAAAAATCATTTACATTTTTTACTCCAAGTAACGTCATGAATCACTGGTTAAAGTAAGTCAAGTTTTTTATATAAATTTTTGATTCAAACATTTATTAATATTAATTTTTTACATCATATTTTAACGATACGTACGAAAACCTACTTCTAAACTACTTAGTAATGAAGCACCAAATTCAACTTTTCACATCTTATCCCTCAAAAATTATTTCAAATTATTGGCTAAAGCCGATTTTTTGCTAACCTTCCGTTTCTTAAAATGTCAATGTTCTTATTTGGCCTTCTTAGGAGAAATATAAGTAGGAAGGCTTCATATGTATCTACTTTACTTACTTAACATGGCAAGTCGCAGATGCTCGGTATTGAATAATATTAGACAGGAAATTAATAATCCAACACTTCATTAGACATGTTTAATTTCAATATGTTCCATTTTAAAAAAGTAGGTACAATGATTTTGACACATGGTTTATTTGTGGGAATGCGAAATTTCTGAAGGACAACACTCGGGTAAGGAAAGGACGTGGAGTACGGATTAGTTGAAGGTGGAGTAAATGAAAAAATACATATATATATATTCGGTATTGGTTGTTCATTATATAAGTGGTTTAACAGTTACTTGGTCAACAGATTACTGGCTGTTAAAATTGATGATACATTTTCATACAAATTCACTGCTACGAGTGGTGTTCCCCAGGGGTCACATTTAGGTCCAATCTTGTTTTTATTATTTGTTAATGATGTGTTATATATTTTTAATGATGTTCAAGTTTTAATGTTTGCAGACGACCTGAAATTATTCAATCAGTAACATTAACGATTGCCATATATTGTCAAATAACTTGTTGAGATTTATTATATGGTGTCATGATAATCACTTGCAACTGAATACAAGCAAATGTCAAATTATGAGGTTTTATCGAATAAAGAATCCAATATTTTTTGATTATTCCATTAACAATATGTCGTTAGTATCTGTCTCGGAAATTAATGACTTAGGTATTTGGTTTGACACGAAACTCAACTTTATCAAGCATATAGAAATAATAACCAATAAAGTAATTTTTCGAAGAAAACTTCTTCGGAAAGGTTTTCACTTTGTGATGACATTATTTATTTTAAGAAAAGACAAACAACTTTGTTTACATCACTTTTATTTGTACATAATCTACATGTTTCGTGAAAGATGTTCACATCATCGGGATCAAATGTAAACTAAACTTAAAAATTAAACATAGATCACATATGGGACGAAGAGGTAGGAGGAAGGGGAAGGGGTAAGATTGAGGGACAATTGGGTTTTCAAAGTCATTAGCAGAGAAAGACCGGTTAAGTGGAAAAAGGTTTAAAAGAGGGTTTATAAAAATTTGTTGCTTATTAATTAAGTAATGTCAAAATTAACTAATTAACTAACGTCAAAAATAATTAAAATTAATTAAAATCAAAAAATAAATTAAAATGCTGGTTGTATAGTACCGGGAATATTTTTACTAATGTCCAAAATAATTAGTAAAAATATTCCGGCTATACAACCAGCATTTTATACAAATAATAAATTAAAAAAGTTCATCCTTAACAACAATGATAGCGACATTAAAAAACATCTCAGGGCATTAAATGGCAATAGCGAATCTGAGTTCGCAGATCATTTAATAAAAAATTATCATAATTTTGACAAAAACCATGAACTTTAAATATTACACACGGGTTATAAGGCATCACAAATAAATAATTTAGAGATTTTAGAAATTAGGAAAAATGTAAAAAATAAAGCAGACTTAATTAATAAGCAACAAATTTTTATAAACCCTCTTTTGAACCTTTTCCCACTTAACCGGTCTTTCCCTGCTAATGACTTTGAAATCCCAATTGTCCCCTCAATCTTACCCTTTCCCCTTCCTCCTACCCCTTCGTCCCATATGTGTGTTTAATTTTTAAGTTTAGTATACATTTGATCCTGATGATGTGAACATCGTTCACGAAACATGTAGATTGTGTACAAATAAAAGTGATATAAACAAAGTTGTTTGACTTTTCTTAAAACCAATAAGGCTTTGAAAATGTTGGGATTTATTTTAAGGGTATCTAGTGATTTTAATAATGTCAATACTGTAAAAACATTATATATGCCACTAGTAAGGAGTCATATAGAATACAATTCCACGGTCTGGTCCCCAAATTATGAGGTTCATTCACATGTGATTGAAAGAATCCAAAATAAATTTTTAAGATATGTAAATTTTAAAATGGGCATTCCTACTGAATGCCTAAATTACGATAACCTACTTTGTTCATTAAATTTAATAAAATTATCTGGTCGTAGAATCATTTCCGATTTAACCTGTTTGTATAAAATCATCAATTCAATGTTTGACACTACTGATTTATTATACGTAATCTCTTTTCATACTCCAGGCAGGTCAGTCACAAGACAGTACCTACCATATTATTGTAGCCATTCTAAGTCAACATGCCAATATTACACTCCTATGCACATCAATCTGAAGTAGGGGAATGTGTTGATGAAACTGTTTGAATTGACTAGCATAATGGTGGTGTTTTGTCGGCTGAAGGAGAGAAGCTATTTTTGTATTTATTTTTATTTTTATATTTTGTGCCTGCATACTGTGGGGATCTAATTCAATAGTATTTTTGCTTTATATTTGTTTTTGTGCAAGACATTTTCTGTACTATTTACTAGTATAATTTCGTAAATATTGTTAAGTGTATATATGAATGTTAAAGCCTAAATGGGCGTAAATAAATAAATATATAATTTGAGGTAAAAAAATTAAAAATAGTAATCTTAAAGGGAAAAACGCTTATCTTCATTACTCACATGCATGAGTAATTTGAATAAATAAATAGACATTATGGTTTATTGTTAGTACCATAACTTGTAAGCATACAATATTATTACGGGCGTAAACAGTATTACTAAAGAGGAAAGACTGCGCGGCCTTTTAACCATTAAATTGAAACTGAATACTTTTTTGAAGTCTTCTTTAGCCTTGTTGTGATTTGATATTCGGATGATTCAGGATATCGTCTTTGGAAAGTCGAAGAAATTTGGCAGACGTACTATTCTTACAAAAAATAGCTACCTCTATGATAGATTGCCCGGATTTACTAGAAAGAATTCAACTAAGAGTGCCCATCAGACAAACCAGACAAAACCACGCATTAAACATTCCTCAATGCAACACTAACTCTAAACAAAATACATTCATTCATCGCGCTTCACACACCTTTAACATTTCATACAGAGAATTCGACTTATTTAACACAGTACCTAACGTTTTAAAAACTAAAATGAATAAATAAAATTTACACATACATACCATTATTTACACAGAAAGGATCCATCCTTTTCCACTCCCTTCCACCATCCCATCCACATAACATAATTTAACTATTTTTATCGATTTTTCTTTATACCTACTCACTAAATAATTTACATACTTCAGCGAAAACCTATTATTGGTTAAATTTCTGTACATATTTCATCAAACAGTATTATTAATTGTAACCGTTGGTTTTCCTAATAAAATAAAATAAAATAAAATAATATGAAACGGAAGTGCGTCACTAAAATTTATTATTTGACGGTCCTGGGTTCTAACATAATGCGGTAAATTCACGATTACGCGCGAGCCTCCAATAGAGCAGCGGTATAAAGCGACTGACTTTCAACGCCCAAATCCCAAAAAAATAAACATTTCTATTTTTGTAAAAGCAATATCCAATCTTCAAACCACTTTATAATAAATAGGCAAAAGAAAAGAAAGCGACATCTAGTTTGACTTCTACCGCATGTGAATTGCACATTCTGATTTTTTATAAACCAAAAAATATGAAAAATATATGTGTAGATAAGCACTATTTTATTTATTAGTGTGTTTAATTATGATATATTTATAGACAAATTAAGCAATTCAATTTTGTATGATTTTAGGGGCAATTTTGGCATTTTTGTGAGTTAATTTTATTAATAAAAAATTATATTGCCCTAAGAAGCACAAAAAAAATTCTTAAAAACGCGCTTTTTTGTGTAGAAATTTTAATTTCTGTACGACAAGTTTACTTTCATTATTTAGCAAATAGAGCAAAACAAATTTTTACACCATATTAACTCAGAATAATTACCTCATACATTATGAATAATTGAATTCCTTAATGGCCTGTATAGCGCCCTGTTTCTATTCAGATTCTAAGTGGATCGAAATGGGTTTAGCCGTGTTTAGTAGCCAGATTTTATAGGCAAACCATCCTTTTCTCCTCTGTTTTATCACTCCTTTCATCCTCCCAACACACGTGGATGTATTAGATTCACTGGCTGGAAGATATAGAATGTATTATTCAGAAATAAAATGCATTGAGTAATTCAAATAAAATTCGGGAATGTATTGTAGCGAGTAAGTTACTTAAATCTCAGATTGAGAATCAATTTCGAAATTTTTCGACGACTGAATAAAAAATAATATGTTTCAATACGAAGAAGAAATCCGCAATCAAAAAGAAAATGAAATTCCAGATGAAATATTTAATGTTTGAATGTAGATATTATGTTAGATTAATTTTGCGACAAAAACCATGCTTTGAGTAGGAACGTTCATTTTCTTGACAAAGCCAGAATTTTTTAGAGTCTGAAATTATTTTGTGTTTGACATATTACGAGAAACGACTGCGAGGCCTTCTTCATAAATAAAATACTTGGATTTTAAGCCAAAATACGAAACCAAATTAATTAATTTAATACATAATTTAAAAATCAAAACGTGTAGCACATATACACAGACATTCGTTCGTAGCTTCGTTATTTATATCTGTTTTAAATTATGGAATATGGTCCATAACGTATATGTACTTATGTTACAGTTAAAACTGTTACAGTTAAAACTGTTTCAACCGATGTTAAATTTCATCGTGCTTTATTCTGATTGGTCGAGTGACATCAGGTTAGGTTTTGGTTGTATGGATTGTTAGTATCTACTATTGGTACCCTGCTTGTTACACACAAGGTTTCTCCTAATTCTTTTTTATAACTATTCCTTATATCTTTGTAATTCTTTTAATTTTCATTTTTTTCGTTAATTTCTTAAATTCTTTTTGTAATTTTTTCTAAGAACGCTATATATATTTCGCTTGTTTTTTTCTGTTTCCAGATTTCTGTCCTATTCTCATCAGTAATTCCAAAGTTTTTTAGTTTGTAATTTAATCTGAATCGGTCTATATCAAAAATTGAGCATTTTTCTAATACGTGGGTGCTGTCCTGAGTAGATGTTTTGTCACACGGGCATTTGTCATCGTCTATTATTTTGAAGCGTTTCAGGTATTCTTTGAAGCACCCATGTCCTGTCAACATCTGTGTTGCGTCAAAGCTGTTTTCCACGTGTTTCCCCTTTATAAGTGCCGTGTTTATATTTGGAAAGTACTTCTTGGTTATTTTCCCCGTGCTTTCCCCCATATATCTTATATCCCATTTATGTTCTGTTTCTCTCTTGAGCGTTATTTTTGTGAAGCTTGGAGGTACCTTGTCGTAGTCTGGGCACTTTTTAAGTAATCTTCCCTTTTTTGCTGCTTCATCTGCCTTTTCGTTTCCCTCTAATCCTCTGTGCGCCCTAACCCATTGAAATTTTACCCGGTTTTTATTCTTTCGGCATGTTTCTAATTTTTCCAAACACTCTCTAGCTATATCGTTCGTAGTTCTCGCGTCCCTTTATGTTTCTAGTGATGATTTGCTGTCTGAGTTTATAGTAATGTCTTTGTCTATTATTCCCTTTGTTTGTACCCATTCTATGGCTTTTTGAATAGCTAACATTTTCGCTTGGTAAACTGTGCAATAATCTTCTAATTTATATGATTTTGACACCCAATCTTTCCCAGCTTCCTTTATAACAAGTCCAGCGCCCACTTTTCCATATTGCTTGTTTCCGTCTGCATAAATTTGGATGGGATCCTCGTTAATTTTATTACCTTTTTCTATTAAAGGAAAACAATCACTTTGTTTGTAACCACGATTTATTGATTTAATTTTTATTTACCGACCGGTTTCGCTTAATACAAGCATCATCAGGGTATAAATTAAAAATGATGAAAAAATACATTGTGTGAGCTTATATATACATACAGACAGAGACAAAACATAATATAAAGTAAGAGTGAGAGATTGTAATTAACATCCTACATAGTGATAGAGAGAAAGAGACGGGTATATCTAATGAATAATTACATTATATCTACCGGGACAAAACGTCATTTAAACAGGTGATTAAGAAATAAAGTGGCTACGGGTTTTTTTAGTTTATGGGAAATATTCCTAATATCGGACTGTTGGACACATTTAACTGATTATTAAGGATTTGGGTTTTTGTTTTAACGGCTTTCTTTATTTCGAGTGCTTCTAAATTATTAAGCCTGTTACCATGACTATTTCTGTGTAAAATCTTAACACCGGTGTTTTGATTGAAGGTATGATCTTTATCAATAAGGTGATTAGCGAATTCCGAAAATCCATTATTATTTAAGCATCTAAGATGCTCTTTGATTCTAATATTGACATTACGCGTCGTTTTACCTACATAAAATGATGAACAATCATTACAATCTAATTTATATATTCCGGAATGACTTAGTTTTTCGTCCTTATCTTTCGAATTAATTAAAAACTTTCCTAAATTATTGTTTGTGTAAAATGCCGGTCTTATTTCGGGAGGTAGATTTTTTACACTGCAGGAAGAGAACTGATTAATGAATAAAATACGACGCCATTGGTAACAAAGATTATTATTATTATTTATATTATTATGATTAGTAAATAAGAAATTCTTAGTGGCTATTTGTTTTTGTTTTTTATTTAAAATTGTATCAATGAGTTCGGCATTATAACCATTATTAACCGCGATTTTTTTAATTATTGCTAGTTCGTTGGAGAAATTAGTATTAGATAACGGTATTGTGACCAAACGATGAACCATTGAATGAAACGCGGAGTGTTTATGTGAAACAGGATGATTGGATGTGTTATGGATAACGACGTCGGTGTAGGTAGGCTTGCGAAAGATGTTAAAATTTATTTTATTATTTACGATAGATAAGGTGAGATCTAAAAAATTTAAAGTTGAATTAGTTCCTATCTCTAATGTGAATTTAATGTTTTGATGGTATGAATTTATAAGGATGAGGAAGGCATTTAATTGACGTTGAGTCCCTGTCCAAATACAGAACACGTCATCGACGTATCTACGCCATAGTAAGACGTTTTTTACAAGGGGTGAGGCACTAGTTAAAATTTTGTTTTCTAAATTATTCATGAATATATCAGCAATTAAAGGACTTGTAGGAGACCCCATGGGAAGGCCTTCGATTTGCTGATATATAACACCATTGAATTGAAAATAATTTTGGTTAAGGCAAACATTAAATAGTGAAGTCAGATCATTCACTAAATCTTTGGGTAAATTAGAAGTATTTAATAAATTAGAGATCAAACATTTGCTCTCCTCTATGGGGACATTAGGGAACAAGTTAACCACATCAAACGATATGAGTTTGCAATTTTTAGGGAGATCCAAATCTTTGAGTTCTTCTACTAGTGAAAATGAATTTTTGATCGTATATTTTGGAGAGAAAATATTGGAATTATGGAAAACATTAGTAATAACAGAAGATATTTTAAAATTTGGGGCATCACAGCAACTAACAACTGGTCTTATAGGTTTATCACTTTTATGGATTTTGAGGAATCCATATAATTTTGGAGCTTTCGAATTCTTTGTTAAAAACTTAACTTGATGATATGACTCATCTTGAAACATTTGGGATTTACAGGCTTTAAGAGTTACTTTAACTTTATCTAAGAATTTTCCAGTAGGGTCTTTTTGAAGAGTTATGAAGTTGTCGTTATTGATGAAATCTTGCACTTTTGTATTGTATTCTCTTCGAGGTATTATAATCACGGTATTTCCCTTGTCCGCTTTGGTCAGGATTAAATTTTCGTCTTCTAATTTAGCACGAATATTTTTCATTACGGTTGTCTCGGGGTTTGGAGTAAATTTAAATTTAGGTATTAGATTTTTTATTGTTTCTGCACTTTTGTAGAAGAATCGTTGAGGTTTACCATATAAAGCTGTATCGATATCTACTGCAACGTTTTCTATTGCAGAATTAAAGTTTTTATTATTATATTTTAGGTTGTATTTTAAACCTTTCGATAATAGGTTCATCTCTTCAGGTAGGAAATGTACTGTTGACAGATTTTGGACTCGGTCAAAAAACGTATGAACTGGTTTTAGGTTTTCATTATTATTAGATTTATTTAAGGAACACAAAATATCAAGTTTTTTATTAATTATATTAAGTTTATTAAATGCTTTCACAGAAACTAGGTGTCTGACTTTATCGTCGAATAAGTCCCACTCAACAGAGTGCAGATCATATACTAGTTCTGTATGTAAGAGTTTTAAATTAAGTTTTATATTATTACGTTGTTTATAAGCACATTTAAGATCCTCTTTTAGCCACGCTATTTTTGCTAGATGAATGGAAGATTCATGGAATGATGAATTATTTTTAGCACTGTTAAAATGTACATTTATGTACTTTGGAAACACTTTCTTTCTTAAACATTGTTTGAAAAAATATATATTAATGCACAACACTTTGTATTTTATCGAAAAGTTTTTATACATTTTTGCTTTTGAGGCCGTACTCGCCGATTTTATATTTTGGTAGAAAGCAGTCACTTTGTGGTTTGACATATTAATTAAAGGAAAACAATCACTTTGTTTGTAACCACGATTTATTGATTTAATTTTTATTTACCGACCGGTTTCGCTTAATACAAGCATCATCAGGGTATAAATTAAAACTGATGAAAAAATATTATAAAATATAAACAATAATATTAAATTATAAACAAAATTAAATTATAAACAACGTAATTAAATTATAAACAACGTAAACGTATTAAACGTACAACGTATTAAATTATAAACAACGTAATAATATAAAACTTAATTTAAAACTCTTACATACAGAACTAGTATATGATCTGCACTCTGTTGAGTGGGACTTATTCGACGATAAAGTCAGACACCTAGTTTCTGTGAAAGCATTTAATAAACTTAATATAATTAATAAAAAACTTGATATTTTGTGTTCCTTAAATAAATCTAATAATAATGAAAACCTAAAACCAGTTCATACGTTTTTTGACCGAGTCCAAAATCTGTCAACAGTACATTTCCTACCTGAAGAGATGAACCTATTATCGAAAGGTTTAAAATACAACCTAAAATATAATAATAAAAACTTTAATTCTGCAATAGAAAACGTTGCAGTAGATATCGATACAGCTTTATATGGTAAACCTCAACGATTCTTCTACAAAAGTGCAGAAACAATAAAAAATCTAATACCTAAATTTAAATTTACTCCAAACCCCGAGACAACCGTAATGAAAAATATTCGTGCTAAATTAGAAGACGAAAATTTAATCCTGACCAAAGCGGACAAGGGAAATACCGTGATTATAATACCTCGAAGAGAATACAATACAAAAGTGCAAGATTTCATCAATAACGACAACTTCATAACTCTTCAAAAAGACCCTACTGGAAAATTCTTAGATAAAGTTAAACTAACTCTTAAAGCCTGTAAATCCCAAATGTTTCAAGATGAGTCATATCATCAAGTTAAGTTTTTAACAAAGAATTCGAAAGCTCCAAAATTATATGGATTCCTCAAAATCCATAAAAGTGATAAACCTATAAGACCAGTTGTTAGTTGCTGTGATGCCCCAAATTTTAAAATATCTTCTGTTATTACTAATGTTTTCCATAATTCCAATATTTTCTCTCCAAAATATACGATCAAAAATTCATTTTCACTAGTAGAAGAACTCAAAGATTTGGATCTCCCTAAAAATTGCAAACTCATATCGTTTGATGTGGTTAACTTGTTCCCTAATGTCCCCATAGAGGAGAGCAAATGTTTGATCTCTAATTTATTAAATACTTCTAATTTACCCAAAGATTTAGTGAATGATCTGACTTCACTATTTAATGTTTGTCTTAACCAAAATTATTTTCAATTCAATGGTGTTATATATCAGCAAATCGAAGGCCTTCCCATGGGGTCTCCTACAAGTCCTTTAATTGCTGATATATTCATGAATAATTTAGAAAACAAAATTTTAACTAGTGCCTCACCCCTTGTAAAAAACGTCTTACTATGGCGTAGATACGTCGATGACGTGTTCTGTATTTGGACAGGGACTCAATGTCAATTAAATGCCTTCCTCATCCTTATAAATTCATACCATCAAAACATTAAATTCACATTAGAGATAGGAACTAATTCAACTTTAAATTTTTTAGATCTCACCTTATCTATCGTAAATAATAAAATAAATTTTAACATCTTTCGCAAGCCTACCTACACCGACGTCGTTATCCATAACACATCCAATCATCCTGTTTCACATAAACACTCCGCGTTTCATTCAATGGTTCATCGTTTGGTCACAATACCGTTATCTAATACTAATTTCTCCAACGAACTAGCAATAATTAAAAAAATCGCGGTTAATAATGGTTATAATGCCGAACTCATTGATACAATTTTAAATAAAAAACAAAAACAAATAGCCACTAAGAATTTCTTATTTACTAATCATAATAATATAAATAATAATAATAATCTTTGTTACCAATGGCGTCGTATTTTATTCATTAATCAGTTCTCTTCCTGCAGTGTAAAAAATCTACCTCCCGAAATAAGACCGGCATTTTACACAAACAATAATTTAGGAAAGTTTTTAATTAATTCGAAAGATAAGGACGAAAAACTAAGTCATTCCGGAATATATAAATTAGATTGTAATGATTGTTCATCATTTTATGTAGGTAAAACGACGCGTAATGTCAATATTAGAATCAAAGAGCATCTTAGATGCTTAAATAATAATGGATTTTCGGAATTCGCTAATCACCTTATTGATAAAGATCATACCTTCAATCAAAACACCGGTGTTAAGATTTTACACAGAAATAGTCATGGTAACAGGCTTAATAATTTAGAAGCACTCGAAATAAAGAAAGCCGTTAAAACAAAAACCCAAATCCTTAATAATCAGTTAAATGTGTCCAACAGTCCGATATTAGGAATATTTCCCATAAACTAAAAAAACCCGTAGCCACTTTATTTCTTAATCACCTGTTTAAATGACGTTTTGTCCCGGTAGATATAATGTAATTATTCATTAGATATACCCGTCTCTTTCTCTCTATCACTATGTAGGATGTTAATTACAATCTCTCACTCTTACTTTATATTATGTTTTGTCTCTGTCTGTATGTATATATAAGCTCACACAATGTATTTTTTCATCAGTTTTAATTTATACCCTGATGATGCTTGTATTAAGCGAAACCGGTCGGTAAATAAAAATTAAATCAATAAATCGTGGTTACAAACAAAGTGATTGTTTTCCTTTAATTAATATGTCAAACCACAAAGTGACTGCTTTCTACCAAAATACCTTTTTCTAACTCGATTTTTATATTTTCTCTTACTATTTTCCCCGGATGTGGTAGTACATTAATATTGCATGTGGTCATTATTTCCCTATCAGCAGGTAGGATGTTAGCGGGGACACCCTTTCTATTTATTCTGTAGATATCTTTAATTTCTGCTATTTTTAAATCTATTGGTGGTGTGCCTGCTAAGGCTAAGGCTGAGGTGGTGGAGATTGTTTTATACCCTTTGCAAATTCTTATTGCGTATTGACGCTGAATACTTGCCAGTTTTTTCCTATTTTTGACTCTTTTACACGTATCGCCCCAGATCCCTGACCCGTACGTGAATATCGGCACGATTGCCCCGTCGTATATTGTCTTTATTATTTCGGGTGATAGCCCCCACGTCGGTTTTGCCGCTCTGCATAAAGCTTTAAAGATTGTTGTGGTCTTACCGCAAATATAATCTATGTGTTTGTCCCATCTAAGCTTATTATCGATAATCATACCCAAAGTTTTGATTTCCTTGACCGGTTTTATCTCCTTGCCATTCATGATTACGTTTATGGTTTTTTCCCGAGACTTACTCATAACCATGATTTGTGTTTTTTTTTTTCGAGAATTTTAATTTAACTTTTTTACCCCAATTGCTTACTTTTTCTAACGCCTTTTCCGCCGTTTCTTTTGCGATTTGTAGATTTTTCCCGTTCACAATTAAAAGTACATTGTCGGCGTAGGCTTGGATGTAGACGTCTGGACCGAGGTCCATTTGTAGGAGTTCGTCCAGCGAAACATTCCAAAAGGTTGGCCCGCCAATCGATCCTTGAATGCAACCTTTGGAAACACATTTCTCACTTGAGCTGTTACCGTGCCTTATTCTTACTTTCCTGTCTTCTGTATAGCTTCTTACTAACGTTACCAGGCTGGAAGGGCATTCTTTTTCTATCAGTTGTTTCAACAATTGTGGCCACCATGCATTATCAAAAGCCCTTTGATATCAAGAGATATGACGATTACTTCGCCAGTTTTATTCATTTTTCCTTTAATGACTTCCACTGCATCGTACATTGCGTCTTCTGCTGATTTTTGCGAGGTGAAGCCGTATTGTTTTGAGCTTAATTTGTTTCCTTTGCCGAGGTTCCATTTTATTCTATCGTTAAGGATTTTTTCCAATAATTTCCCTAAAACCGGGAGAAGTCCAATCGGCCTGTAGTTTTCTAGACTGCTGTAGTTGTTTTTTCCTGGCTTAGGTATGATTACGATGTTTACTTCCTTCCATATTTTTGGGAAATATCCTATGTTAAAACATTTCTGGAACATTTTTGTCAGTATCTCTGGGAAGCTATCATTGAAGCGGGTAAGAATATCAGACGTGATCCCATCTGCCCCAGGGCACTTCTTCGGGTCCATCGATCTGAGGGCGTTTTGTAGCTCATCTTTTGAAATTTGTGGTTCCTGGTCGACTGTTGTCTCTTGCATTGCTTTTATTCTTATTTCCATTTGTTCAGGAGTTTCATTTATCACATTGTCATCTGGAAAGAAGTGATGACGAATTTCTTTAGCAGTTTATTCAGGGTTATTGCTTTTAAAAGTTGATGTGGGTGCCCTGTTTGGTGGGTTTGCGAGGACTCTGTAGATGTTGGACCAGGTTGTTTCCTTCGTTTGTTTTTGGCAGAAGTCTTTCCAGCTAGGTTAGGTTTTGGTTAGGTTAGTCTAGGATAGGTTAGGTTAGGTTAGATAAGGATAAGTTATGTCAGGTTAGGTAGGTTAGGTTAGGTTAGGTCAGGTTAGGTTAGGTTAGGTTTTTAATTAACAGTAGTTGTTAAATATTTTCATAAACAGTATGTGTATTTTCAATACCAATTTCAGTTTTAACAAAGGCAGTTAGTAAAAACTAGTAACTCTTTTTCAATACTGTGGCCGAGATATCGCAAGAAATTATTTATGGAGTTATAACTTTTCATTACAGATGATAAGGAAACAGTCGCTAGCCAAACAACAATTATAGATAATCATTACAGATGATAAGTAAACAGTCGCTAGCCAAACAACAATTATGGATAATCATTACAGATGATAAGAAAACAGTCGCTAGCCAAACAACAATTATAGATAATCATTACAGATGATAAGGAAACAGTCGCTAGCCAAACAACAATTTATTTGTTTCTTTTATTTTATTATATTTTCGGGGAAACTGACAATTCTATACACATTTATGATATGTTTCATGTTTACTAAGGTTGCACAAACCAGTGAAATTTCCGCATAAAACATTTTTATCACTAGAATAAATAACGCAATGTTTTTTTTCTTAGTTTGTAACTATTGATGAGTTTTCAATTTATATAAACGGGCTTTAAAACCTTGATTTCTCAATATCGCTTACTTGGACGTGTTACATCCATTTACTTCCCTGAACCAACAACGATTAATATTAATTTTAAAACATTCAAATCTAGAATCAGGATGATGAACATTGGTCCACTAAATACACAATTATGCTGGAAAATAAAATACTTCTCCAATAATAATTGTGGTATCAAAATGTTAGGGTGAAATTTACAAAATTGACTTATCTATAAATAATTTTGGCCACATCACTAGCAGGCCAACGAGTATATTTTCTATAAAAATAATTTACTTTACTTTTAATAATTTAGAAAAGAAAACAATTTTTTTATTGCAATATACGAGTATTTTTAAAAACTTTTTAAATCTAATTACTGTACTACAATTTTGACATTTTAGGAAGATGCATTTGAAATATATATTTAAGAGACGTGGAATATTTTCTTAGTCCCCCTGAAATTCGTTTTGGATGCAGGGTTTTCAGCAAATTCTATTACAACTAAGTACAACTTCATTGTTTTGGTAGGATTTTTTCAATAAATTCTGTTACGATATTTTAAAATATTAGTCCGTTCTATTTCCTATAATTTCTAAATCTGAAATTTATAAAATTAGTGTAGTTATTTTTTGTTTTAATTTGTTTGATATGTTTGTAATATAACTTTACATCTAAGAGCTTCTTTTTCAAATGGTGGTACATTTAGCTTGTCAGTTTGCTTTCCTTTAGTTTTATAATCATATGTGTAATCCTCGATATCTTAAATATTATTTTATAATCTATGTAAAAGCCCCTACGGGCGCATAACAACAATAAATAAGTTATAAATAAATATTTTAACTAATTAATTTTCTCAGAACTTCTCATAAAAGTTCCACTTTATGAAGTCTTTTGTTTTAACTAGCAATTATTCTAATGCATGTAAAATTAATAAGCCGCACAAGTTTTGATTGTGATAAATTTTATCTAAAATATTAAATATTAAACCACATTGTAAAGGTAAATACGAAAAACAAAATGCTTATGTCAAGTTTTTATATTATTCGTAAACTATGCAGTAAGACCAATCAAATCAGAATGCGCATCTTAATTATAAATCAGAAACTAATTTGTGCGTTGGTACCTATCGATGGTCTGAATATATTCTTTGTTTGTTTGATCTGAAGGAGCAAATTTACTCCAGCGGTGAGTTCTGTTATCGAGCGTCGTTAAATTAGCACAGCTCTACTCTCTGTAATTTAACGTCAATGCAACTAATTTAAACTAATTATATTATTTTCAACAAATCATCAGCTGGCTTCGAAAAATCCATTTAGTATCCAAATGTACCTAATTAGTAAGTTGGTATTAAAAAATACTTTATTTCACATCCTAAACCAATTACTTACATTCTTCCTATATTTGGAAATGTTACGGTGCATTTAAAAAAAAATAGGAATTTCTTTAGTTTTACAACTAGTTATGCAAATAATATCTTTATAATAATATGAAAAACTCACTGTATTTCAACATTTACAATAATATATCTTATTACACCGATGACCATCTGTTTTTATGGTAAGTAAAAAACATGCAATATTACATCAACCCACTATCGGTGTGAGAGACGATCGGCGATACCTAAACAACGACAACGATGCAACCAGGAACACTTCACAGAGACAACATGAACGTGGAAACAATGGCACCACACACCACCCCCTGATGGGACCGGTATACTTTACCAAGACAACAATCTGATTGATTCCCTCGTAACTCCACAGCTTCTAGATACATAATACAAAGCCAAAGGGCTGTCTGAATTTGTCAAGTAAGATAATACTGTAATGGAGTAATATGATGAATGGTCCACGTGTTCTCAAAGCCATAACGAAATATAATAACTAAATATATCATAACTAAAATAAACGTTACGACTATTAAAATTTTAGTTGTGACATATTTAGTTATATTGTATATGTCACTGTAAAAGCCCGTACTACGGTACTACGGTAAATCTTAAGATTTTCCAGTTTTACTAAACATTTTCCAGATTTCCACATTTACTTTAATTCACGGGCATTAAAGCCGAGTACAGATTGCTGTAACGTAACATGCAATGTAACAACACGCAATGAAAGAATTTGCCGTCCACATTTTCGCAATGTATCATGCAATGTAACAGAATTCCCGTAGTGTGGATGCCTTGCGCTCACGAACCGTGCACACTACACTACTACAGAGCATTTCAACTCGTGCGCGCCGCTATCCGCCAAGTGTCGGTTTTTTCGCCGAATACAAAGGGGCGCACAATGTGCACGGAGCCTCAGTGTGAAGGTTTGTTATACTGCAGAACGCGCGCGAACAGTGGAGGACTTGTTCTCGGCAGGCTAAGCAATGTTCACCGCGCGCATGCCGGAAACAGATGCGAGTAGACATGGTCGGTTCGTGCGCACGCTGCGTCCACACTTATGAAATGTTCCTTTCATGTTACATTGCATGTTACGTTACAGAAATCTGTGCCCGGCTTTACAGTAACATTTATATATATCAAAATTACAGTTGTGATGTATTTAGTAACATTGTAAACATATACATATATATTCGTGACAGGTTGTATCCGAGAAGTCTGAAGTTTCGGGTTCGCATCCAGGCGTCCCTAGTTCAATTCTTCGTAAGCTAAGGTCTTCATCACTATACAGTGTATGTTTGAATGAGTACAATCAATATTTTCTGATTTTTGTGATGGGCGTTGGGGGAATTCACATAAGACTATAATAAGTAATCCGGAAATATTTATGTGTTCGAATTAGGAAATATAATTCGAAAATATAACAGATGTAATCAATTTTACCTGTGAACTTCGAAGTGAAACGCGTAACTCAAACCTTGCGTTAAATACGATAGGTAAACATTATTTCATGAAATTATTATTTTGCCCACACGCATAAACAGTCCAGGTAAATATGTACACAAACACGTAAAATGTGACAATAGGCCACTTGCATCACATTTAAAAAAAAATAAATTCCGGTTTAGACAAATATTCTAAGACATTCTGTATTTTTTTTTAATCGTATTTTTGAAACCCTGGGGATTTTTTGAAAATTTCAATCGGAAAAATCAGACCATTTTTTATAAACCGGAAAGACGGGACATAAACGGGACGGTGCGAAAAACGATAATTACATAGCGGAAAATCATTTAAAAAAAAGAACGTTTTCCGCACGAATGGCACAGGAGAATAACGAGGCATACCAAAAATATTACATCTCATAAATTGTTTTTTCCTTGATCCATCTTATTGATCATAAATCATTATAATCTAAAACGTATATATTACTAAATCCAATATAATATACTTATACTTGTAAATTATAATAATAATTAAATTAAATTTTGTTAAAATCAGCACCATAACCATTTTACCTCTAAAACACGTACCGACTTCTAAAATCATCTGTCAAAAAGTCAAACCAAATGATAAGTTCGCAGAGAACCAACAATAAATCGAGTGAACGAATTAAAAAATTCGCCTGAAATCAAAGTGATGCCATATAAAAAAAAAATAAATCAGTGTGGAATTTTACAAAATTAATAGAAATGGGGTGAGGTTTGTCTAGGTCTTGGAGGCGGATGACCAAGACACACTGAACCCCAGATTCCTACCCACCCCTTAAACCCTTTTCCTTCCCAGAACTCTCCTCTCCTTCCCTTTCCTAAAAAAAAACCCTCCACACAGCATCCCCAAAGATGACATAGGCCCTGAAGAAAATTATTTTCCTCAGCGCCTCCTGTGTGGAGCTCATGTAAAAAAAAGAAACATTTTCGGAGACGGGACATTTTCATGTAGTGACGTCACGAGGCTAAATAATGGATTTATTTATTTAAAAATAAAAATAAACTGTACATTTAAAAAAATTTTTACTAAAATTTTCGCAATCTCAATAAAAAGATCTATACACACGATATTTTCCAAGTCGTTATGAATTCAATGCAAGTGGCCTATTAATTTATTAATTTAATATTAAATGTGGAGCAGCACAAACTTTCGAATGGTGAGCTTTAACATCATGAAATTTCTATATCCTCGCAAATATTTCCATCTCTCAACGTCATTTTCGTTGTGCTGTATGAAGCTTGACAAGACGCCATACTGTTTGTTACAGTTTTAAAATTTGCGTGTTCACCAAGAAATAAAAAATCTTGTGTGAAATCGGATGAGAAACTGCAAGAAAAACGCATAAATTATTTTATGAAAAATTTTTTACCTGTTTTTTTCATTAGCTCCGTCTCCTTATCTAAAATTAGCTAGATCGCATACCTAACTGGATGTACAGTGTATTAAGAGTCGTATCGGACAAACTTTTTCCAGCTATTTATGACCTTATTTGGAGTTATAAACGTACATGAATTTTTTTGCTTCTTTTTTACAAGAAGTTTTTTTTAAAATAAAACAATATATATTTCACTTGTCACTCAGCAAAATAACCGTCCATCGCCAAACCACGACACTCACTGCTAAATGTTTACTGAAAAAAAGTCTCTGGCGGCCATCAAATAAATGTAATAGGTATATATTCTACCACAATTTGAGGTTTCACTCATTACGTTATTCCAAAAAATAAAAATAAATGTTCATCCTACACTTGCAGTGAAGTCAAGTCAAAAACGGATAAATTTATTCAAACTCTCTAAATTGCGTTTAGTTCGGGAATAATCTTGCAATCACGAATAAAAATAGCAGTCAATAAAAAAATGCGTTAAGAAAATGAAGATAATGTTGGTAATTCTTAGTAAAAGTATAGACACAGTTAAATATAACCGAAAGGGATAGGGTCGAATTAGCTTATTGTTTAGAGCAGAGCCTCAGTAAAGCTGTGGGGGGCTGGGTTCAATCCTAGATACCACCGTATCTTCGTCCGAATTTTCTGTTTCACATTTTGTTTTGCGAGTCGCTAATATTGTATTCACTGATTACATATTACATTTCTTTAAATTACAAATAAGTCAAGGTACGTCTCTCTGCATAAGGTAAATTTAACTACCTACCCTTTACACAAATAATAATCTGATAAAAGCACTAAAATAGAACAGGTACTTAATGAGAAAAGTGTAAGACAAACTTGTAAAACATCAGGTGAAAATTTCAAATTAACAAACTTTTCTTCTTTTACAATAAAAACACCGAGATTGTTATTTGAAAAATCTCTTGTAAAGAATCTTAGAAGCGACGACGGCAAAAATAGCACACCTTAACCATTTTCTACCCCTTAGTGATAAAATTGTTGGTGGCACGTCGGCTATTATGTAGATGCACTTAGAGGAAATCTTTTCTCACAAAGTTTAAGAGGCTAAATTGACTGCCAGCTTGTTCTCGAGAAGAGTAATAAAATGCAATTTTAATGATTACCGCGTATTATACTCGTAATATAAAATATTAACAAGAGTAGTTATTAAATTAAATACTTTAGCATAATTTCAATACAAAAATAATAACCTTCGTTGCAAGGTGGAGTGTATATTCGCTTTCTTAAATGCCTCGTGTTATTTTAAAAACAAAAATTTTAACAAAACAAAAAAAAAACGACTTAAAAAAATGCACTAAAAAGTAAAAAAATAATTTCGTGTTCTTCTACAACTTAATAATCAACTTAATTTTTCCAGTCATCAATATGTAGGTACGATTGTTATTTTTGGAGTCGGTGTCAGCCAAGGTAGGTTTGTAACTATATACATAGTTATAGGTGAGATGTGCTTGTGTCGCACGCGCGACTTGATGAGGCGAGAGGCGAGAGCGGGGCCGCGGCGGGAGGGGAGCTGTCAAGTGAACACGCCGGGCCGGGTACCTTGTCTGACACCGACTCCAAAAATAACAATCGTACCTACATATTGATGAGTAGAAAAAGTAAGTTGGTTATGAAGTTGTAGAAGAATACGAAATTATTTTTTAACTTTTTAGTGCATTTTTTTAAGGCGTTTTTTTGTTTTGTTAAAATTTTTGTTTATTTTTTGATTTTTAGTGAATCTGAGGTACACTAACTAATTTTTCTGAATATAAGTAGACCTACTAAACGTGCTGCCATATGAGACAGACATTACTTGACCATAACGACGTTACGGTAGATGACTCAAAGATCCGAAGAGCCTATAAAAGATTCGGCCGAGTGTCCTTAATTTGCTCCTGAGAATTGAAGAGTTCCATTTCTTTGTCATGGATCCCATAATCATAACCTAACCAAACTCTCATCAAACCACCCTTGAATTACATCCTTTCCAATAAAAAAAGAATCATCGGTTGGCGTGATATTGAGTTATTCGTCCATTTGTCGCGCACATACTTAATGCAAAATAAAGACTTATATGTTTTTCTTGTGAATGCCATTGTCAGAACTGGAACAAATTGAAATGGGACCATACGGAAAGCACCAGCTTTCAAATAAAAAAGAATTATCAATATCGGTTCACCCAGTCGAAAGTTCTGAGGTAACAAACTTAAAAAAATACAGTCGATGTGAGAACCTCCTCCTTTTTGAAGTCGTTTAAAAAAGAAATAGAAATTAAGGAAATTATTTACTTAATATACGCGTCGACATCATGCTCGTATCTTCTGTCTTTTTAGTTTCCAAACAAGACGCGTGAGAAGGAAGAGAACGAAAGTCGAAGACGTCCATATGAGCTCTCGCTGGAACTAGTTAAGCATATTGTCAGCGACGTTCTGTTGTAACGGTGCAATGCTTTGCTTAGAATAGCTGCAGTAAAGTTTGAAGTGATCAATTTTTATTAGAAACTTATTTACAGACCTTCTCCTTTTCTCCTCACTTGTCGAATGCCGTATTTCTATAGCCGCATATATTGCCGCTTTAAATAGTCGGAACTATTTTTTTTTTTTTTTACCCTTTTTATATTTTCATTTATTATTTTTTTTTTCATTTAGTACAAGATTATACATTATTTATAAAATGTTTTGACTGCCCAACTAGGAGGACTTCCGTTTTAGGACAGTCAAATTAGTCAACAATTAATTATTTTATTATTATATATATTATTTACATGAATACCGCACACGAGTCCCAACTGCTCCCGTCTGGAGCCAGTGGGACTATGGCATCCCCAATTGGGGTATGTTGTGAGGCTGAAGGTAGTGGGGAGGGGAATAAGATAGGGAAGAGGAATGTGGGGAAGTACCTGGCTATTCAGATCTGGTCACCAACAACGGCTAAAGCCTTTTTTTTGTTTCTTTACATGGTACCTAGGTCTAATGTTTACAATTCAGTTTGTAACCTCACTAGGTCAAGTCTGTGTTGAGGTTAACAACTCTACAATTTTATAAAATAACACCAACATAATATAGTTATTGAGGTATTGACAATATTGTTGCATGTTTATTACAAATTATGATTAATACCTGATAAGCTGAAGGCGATAGTACATTACAATGTTAACATGTAAGGTGACCATAATGTTGTGATTTGATTTTTAGAAACATTTATTTATTTTAAAAGAATTAAGATGAGAAATATATATATATATATATATATTTCTCATCTTAATTCTTTTATATATATATATGTTATTAATTTGGAAAGAGAAAGACGGTAAAACAGTTAAGACAAAATAATATGATATTAATTTAGAAACTATAAAGTAGAGAAAAACAATTGGCAATCCATGGTGGTCTTACACCAGGGCGATACTGGGAGTATCTTCCACTCAGGGATTTCACTAAATTCCACAAAACATTGATTAATTCAGAAATGTTCTATTTGGATTTACCCAGATGATTTTCATCCCAGCCTACCCCATCGGAAAAGGGTGTTTCGTGATGGCTGTGGTTTCCGGTGGGTTTGTTTTGTTCTTCGCAATAATGGTAGTGCTAGAATATGAAAAAAAAACATTGTGATTGAATCTGGACAAGAAGTGTTCTGTCACCGCCCACTGCCAGTTGTCAAGTATCCTGTGCCGGTATCCGGTGCACGTTTTCATCCCATGACAATGTATCCCCCACAAAATATCCCCTGACAAAATATCCTACGGACAAAACATCCCCCAACAAAATATTTACTAAACTTTAACCCAGGGGCGTATATCTTCGTTAAAATTTTTCAACTCACAGATAAAGTTTCATAGATGGAGCTGTAAAGATAGGTTTGTAATTTTGATTTTCGCCATCTCTCGCTCTCTACGTGTGTAAGAAAGAGATGCTCGTTTGTCCCTACCGGAAATGGCAGGAAATACCATATTTTGTTTCATCTTGACGCCTATAATTTTGCGTTGTTGGTTCGCCAATGGACATATTTTATTCAAAAAGTGGTTACATGAATGTGGATATTCTAGAGGTGACAAAGTTGCATAATGTTTATCAAGAAATCAGGTAATTACATAAAACATTATCATTCATCATTCATTTGTAGATCAATTTGAGTTTTATACGAAATACTTTTTTGAATTCATCGTGAAAACAAGCTTATGGGTACCGGAGGTTAATGTTTTTTCTTATTTCGTTTCAGAAAATGTTCGAACACCTCATAACTCGGATCATATTATCATATTATCATTGTTGCATCCTGCATATTTCGATCGAAAAATCAATGTACATTGATTTCCAGAGGTGAAAAAACGATTAAAATATGTCAAGAATTCGTCAGGGAATGAGGTAATTATATAAAACATCAACATTCAGCTTAATTCGTCCGTAAATTAATTTGAGGTTAGGTCGGTTAGGATACCTTAGTTGTAAGAAATTTCAGTCGGTTCAGCGACTTAGTGTTTTATGTGTTATTATCAATTGTCTTTACTGAAAATAAACAAAGATGTTCTCTGAGTGTTTCATTTGTCTAATGTAATAAGAAACATTTTCAGATTCCAATCATTTTTGTTTTTAAATAATTTATTGGGCTAAAAGGTTGCAGTAGGTCGAGTGCAATTATATTGTCTATGATTGATGAATAAACTTCCTCTACCTTTATTCTATTAGCTCTATCGATAGGTGTGGTTTGGTTAAGTTGATGACGAAACCGCTTAGGAGGAAAAGGCCCGAAGATATCGATCTAGGGGTTAGTATATTTATGCTTTAACCTAAAGATAATAAATTATTGTTAAAAAAAGTAAAATGGGACAAAAATAATACAGATAACACTAATTTATTGTCTTTATAGGATGTCCGTATTATTTTTGTTCCATTTTTTTATTAGGTTAGGTTAGGTTAGGTTGTAGTAGATATTTTGTTGGGGGATGTTTTGCCCGCAGGATATTTTGTCGGAGGTTATTTTGTCAGGTATATTTTATGGCGGGATGAAAAGTTGCGGAACCCCCTGTGCCGGTCGTACAGTCCGGCGTAATCGTGGGAGAGTTGTTATTAATTACCTACTGCTCTGTAATGACCTAGCCAAGTAATTACGGTTCGACGAATCCGCCGTGAAAAGTGCGTGGTCATCTCAAGTAGTGTCATTTGCCGAGAGAGATTGTGATCTAAAGGTGTCTATGAATTTCTAACCGTATTATAGTGCAAATCAACGATGGTGTGGGTCCCACTAAACTGACTAAACCGTCACCCGAAGATTGCTTCCGAGATAACTATTGTCTATTAAGAGCTATATTGGGCAATTACTTTACTTTGGTGTGGGGCATTCAGACTTGCATCGGGAATCACAGGTGTTCATTAGGCAGTGAGGAATCAAATACTTTTCTCTGACCCGTGAGGAGACACGAGGCAACGCGCAACGCGTCAACTCATAAAGGAACGATTCAAAAATTTCTCCTGTAAAATAGGCTTTTGGAAAAGAAAAAACAATAATTTTAAACATTAACCATAATATTTATATCACAGATTTAAAAAAATCCGTCATATAAATATTAAGACAGCCTCAGTGGTCGACGGATATCTCGACTATCTCGATCCGAGAGTGGCGGGTTGAAACCCCTCCGTGCGGAAATAAATTATATTTCATTATATAATGAATAATTTGTAGTGTTTCACAATTAATTAATTAAAAATAATATTACAGTTTATTTGCGCCATGTTCCAGAGAGGAAGATACACTAACGTCTTGGTGTAATACCGCCATTCAGAATTGAAACGTTGCTTGAAATGGTTTTAGCCGTGTTTGGTGACCAGATCCGAATGGGTACTTCCCTATCTTCCTCTTCCGCATCTCCTTCCACACCCCACCTCCTTCAGCCTTGCAACATACCCCAATTGGGTATGCCATAGTTTCAATGTCTCCAGACGGGAGGAGTTGGGAATCTTGTGCGGTATTCACATTAAACAAAAACTAAGGACAAATAGTTTGTCAATTAAGAGTAGAAAATATTAAAAGTGGAGTGACATCATTTGTAGGCTGGCAACATCAATTTAACTATCAAATATTCTTTTAAAGCGCAAAGACACTGAAAACATAGAACACTGTAAATCACATTTAAAAAAAAAAATGGTGTTACAAAGTGATTTGCTTTCATTTAATTTAACATAAATTTGAATTTAACAGTAGGCAGAAAGGAAGAATGGTGAGTTTAGTTACACTACTTTCAGATCTAAAATAAGAGACATGATCGTTCGGTACTTAAGCTAGTATTAAATTTATGTGAACAATTTCTAAACTGTGCTTTATATTTTATTACGATTTATGGTTATTCATCATTATGTTAACACAAAATTCTTATTTTGAGATCAGCGGGTATCTATATTGCAATGAAAAAATATTTTTTTTAAACTTTCGGACATTTTTAATTTTTTTACAAAAATGTAGGTTACATAGATTTACATTTCCACCATGAGTTATATTTTTTTATTTTTTATTTTTTATTTTTTTTTTACAGTGAATGCCGCACAAGAATCTCAACTGCTCCCGCCTGGAGCCAGTGAGACTATGGCATCCCCAATTGGGGTATGTTGTGAGGCTGAAGGTAGTGGGGAGGGGAAGGAGTTGGGGAAGAGGAAGGTTGGGAAGTACCTGGCTATTCAGATCTGGTCACCAAACACGGCTAAAGCCATTTTTAAGCAACGTTTCAATTCTGAATGGTGGTCTTACACCAGGGCGATACTGTTAGTATCTTCCACTCTGGAACATGCCGCAAACATACTATATATTATTTTAAATGAATTAATTGTGAAATAACACAAATTAATCAAATAAAATTTATTTGCGCATGCCGGGTTCGAACCCGCGACCTCCGGATTGTGAGTCAAGAGTCTTACCCACTGGTCTACGGAGGTCGTTCATATATATTTAGTATTGCCATTTGAACAATAGTGGCGCCCTCCTATGTTTTCTACTCTATATTTTTCTACTCTTATTTGAACTGTAAGTAGTATAAGTAGGAATACTATTTAATTGCGAAAAATTAATAGGTAATTAAAATATTATTTTCGCACAATTCACATGCGGTAAAAGTGAAACCTTCAGAAAACTAAAGTGGACAAGAGTGGGAAGGCTCTGAAGCATCGCACTAAAAGGAGACCGATTGGCTACGAAGTACCTCACAAAGAGGACACCGATTATACCATCTCGTTCTTTCGCAGTCTAAATCCCATAGATGTATGTGTTTGTCTCTTATTTGTTTAGATATTTTTCGTTCCATCGAGTTTCAAATCACAACGGCGCTAAAGAAGTTTTTACGTCAATAAAATTTCAAGTAAATGAGATTACTGCGTTATTTAGATTGCTTTGGTCCAATTATAACATATTATGTCACATTAACACTATTATGTGTCACAGGGAAGATGCAATGTAAAAAGAAAATGATAAAATATACTCCATTAAATAGTAGGTAGGTACCATCAACAGAATATATATCATCAAAATGTTAATTGAGCTCTAAACAATGCAAACAATTTGTTTGAATTTATCTTGAAAAGCATCTTCTACATTTGTAGGAGTATGCAGTTCTTACTATGCCTGATCGGTAGTGGAGCCTTGTTGACCATCTATTTGACTTCTTTGAATAACGGTTATTCGTGAGAAGATAAAGATTCGCCATTCGAACGATAGATTTTTACTTCCTTTAGAATGGATGTTGGACATTGCCGGTATAATTTATAAACCCACAGTTTTAAGTTCTTTCCGCGCAGGAATATAACAATGTCTCGGTAATAAAAAAAGTAATTTTCAAAGTAAATCACGTTACATAAATATTTGCGACCACGAAGAAAGGCAATCGAAAATTACGCAGCGTTTTTTAGGATTGACTTTTGGGTAGGTATATTTGTAAGTACTAATGTTAAGGTATACATTCAAGAAACGTTTCTCTTTTTATTGGAAATGTAATAAAAAACCAAACACGGCTTTGTAATATTTTTAACGTTTAAGGTAATTAATTTCGAATTTAATTGCCAATCTCTGAAACATGATGATAAATTCTTACACGCAAACTTGTTGGAATAATGTTATTTTAATATGATTTACCCGTAAAGTTCCCCCATAATAATTTGTTTAACGAGAGACATTAAAGATAAAAAAAATGATTACAATTCTTTTACAAGACTTTTATTTTTAAAATTGTTAATGGTATTACATAGAGACTTTTCGATCTAGAATTCTTTTTAGTTGCAGCAATATCAGGACTGGCTCATTTAGATTCTCGCTTGTACCTAGATTGCATGCAGTTGGAAATGCTTTTTTAGAAGTTGTACCTACATGTGTTCATTTACACGAAATATATATAATAGTTATAAACAGGTTATAAAAACATACCTCAATAAATCAATCTTATCTTAATACCTACCTACTATTCTTCTGCACGGGTTCTATATTGCGTAAATTGATAGCATTTAATTTTAGCGTGGAAAGAATATTTTCAAGTTTCAGGATTTGAAGAAAAGTAGTACTTGTTGTATGTATATGGTTCCTCGACAACTCTAAATCATGAAATTTCAACACCCCTTTGTAAAAGTCATTAAAAGTTACGAAAAAAAATCCCGTAACCTATTTAACAACTTTTAATGACTTTACAAAAGAGGTGTTTAATTTGTATGATTCAGAGTTGTCCGGTTATCGTTCTATATATATTTATTTTTTTCAATTTAAGGGAAATTCAGCTGGTAAATTTAAAATCAAACCGCTTTTTCACAAACGCCGTCGGACTATTAGAAAAAGCCTAAAATAATTAGAACTTACAATTTTTTACAAACTTTTCGTTTCTGCACCTAATACTCCTCATAACATATTTTTTGATTCTTATTCAAATATTATTTTGATTCTGCAAAAACGAGGTAGAATTAAACATGCTCGTGAGAGAATCTCTTCTTCTGAATGTAGTGCACGATCGCTGGTGTGTGATTCGACTAAAGCAAAGGTGGTTTTAGAATGCCGGGTTAAAATACGTGAGGTGAAAAAAGATTTACAGATTCGACAGATGTCGCATACGAAATTGTACGATTTGCGGAAAAGCAGAAAGAATAATATTTGTGTAATGTGTAATTTATACCTAACTAAACATATCTATTTAACGCCCAGAGGGCTTTTGCATAAAGTAGGTTCCTTTTTTATTACGAGAAATGATGAGTTTGAAAACGAGAAAATAGAATAATAAAAATAATAATTTTAACCTTTGAAATTGTACGTAAGTGATATTATTGAATGTACTTTGTATTGTACGTTTCTCTCATCTGAAAATGAGTTTTTTAACTCATCGGGATAGCTTAAGTGAGAAAAAAGTAACAAACAAACGAATGAAAATAGTATAAAATAGATAGAAGATATAAATAAACAACAAATACAGTACTTCTTCAAACTTAGCAAACATACTTTGTGGCATCATTATAATATAATGAAAGTCAAATCACTTTGTCTAAACCACTATATAATTATCAATGTCAACATGTTTCAATAACAACGTCATCTGCATCAGGACGAAAAAAAAAATGACATCTCGTCCTGATGAAGATAACGTTGTTATTGAAACATGTTGACATTGATAATTATATAGTAGTTTAAACAAAGTGATTTGATTTTCATCATATAAAAAAATACAGTTGTTGGTTTATAACAAAAAAACAACAGAAGGTAAAGGAATATGGTTGGAATAAGTATTTTATATTATGGTCCACAAAATTCAACAAATTAACGTTAAATATGTCAATGTCAAATATTGGTACCCCATGTTAGATTCTACAAAGTAAGGCACAAAGGGTATCTACCTACTTAAAAAGATAAAATATTAAAAATCTAAATAATATAACATTGTAAATTGCAAGGAATGTACACGGAGAAAAGGTCAGAGGTTTAAAAATACTGTTATTTTTGAAGGTGCAAATATTTTTCATTTGAATCATTAGAACCAATGCAAGGCAATCAAGACCGTAGTTCACAATTGCGAGTGAACCTTTTCTTTGAGTAGCTACTGTAAACATTCGGCCTGATATCGTTGGAAAATAAGATATTAAACCCCGCCTTTCTAAAATAAGCACCAACGCCGAGAATAAATTTTAAATGCTTTCCAAATATTGGGTATTTATTGTTTGATAAATTTGAAGTCGCCATAAAAATAAAACGATTTTCCCCCGAGCACTTTTGTTTAGACCGAAAGAAAAAAGAAACAACCGTAAACTCATTATAAATGAAACAGTAAAAAGGCCATCGCGCTGAGGCAGCGGAGTCCAGCACATTGGAGCAGAACAAAGCTTTCAAGAGGTTGTTCCAACTTTACAAGTTTAAACAGATTACATCACACCTCCGAATGGAAAGTATTTGGCGCTGAATTAAACGACTAAAGTAGAAAAAGCCTTTAATTATAAATGGCCTGGCTAGCGACCCCCTTAAACCTACCTAGCAAATATATATCTCCTTATTTTTTAGAGTTTATAGTTCACCGGAGGACGTCAGTTGAAGAGGAGGGTGCTAATTTCTTTTTAATTAAATATTCAGCGCGAAGTTTCCAGCGAGGGGAAGATGCCCGACATTTTGTAATCGAAGCACGCGAAAGCCTTAAAGTCTCCCTTCTTCGCCAGACAACAAGGCAACCCCGGGAATATAAATTATATTTTGCCTAAATGCAATGTAACAAGTTACAAGGTGTATTTAATGCGGCCTAAAATATTAGTCCAAATACCTGTACCACTTTGTTACCACTTTTTTGAAGACCCAAGGGTTTGAGAGGCGGGAGATGAGAGATGTGAAAATGATTTACCGTGATTTTGTGCTAATTACGTTTTATTCGTTTAAAAAATGCCATAGTGACATTTTGAAGGTTTGGTGATTGCAAAATATTTTAACAGCAAAGTTCATATTTGATTTTGATATATTCATGAACTTAAATGATTGGATTTTAGTTATAGCAGTCGATGAAGTTATATATTTTTATTTACATTTCGTAAGAGGCCAATGTTTTTTGGAGTGAAAACTTTTTTAGCAACGTTGTGATTTGAAACTCGATGAAAGGAAAATGCGGCCATAAAAATAGACAAACACATATAGGATTTAGCCTGCGAGAGTATTAGATAGAATAATCGGTCTTACCTTTGTGCGGTGCTTCGTAGCCTCCCCACTTTCATCTAATTTATTTTGCTGAAGGTTTAACTTCTACCGCGTGTGAACTGCGCATTTGTATTTTATTATTACCTTTCGCCATAAGTTATGTACCGACCTGCTGGAAACTAATTCAAATCTTTTACGAAATTATTATAATATGAAAAATATATAAAAAAAAACAAAAATCCTTTAAAAAAAAAGAATTAAATAGGTACCTCATTTTCCTACCTGTAATGAATTTTAACAAGATCCATTTAAGATAATTTTTAGTTTTTGTTTAAGTTCTAAAAATGTTGTTTCTAACTAACTAAAGTTAATATAATTTTGCCAAAAAAGTAACTAATTCTCAGAAGAGAAAGAAATACACCAAATAATGTTTATGAAAAACCGAGTGAAAGTAATATTTCTCCTGAATGTTTTCTCCGAATTACACGAACCTTGTTTCATAAAGCTCTGGAGAAGAAAGTCTTTGAAATTGTTAAAGTGAAAAGCTCGTTCCCAGGCTCGCCACCCAAATATTTCTCTCTTCGTCTAGTCCTCATTTGTTGCGTGCTCATTACCGACAAGTGGATCACGTTCTCTTCAGATAGGAACATCACATAGCACCGCTAGGGAGGCTCTCTGAGAGCCATATAAACATGGAAACTTATGGTTAATCACCTAATCTATGTAAACATCGTTTTATTCAATACTTTTACTTTCTACATTCTCCATGCCAGAACAGGTTGCATAGTGCATAGAATTCTTTCTTTATGTAATATGCTGCATTCCACTATAAAAGCGATTTCGGTACAAAGATTTTTTTTTTTACGTAATAAACCACCTCCAAAGAACTTTAGACCTATTTCAAAAATGTTTTTTTACTGATTCAAATAGATAAATAGATTAAAAATATATTATGCAGGGAAAGTAAAGCACTTCTTGTCGTTGTTTACATATCTAACAGTTTTAAATTAAACAAATTAACGTTAAATATGTCAATGTCAAATATTGGTTCCCCATGTTATATCTACAAAGAAAGGCACAAAGGGTATCTACCTACTTAAAAAGATAAAATATTTAAAATCTAAATAATTTAACATTTTAAATTTCAAGGAATGTACACGGAGAAAAGATCAGAGGTTTAAAAATACTGTCATTTTTGAAGATTGACTTTTAATTTCGTATTTGGTGAAGGTGCAAATATTTTTCATTTGAATCATTAGAACCAATGCAAGGAAATCAATATGGTAGTTCACAATTGCGAGTGAACCTTTTCTCTGAGTAGCTACTGTAAATCTTCGGTCTAATTTCGTTGGAAAATTAGATAATAAACCCCGCCTTTCTAAAATAAGCTTGAACGCTGATATCAAATTTTAAATGCAGGTACCAAAAAATTACGCTGACGTAATTTGGATAAGTTCGCAGCGGGGATTAATTCATTCAGGTAAATTAATACACACGCCTAAATGGCTGTCAGCGGCGTTGGTAATGTCGAAATTGTTTAGTGTCAAATTAATTACCGTCATTCAGTTTGGCTAGCAAAAGCGGCTATCAAATATGCATCAGTCTATGAGGGTGAATCTATATGTATCATGTCAATGGTTAAAGAAGAAGAGTTTAAAGTAGAATCCTTCCCCTAGAACCATGAGCACTCTACTGCGCCCTGTTTTTGCGTTCCCAGTCCCATTCGATATATAATATTCAAGTGCAAACAAAGTTTATTGGAAATATTATTTCTACGGAGTTGAAGAAATTGAATTGATTTTGTTGTTATTCCTCAGGGATACGAACATGTCATAGACGAAACCGCACGGTTGAAGATTTCAACGTTATTATTATTTTATTCTTATAATCAAAAGTGTATTTCGAATTTTGGTAAAGCTTTAGGCTTTATTTAGCACAACTGGTTATGTTTCATCAATAAATGGTATCAAAGTAAAACAACCTCTAGACGTCAGGGTGTGTCAGATTATGTCGCTAGCTTATTATCAAAAGAAAAACGCGATGAATTCACTTGTGAACTTTTCTAAATGTTGATGTAAAGCTCCAAATTCTGAAGAAAACAGAATATGTCCACAGGTGCATTCAAGACGTTTTCTTTCTAGAAAGTAGGAAAGCATAAAATTCTTTACAGGATGTGTGGGCACTGTGTCATTTCCATCCTTACTTACAGATATGGGAAATTGAGTTTTACTATAAATAACAACCAGAGTATTTCGTAATTAGAAACAACATTCAATATATTATCTATTAGAGTTTACAACATTGGAAATCATAGACTTATTACTAAGCGAAAAAAACAATACTAAAACTCACCCCCTTATGCGACCTTGACCTTGTTACCTAGAGTACGCAGAGCATGCATACAGCACGTGGCGGAGCTTGGCGTCCCGTCCAGCATCCAAAAGGCTGCCTGATGAAATCAATCCGATGACGAGATGCCCAACCTCCTGTGAGCATCCGGAAGGCAAGAGATGCGCTGGTGAACAGTCTAAGTTTGGCCAGCAGTACGAGGCCCGTCCCACGGAGCCATCATCCCCAAATGGAAGGTTTTATTCATGATCCGTTGACAACCAGAGTGCGGTATGGTTCCACCGTCGCGGTGTGTTGAAATTATCACCCAAGAGAACAGCGGATGTTTCAGCTTAAAGCGTGGAAAGCGAATAGATTAGCAAGATAATCGGCGTTACATTTTTTGTCACACGTGAAACCCGACGGCCATTGATCATACGCCCGAAACTTGTTTTATTCGGTAAGAACAACTCGTACATTCTGCGAATCCCGTAAATTAAACACTTAGCTCGATGCACTCTGCATAACGAAGAGTTACAGCCGTCTACGGTATTATCTTCACCATTTCTCAATTTAAAATTGACTGTCCGCGCGAAACGGAGTTGCCCGTTCCGTTTCACGTCGAGAGTGAGTTTCCTTAGAAGAAACCCTGCCGCCCAGTGTTGTCAACCTGCCCTTTGATCCGGAATAAACCATAAATAACTCCCACAAAAGTACTTGACTACCAATGCAATAAACTACAATTGTTAACTTAACTATGTTATGACGCCTCCACATCATACAAACTGTTAAAAATAAACACGATGACGAACACCGCTAGTTAAATGTGTATAGCGTGTATTGGTTTGTAAATTATACGCACAGTTTCGTACAATTAACAGAAAATAGTATATAAACAGTAGGCAATATGTAAAGAATAGAAATGCTTTCAAGGTTTCTCTTAACCCTCATCACTAGGATTGCCTGTGTTCAGGCAGTAATTTTGCAAATTCATTTAAAATACCTATGCATATACACTTAGATTAAAATATGTTTACTGAATGGTTTGGTTAAATCAATAACTTCAAATTTGGACGAGTGTTCCAGTAGGCCCTCTCATTATTTTTTAATCAAATTTTTATGTTATCTTGAATTTTTTTTGTGAATCACATTTTAATGCTATTTGGAAGAATGTTGTAAAATCTTGTCGCAAGGTACTTAAAGTACCTACCTAAAGTTTCGTTGACTAAAAGCAGTAAAAGTAAAAAGTATACGGAGGAAAAGATGCATTGAGAAGTAGAGAGGAAAACACGAAACTCTCTCTGAAACGTAATGTCTCAGTAACAACCTATATTTGTTTTATGCGTCGATGACACAGGGCTAGTTTATAAGCTATTATCTGGGAAATTCACTATCTGTTAGTAAACTCGCCCAGTGTCATCGCATCACTTTCTAACTAGCAGCAACTAGCAGATTGTTGACACAATCTAGGAAAAAAAGTTGAAAGGTCGTCAACTTTACTCGCCTACACGCTTGCTGCGCTTGCTCGTGATTGGTTTATGGGCTCTCCACACGACACTGCATGTAGTGACTGCGGCAGTGACTGCAGAGAGCGTGGAGTTGAGCAAACTAGCGCTGTCTCGTTTGTTAAAGGGCCGCTAGAACGAGACAGCGCTAGTTCGCTCAACTCCACCCTCTTTGCAGTCACTGCCGCAGTCACTACATGCAGTGTCGTGTGTAGGCCGCTTTATTTATGTTTCTAACATGGTTTCCAATAAACAGCTGATTTCGACTGTCAATGTCAAATATTTGAAGAATTAGTTCACGCAGGCGTCGTTATTCTCGTTTCTGGCGGTAGCAGCTACGTGCGAGCCAGGGTTGTCAACTTAGGAGTTTTCCCCCAGATTTAGTTTAAAAAATCTAATTACAAATATTGCATCAAGAAAAGGATGCAATATTTGATTTTTTAAATAATTTATAAATAAAGATTTTTAAAAAACATTACAGCATATCATTTATTAATTATTATTCATTATTTTTACAAAAAAAAATTTTAGGTGTATTTTCAAGTAATTTTTCTAGGGGTTTTTGAGTTTAGTTTAGGGATAAATATTTTTGAGAGTTGGCAAGACTGGTGCGAGTCCTGCTTCCTACAAAAATATCATCGGAAGTAGTTCGTTCAGGAGTCATTATTTTAGCGCATGTTATAAAAAATGAGTTAAAAAGGAAAGAAAAATGTCACTGAAGAGTGTGGGTAAAATCCTGGATAGAAAGACGTGAGAAACATGGTGTTTCTAACAATTTACTAAAAGAGTTGAAGGATGAAGATCCGTTGGCTTATCGAAAGATAGAATGCTAAAAAAAACGATACTATAATGAGAATGGCAATCCCAGTTGTCACAAAACTGGAAATTACACTACTTTATCTAGCAACTGGCGATTCTTTCAAGTCTCTAGAATACATGTTTCGAGTTCCGGAATCAACTATTTCGAAATTTTCGCCTGAAGTTCTCACTGCGATTTCTCGCGTCCTTCAGCCATTCATTGAGGTGAGTGAAAAATAATTTTGTGAAATAAAAATAATTAACAACAGTTTTGTTTTGAATGAACACATTTATTGAAATTATAGTTAATACAGCATACTATTTGAACCAACGTTTTATTCATAACGTGATGCAAAACGTCATCAACGTTTGAAGAAAGGTTAGAAGATGACGAAAATGCATCATAGTCATCATCATGAAGAGAGGCCAATTTAGAACCAATGATGGCGTCTTGGATTTCTTGCTGTAGCAATATTGCTTTTCGCTTTGGCAGCTGCCGAAGCTCAGATGCCACAAATCTTCCAAATTGGTCGTATGGCTTTTCTTCGGATGTGTCCTGTGCTATTTTGTCAAGATGATGAATTGCTTCTGATATTTCAGAAGGGAATGCTCGTTTTTTAGACCTTTTCACTGGAATTGCTGGTGGTTTCATTTTTTCAGGCGACTTCCGGGTTTCTTCGGGGCAGTTGTCATTCTCACTATTCTCATCTGGCACAGATTCACTGTTTTGTGACAGATCCTAGAAAGAATACAAAAGGTTATTTTTTGTAATCTAATATATTACTTTTTTTGTTAACAGGTACCTAACACAGTTCATGAATGGAAAAAAATAGAAACGAAGTTCTTGCAGCGTTGGAATTTTCCTAGATGTTTTGGAGCCATCGACGGGAAACACGTCGTCATTAAAAGACCACCGTGTTCTGGTTCAGCCTACTTCAATCACAAAAAAACCTATAGTATCATATTATTTGCTATGGTTGATGCCGATTATTGCTTTACTTACATCGACGTGAGTGGAAATGACCGAGCAAGTGACAGCGCAATATTTAGAGACAGTACTCTGAACATAGCAATGGAAAACAATACTCTTGGGATGCCTGAATATGGTATTATTATTGGAGATGATGCTTTCCCTTTAAGAACAAATCTTCTGAAACCTTATAGTAAAGCTGGTCTCGGTGAAAAGGAAAAAATATTTAACTATCGTCTTTCCCGTGCCAGACGAGTTGTGGAGAATGCTTTTGGCATACTTGTATGGCGATTTAGAGTATTTTCAAGACCAATTGACTTGAAACCCGAAACTACAGATAAAGTCATTTGGGCTGCTTGCAGCCTTCATAACTGGCTACGAAAGACTGCTCAGGGCATCTACTCTTCACCACAAGCAATAGATAGAGAAGATTTAAACACTGGGAATATAACACCTGGAATGTGGAGGGAAAATGCCAACACGCTGCAGCCTATTGACAATCTAGGCAGCAATAATTACAGACGGGCTGCTGAGGAAATCAGACGAGCATATGCTACATATTTCACAGAAGAAAATCCTTTGACTTGGCAATCGGAAAGACTTGGAATTAGTAATAATGTATAGACAATAAAAGGAATATTACTTGGATAGTCAATAAATGAATATTTACCCACCAAATTTGATTTACTGTTTCTTGTAGCCAAAACCTCTGCCAGAAAAAATGCTTCATTGAACCATGCCAGTTTTGGTGTATAAACTTCTTCAGTACCGCAACCACTTTTATATTGTTCTTTTACATGCTTAATATTACACAAATAATATTAAGCATGTAAAAGAACTATATAAAGGCAAAAGTCTAATGCAGTACTGCTATGTTGTCATAAAACATTTTCGGAACGATTTCCGTGTATATTTCTAATTTATATTTGCTAAATGTTTTATCTTGTACATAATTCAGGTAGTTCAAGTAGTCGATTATAAATGAGGTATTTTGTAGTGGCCGAGGGGTAAGGTCATCGATTTCGAATCTGAAGGTCGCGGGTTCGAATGCTGGCATGTCTAAATTTAATTTAATTTAATTGTGTTATTTCACATAAAATAATATACCTTACACTTGCGGTATGTTTCAGAGTGGTAGATTGGTACCTACTCTCAGTGTTTGGTTACTAGAACTGAATAGCCAGGTTCCTATCTTCTTTCCGTCCCCATACCATTTAGCCTCATAACATACCCCTATTAGTACTGGGCGTTGACGATAATTCTATCCAACGCCAACGTCGTTATCGTTGGAAATTTTCAACTGTTGAAAATAGCTGTTGAAAATAACGTCGATGTTGACGCAACTATAATAGGAGATCGACACGATACTAACAAAAAAACAAAAAAAAATCTATCAAAATCGTATTAAAGAATCCCTTTTAACAACATTCAGAATCATTGATGTATTATTAATTATTATTATCTCTATGCCCCACGCCCCACACACGTAATAATAATCCTATAATAACGTTGAAAGTTGAAACTGTTGGAAGACGTTGGTTTCGGTGTTGAAAACCCTGTTGAAATGTTAAAAGACGTTGAAGATATATTTTGCTTGTCACTGATAAATTCGCTTGTTGCTTGGCGCTACGTATCGGCCGTATTGGACGGGAAAATAAAAAAAAAACGTGCAGTAGGTACGTACATTACCAAAAGACCATGTTAATTGGGTATAATATCGTTCACGAAGTGTGATCTCTTGACCCTTTTGACTTATCATTCCAACACCGTTGAAAACCATAGGTTCAAAACGTCGCTGTTAGGCGACCGGCGTTGATAATTATCAATAGGTTATTTTTTGCTTGTCGTTGATAAATTTGATTGTTCCCTGGCGCTGCGTATCGGCCGTATTGGATGGGAAAATAAAATAAAAACGTACAGTAGGTACGTACATTACCAAAGACCTTGTGTAATTGGGTATAATATCGTTCACGAAGTGTGATCTCCTGACCCTTTTGACTTATCATTCCAACACCGTTGAAAACAATAGGTTCAAAACGTCGCTGTTAGGCGACCGGCGTTGATAATTATCAATAGGTTATTTTTTGCTTGTCGTTGATAAATTTGATTGTTCCCTGGCGCTGCGTATCGGCCGTATTGGATGGGAAAATAAAATAAAAACGTGCAGTAGGTACGTATATAGCCAAAAGACCATTTAAAATATCGAGTAATGTTGTTCACGAAGAACAAACTCTTAACCCTTTTTATTTATTAGGCAGTTGAATCGTTGACTGCGTTGAATAATATTCGCATGTAGGTATTATATTTCAACTGTTGCCGCTAATTATTTTCAACAGCGTTGGACGTTGAAATAATATAACTATTGTTTCCAACGGCTAGTTATATTTTAATACAGTACTAACCACTATTGGCGAGCCCAAAGGCTCACAAACTTCGGTTAGCAAGGAGCAGTTGGGTTTCTGTACGGCATTTAAGTGAACAATAAATGAAATCAAGAAAATACGTTTATGTTAGGTTAGTTTGCTTTTGTGCAATTTTTCGGTAATATCTTTAATTGGTAATATCTTGGGCGAGGCAACTCCAGAAACTGTGTGAGGAGAGGAGGGGTCTACCATGGACAGATGCCGAACAATCAGCACAAGACAGGGACGTATGGAGGAGCCTCGTCGATGCAATGGGTCCCCGACCCGAATAGGATAAGGGGAAGAAGATGATGATGATGAACTTTAATTAAATCAACCGCAAACGGCGGTTCACGTTAAATCCAAAAAAGCTTAAACATAATAACAGTATTGTCTCATTAAAAAAAAATAATATACAAAACCTTTTTTAGTAAACATTGTATATTGTAATGAAAATGACGTTGCGAGATGAAAAAGCTTGCATTGAAAGCAGTGCAAATGTCGCCCCTTCGAGAGTTTTTGCTGCTTCGTAAAACAGATTTCCGCTCCATAGTTTAGATTAACATATTGATTGGGTTGGCCAGACACCATTGTTCACAAATAATACTAGATTATATAACCAGATTATAAGCGTTTTGTGTTTCGCATAAACCCCTAAAACAATTATAATTTAGTATTCAATAATTTAGATAGAAATTGCCACGATTAAAATATTAATACATATTATACGGTTGGTGATTTATGCTCGCAAATAATATTGCCAGTGAACAGCGAAATGGGTTTTTTAGAGAGAGATTAGGTAAATGTGTTCATGTCGTCGGGAATCGTGCGAAATGATTTTTTTATTTTTTCCTGAAATCAAATTAGGAAAAAAAACTAGCACGTGGAAAGAAAAAAAAGCGAAATTATCCAGAAAACAATTTTAAGTCCTATTCAGATACAAGCGATATTAACTGCCGCTATGAGTACAGCGAAAAACATGAAGCGGGATTCCGCCGGGTATTTATATGAGCTTGAACCCCGCCAATCCCGCCATGGATATGGATAGGCGGTATCTTTTTGCTTGTTTAGCGAAAGAGGCCTCACCGCTATCCATTTCAATAATAAGATGCTTTTCTAACTGGTCATACACGATTACAGTATGTGTATTTTAACACGGACGGCACGAACGTGACTGACTAGACAGACAAAAATCAACAACATTTCGCTACCCATCGCAGAAGCGCAATCCGCATAGGTTTGAACGGTGACCCGACAATTCGTCCTGCGACAATTCATCCGGCGACAGTTCATCCTGCGACAGTTCATCCGGCCGACAGTTCATCAGTTCATCCTGCCGACAGTTCATCCCGCCGACAATTCATCCGGCGACAATTCATCCTGTCTGATCATTTAGAAGATTTTTATTAAGTAAGTATGCAAAGAGGATATACGGCCGTACAACCAAAATCGATATACTTATATCTGAAGGCATCTTGAGTGGAAATCCGCTGTAAAAATATTTTTACTAACAATAATTTCGACTCTCCGAAGAAGAATGCGTGAATAACAAAATACGACATACTTATACTTATAGGTTAGGTTAGGTTAGGTTAGGTTGAATTGTCAGGATGAATTATCGCCGGATGAATTGTCGGCGGGATGAACTGTCGGCAGGATGAACTGTCGGCAGGATGAACCGTCGGCCGGATGAACTGTCGCAGGATGAACTGTCGCCGGATGAATTGTAGCAGGATGAACTGTCATGGAACCGTTTGAACATTTGGAATCACGCATTGCCACTCGGTTTTCGCTACCCCATTCATATATGTGAATAGGCCATTAAGCCTTTAAGAATGTCAAAGCGCTTACACATACAAATACACATATTTTAGTAGGAGGATGTACACACCGCCGCCCCGGGACCCATACATTGGATCACTAACACCTCTACCATAGGTCACCCCGAATTGTTCGCTATGTTTGTTGGATTTTTAGCAGGGGTGCCCGGGTTCATGGTGTGAGGTTTATTCAGGTCCAAGTTCTCTGTTTTTATTTTATTTATTCAAAGTTACAAATTTACAATCCACTTATAATTAACTACATTTAATAGTAATTGTCAAAAGCAGTTTGGTAGTTCTTAAAAACAATCAAATAATATTTTTATATTTAGGATATGTAAAAAGGGTGACAGGCAACTCAGAACCTCCTTTGAAAAGTCATTATATGTGATGAAAAAAATTAGTTAAATAGATTACGTTAGGTTAGGGTTATGGGCTGTTTTAAAATTATTTTTTATAGCTTTTAAAGACTTTTCAAAGAGGTGTTGATTTGTCTTTATTCTGAGTTGGCGTGGAACCGTAAAATATATTTATAGTAAATAAAATATAATTAAAAACTCAACAAAAATGAATACGGAATCAGAAACAGAACAGAGAAAATCGGAGAGTAAGAAAACAGATAACTACAAAAAATCTTTTTCACAAGAGCATTTTTCCGACATGCATCTCCTTCTGAAAATTAGTTCTCAATTCTAGTTCTCAATTCTATATAATTTTAATTGGTAAAATGTTGTAAATTTTAGGGACAATGTGTTAATTCTAAGATTATTTGACCATATTTATTTAGATATCTGCGATTAACAAATCTGATAATTTTGCGAGCAAAATGTCATATATTAGACCGGTTTGTAGCTGAGTGGACAAATAATAAAAAAAAATTGGATAATTTGTAAAGCGCCGTTTTCGGGAAACATCAAGGGTTCTGTAATTTATTATGAATTCTTAGGCTCTACCTAATTTTAATATTTACAGAAAGTGCGTCGTAATCTCTGCCAGGAGGATAATAATTGGTGATCTTATCTTATCTGAGCTCTTATCTTTATTTTCTCGCATTTAAAAAAAAAATATTTAGTTTACTCATATTTTGAAAAAAAGCTTTCTAAAAAATAAATCTGTTGGTATTTTATTTCGATAATATTAAATTAGCATGATTAAATTATGTTTTCACAGATTTTCAGCTTTGAATTCAACGTAGAACCTGTACTAACAGGTAAATAATTTTAAAACGACCAGAAATACGAGGAAAAGTGCTACCTTCTTCTGTGACAATTTTAAAACAAACTGTGAGGCTCATACACCTATAAATAGATTACACCATTTTGGTAATAAATTTGGGAATATTGTAGACATGTTTGCAGATTCTGTATTAGTTATAAAACGAAGTCTTTATAATTACTATAAATAAATGTATGATTTTATTTTTAATTAATTTTATTTTTTACTATTAATTTAATCATTATAATTGTATACTACGTATCTGCCTAACTATTATTATCTATCTTTGTAAAAGCCCACTAAGGAGTAAATAAATAAATCTTAATATATAAAACAAAGTCGGGTTAGTTACACTATTTATAACTCGAGAACGGCTGGACCGATTTTGATGATCTTTGATTTGTTGAATTTGTCTCCGCCATAACAAAATAACTTAGTTAAAACATAGCAAAAATTCACAAAAAATAAATAAAGTTATGAAGAAAATTTGTTTCCTCATACATTTTGTATGGAACGAATTTTCACCTTTTGAAAGAGCTGTAGAAATGTTGTGTTAGTTGAAGTTTGCGTGAATTCCAAAAATTCAAAAACGTCAAAGGTCAATGCGCTGATTGTTTCGCTTTTGTTCTTTAACATATAATGCTGCGTCTCTTTCTTACACACTAAATGTCAACAGTCGAAAATGAGACAAACGTCTTCACCCTTCCAAAGGAAAAATACAATAATTATAATAAATTTCCCTCACACGTACAAAGAAAATAAAACGCAATTCCCGTAAATTATGTCACACATTAAGGGGGGGGGGAGGGAGGGGAGTAGGAAATGTGACTAGGGATATGGGGTGGTCATCAGCTCTGTCACACTAGGGGGGAGGGGTCTCATAAATGTGACGATGTGTGACAGGGATGGGGGGGGGGGGGGGGGTAAAAAAAAACAAGAAATTCGTGTGACGTAATTTATGGATAAGTAAGTAGAAAAGTAAGAAAATCACAAAAATATAAATTCGTACACAAGGTCATCTCTGATACAAAACACGGACAGTTGCGGATCGATAATTGCTTCAATGTGTAATTTTTAACTTAATAAAACAAAACATCAACGATTATGAGGGGGTACGAAGTTCGCCGGGTCAGCTAGTAGATAAATAAAACGACACGTTTGAATGTATTCTTGCACACCGATAGTAACTAAAGGATTCAAAAAAGTGTTTCGAACTAATTTGGAACACTCGCCCGCTGTCCCCATATACCTCGAAAAGCCCAAAAATACTGGGTGCGAAACGACATTTAAATTTAGACTCTCGATTCAATTCGGCAATGATCTTTCCTTTTTGTTGCATTCATCAGCTTCCCCACAAAAACAATATAATAATTAAATTATGTTATAATTAAATAATGTTTTAATCCATCCAGTACACCACTACACAAGACAGGGTCTCTTTAAAATGATTTACAATATCTTAGGATCCATAACTATGGACTACAGATATTTAGTTGATAATTTTCTGAAATTCCATTTCTGACCCATCAAGACCAGTTGCTATTAGCCTCGATGATGTTGCTGTTCCGCTGACAGGAACATTCATCAGGAGCGAAGTGCAGCGCCTGGGTGTTGGTTGTTCCGTTGACAGGCACACCAGGCAATGCCCGAGCCGGTGTAGGCCGACGGGGTGCTTCAAACGGGCAGGGTTAATCAAGGGGTAGTTTTGATTGATTAATTAATTAAACAACGAGATTTATTTTGCGGCGTTTTATAATTAAATTTCTTTGAAGCCTTGTCCCCTTTAAAAACAGTATTGCAATCTTTGGCTTAATTGCAGAAGTGTCAAAGTGGTTGAGAAAATTAATGTTGAGAAATAAACAACATTTTAGTAAAATGGTTACTACGTGTGTCAATTCAGCACGTAATTTATTTGTTTTTTTAGACGTAAACAGTACTTTAGTGATAAGGTATATTAAATTATACATAATTAATTCTATATAATACTAAGTATACATATATATTTGTTTATTTCTGAAATATCACAATAGAGATTGATAATAAGATTGCACGTTGAAAAAATAATTATATTTAAATTTTTAAAAAAAGAAAGACAAACCTTCCCAGTTTACAAATAACCCAATTTTTCAAAAACGTTTGAAAATCTCCTATTACCACCACACTTAGCAGAAAATGTTGCTTGTGTCACCCACTCAGCGATACCCACTCAGCCACTGACCGGTCAGATATTGATTGCTTAAAGATCTTAGATTGTATCCGTGCTTTTTGTTGTTAAATTAATAATAATATATTTTAAGTGCTACAATTAGCATCTCCAAATTATTATAATATAAGTAAATTCACATTTTTATTTTGATACGGAAGAATTTTTCCAATAATTTCACAGTGCTTTCATATAAACGCTGTTTTAAAATCATTAAATCTAAATCAAAACTAATTGTATTGCAAATTCGGAAACGTAAGTTTTTAAAAACATTGATTCAAGACAATATTTTACTATTTGTTTTTAGACCATGACGTGTAATGAAAATAAATAATTTGTATAATATCCGAGTTAAAAAAGCAGGAAGAAAAAAAGTAGATAAAGATGATAAATACAAGAGACATGAGAAGTGAAAAATTAGCATCTTTAAATTTAAAAATGGTTTTCGAAGATTTTCAAATATAAATTAAGTTACTACCATCAAGAAAAGCTTCTGAAGTTATTACAAAATTGAAAACACGAAGGTGCTTATCCTTACGAAATCTTATAGATTTTCTATCGACGTAAGAGTGAAGCTTAAATGTTTTGTTCCTGAATTGAGAAGATAGCCGTTTTTGTTTTAGAAAATCTTACAGCCTTAATGCGGTAGGTACCTACTCGTATGTGGCAGCACGAAAACCAATACCTTATCGTTTCAAACCCCGTGGGCACGTCCACGTGTGTATAAATATATTTATTTATGGGTAATCCTTCCCCGCCATGCTCTGGGGTCGGTTCCTACTTTACATTTCAGACAATAGGTGGCGCATGAATAGAAAATGCTCACGATGTGGTTGAAAATTCGGCAATTAAGTGGTAGAGGGAGAGAATGGCCGAGAGGCAGCTGGAGAATAAATATACGCAAGTAAAGTAAAGTTTAAACAATGCTTTATTGTACAAATAATAAACAGATTCTATTCAAAAGAGGGTTAATTTGCTGTTTAATGTTCCCAGATGATTAATGGTAAATTCACGCAGGTATCTATAAAGTTTTGACTAACTTATTTAACACATAGATGATTGCTGCTTTTAACTAAAACAGACACTGTACACTGTTCTGTCGTTAGGTACTGTAATCTTTAAATGACGAGTAAAAGATTTACAAACTTTCTGAGCAAATGTCCAAACGAGGAATAAGCGAACATTTTGTTTTGCACAATACAAAATCCTATTCCTATTAATATTATAAAGGCGAAAGTTAGTATGGATGTATGTTTATTACTCTTTCACACAAAAATTACTGAATAGACTTTAAAACGTACTGTAGGCTGTATATATTAGCAAGCTCTGGCATTATGAAATTATTTATCATACGTTTTCTGTCCATAACAGAATCGAGTTATTGCGTATAACGTCAGAAGAAACGGTTGCCGTGGAAACGATGTTGTAAATTTCTGAAATGTGTGTGGGCGCATAGCTTCCAAACGATTGCACCAAATTGGATAATTTTTTTTGTATTATACTACTGGTGAGCTCTGGCATTATGAAATTTGTATAAAAAATTGCAATAGGTGGCACGCGAACAGTTTGAAAACTGAATGTACTGGGAATTAATGAGGGTGTAGGGGGGTGGAGGGTGGGGAGGGGTGGAGGGGGGTGGGGGAGTGGGAACCCCCTAATACCATGCGAGCGAAGCCGCGGGAAAAAGCTAGTTTAAAATAAATTGTTTAAGTGGTATTAAAAATTAAATTATTTTATCGTTAAAAACAAGGAAAGCTTGTAAATAAACTTAGGTATTTAACTTACATTCTTAATCGTTTAAGTAATATAGTTGATAATATAATAATATAATATTGTCTTCAATAATAAAATACCCTGAGTTAATATAATATAAATCCATGGTTTTAATTATTAAGGGTCTTACTAACAAACTTATTTTAAATTTCGTCTGTCATTATCATTTGCAAATTAGTTAAAGTATTAAAATATTGTTTACATCTGTCCAATTTGAGGAATTTTTAACATTGTACGATCCTTTACGAAATTTTTATTTTTAATGTATATTCACGTTGTTGGCGTGGGATGTACCCAAATTGTGCCTTCAATAAATCACGAAAAGTTATTAAGTCAAACTCGGCTTTAAATAAAGTCGTTGTATAATTGTATATCCTGTGAAAGCAGACGGTGCGATGCGAGGTCACGTATTACTAAAAAAATATTCCAGGAAGAGAAATTCTAAAGTAATAACCAATTTCAAGACTACAAATATTCAGTCGTTATTGAGCAAAAAAATCAATAGTTGTTGTACGGTGTCATAGCTACATACCTACAGTAGTGGGAGTAGCAGAGATATACTTTTAACAATTTTATTGGAATAACTTTTGAAGGTTCTACCCACCAATCTTAATATATAAAACAAAGTCCGGTTAGTTACATCATTTATAACTCAAGAACGGCTGGACCGATTTTAATGATCTTTGATTTGTTGGATTTTTCTCCACCCCGAATAGCAGAATAGGTATTAAAATATCTGAAAAATTCACGAAAAAGAAATTATGAAGAAAATTCTTTTCCACATACATTTTATATGGAACGAATTCTCATTGTCTGAAAGAGCTGCAGCAATATTGTGATAAGTATAATACTGAATAGTGAGTGAATTCCAATAAATGGAAACCAATATTCAAAAATTCAAAACGTAAAATGTCAACGCTAAATGTCAACAGTCGAAAATGAGTCAAACGGTGAACGTATGTCTGCACCCCTCCAAAGAAAAATACAATAATTATAACAAATTTCCCTCACACATAGAACGAAAATGAAACGCAATTCCCGTAAGTAAGTGAAAAAGAAAGAAAATCACAAAAATATAAATCCGTACACAACGCCATCTCTGATACTGACAAAAACAAAGCACGGACAGTTGCGCATCGATAATTGCTTCATTGTGTAATTTTTAACTTAATAAAAAAATGAATTTAATTCAGCTAATAAGTTTGTTTATTTATTTATTTATAACATTACATTTGTATGGCAAAAATAACATAATAATAACATTGAAAAATAACTATAAAATGTGTATAAGTGTTATTATGTCTTGTGGGTCGATATTAGTTCCTAGCTAGGCAGATTGCCCGTTCTAAGGAACCAAATGCTGGTGAGAATGCAAAAAAAAAAAATTAACAAAATGTTCATTTTAATTTTTTAAATTAAATATACCTACATTAATAAAAATGGCAGAACATTTATTCTGAACCAAAAAAAGAAAAAGAAAAGAAAAATGTTTTTTATTCAAATAATATACCAGTGAATACAACAGTTATTGATTCTGAGGTGGTACGAAGTTCGCCGGGTTAACTGGTATGTAATATATCATTGAAAAATAAGTTAAAGGTAATTGAAATTAATTTTTACGACAAAAATTACCTGCTGCGTTCTGTGTCTTGGTAAGACAAGAGATCATGGGTTCTATTCCCAGTTACGGCCGATACCTTTGTATTCTTTGGTTTCTTGTTCTGTTTCATGTTAGTTTAGATTTATTAGTACTTCTTCTTCACTGATATACTTCTATCGTTCACCAATTTATTGATAGCACAGCTACTTACACTTTGCTTTGATCATATTGTCAGGGCTATCATATTATTAACATGGCTGTCATAAAATTTACTATTGAAAAATAATAAAAAAATTAAACACTAAAAAAACAGGCGACAAACCTGTAGTAATACACTGCAATACACCGGGTTCAAGGTCACACTCAAAAACAGTAAAAATAGCGTGTTACCAAATAATATAATCAAATGGGTTGGACACAATTTAAACAAAGTGCATTCTTCACAAAGTACTCTTTTTAGGGTGAATTGCCTATTTACAAAAAAGTACATTCCTAAAAGTGTTCTAATAACCACCACTAACAATGATCTACATACGTACAAGTGAAGCATAGTATTTACATACATATTCACATTGCAATATCAATCTGTATGATAAAGTTTCGCTTCTAACTCACACAGAATTTATTTATTTATTAATCTTAAGTTAGCTCACATCGTCGTGCTAATAATTATTATATGTATTCAAATTTTAAAAAGGCAAACAATTTTTTTTTTAAATATATATATATATATATATATATATTTTTTTTATTTATTTACATTTAAACCCCCTAAACTACTTATGTAGTTTGTCAGCAGGTACATAATGACAACATTGGTACATTTTTAATCATTGTATATATATATATAATTTTATAATTTTGATGCTAAATATCAATTAAATAGATTATTTAAATTACGGAAGTTGTATATACATGTAAGTAGCACTAGAAGCCTTAAATAATAAAAAAAGTACAAATGGATTTAGTATGATATGATATAATAAAAAAATAGTATGTTATGATATAATAAAAAAGTACAAATGGATTAAGTATGAACAAATGAAATATAATCACAGGTAAATTAAAAAATCACAGGTAAATTAAAATCACAGGTATTTAAAACGTAAATATAATCGATCACGAACAAAACATTTAATTATTTGAGGTAGACATACTTTCTTAATTCCTTTTTAAAATTAATCATATTTTTAATCTCAAAATTTCATTCGGGATTTTGTTATAACGTTGGATGGCCTGGTACATAACAAATTTCTGGATGCTTGATTTCTTCCTTGTTTGCAATTTGATTTTCTTTGAATGTCTCGTCCTGTTTCCGTTGTGTTTCCGTTGTTTTTGTGATTTTAATTTATCTTTGTTTTTAGTTCCTTCGACATCATCCCTATGTTAATTTTATGTATAAAAATAAGTACATTCAAATATATGGTTTGCTTTAACGTCATCATCAAAACTCGGCGCTTTTAAGAGGGTATTACCAGAGAAAACCAGAAATATGTCACTTTTAAATTAGATTTTAGACGTATTGACTCTTTACCACAAAAAATTATAAATGGATTTCGAAAGATTGTTCTTTTATCTATCATTCGCATGTTTTAAATTTTGACAAAAAATGTTTATTTTAAGTATAATATGGTTATACCATAGGTCGTTGGCAGATTTGTTAAATTTTCAAATATTTTTTTTTATTATACCACACCCATTTCAAATCATATAATCATGCAGTAAAATAAATCAATACATTATCTAGGTATTGCACGTTTTAGAATTTTAATTTTATTTTAAATAAAATCATTAAAAAATAAATACGTACACGTGTTTCTTGACGAAAGTTGGTCCGTTTGTGTATTTATTTGCGCACTTACAAACTAATATATTTCAGTTTTTTTTTTACATTCTTATTCAACTAAGACATTATCGAAAAATGGTAAATACTTATAATAAAAAAATAATTACAAAAAGTACATAATTTTAATAGTTTTATCATCACGCCTTTCAGCATTTTTGGATGTAGGTATAAATTAAAGCAACTTTGGAATGAAATAAAATCGATATTGAGTTATAATTTTAAAAAGCTGGTATGGAGAATACTTAATCTTTCTCATTGGAACCCCCTGTACGATTGTAAGAACAACTTTCGACAAACTGTGGATTTTCGGCCGCTGGCTGGTTAAACACTCTTAACATGTCTCTTATCCGAGTGTAGTTGAGCTTGAGTATTATTTGCATTGCTTTATTTTGGAGAATTCTCTTCATTGCAGAGAAAACGAATACTTGGAGTATTCGTTTTCTAAAAAACAAACTGTGAAAAGTAAGAATCTCTTAAGAAAGTGAAAGTATCCTGTACCTAGTCAATACTTTCAGCAGAATGAAATCGACTAGAACCTTAGTATAAAGGAGAACGTAAGAAATGCGATGAATGCATCTTTCGTGATCCCAAAACACGACCGATCAGAGGTAAATTTGAAATGCAGAACTGTGTTTCGTAATTGAATATTATGGGAAATGTAAATGGGTGTAAGTGTCATTTACTTCACAATTTAAAGTAACATTCAAAGAAAAACTTTTTTTTATGCCAACTCAACAAATTGAGATAATATTTGTTGATTTGGCATACAAATAAAAAAGGGTTTTCTTTGAATGCTTTTTTTTACATGAGCTCCACACAGGAGGCCCCGAGGAAAATAATTTTCCTCAGGGCCTATGTCATCTTTGGGGATGCTGCGTGGAGGGTTTTTTTAAGAAAAGGAAGGAGAGGATAGTTCTGGGAAGGAAAAGGGTTTAAGGGGTGGGTAGGATTCTGAGGTAACCTCACCCCTTAAACCCGGGTATCACTTGGGGTGATCTATGGCAGAGGTTTTGGTTATCCGATAAAGGTTCCCGTGGCGGCGGTCCCTATTCCCGCCTCCCAAATTGTAATTGTGTGAGCATATTTTAAATTCCCATCTATCTCCTTTTTTGTTAATAGCCCTTTTAAGTTGGCGGTATTCAATTATAATGAAAAATTATTATGAAAATTTCATTTCCATCAAGTGGTAAGGAAGACAGCGCATGATTAATGGGTTAGATCCGAAATATATTAAGTCATTGGTGACATCGGTTTCCGTTCAATGGAAATATTTCTGTTATATGTCTTCCATGTCCATAATGGAGACATGGAAGGCATTTCTAGTTAGAATTATCTGTTCGCTGATTAGAGATAATTAAGAACATGACCAACTCTTATCCTCCAACATGTGTGTTTCTATAAAAATTACAAAAAAATCTGTATTACAAATTGTTACTTTAATAAACTCATCTATAAGACTTGTTTGCAAAAGATCAAGCGTCACTAAAATTGCTTGAATAGCTTCATGCAAAATTTTCGCAAGCGAGACATTACCTGCCCACTATGATAATATTATTCAGAAAAAACTTTTTCAGACAACTTTTATTACTTTACCATTGAAGAAGATAAAGTTAACAAATCTCATTTAAATAATATATGAAACAGAAAATGATCCAGACAATAAAAAGATAACAGTCGCAACTAGGAATCGATCACCGATCACGTGCTTAATCCATGATTTTTAGAAAATTTCAGGATTGCTTCATAATTTTACATTATTGTCAAAATAAAAATGTCTTTATCCCCAAGAAAAAACACATATAAGTTATATTGTGTTGTTAATCTTAAAAATAGATATCAGCTACGAATATATACTGTCATTATACGAGTATCTTTACTTACCGATATAAATAAAACAAAGGCAGAATAACAGCTGATTTAATACTAGAAACAATTTCACGTTAATTGTGCCCTGAAATTGTTGAACTCTAAACATTATCTGCATGGATTCACGTTCTGAATCATAAATAAGGACTTACTTCATTGTTATTATATTATCACCATTTTCCACGTGTATTTTAATATCCAGTACCTACAATCTGAGTGTATGTGTGAACATAATATTTACGAATTTGATATAACCTACCATACGAAAGAAAACAAACGTTTTGAAGGAAGCAAATACTTGGGGCGTGATTACACATTAAATGAAAAATACGCTTTGTAAAAAACCACTTTTACTAAATCAATATATGACAGTCAACGAGGTTTCGCTTATATCAAGCTTTTTCATTACTTATATATCTATAAATATATCAACAGTTGATATACGTAAATATAAGCCCTGATGATATAAGCAAAACCTTGTTGGCTGCTGTATGGATTGATTTAATAAAAGTGGTGTATTACAAACTGTATTTTTTATTCTATATTTTTTATTGAATAGTAATTTTGATGATGACAACACACGTTCCTTTGAAATATAGTGGAAGTGAGCAATCATTATATTTTTCTTTTTATAAATGTAATCATATTCTAGGAGGAATACTTTTAAAACTAACCTACAGCGCAACCCTGTTTTTACAATGGGTAATAAAAACTTTTTCACAAACTATCTATATATATATATATATATAGGACGGGTTGTTTAAAAAAAAATTAACATTTCAGCAAATATTTGAAATTATTTTTTTGTGTAATTCTATTCAAGTTCTACTATTGTACCATTATAGACTAGTTGCTTCATAAAACTGAAATAATCAAAGAACTTGAATAGAACTTTCACAGAATATGAAAATTAACTTCAAATATTTGATGAATTGTTCGAATTTTTTTAAACAACCCATTCTAAGTAATAAGAACGTTGAAATGATCTATTATTATTAACGCTCTGATAATCATTCCATGATTTTTATGTACATATTACACTAGCGAACCAAATTTTACCAATTTTTTTGTTGAAACTCCTCGACAATTGAAAAAAATAAAATTTTAGATTGACCGTTGTAAACAATCTTGACACGTCCGTGAAATGGTTTTATTTTTGTAATAAAAAAGGCGTTTATTTTTATCTTTAATCCTCCGAAATGGAAAATTATAAGATAGCCATCTTAACTTTAAATACTTTTCGAAATCAACATTATGGAGCGTTACCTTTACTTTTAAAGTTTGATCATAACCGAAAAGCAGAGTCGGAAGTTTAAATTTATTGAGGTATTTTGGCTTAATATTATGTAAGGAGGTTCACTTGTTAATTGTGTCATTAAATAATACTAATTCTGACATTACTCCACTTCATTCGAAGAAAGGGTTGAAACACCGAATGGTGGGTGGGGGGAGTTTTGCATGAGTATAATAAAGCAAACAATGGTTTTAGCAAAAAAAGTGTTTGGTTTAATGTTTGTGTAGTCAGTTTTCAACCATTATGTTTTTAATTTTCCCTTACAAGCTTTTGTCTTGTCAAAAGATGTACTTACTGTGAACTTCGTAGAACTCACCCGTATACTTTTTAATGTGCTTAATATGTTAATTAAATTGTGGATCCTTTCCTGTAGGCGTAATATTTAACATTTTTCCGTGTTTCAAAGCAGTACCTGTGGATGGAGTGTTTTTAAAGAGTAACAATATATTTTTCAAAGAATCATTGACGAATTAACTTAAGTGTACGAATATATTATGTGAAAGTAGTTGCACGTAAATAATGGATGCATTCATTTAAAAATAGTTGTTTTAACCCCCAAATACAAAAACTTAGATGGAACACCCTATTGATTCCACGGAACATTTCGGCAAGGTGTTTCTAAATTCAGTAGGAAAGTTTGTTTCCTAATTAATCAACGTCAATAATGCTGAGTAAATTAATGTTACCGGAAGTACTGAAATTACTCTTGCCATAGGAAGGAGATTTGTTGCACGCCCCCAGGAGCACAGAAGAATGTACGGGGGCTTGGCGAGATAATGTTCGCCTGGTAATTACCGCTGTAGTTTCAATCTCCTCCTCGGAAACTAAAACACCTTTTCATACCGCGATAAAAAGACACGCTGGAAAGATAGAGTTAAGTGGGGCTCACATTTGAGATTCTAAAAGAGAAGTTGTCGGTGAATGCTGAAACTGAGTCATATGTGTGTAAAAGCCTTTTGTTCATATAAAAGGTGAACGTGCTGTTAGCATTCGTTATCCTTTTTACGTTCGCACGAAGTTCCGTGAAGCGACGCGAGACTCGGTCCAATCTAAACGTTTCACCGACATGCCCTCGTATCTCGTGCACACGGATAATCCGCCATCTTTCATACACCATGCACGAAGGTGAGAAAAAATTACATCTCTATCGCGACGGATAAAAAAACTTTCTCACTATTAGCCAACTTTAATAATATCTGTGGAAGTTAACGGAAGTTTTTTGTGAACTGATAAAGCCAGGTCATTTTTTTGTCGAGGGAAAGATTTTCTTTTGTGTGAAGTTAGTACTCACGCTTCAATTACTTTTGCGAAAAGTTTTGCCTATCAGAATAAACCTACAGCAGAAAACTCATTTAAAAAAAATAATTCCGCCAATTTTTTGGTTAAGTAAGCAAGTGTTTTGAACGTTATACCTTATTTCGGCTTGTAAAATAATATTTATTGTTTCGCACTACTTATAAAAGTTAAGGCACGCTTTGTAGCTTTTTTTCCAGGTTCGTGTTTTAAAAGCATTTGTTACTTATATCTCACTCAAAATAAGAGCAAAAATTGTTGAAATAAAAGATTTTAAAGATAACTCCGGAGGACCCGAGGAAAATAATTTCCCTCAGGACCCATGTCTTCTGGACATGGCACGATCAAGTGAATCAGATACTTGAGTCGGGTCATGTCAAAAGTCAGAATAATAGAAGAGAATGTATGAGACGATGTATGAATGTGAGTGAGGCAAAGAGTGTGTGCCAAGACCGAGTTGTTTGGCGGTCCGTCCTCTCTGCCTACCCCTGCGGGAAAACGGCGTGATGGTTAGTTAGTTAGTTAGTTAGCCCATGTCTTCTTTAGTAATGCTGCGTGTAGGGTCTTTTGAGGAAAATAATGAGTGAACCGGGGTCTTGAAGAAGCCTTTGTCTAAATACAGAATTTATTTGGTTTGGATTTTTGACAAGAGTCGGGATATATGGCAAATTTTCGATGCTTATCATAATTGGACCAAAAATCGAGAGATTCACCAGTCACAGTAAGGTTAACCATGAAAATGGACGGTTCCAAGTAGAGATGGGTGAGTTCTGCATTTTAAAAGAATTCGAGTTCTAGGAGGTCGGTCCGAGCTTTTTGGTGCGGACGGGGTACGGGTTGCTGTTGCGGCTATCGAGAAGTATGGGTTCGGCATGAGTCGGACCTGGGAGGCGGACGGACCCAGATAGAACCCTCACAAGTACTCGAACCCAGACAAAACCCCTCACATTACGACGTGGACCAAGGACACGGGGACGCCGGGCGTTGGAGGCATTCAGGTTCCGGCTCCGGCTCCGGGTTCGGATCCAGCTCCGAGTTCGGGCTCCTGGACCGGGTTCTCTGGGAGTAGTCGATTTGAAAAAGATAATAGTAGGAACCGATTCCCGCGAAGAACCCGAGTTCGAGAGTCCACTACAGCTGAACCTCTCAATTTCCTTTATTCGTCTCTTCTACTCTTCCCTGTCTCGGGCGGCTCTTTTGAAATCTGCATATGATGAGCAGCGCACGTCCACCAGCAGGTCCTCCAGGTACTCTCGGCGTGGGCGTCCCCTAGAGTTTCGGTCCCCGAGGCCTTCTTGTCGTATTACATGGCCGATCCATCTTGCACGCCTTTCTGAGCAGGTGCCTTCCTCCTTCGATTCTTTGGAGAACCTCCTCATTTGTAATATGGTCAATCCAGGAAATTCCTAATAGTCTTCTATAGGATCACATCTCAAAAGCCTCTAGTCTCCGTTTATTTCTTTCGGATAGGCACCATGTTTCGCAGCCGTACATCAAGATACTCCATACGTAGGTCTTGATGAGGAGTCTTCTCAGTTTTAGGTCTACATTATTCGATTCTATTATTTTCGACCTTTTATTGAATGCAAGCGTAGCCTGGTGTATACGGCTGTCGACCTCGCTCTTAGACCGACCGTCTCATGTTATTTTGCTCCCGAGGTAGACAAACTCCTTGGTGTTCTTTAGTAGAACTCCTGACATCTCTACTCTCATCTGATGTTGCGTTCGGCCTACAGTCAGCAGCTTTGTTTTGTCTTTATTTATCTTCACGTTGTAATTGTTTTGAAGAATGTTTTGCATGGTTGTTAAGGCCTCTTGCAGGTCTTCTTCGCTTTCAGCAACCATGGCAATATCGTCAGCAAACCTTATCATATCCACCTTTTGCCCGTGTATCTTTACACCTTTTCTGTAACTCATTCTCTCTCTCAAGTCATCAATCGCACTCTGTATATAAGCGTTAAAAAGAACAGGTAACAGAGAGCATCCCTGAATCACCCCTTGTCTTATAATGGCTTATTTTGTATCATTGTCACATCTAATTATAGCGGCCTCATTCTTGTATAGCGCCTATCTCTATATTTGATGTCAATTCTCTTCAGAATCTAGAAGAGTCTTTTCCATTCTACTTTGTCGAAAGCCTTCTCCTGGTCTTTATCGCATTCATAGACCTGGAGACGCTGAACCTATACATCGCTATTTCCAACCAGCCTCTTAGCCTTAGTTTGGTAACAAGAGCGATAAATTACTGCTGTGGATATGTAATGAAGCGTTTCAAACATGTTTTAGCGATGGCGTATTTTCGCTTAAATAAATCTAAACACTTAGCTGCTATTGAACGACACTGTAAATTCAAAATCCATTAGTTGAGAACGATTTTCCAATACTCCAGCTGTAATTGTTCGCACATGGTGCGTAATATCCAGATTAACTAAGATTCCACTAATAATGGGGCATTATTATGAAACGAGAGATTTGGGAAGATATCTACGATTTATCGGTAGGTAGGTATTCCCGGAATAGAAATTCATTCCAACAGGAAGCGACTGAGAGGGTTTAACGAAGGTACGAATAGTTAGTTGGCAGAAGCAGCGACCCAAACAGTTGAATAGGAAATAATACTACTTTATTACACAATATATAACACAGAAAAAAATGGTTCCATGATAGTTGATCCCCCGGAATTTCGCTCCCGGCCTACTTATACAATACGCAGTCGGCTTAGGAAAAACGCGGTATACCTACTTACACAAAATATAACTAAGTATCCCCGAAGATATGTGCAGATAGGATGAACCGCTGAATAATAACATATTTCAACATAATTTAAAAAAAATAATTGCCTGTACGCACAAAAATCGTATACCGTAAACAAATTCATTTGACATACATACCAACTTATTACTAAAGGTATTTTTGATGTCAATTTCATGTGGCAGGCCGGATCGGGAGAGACTGGTTGAGGAAGACCTTGTAACTTCTCAAGCAGAACTCTTTTGGAACATCGCCTTGCACCACAGTTGAATGGATGGATTCATATGTCCGTCATCCCCAGATTCCTACCCACTTCTCATACCTTACCCTTCCCAGAACTTCCTCTCCTTCCTATCCTTAAAAGGCTACATAGGCCCTGACGGAAACTATTTTCCTCAGGGCCTCCTTCGTGGACCTATTGTAAAAAAATCATAGCGCGTAATTCACACGCGGTAGAAGTTATCGCTAAATGTCACTTTCTTTTCTTTTGCCTGTTTATTTTAAAGTGGTTTGAAGATTGGATATTATTGATTTCACAAAAATGAAAATGTTTTTTTTTTTCGATTTCGTAGGATTTGAACCTCCGTTCGCTTGATGTCTGTCTCTCTGGCCGCTGAGACTTGTCAGGCGCCTTGCTCACTGCGCTATCGAAAGCCCGCGCCGAAGCGCGAATTTACCGCATTATATTAGAACCATGAACCCGCCAAATAATAAATTTGTGACGCATTTCCGTTTCATCCGAATTTCAAATCACTAACGGCGCTAAAGAAGTTTCACTTAAAAATATATATATATATATATCGGGCCAAGAGTTGGGGATCAACTGTCGGGTGACAAGTATACAAAAAAACATAGTTTACTTTCCCATGCAAACATCTAAACTAATTTACTAAAAAAGTTTGGCTTTAATAATAAAACATTTATGGTGTCGTTAAACCAAACAATTTATTTTTGCTTCCAGAGTTTTACGGACTGTTCCGGTCTTAGTATTCATCATATTGTTTGGTAACTGCTTGGGTTAGAGGTAATTTTGTACGAAATATTATTATGTAACAAATTTATTGCCGTGTTCCAATCAGTACTTACAGGCCTCTAAAACTTATCGAAGACCGAACCGTAAAGTGTTGCTTGTCTGGTCCCATTGTTGTAATTTTTTTACTGTTATAATTACAACCTACCGGCTTTACTACCAAATATTAAAATATATGCTTTACTACTTAAATACCAAACTGCTCCAGAATTTTACTAATAATAGGTGAAGGTATTGTTTCTAAGTGTAATAGCAAACTGAAAATAGTAGTATTGATCTAGATCTAGACGGCAGAAAAAAACCTTTTTTTGATAACATAATTCACCATTCGACAGATTTAGTGCAGATCTAACAGATTTTCCTGATTTTTGTTAATACTTGAAAAAATGTGGTGATTTTTTTTAAGCTTAACAATAAAATGAAAATGAATATAAAATGAAAAATACATTTATTATGAGAGAGATAAAATTAATTTTATGACGAGTCATAAAGAAACGGATTGCATTTAGAAAATAGAAAATGAAAAATGTAGTCTTACAATCCGACTAGAACGAAGTAAATGAAAAAGCAAATGATGACATAAACACACTTAATCTCTGGTTTGATAAAAAATTGCTTTCTCTTCACGCCGAAAAAAACACACACAAACACACGAAGAGTGGTCAGCTTTACTCATTAGTGACCAGCAATAGTGGTCAGCTTTTTAACTGAAAAACCCATTTTATATTGGGTTTATATTAACAATTAAGTTTATAATAATAGGTTAATACGTTTATTCCATTTGATCAACACATTTAGTTCCATTTAACACGTTTAATACGTTTAGTTCCAACACGTTTAATTCCATTTGATCAATGATCAACACATGAAATGGAACTAAACGTATTTGAGTGAAAACTTATTTGTTTAAAGAATCTGGAATATATTATATTTTATAGTATTTAGGAATCCAACAGTTATTTATTGGATAATTGCGGCGAGGACACGGTGAGAATTAGACTAAACTGTGAGCGCAGCGGCGGCGTTTATATTGTGGCGCGGTGCTTTATAGTGCCATCACGATTCTAGAAGTTGCAGGTAGACCAGTGCGCGTTCGTCGCACGTTGTTAAATTAATGTATGATAAACCAATAATGTTCCATTAATTATCTAAACATTCAAACAAACAATTATATCGATGTATGTGTTATAATGGAAACACAAACACAATAAAAAATACACGATAGAACATAATATAAACAAAAAGAACAAGAAAAAAATCAAAACAAAAAAGAACAGTGAAATAGCATCTAAAAGTTTTCCATCAAGAGATGGATTAAGCCAGTTTGATTTTATATGTTTTCAAGGTACATTTGAAAATGTACTCGTACTGTACTGTTCACGTCTCATGTTTTGTAGATACGTATCGAAGATATATTTATCAGACTGAGAAACATCTTAAGACTCGAAAACTTAAAAAGGATATCACGCTTTAGTCCACTCAATATATTATAAAGACAGAATATGCCTATTTAGATGTCGAAAATTATTAAAAAAGTTTTTAAAGTACGAAGTTATGTAAACAATGTGTTGCTGAAATATTTTGCTGTTCGATGGTTTTTTTTTCAAGTAAAAACAAAAAATATATTTTTCCATAATACGTCGCAACTGAGTAGTTGGGTACAGCCACCACGTTGTCACCTGTCACGCACTCTATCTCATTGAAGTAGCAAGGCAACAGAGGAGTGAGAGCGCATATTACGTCAAACCGTCGCCACGCGAAGCAGTGTGAACAGTGATGATGCGTAATAGAAACATTTTTTTTGTTTATAATTAACATTTACGTTTTTTACTGCAAATATGATTAGGGATTGCTGCTTAAAATCCTTCGTGTACGTGCTGCTAAATCCCCGGTAAACATTTAGATGAAGAAATTGAAAACTCACTGCCATAAAGTTTCTAGGGGTTGAGTTATATTTGGAACATGACTTAGATTATATTGTAAAGCTTTACGTATTAAAAGAAAAAACAAAGGAGAACCCAATCCTGACAAATTGAAACTGTACCTACCCACATAAGAATAGCCGACTCGGTCGGAGAGTGTAATAATTGCTACACCCTGATGAGAAAAGCACTGTGCGAGCTGCATACATATTGTATCTGCAGGCTCAACCCATACAAATTAATAATGTCTTTGTTCCAACATACATTCTTCCCTGGCGTGACTAATGGTACGACGATGTTCTAATGAGACCTAAATGCCTTCTGTGTCCATGATGTTATTACGAACTCGTCGGGCGGAAAAAGAGAGCGAAAATACAAGAATGGAAAACTAAATGACGTACTTAATAATAAAACGTATTATTATAATAACTAAATTTACACAATCATAAAATTTCACGTCAAAATTATCTTGAATCATGAATAAAAAGTGAGTGAAAATACAAGAATGGGAATCTGAATGGTGCTCTTAAAATCGCGTCCTCTCAATCAAAATACAATTTTTTGTGAACAAGTTTTGCTGTGCAAATGTTATTATTATTATTAACTACTCGTGACAGCTGTTTTGCGTTCCAAAGACATTGTCAAACTGTGCTTGTGATAATGCATTCAAACGGCGAAACAGCTGTTACGCGTAGTGATAATCACATAGCAGAACTTGTTGAAAAGTTTTTTAAAAGTTAAATATTAATATTAACTACCTCCTTCTTTAGCCAATGTTTTGGACAGCGTTGCAGTGTCCATCATCAGGGCAGATCCGGTAGATGTGTGATAAAAGAAGGATGTAGCGCAACACGGCATAACACTCCAAAAACAAATAACGAAAATACTTTTGGCCGTGAAAATTTAAAAACGTAAGTTATTCGACGACCTTCGTGGTCGAGTGGTTAAGATTATCTACTACGAATCCAAAATCAGGGTTCAAATCCCGGAGTGGGTAAGAAAATTTGATTGGATGGATTTCTGATCTCAGAATTATTCAATTCAAATCATATATTGTATATTTGCGGCACGTTTTAGAGTGGAAGATACTTTCAGTATAACCCTAGTGAAAAGTCACCATTCATAACCGAAACGCTTGAAATGGCTTTAGCCATGTTTGGTGGGTGGATCTAAATAGTCAGGTACTGACTAACTTCCTTCTTCCCTATCTCCGTTTTCTTCCTCCTACTTTCAGCTTCACCCAATTAAGGAAGCCATAGTCATAGACAGGGTTGGGAGCAGTCATAAAACTTGAAAGAGAAATAAAAAGCGATGATTTACTGCTTATTTAATAAAAAAATAATAAATTAAATTCGCTAATAATATCTCTGTCGTTAGATTTAATTTATACGCGGGGACGGTTTTGTGGTATTGCCGTTACGGTATTAGGGAAACCTACCACTCACGAGATGCTCAAAACAGTGAAGGGCCTGTAAAGAGAACAGGTAGGCCCTCATTAAAGAGACTAAAGCCAACTTCCTTTCAATTTCAGACCTCTGATTATTTTAACAGAATTTCAGACACAAAGCCACGGTGGGTACGTAAATACTTGTTTTCTTGGTATATTATTACACCTACATCTAAATACTTGATTTATTACAAGCGTATTTATTATCACGCTTTGTCTCAAAACGGGTAAACCGCTGACAGAGTATCCGCTATATTAGTAATAATTAATATTATTAGTAAATGGCACAGGTAATACTATAACGTCCACCAGTTCAGTTGTTCTGAGTTGGGTGGCCTCATAATAATGTTAAACAATAAATGATATTTTAGGTTATTAATGGCATCGAGGGTAGTAGCATTAATTCTGATATTTCTAGTTTAATTGAGGACTCTATTCAATCAATTCATTTGGCCAATTATGCGTGGCGAGGCGTTTAGGCGGTTTAACCCGTGCCTTTTTTAATTTCTTAAAATATGGCGAGGTTGTTTCTAGTGATGAGATTTTAGCCGTCGTACTAGTTTAGTTTGAGGGTCTACTGCTGTTTGGATCATATTTCAAACCATGATGAATTTTGAATAGAATATTTAATTTATCCTCGTATTCAACGGCCTCCGTGGTCAAGAGGTAAGGCTCTCGACCAGCAATCTGAAGGTCGCGTTGCAAAGTGGAAGATAGTATATATAGTATCGTCCTGGTGTAAGACCACAACTCAGAATTGAAATGTGGCTTGAAATGGATTTAGCCGTGTTTGCTGACTAAATTAGACACCCCCCTCCTTCCCATTTTCTTTTCTCCCAGTGGGGAGGTCGAAGGAAGCCTCACAACATACCCCAATTGGGAATTCCATAGTCTCACTAACTAAGGCAGAGAATGCTAAAATGTTATGTGTGGTGTATGAATGTATGTATGTACGTCTTGCTGTATGGATGTGAGACATGGACCTTGAAGGTAAATACCATGAACAGGTTAGACTTTAGAGGCTTTTGAAATGTGGCTTCACCGGAGAATGCTCAAGGTCCCATGGACCGACATGATCACCAACACAGAAATTCTCAGGCGGGTTGGAGCAGATAGAGAGCTGCTTACATTGGTGAAAGTAAGGAAAATTTCATATCTGGGTCACATACTTCGAGGGGTGAAGTATCATTTGCTCCAATTGGTATTGAAAGGCTAGATAGAGAGTCGCCGAGGGCCTGGTAGGAGATAAAATGTCTTGGCTGCGAAATGTATGAGAGTGGACCGGCATTAGAAGTGTGGAGGAGCTATTCCGGACAGCGCAAGATAGTGAGACATTTTCCAGAGTGATCGGCAACGTCGGGGGGACCTGATAGGGCACACCAAGAAAAACATAGTCTCACTGAATCCAGATTGGGATTCTTGAGCGGTATTAACATAACAAAAAATCTAGAGTAGCCCGAGTAGCCGTAATCGATTCATAATAAAATTTATATTTTATCGAATGCACCAATTATTCGCAAAATGTCGCGTTTTGTGAGATTGGTTCCATGTCAGTTGATTCCCCAAAATTTGGTCTCCACGGCATACTTATATTCAATATGCAGATGGTTTACCTACTTAAAATGCGGTTTACCTACCTACACAAAACATAACTAAGTATCCCGAAGGGGTGTACAGAGAGAATGTACTGCCGAATGAGAAAAGTATAAAACATATTTCATTCCTAATGCCTCAAGGGTTGTCTATATCCAGCGTACAAGTACAAAAACTCGACACATATATTTTTATTATATGTATTTTTGAAATAGATTTTAAGTTTGAAGTAGGTAAATAACGCAAAAAAATTATAATAGTTATTGTTTCGGGGGCCAACTGTCAGGGATTAACTGTCGGGTAACCGTGAGATTAAGTAAAGCAGCTTTCGACAATGTACTTAAGTAAGGAGAGTTTCTTCAGGCCAGTATACTCGTAGCTTTGAACTTAATGAATTTATCTGTAATTGCCTTCATAGTTAGTATGAACCATCTATCCAATAAAAGTCTCACAAAGAGATTCTACTCAGTATGTTCTCCACACCTATTTCACCATGAACATGACACGCAGCAATATAAGCTAGTCTAATACCTGCATCGATTATCATTCTGTATGATAACGATTAATACAAAAATCTTTGTGTTGTCATTGAACCGTGTTATGTTAGCACAAAGATTGCAAACAAAACGTATGGAGCTATACAGTTAATAAATAAATAAGTCGCGCATGCGCAGACAGAGCTGCAACAAAGCGGGAATAGGTATAAAAACAACAGCGCGGAAGCACCCAGCCCTCTTGGTTTCCCCTCGTCCGGCAGTTGAGTCCCACACCTAGTCACGCACGGCTGTCATTCACGAGACGCCGTAGCTCATAACTTCGCGACGCGTGCCGCAAACAAAATGGCTAAGTTCCGCTACAGAAGTTGATATTGTGTAACGATCTATAACTATTGTCGTGAGTAGCCTCCCGCCGTGAATATCGCAAGATATCCAGATGAAACGTGTTATGGCGCATTAAATAGCACCCACGCCGCCGCTAAGTTCCGTCGTGATAATTCATATACCCGACCCGAGTGAAGATAGGCCTTCGGAAGAAGCGTAGCTGTGAGCACGGACCCCCCGGTCGAGCCAGCCTGCCTTGTTAGGCCTCCGCTGCCTCCTGACCCTCCTGAAGAGCACGGACCCCCCGGTCGAGCCAGCCTGCCTTGTTAGGCCTCCGCTGCCTCCTGATCCCGCCCGCCCTACGATACAGGTTTACTTATTCTTTCTCCCTGAGCCATTCGAGTCAAGCTTCAAGATCCGGTTCCTTAAGCCGATCCTTAGGTCTTAAACCGTATTCCTTGTTGTGTATTAACCCCATAAGAAATGTACAATAAACACTTGTTATCTATTCCCCGAGTTTCATTGTATGTCGCAACCTGTTTACCCGAGAAAAGAGAATAGCAATGGCTATATAGCACTGGCGCAAAACACTCGGTTAAACAATTGTGATACGCAATGAAATTATTAATAAAAATGTCTTACGTTATACAGTGAACAGCTTGTGTTTTATAGAAAGATTTTAAATCATAGAAGTTAGAATCACTTCTTGTCGTATTATAAAATTGTTTGAAAATAGAGTAATTGCAAGTGAAAAGAAAAGTAAAATCATTTAAACCTAATTGAAAGTGGATAAATGTTGAACTAAATACAAATTACTTCACGCGTAGTAAGGAACATTCGAGAAAGTCGTAATAAATTTAAGAGCGTTCCCGACGGAGCGGTTATTTTTTCAAGGAAATAAGCCAAACGAATAAGTAAATAATGCAAAATTTTTGAAATTACATCGTTATTTATGTGATTTAAATTAAATAATGCGAAGAGAGATAGCTTGTTACATTTAAAAGCGTAGTATCATCGTAATATTATCCCCGCATAAACAAAACCCGAAATTCTCAAGATTTTTAAACGAATTTAAGCGCGAGATAGACGAGGCGGTAAATTTTTTTAGTGGAAATTATCGAAATTAATAGGATTTTAAAGCTACAATTTGAAATTAATAAAATTATTAAGAAATACGATTAAAATAAATAGAAATATTTAGAGAAATTGATATTCTGAAAAAAAAAAATAAAATAAAATTCATTAATAAAAGGAATTCAAATTCAAGCTAAAATTGGAAATAAATTATAATACTGACTTGTATAAAATCGTGTATATGATAAAAGTTAATAACTTGACGGTATCACCTGACTAAAGTATCTTGGAATTAGATGTAGTCCAAAAAAAAAAAAGAATACAGTCTAACAAGCATACCTACGGCAAGTTATATAAAATCATGATCCTTTAACAGCGACTTTTTTACTTAAAGATCTATTAGACTATGGAAGGCAAATGCGACCCATAGTTTAACCTCTAAGTGATTAAGTATGCTCGCGCAGTCGTATATCTCTGGAATCCAAACTCTGTTGTGGAGACGATTTTAATCTCAGAAACCGCTTAGCCCGGACAAGGAAGATTGCGAACGTAAAAAAAACCCCTCCCTAATACAAGTTAAAGAGAAAAACATATATAAACATATGTATATTTCCAAAATATTGCTTGACGTTATTATTTAGAAACTAATTTTCCTATAAAAATAAAATAATAGTGGAAAAAAAAAAAAAAAGTTAAGAACAGATTTCAACTAGTAAGATCATGTGGTAGAGAAAAAAAAAAAATCAAATCAAACTGGTTTTTTAATTGCAATGTTTTTTTTGGTGGAATAAATCAGAAACCACAAAGAGGATTGTAGTTGAAAATACACAAGTTGTAAAATCATTGTCATTTTGAAAGCTAATCTTATATATCATGAAAAAAGATAGTGATGGTAAGTAAGGCGGATGCGAAATTTACTGTCACAATTCAATATATAAGACAAGCCCGGGTGTAATTAATTGAAGAGTAATCTGAGATTGTACATCAATCAAGTGCCGTAATAGACCCTAAAACAAGTTGAACAATTGCAAAACACATATATGAAAATATATATGTATTCCCACGAATTTTTATTTTAAAAAGAGGAAAAAGTTAAAACAAAATGCTTAAAAGAATTAAAACGATGAAAAAGTAAATAAATGCAAGAGAATTTAAATATAACGGAAGTAATAAAAAGAAATAGGAAAAGGTTAAAGTTTTAATTAATTAAAAAAAAAATTTTTAAAGATAAATTAGATCAAAAAAAAATAATAAGAGTTATTGAATTAATGGTGGGATAAATTAATTGATATCTTGACATTAAATCGGACGGTTTTTATTTAATTTAATTTTTTTTTTTCTTTCTCTCCTTTCTTCTCTCTTCCCTTCAAAAATTAAAGATGGCATCTAATCTAATAAATTTAGAGAGAATTGTGGGTTTTGAAAAAGATACAGTAGTGAGACTGAAGAAAATATTAATAGATAGAGGAATTACCCCAAAAAGAAATTTGAAATCTCTAAGAGAACAATGTAGATTATTTAATGAAAATTTGAATAATTCAGAAACCAGAGAATCAATAACTTCACCGGTAAATTCAGAAATAATGATTCAAAGTGAAGACGCAGATTTAACAATCAATCAGAATATGGAAAAAGAAATAACTCACGTTAATAGGAACCAAGGTATACGTTATGTCGAAAGAAAATTAATCAACCTTAGTAATTGGAAAATTACCTTCGATGGCACGACAGACGTTCACGCTTTTTTTGATAGAATTGCAGAATTGCAATACGCGAGAGGTATTGACAATATAGATGTAGCTAAAGGATTCATAGATCTTATTACAGGCACGTCACTAATGTTCTACCGGAAAATCTTTAGAAAGGATATTACTTGGACAGAAATTAAATCTGCTTTTATTAAAAGATTTGAGAATCCTGCGTTCCAAATGACAGAAAAATCTAGACTTTTCAATTTATTTCAAGGAAAAAACGAAATGGCAGCGGATTTTATTCTAGAAGCACTATCAATTAATGCAAAGTTAAACATTCCATTAGCAGAACAGGAACTTCTCTCCTTGATTACAAAAGGATTACTACCAGATTACGCACAATTAAGAATTGGTAAAGAAATTACAAATGTAGCTCAGTTACAAAAATTGTGTGATGAATTAGACAGAATTAAATTTAATACGATAAATAATACACAGAGGAGTTCATCTCAAAATAGTAACGTTAGTACGGAAGATGATCAAATAAAAATTAGATCGAAAATTTACCAATATAGACAGTTACATAACGTCTCAGTAGGTCAGTACATAAACTTGATTTCGTCCTTGAATAACAAATTAAAAATACCAATACCTGAAACAGAGATAGTAATTATTGTCAAAAACGGGTTGCTTCACAGATACAATAAACTATTCTTGTATGATTTACCAAACACCTGCGCAGAGCTAGAGAAAAAATGTTCCGAATCAGACAATACACATAATGCTAACCAGTTTGCAAACTCAAAATATAAAACTTTTAATAAGAATAATATTAGATCCACACAAGTGTCTTCATTATCTCCTTGTCAGGATATAGGCAAAAGTACGAAATTACGATTATGTTTTAGATGTAAACAAGCCGGACACTTTGCAAGGAATTGCAATCAAAATAATAATGTAATAATACCGCGGAGAAGTCCCAGATGGAAAAAACAGGAGTTGAGAAATAATAATTCGATTCCAGACCTTTCAAAACCACCTCCGTTTTATTTTAATAAAAACCAAAAAAACATGTAGACGGTCATTCCAATTTTAAACCGTCAGAAGTAGTAGCGAAGAAAGAATGGAATGACTGGTTAAAATATGTCAAATACTTTTTTGAAACAAAACCTCTTGAAACAATAAATATAAATTATGGTCTAGACGGTCGACCACACGCTAACTTTAAAATTAAAAATAAATATTTCACTGGACTCTTAGATACAGGAGCAGCGATTTCTTGCTTGGGTGGAAATATGTATAAACATTTCCTACCATTAGGTTACGAATTGATTCCTTGTGACATGACAATTAGCACGGCAGACGATAAGTTACAAAAAGTTTTAGGTAAAATTTCGCTTCCCGTGAAATGCAATGAGACGACAGAAATAATAGACTTTGTAATAATCCCGGCAATAGGACCCAGATTTATCTTAGGTATTGATTTTTGGAGAAAATTTAAGGTTGCTCCTAATTTATTTTCAAAAGATGCGAATAGTAAAACAACATCAATCTCGGAAATTAAAGTGTTAAAATCAAAAAACGACCTTTCACCTGCTCAATTACAAGAGTTAAACGAAGTTGTAAACGATTATCAGTCGATATCTTTTGAAAAGCGCGGCTTAGGAAAAACAAATCTTGCTACACATAAAATCGAAACCGAGGGCCCTCCCATAAAACAAAGATATTATCCATTATCACCCGTCAGATTAAAACAATTGGAAAAGGAAGTAGACGAAATGTTATCCCTGGGCGTAATTGTGAAGAGCCGGTCGGCTTGGTCAAACCCCGTGTTGCTGGTACCAAAAAAGGACGGAACGGCAAGGTTCTGTTTGGACAGTAGAAAATTAAACTCAGTCACAAAAGCACAAATTTACCCCATTCCGAATGTACACCGAATTCTAGATAATTTGGGTAATGCAAACTATATAACCTCTCTCGATTTTGTGAAATCATTCTGGCAAATACCCCTAGAAGAAAGTTCGTGTGAAAAAACCAGTTTCGTAGTACCCGGGAGAGGAACCTTCATGTTTGTCAGGTTACCGTTCGGTTTACGTAACGCGCCTAGCGAGTTACAACGCTTGGTTGACACTCTTTTCGGTCCAGAATTCGAGCCGAACCTATTCGCATATTTAGACGACCTAATTATAATATCCAAAACATTCGAAGAACACATAATATTACTCAGGAAGGTACTTGATATATTAAAAAATGCAGGATTAACGTTGAATATTAAAAAATCGGAATTTTGTAAATCACGCCTGAGGTATCTAGGATTTGTAATAGATAAAGATGGTCTCCGTACCGACCCTGGAAAAGTAGAAGCGATAAAAAAATTTCCCCGACCCCAGAACACAAAACAGGTAAAATCATTTCTAGGTTTATGTAGTTACTATAGACGCTTTATAAATAATTTTTCGGATATAGCAGCTCCTCTAACACACATAACAGGAGGTACGAAAGGGAAATCTAATTATACGTGGAACGAAGAAACAGAAAAGGCATTTTCCGCATTAAAACAGGCATTAATAACGGCACCAGTCTTGAGTTGCCCAGATTTTAAATTACCGTTCATAATACAATGTGATAGCTCTAATTTCGCCATCGGGGCGTGTCTCTCTCAAAAATTTCCAGACGCAGAACACCCAGTAGCTTATTACTCGAGAGTACTGTCAAAGGCAGAAAGGAACTATAGTGTGACAGAGCGGGAACTATTAGCAATTCTAGACGCAGTATACAATTTTCGTTCATATGTAGAAGGATCCAGGTTCACAGTTATTACAGATCACTCCAGTTTAAAATGGCTTCTATCTTTAGAAAATCCAAATGGACGCCTTGCACGCTGGGCCACACGCTTATCGCAGTTCGATTTTGATATTGTTCATCGAAAAGGTTCATTACACGTAGTCCCAGATGCATTATCCCGCATAATAATTTCCCCAATAGACGTCAAAACATCGATTCCGAACTCAAAAGATAGTTGGTACGTGAATTTATTTAAAAACTGTATTGAAAATCCAGGTAAATTCCCGAACTATATTATAATAGAGAATAGATTATATAAACATTGTAAAGCCGATTTTTCATTGTTGGAAGATTACGATTGGAAACTGGTTTCTCCATTAGAGGATAGAGAAAAAATAATAGCTGAATGTCACGAAGCCATAACAACAGTTCACCCCGGAACCTTTAAAACATTTAAAAAACTTACTCTAAAAAATTTTTGGAACGGTATGTACCGTGATGTAAGGAAATTTGTTTCAAATTGCTCTGTTTGCAAGGCATATAAACACTCTACGAAACCCCCAGCAGGACTAATGTCACGTCCAAAAAATGCAGATCGCCCCCTTCAAAGTCTAAGTATTGATATAATCGGTCCGTTCCCTAAAGGTTACGATGGTAAATTTTTTATCTTGAGTGTGGTTGACGTATTTACAAAATATTGCTGGTTATTTCCCTTACGGCACGCGAATTCGAAATCAATAATACAAGCGCTTGAAGATAATATTTTTTTAACCGTTTCAGTCCCTAGAACGATAATATGTGATAATGGGAAACAGTTTATTTCCAAAGAATTCAAATCCTTCTTAAAGAAATATGGTGTACCCGATGTTTATTATAATAGTTTTTACACACCTATGAATAATGTAGTAGAACGTTACAACCAAACGATAGGTACCACTCTCGCGATCTTGGTGAAAGATGATCACAGACTATGGTCGGCAAACTTAAAAATAGTCCAAGCAGCAATGAATAATACAGTTAATTTAGCAACAGGCTATACGCCATTTTTCTTATTTCACGGTTTTGAACAGATAGTCCATGGGTCAGCACATTGTCGTATAATACCGGTAGTTAGTAATGTTGACACGCAAGAAACAAACACAGTCAGTGAGTACGCTACAAAATTACAAGAACTAATAGCCATATATGATAAAGTCACAGACTCACTGATGGAGGCTTATAAAACAAGCGCGAAACGTTATAACTCAGGACGAAGATTTATAAGTTATGAATCGGGAAATTTAGTGTGGAGACGGAACTTCGTCCAGTCAAAAGCAGGTGAATATTTTTCTGCTAAATTGGCACCTCGCTTCGTATGCAATAGAATAAGAGAAAAAATTTCTAGTACGGTTTATATATTAGAAGATTTAAACGGAAAACTGACGGGGAAATTCCATGTGAAGGACCTTTTGAAGTCAGAGAATTAATCCAAGAAAAAATAAAATAAAAGAAAGAAAAACCTTATTCCGGTTATGTTTATCTCCATAATTGAAATTCCTTCCTACCGCCCACACTTTACATACACGCGAGAAACGAAAACACCAAGTTATGTTATTTACAAAAGTTTAATTATTAATTTAAATATTCTTGTTAACAATGTTTAAAAAAAAAAAAAAAAAAACGAAAAGTTATCTCATCAATCTTTTGAAAGATAAATAACGATTAATTGATTGAAGAATTAGGAAAGATTAACAGTGAGATTGTAATTGGAATGAAAAATTAGTTTTTTTTCTTCACCGCATTACCTTTTAACCTTCCAATTGCAATTCTCTTCCTCCTTCTCTCTCTCTTTCATTCTCCTCTTCGTTTTCATAAGGGAAGACTCATCTCTTATCTATATTTCTCTATCTTCTTTCTTCTCTCTCTCTTCCACTCTCTCCTTCCTTCTCTTCCCAAACGTGAAATATGTCTGGGTAAGTTAATAGAACATACCGCATTTACTGTTTTCAGAATAAATAGATTATGGTATAAAAAAAAAAAAAGAAGAAAGATTACGGGAAACAGTTACATTAAAGTATGATTTTAAAATAAAAATATACCCTTTGTGAATAGGCTTTCATCTGAATGAAAGAAGAGCAGCTCATATTCAATTGTATTCATTGAATCGCGTTTTTTTTGTCAAGTTCAACATTGCCTGAAATTGAATTCAAACGCAGGTTGTACGATGTGGACATGCTACTCCACTTCCAGGATCAGGACTCCAGGATCACAGTCACTTAATATACCGAATCTAAGGCCAATGCAACGCCATTTTTAAAAAAAATAAATATAAAGAAAAAAACATTGAACCGAAGAACGAAAACAAAAATATTTATTATGATTGAAAATATTTATGTACAAAAAAAAAAAACAAAGAATAAAGATACAAAGATTCGTTAGAGGGCGACGTCCAAAAACCTTCTTTTTGGTAAGTAGTTAAAAAAAAAACAACTTACGGGAAGTTATTTTTTATCCTGACCCAGGACTGGAAATCAAACTTCATTTGATTTCCAAGGGATGTCTTGTTGTATAGATTTATGCATCTATATAACAAATAAAATATTTATATTTTTATCTCGTTGACAGGAGACGTTTATAGAAATATTCTGTATTATGATTATGGTGAATTAGGTCCTTCATCATATCATAATTATTAGTAGAAGTTTAATAGGACCCCCCCAACCTTAATTATAATTGTTAAAAAATATTTTGGTAACAGTTCGGAACGTTAAAGGAAGTCAATCTGTTGTAATTTAATATGTTTTGAAACCTTCGGGCATATTTCTTAGTAAATGTTGGAGCCAGTTAATTATGAATTAACGATACCAGGAATAGGGTAAAAACATATTCAAAAAACGTGATCTTTTTTATGTAGTGTTTTTTTTTTCATATAGTTAATGGCTTTATTTGTCCATCCTCAGAGCGATAATGAAAATAAATTATTGATTTTCTTTATAGACAAATTTTACGACATGGGAGTCATGAACCTATGTTGTATTGCATTTGGGATAATCACAAAGAAAAGCTGATTTAAAAACAAACAAATTACCCTCAAAAATGATATCACGATAAAAAAAAAAGGCTCAAAGCTTACAAATCATAAAATAATACTTAAAGAAATAATTGAGAGTGTCCTTTTTATGAACGTAAACATAAATTAAAACAATTGAAAAAGAAATAAATGAAGTACATAGTTTTGGTCTACCTATATAAAAAAAAAAAAAAGACCATGGCGCCTTAAGTAAATAAATGTTTTTTTTTACAATATAAGAAATAATTAAACAATAAATATCGATTGAAGAAGTATTGTAAAGCCAAACGGTCCTTGACTTTACAATAGGTAAGAAAATTAATTGGACTAAATACAGCATATTGATAAAATTATGAGAAATAACCTTTAAATTTTAACAATATTAAATTAAAATAGAAAATTGAATTATGATATAGAAATAAAATGTATATAAATTGTATTTGAAAATTGCAAATAATAGAATAATAAAATGTAAATTATAAACACGTAAATAGTTCAATTGTGAATTTACTTGACAAAGTCAGCGTGAAAATTCCGAAATAAAACGGAAGTAAAATAATCTGTGTTATGAAACTTGTACCGCACCTCGTGAGAGAATAACCCCTTAGAGATAAATATAATCTTTTAATATAATATCTTGAATCTTGATGAAGAATCTGTAGAAATTCTGTTGGTTGGAATAGAGGACGCAATAGGTGTCACCTAATAATCAAAATAAGGAAACCAATCTGTGTGAAGGTGTTCCTTATTGTTTTTTGAAACGTCGAGCGCAATCATTTGGAAATGTAGTGTATACAGAAGTGTTAACTGGTTTTCAAATGGATTGGTCAGTGAGGCAAGATCACTGTTTTTTAACGTGATGATGTATGCGCATACAGGAAGATGACGTTTCGGACGTATCTTTTTTTTTAAAATTACAGGATGTGTATAGCCTCATAATTATACTGTCACGAGAGGTTCTGGTATGCCTAATAATTATACTTAAAGAAAACCATAAAAAACAGAATCAAAGATTAAGTAAGATAAATAGAAAAGGGTTATGAGGTAAAAAGTCAAAAAATTTTAATAACACAAGAAAAAGATGAAAAAAAAAAGTACATGTATTGTATTATCGTTTAATGGAAAGAAATTATAAAATACGAATATGTATCAATCCAATTGATTACATGACAATTGTCAGTTAATTTTTTCTTTCTTTTTCTTAAAATATTAATTTAAATTTTTTTTTATTAATTCAAAGTTATGAAATAAATATATATGATAATGAATTGAATTGGCATAAAATGTTATGTAAAATGCGGAAGAATTGACCTCGGTTGTTCAGAAAAAATAAAAACGCATTAAAATATCCATAGAATGGATAAGAGAAAAAAAAAAATGTATATAATCAATAAAAATTGGTATAAATACAAAAATGTTATGTAAAATGCGGAAGAATTGACCTCGGTTGTTCAGAAAAAATAAAAACGCATTAAAAATATCCATAAAATGGATAAGAAAAAAAAAAGAAAATGTGTATAATTAGTACGTGTAAAATATGAATAAGTAATTTACCTTTTGTTAAATGAAAAATGATAAAATGAGATGTTCAAGACAAATTGCTTGACATTCAGTCAGCATTAATGATTGGTTTAGTGAATAATTTTTTTTTCTCTCCCTTTTTATTTTTATTTTTTTTTTTCTCTCTCTTATAACTAAAACTGAATATAGTTAAGAAATCAGGAAAGAATTGATTATCAAATTTTAATACAGAAAGAAGAAAAAATACTCTACTGAAATTACATTGCTTTGCTATCTTAGTCTTCTGTTGTTCCGAGAAGGAGGGTGATGGTTTGTTAACAGAGTAAATAATTTCACAAATTATGTTAACAAACGAAGCGTGTTTTGTATCGCAAGAATAGCGTGTTTTGTATCGCAAGAATAGCGTGTTTTGTATCGCAAGAATAGCGTGTTTTGTATCGCAAGAATAGCGTGTTTTGTATCGCAAGAATAGCATGTTTTGTATCGAGAGAAAGGACCGGTACAATTTCTTTAGCAATAGGGTTGTATAGCTTGGCTCACAGGTAGATAAATTCGTTCTTGGCTCAGTAGGTAGGGAGTGCTAAATTAATTACGGTAGTGACAACCCCTTGTCATAAATGGCCTGCAGGACATCCAGAAACACATGCAAAGAACAAGGAAACTCTTCAAGGACACAAGGAGCAATTTTTTAAATCGGAACGCATATTGAAACAGTATGAACACCTATACACGGGAAACACCATTACTCCGTCAAGGTTCTTCAAAGAGGAAGGCACACTCTCCACAAACCTACAAATGCAAGAATGCTGAATTTACAACTTACCCCCACATTTCCTTCATAATGGCACGAGTCAAGCAAGAACAGTCCTGACAACCTTCTCACATTATATTGGACAGAGAAGGCAGTGTTATGTTAGCACAAAGATTGCAAACAAAACGTATGGAGCTATACAGTTAATAAATAAATAAGTCGCGCATGCGCAGACAGAGCTGCAACAAAGCGGGAATAGGTATAAAAACAACAGCGCGGAAGCACCCAGCCCTCTTGGTTTCCCCTCGTCCGGCAGTTGAGTCCCACACCTAGTCACGCACGGCTGTCATTCACGAGACGCCGTAGCTCATAACTTCGCGACGCGTGCCGCAAACAAAATGGCTAAGTTCCGCTACAGAAGTTGATATTGTGTAACGATCTATAACTATTGTCGTGAGTAGCCTCCCGCCGTGAATATCGCAAGATATCCAGATGAAACGTGTTATGGCGCATTAAATAGCACCCACGCCGCCGCTAAGTTCCGTCGTGATAATTCATATACCCGACCCGAGTGAAGATAGGCCTTCGGAAGAAGCGTAGCTGTGAGCACGGACCCCCCGGTCGAGCCAGCCTGCCTTGTTAGGCCTCCGCTGCCTCCTGACCCTCCTGAAGAGCACGGACCCCCCGGTCGAGCCAGCCTGCCTTGTTAGGCCTCCGCTGCCTCCTGATCCCGCCCGCCCTACGATACAGGTTTACTTATTCTTTCTCCCTGAGCCATTCGAGTCAAGCTTCAAGATCCGGTTCCTTAAGCCGATCCTTAGGTCTTAAACCGTATTCCTTGTTGTGTATTAACCCCATAAGAAATGTACAATAAACACTTGTTATCTATTCCCCGAGTTTCATTGTATGTCGCAACCTGTTTACCCGAGAAAAGAGAATAGCAATGGCTATATAGCAACCGTCAACATTTAGGTAAATTCAATCTCTCTCGGCCCATCGCAGCGCGGAGAAAGGGATGGATTAATACGTCCTTTACATTCATGGTCTTCTGAACCCACTGACAACCTGAGTCCTAACCACCCCTCAAAACTTTTCCTTCCTAGTATTTCCTCTCCATCCTTTTAAATGAACCTCCACACAGCATCCCCTATGATGAAATATACCCGTAGGGAAATTATTTTCCTCTAGGCCTCCTGTATGGAGTGCTATTGTAAAAAATAAAACAAATTGTTTATTTTAATTTTTTTAACTTTATGAGTAAAACCTCTAATTATAATATTTAGTTAAATGAAGACAATATTAGCGAAACTCAATCGAAAATCTGGAGACAGAAAAAAGATATTGGCTCCACTGGGACTCGAACCCAGGACCCTTTGCTTACATGGCAAGTGCTCTATCAACTGAGCTACGGAACCCATATCAAATTCGGTCACTTTTAACTGCATCATACTTCGACTAAGTCCTACTAACATTATCTTCATTTTCTTAACGCACATATTATTGGCTGCAATCTTTATATGTGATTGCAAGATTCAACTGGAACTAAATGCTATCTAGGTAGCGTCTGGATAAATTTTTATCCATTTTATTTTTATTGTTAAGTCTAGGATGAATATTTACTTTTATTTTTTTAATTTTATGAGTAAAATTTCAAATTATAATATTTAATTAAATGAAGACAATATAAGCGAAACTCAATCAAAAATCTGGAGACAGAAAAATCAGAAAAAGATATTGGCTCCGCTGTGACTTGAACCCAGTATATATAAAGATAGCAAACGATAAGCGTTAAGAAAATGAAGATAATGTTGGTAGTTCTTAGTCAAAGTATGACACAGTTAAAAGTGACCGAATTTGATGTGGGTTCCGTAGCTCAGTTAGTAGTGCACTTGCCATGTAAACAAAGGGTCCTGGGTTCGAGTCCCAGTGGAGCCAATATCTTTTTCTGGTTTTTCTGTCTCTAAATTTTCGATTGAGTTTCGCTAATATTGTCTTATTTAAATTAAAACAAATTGTAACACACAAAAATATTTTTTTCATACAATTTTATAAAAACAATTTGAAGGGTAATAAATATTTCTTAAGATTAAATATGAATTTAAGGCAGGTATTGGAGAACATCCCATTGACACCTGTCTTTATTAAATTTAATTTCCAGAGAAAAAGTATTTTCCTTCCAGGCAGCCTTTCGACTCCTGATTAAGGAAATGATTTTATATCTCGTACCAATTTGAGAGACCTTGATGATAAATGTAGAATCGATATAACGAAACGATAATCTACAGGGTATAACAGCATGAACCCGAAGAATTGTAATCAGCGAGATCTGAGCATATTTGGAATGCAAAAAGTAGATGTCATTTTGCTGTCCAATGATATTTTTTTCTATTAAAAACAAAATGATATTTTTCAATCACATGTCACCACTGATCACACTCCTATAAGTAGTGATAGGATCACGTGATACGCGCGCTGTATCGTGTATTACCGTGCTGCTGGAACGAGTTGGAGTAATTATCACGTGACCCGACTACACAGTTGCGACGTGTGACGAAAAAATATGTTTATTGATTTTAAATGAAAAAAAAATCGGAGTGTGTAATTCACACGCGGTAAAAGTGCAACTAGAAAGTCGCTAGACGTCGCTTTCTTTTCTTTTGCTTTTTTTTAATGGTTTGAAGATTGAATATTGATTTCACAAAATAATATTTTTTTTTGGATTTCGTAGGATTCGAACCTCCGTTCGTTTGATGTTTGTCTCTCTGGCCGCTGATACTTGTCAGGCACCTTGCACATTGCGCTATCGAAGGCACGCGATAAAGCGCGAATTTACCTATTATATTAGAACCGAGTATTTGTGTAAAACTGAGTTGTGACGCATTTCCGTTTCATTCGAATTTCATATCACAAACCACGCTAAAGAAGATTTACTTTGAAAAACATACGATAGCGAAATGACGTCTACCTGTTTTACTCCAAATATGCTCAGGAATCGCTTGTTAAAATCATTCGGGTACATGCTGTTACATCAGGTATATTGACAAGGGCGGATCCAGGGGGGGGGTCATGGGGGGGTCATGACCCCCCCCCTGGGCTGGGTCCAGGACCTAGGTGGACCACTAATTAAAATTGTTAAACATAATGTTTTTTATATATTTTTTGTATCTATAATTATCAAAATTACTTACCTACTTTTTAATTGTATCTATTATTATCAATATTAAATTAAAACTTCTTGTGACTTAACCACGACTATGGTAAACCCCCCCCCCCCCTGGCGCTACGTGACCCCACCCCTGGCGCCAAAGCTGCATCCGCCCTTGGTTACAGACTTACAAAAGTTCAATCGGTGCAAGTAGGTTAAAAGCAGAAAATGATATTTGATTCCGTCAGTATATATGTACTTACTGGAAATACTAGAACAGCGAAGATAACTTATTGAACTCAATATTATGATTAGGAATAAATAAAAGCAGAAGGATTTTAGTATGAAGAAACGATAAACATTAATTAATAAGAGTTGGCACATGGGAAACAATGTCTGTGGAATAATAAACTGTCTACGAGAATTGAGTTTACGTGCCTCCAACGTATCGAAATCCAATATTGTCTATAACACCCGTAGATAATTTTGCTAAGAACGGAGAAGTAATACAAAAGTTACGACTATCTAAATAAATTACAAGTAGATAACGAATAAAATAATTGACCGTCTTTTGTATTTCACATTTCCTTGCCAAAAATGTTTTCCCATTTCTGAGATACAACTTCGCGTCTAATTTATTCAGCAAAATTAATTTTCTGAAGGGAAACTACCGAGTTCATATAATTGTTGCTATTGTTTAACAGTTAAATTATGAACAGAAAGGAACACGCCAAGGCACTTTTAAACAAACATTCTGCAAAGAAACTGTATGCTTCGAGGTTTGGGTATGAATACTGAAATATTGTGGTGGGTGTAAGGAAGCTCTTACTTTACTTTACTTCTTCACACCACGTACGTATATTACGTGAGTGTATGTTTTGTACACGTGGAGAAATATAGTTGGGAGTATGTTTTGCACACCTGGAGAAGTGTAGGTGCTCGCTAGGCTAAGATTTGTGGCAAAGGAAAACTGTTTTGATAAACGACTTGATCGACTTGATCCATCGATCGCATCGGTTTTGAATTATTTATCAGTGTTCTAGTATATAGTTATCAATAGGTAATATAAAAATGAATCGCTGAATGTATTGCTAAAAGCAAAGTCACACGGTTAATTTATCTTTCATTTCGTGATTTCATTCCGCCTCTTTCCCTCGAAATGAACCGTGCGAACATGAAAGTGAAGAGAGACAGTGCCCGCTCGCAACTGACACTGTTCACGTGACGCGACGCGAATGAATCACGTGACGCGAATGATGTGTGTGAACACTCAGTGAACAGTTTTTCACTCGCGAATTAGTCGGCCGAGAATGTTCTGGCGTGAGGACAAGTAACCGGAGCGGCTTAGACGTCAAAATGCTCCGTTTAGTTCACTTTTCGAAATAACTCCTACACGTCTCATAGAAATCGTTGTTTCTCCCTTACTGTCATAGTGAAAAATATAATCTAAACGGTATTGGAAAGAGAAAGTAATGCACTATATATTCAATATAACAATTAATCACAAAAATAATACGAATGTACACTTTTGTGGAACCAAAGTTTCTGATCGAATTTGAAAAAAAAAATTATGAAACATTGTGAATTTTTTATGAATTATTTTTATAAGAAACGACAAAAAAGTGAGGTGACAGAACCGTTTATAATTTATTTATCTAACAAAATAAGTGTGTGTTTTTATTTTTTTGGTTACTAGTAATTTTAAGAGAGCAAGGAGAGCCATTTTTTAAACTTTTAAAAGTTTACATTAAAAATTATTCTATTTAAAAAATTACATGGTTATTTCTAATAATTAATTTTGGAAGCATATTTTATCACCTTTACAAAACAGTTTTTAGTTTTTGGATACATTAATAAATATTCTATTTATTTCGACGACTTCCAAACGAATTCCAATGCGCGCCGCGACTACGCTCGACGCCTTCGTAGCGAGAATGTCGAGTGAACTCTTCTTTCGAAGGAACCGTCTGAACACGCGGTGAAACGAGAATGGAACATTTCATCGAGTAAACCTTCATCCGAGTGAACCGTGTGACTTCAGCCTAAGCGCATAACTTTCGAACGACTGCACCAAATTGGATAATTCTTTTTTTGTGTGTTCGTTATTGTCAGGACAAGGTTTTAATAAAACTTCCGGTGAGCTCTGGAATTATGAAATTTGTATAAAAAAACGCTATTGGTGGCACGCGAGGTTCGAAAACTGAATGTATGGAAAGCGGGAGGGAGGGAGGGGAAGGTGAACCTGGGTGGTGGGAAGGGGACCTGGGAGGGGGGAGTGGAACTCGGGAGAGGGGTTCGCGGGACGGGGGAAGGGGGAAGGGGGGAGTGGAGTGGGGAGAGGGAAGGTGGAGGTGACGGAGTGGGAACACGAGAGGTGAAGAGGATGCAGGAGAAGAAGGGGAGGCGGAAGGGGAACGGGACGAATGGGAAAGGACACTCAGGGAGTAACAATTTCTTTATTAAATGGCGTAGCAACGCATGCCGGGAACCAGCTAGTTTATTTATATATGTTACATTCAGTTGATAGTTATTTATTTAAATATATTACAGTTTACCTAATTATTAATATTTTTCCACAATATATTTTGAAGTTTTATTATGTTAGGTGTAAGGTAGATTTGCGAAGGTGAAACAGTGGGTGAGTAATATTGCATGCTTCGTGAACACCTCACTAGGAGAACCCGTGCTTAGGTGTTTATGTGTTTATGATTAACTATGACAAGTATTTATGTGTTCTGGTGGAAAGTTTGTTTTTTTTTAATTTTTTTTTAAATTTTAATGATTGTTATAGATTGATTATTTAGAAAAAAATAAAGTTAAATAAAAAAGTGTGTGTAGTTGGTAAATTCTTGAAAAACTTGTTTATATTTAACACTTTTTATAGTTTGGTTATGTTTGGTTAGGAATAATGTTTCGAATAAAGTGAATATCGTTATTTTTGATCTAGGCTGCGATATGTTTCTTGCGAATGTTTGTAGATATATTTGCAGTTAGTAGTTGTTTCAGAGTAAAGGGCATACAATTAAAAAGTTTGGTTGCGTAATACTGAAAGTCTCTTTGTCCGTGTGTGATGTGTGTTATCGGTATGTTCAGTGTTAGGACATTTGTTGAGGACTGGTTTTTATTATGATTTTTGGTTGAATTAGAACATGGAGTTGTTTTGGAGGAGATGCAGTAGAGCAGATTTGGCATAAAGTTGTCTTATTGACATGACTTCTAATGTTTTGTAAATTTTGCATGAGTTTGTGTAGAGTGTTACTTATAGGATGAGTTTTATTATCGCCTTATAGTGTATGTGTAGTTACCGAAAGAAAAAACTTGACTCAAGAACAAAAAATCAGTTTTGCTTCATACTGCAAAATGTTCGGCATGTATTTAGATGTGTATGCCGAGTGAGTGTTCTGGAAAGTTCCACAATTATCTGAGATGTTCCAGACTATTCCCGAACATTCCAGAATGTTTGCTTTTGACCATTTTGAGCTTTTTGACAAATCCAAGACACCCATCTCAAGTCTCAAAACTAATACAGATTTAACAGCTTGGTTTTTTAATACCATTAGCACAGTCACATATTATTGCGGTACATGTAAATTCGGAATGTAGGATTAATGGGCCTGCCTAAAAGACACAGATTTCATAAAAGATTTTGAACAAGTTTGCTTTTGAACAATTAGCGAGGCTTGCCGCCTGGGGAAAATGAGTTTTTCATTCGGCGGGTGGTACAATAATTACCAAAATATGGCTCGTTAGTTATTTAATGATATCGTCAGCAGAGGAGGCGGAATTATTTGTTTGGCTTATATAGATACTTGGTACATAAGTGGCGAGGCGCAACGGCTTACCACAATACCAATTGTCACGGCATTTATTGTTTTCCCAGTCAGGCTGGGCCACCTCCCGCCTCGCTCCTCGCCCTATATTATCTGTTAGTCGTTTTATAATACCTGTATCTGTTTCATTCCTATATTTATTTCCAATTTATATGATACCCATTATATATATATATATATATATATATATATATATATATATATATATATATTGGGTGTCATATGACGTACTCAACTTACTTTAATCAATGATTTCTGACATTATTTGGAGTAAAAACTGTAAATGAAATTTTGGTCACCTGTGACTTTTTTCTTCGAAACCAAACAAAAAAAAACTTTCTTCCATATGTCATCACCGGTCACTCAGCCAGCCCAACCCCTCTTTCCGATTCTTACTGTCCAAACCCTTATTTTTTATGTTTTAAATATAAAAAAAAACATTAAAAAAATCACCGAAATCAAGTAAGTCAATTACCTTAACACCCTGAATGAAATATATACGAGTATGTTTGCTCTGAATATATATTTTTTGTTAAGTCAACTACATTCTGTAACAAGTTGTAGGTACAAATTTATAAAAAGACATTTACTCTTCCATGAATTTATCTCTAATTTAATAACATCATATACATATTTGTTATAGTTTTGAGGATGGATTTATACACTGGGTGATCGAATCAGGGAATGCTGCACGAAATGATAAGGATTTTATTTATTAGTATTCAAAAAATGTTATTGATTCAGTTATTATTATGGATATCATCTTGAAAACTTCATCGAGTATGTTTTTATGATTTCAAATGAATTGAAAATGATTCTTTGCGGATGCATTTGCACAGAGATACATTACATAGTACTCTTAATATTAACTTTACAAAATACATAACCGTAAAAGCCAAACTATTAATGACTTTGCTTAAACGGACTACTACTTAACTTGTTTCCCAATTTAAAAAAAAACAAGTTTTAACATTACAAGTATTTTTAATGGTAACCGACGAGTTCATCGAAAATCAATTCATCGAAAGCTAATTCATCGAAAACTAGTTCATCGAAAATCAATTCATCGAATGATCAATTCATCGAATCGCCAATTCATCGAATAACATTTTTTTTGTAGATATTAGAGCTGTCAAAATAAATACCCCAAAAAGTCTGTTTAACTGAGTTAAATGTGTTTAGCAACTGTCAGTTTCGTAGTAACAATGTAAAATTAATAGGTTATCTCTTCGATTTCCGATTGTCTGATACTGCAAAAAAGGGATATCTAAGGAACGGTGACCAGACAACTTATAATGAAACCAACTCAGAAAGGTCATTAAGAGTGATGATAAAAAAATATTTAAAAATTGGTTAAATAGGTTAAGTTAGGTTAGGTTAGGTTAGGTTAGGTTAGTTTTGTTTAGGTTGACCTATGCTTTTTTAACTTCTCGGTCCGCTTGGCATTTCTCTCAAATATCAACAAAATATATTTTTTCGATGAATTGGCGATTCGATAAATTGATCATTCGATGAATTGGTTTTCGATGAATTGATTTTCGATGAATTGGTTTTCGATGAACTCGTTTTCGATGAACACGTCGTGAACCATTTTTAATGCCACTAAAATCTCTCCGTTTTTCATTCCAAGCATCACATGTAGACATGGTGTTATGTGCTTGAAGCTTTCAATTTATTAAGCGCTATAAAGTGCATATTTCACGAGTATGATTAATACACTGTAGCTCTCCGATATAAGCTCTCGAAAGTAACATAGGTACATACTACATACATTGCTTGAATAAACTAGTTCCCACATAATGGGAAATAGTTTATCAAAGAATTTGGCTCGCCTTGGAAATACTTGCACAATGTGAACGTACACCAATGTGAGGCGAAAACAAACTTGGTGCCGCGAGAGGAGGAACAGTGTCGCAAGTTTTGGAAGAATTTCTCGTGTTTATGTGTTAATTTATCAGATTGAAAATTAAGTCATTTGGGGGAATTGTGAGAATACACGATGAATAAGACACCCAACTTTTCAGTATAAAGAGGAATATAGCACTTGCGCCTCAAGCTCGACTGAGGAAGCTTTCAGAAGTTCAATGTGTTCGGCGCAATCCGCCACAATGGTTGCGATGATGACTTGTAGGCCATAGCCGAAACGTCTTTGCATTCCGTGCACTAAAGCACCGCCAAATACTAACGAGAACTTCAATGTACGCTTATTCCCAGCTGAAACGTTAACGAAACTTATTGAAGTAATGACGAGGCCCTCTCTGAAGCCCATTTACATAATGCTGATGGTAATATGAATACGGATAACCATACACTTACTGCAAACTAAGAGTTTATTATTAGTGCTTTCGGAAGAGCAGAGATGGCGCCACTTCCGTCTGCAGTTCACATCCGGATGCTTTCAGCAGCTTTAGATACATTATATTGTCAACTTCGAATCCGGCTTGTGTGATGCAGCTAAAAAATCCTTTGGACCGGTGTACTAAGCACCAAAACCTCAAAAATATCCCCTCTAGCCAAATCCCTCAAATGACATCAATAATTTCCAAGCATTTGAAGATCCAATCCCAATGAGTGAAATGAGAGTTTCATAATGAAAATATTCATTTAATCATTTAGAACTGAAAACAAACCGAAAATAAACGAACAAACTCATTTAATTTATACGGTGACTATAAAAATAAGGGGAAATTAAGAAAAAACAAAACTTAACAATTTTGTATGGAGTATAAGATGGCACTCTTTATTAAAAAAATGTACATAATGTTGCTAAATTGATAAATTCTTCTAGATCAATGGAATTGAACTCTACATAACTTCTTTTAGTAAAGAAATATGACAGATAGCTGGAACATACCTTCAAAGAAAATGTATAAAATGACGACGATGTTGAGCGGCACAGGAAAATGTTCAACATTCAAAAATGCTCTTCAGTCATTTCTACTGATGCGGTTTTTTAAAGTACCTTACTATATCTACTATATGAAAACTAAAAACGAAAACTAAATACGAGCTCATCACAATAAATAATTCTCATAGAATATTATTGGAGCTTTGTTGCTGTTTATTTTAGCTTCTGCGATTAATTAATTCTATTATTAATTCTTCTTCTTCTTTGTGTGCCGTATCAGGTCCCCCCGACGTTGGCGATCACTCTTGAGAATGTCTCACTGTCTTGCGCTGCCCGGAATAGCTCCTCCACACTTCTAATACCGGTCCACTCTCATATATTACGCAGCCAAGACATTTGTTTCCTACCAGGCCCTCGGCGACCCTCTATCTTGCCTTTCAATATCAAATGGAGCAAGTGATACTTCTCCCCTCGAAGCATATGACCCAGATATGAAATTTTCCTGATTTTGATTAATGTAAGCAGTTCTCTATCTGCTCTAGCCCGCCTGAGAATTTCTGTGTTGGTGATCATGTCGGTCCATGGGACCTTGAGCATTCTCCGGTGAAGCCACATTTCAAAAGCCTCTAACCTGTACATGGTATTTACTTTCAAGGTCCATGTTTCACATCCACAGAGCAAGACCGACCACACATAACATTTTAGCATTCCCTGTCTTAGTTTTAAGCTGATATTGTCATTGCAGAAGAGGGATTTCATTTTAACGAACGCAGTTCTTGCTGCTTCAATTCTGCATTTCAAAATTTATAATAGAAAAATTGAAAATTTTTCTGGTATTAAAAATTAGATGTCTAAACTTTTTTGATAAATCAATATGTAACAATAAATTATAATTTTAGTAAAGCACCGGACAATATATTGATCTGAATCAGTATTTGAAAAACATGGAAGGGGTAGGTAAAAGGTTAAGAGTACTCAATTGAGGGGAGCAGGCTTTAACTCATCCCCTTTTTAATTTAGCTTACAGATTTGAGCCGTTGGTAGTTAATATTTGAATAGAGAAGGACACCCATATTGCCATTAATAAAGAGAATATTTGAAAAGATTTTTTTTTAAATGATAGAAAAAATCCTGAGTTCACCAATCAATAAACTGTTTTATATAAATAATTATTTTATTTTATTAATGACAAAAAGTATAATTTCCTTAAAAATTGCCAAATTCACTTCAGAAATTCGTTCTCTTTATTTAGAGTAGGTACCTACATAAATAAAAAAACATTAAAATAGCTTAGTAATAAACCTGAATAAAAACGAGTAAAAATATAATTACACAACAGAAATTGCATATAAATTAATAAAAATTATAAATTAACATAAATTGAAAAATTATATTTTTGATTACATAAAACTTTAAATTAAAATGGATTGCTTCAAATTGAACTTGATAACTATACATGTAAAATACATACATAGCTGAATTCCCCAGCCTTTCTTGTTTTGAAGTTCAATTGTGCAAAATTTCGTTAATCTCGTAATAAAACTGTAAATTTGTGTAAAAATCAAACAAACGCCAATAAACTTATTTATATACTTAAATATAGATATTAAAAGATAATATATAGCTTCCGGCGTTGCCCATGCTTTATAAAGAGTTTTTCGAAATCAAAATGCAGACAGCGATCTTTCTCTTATTTTAAAAATCAAATGTGCAAAATTTCATCAACCTCGGAACAAAACTGTAGATTTCTATTCATATCAAATCCATCCACCACAAACAATCAACAATCAAACAAAAGACAATCAATCAACTTTATATATTAGATAAGATAATAGTACCCAATACATAATACAATAATAATATAACATGATTTTTATTTTTTATTTTTTTTTTTAACTTTATTTATTCCCATTTCTTTGTACATAAAATGTATAAAAGCAAATAGTATATAATGACATAATGTATAATAACAAATAGTATGAACAAGAAATGAAAACCCACTAAGGCACTGCCTGAGTGTGGGTAATATTAAAACAAAATACTATATTTCCAAGTACCCAAAGTATAAAATAGACTTAAAAAACATATAAAACATAAATATAGTATAAAAAGTTAGTATTACATAGGTAGAATAGGTGAAAAAGGTTTTTTTTCAGCTATTATAAAAATATGGAGAAAAACGTACTGATTTTTTTTTTTTTAGTTATTATAAAAAAATAAACAGAAAACATATTGTACTACAGTTTAGAAAGTTACAGAAAGTGAGTTGTAGAAGGATGGATAAATTTATAGAAAAAGCGTTTCAATATCTACATTATTACGATGCCGAATAATATAACACAATATCATAAATAAAATAATAATAAATATCCTGAAAGGTTCCACACTGCTAAGAATTCAAAAGCTATTGAAGATACAAAAACCTGAACGATACACTCGCTGTCTAGAAATGGCACTTATGTACGTTTTTAGGTAAATTTTTCCCATTCATTTGAGAGGGAAAAATACGAAATCCCCGAATTCATCAAAATAAATAAAAAATACTGAAGGTAGAAAAGATTTTTTTGTTGGAAAAATGATGTCTGAAATATGTTTTTGAAGGCTTGTTTGTAACATTAAAAGGATTTTCATAAAGCATGTTTGACAATTTTTTTTTTGAAAATGAAAAAGTACGTGATTATAAATAATTACACTGTTGCGATACGAATTATATTTTTAGTGGCATTGGTGTGGTATTTTATCTATGCAATTAGGGTTACTCATCTGCTAATTTGATAATCTAAAAACTACGGTGTCAGAAAATTTGTGAGTATAAAGTCCAGCTTGTTTGTTGTACGATAGAAATAATTCGAGTCTGAATTGCGATTAGCGAATCTAGCGCACGTTTGAAATGAGCCATGACTTGAATACGTAATGTGTTTTAAATAAAGCAACAAACATAATATTACTTTTTACTTTTGATATTTTTTGCTTTAACGTGGAGTTTTACATGCCGCATTTCATTTATTATCGTCTGTCACCTTCAGTGAGGGAATTCAATAAACATTCACATAAAAAAACCCTACAGTTACCTGCTGTAAAGGAAGAAACGTACGGAACATTAATTCAGAGATTACCATTTTACATTTTTTATGTTACGAATACCAAAACCTTTCCCCGACTCTTGTGATGAGGAATTTTCAGATTATTTCAGACAAAATCTGAGATGTCTTAACCCCAAGGCAATAAAAAATATTTCTGCGTTTTAAGTTTTCTTATAATTTTTTATTTTCATCTCAAAATTTTAATCGTTCAGCCACTTATTTTTAATGGATCGTGACAGCGTAGCTCAGGCATCATCAATCTTCATCTCTTTAATATATTTCAAATAATAAATAAAAAGGATTGTCAACGAAGGCTTAATATCCGACTCGAAATTCTTAAATTACTTGCATTGAAACGTTAGATATCGTTACATTATGATTTAAATTAACGTAAATCCTTACTCTCTTTAGCACTATACGTGGGTATTTTTTCATAAAGTGGACTGTAATTTACCACAGCCATTTAACGCCGCAACTCAAGGGCGCTATTTATTAAAATATTCTTGGAATATTTTTCATTCACAAAGCGCGTGCATACATTTAGAGGAAATATAAACACAAGGTCGTTTATCTTAATCTGACGTCCAAATTTAATCTTTCATCCAAGCTAGCAACTGCAATTTGCTAGACAGTGAAGGATAATGCAGGATAGTGTAAAGAAGGTACAGGGTGGGGCAGAGTGGAGTTACTGGTTTCAAAAAATCACTGAAGGTCCCACAGACCGAGCAGAGGGGTGAGGCCGGTGCCGTTAGGTCGGGGAAATGATACCATTTATGGTAATGACCATACCGTGGTTAGATAAGTACCGGAGCTTTGTTGTGGAGACTTTCTTTAAAAACGGGGAAAGCGTTGTGGCTATGCATGGGGCTTTCCGGGTCCGGTTCGACAGTTAAATCGTAATGACAGTGTTCCTGATCCTAAAACCATTCTAAAATATTAGATGGACGACTTATAAGTGTGCAAACACCTGAAAACATTGCGGCAGTAAGTCTCCAAACTGAGCAGCGCGGAAACATGCCGCTGCGCTTGGAATATCGTCCAGAATTAGAAGTCAAATCTTACACTCAGACCTTCACCTGTACCCCTACAAGATGACATACATGGGAATTCATCCCACAAGATTTTGTGAAACGCAGAGATGCTTGCATTGCAATCGTTACTGTTGTATCCCTCGGCGCTGTTTTATGCACTAGCGACGAAGGATTAACCATTACCTTTATTGAGTTATTCATCTCACTCTCAGATATTGGAGAACCGTAGGCATCCCAAAATGAAAGAGTATGGCGAAGAACATAACACAGAAGCCTTCTGGTTCAACAAGATGAAGCCATGGCCCATGCTGTCCATCGTTCATGCGAAATTTTGCAAAAGCTCTTTCCAGGTCACCTTATCTCTTTGCGGGGGGACATTCCATGGCCCCCTCGCTCTCCTGATTTTACCCCGAGTGACTTTTTTCTGTGAGGATACGTAAAAGCTGAGGTAAACATACGTCGACATAGAACCCTTGAAGCTCTGAACGAGGTGATTGAGGACGTCATCGCTGGAATTCCGCAAGATATGCTGGGAAGAGTGGCCAAAAACTTCTTTGAAAAGCTCAATTTTTGTATTGCTCGCCAAGGCCGCCACGCCAGACGATATCATTTTCAAAACATCATGAAAAAAACGACATCATTTCCCCAACCTAACGGCCCCCGCTCCGCCCTTTTGCTCGGTCTGGGGGGCCTTCAGTGATTTTTTGAAATCAGTAACTCCACTCTGCCCCACCCTGTATTTATATAAGATTGCGCAAATGTCTAAATACATAAACAAAGAGATCTATCATCTAGAAGTTGAATCGAAGGATTTTGTTGGAAGTTATTTCCCTGAGGCACAATTAAATTTGTAAAATGTGTAAATTCTGTTTACATAATTTTTGGTTTAATTGAAATTGTGAAGCTTTATGATCATTTTAATAAGGAGGTTAAAGTTTCAAAATTGAAACACTGTAATTAAAGGAGGCATTATCCGAGGTAAGTTAGCTTATTAGGCTAGTTACAGCAAGCTGTTACTTTTGTTCACCCGGAGTAGGAAGGTATTAAGATTTTAGTCTCTGGATAAAGCCCCTTCGCTTAACATCAATGGAGCATGTTGAAAGGAAATGTTTGCTTTCACAGGAAAGCTCACCTTATTTAAAGACTCTCCCCCAAACGTAACCGAACGGCCAAAGTCAATATCATTCAGAAGATGGGCTTAAAGATTTAACAATCTATATGCTATAAAAAATAAATTAGATGGGTATGGGGATTGTGTGATTTGCATTATTTCTTTAGTGTTTGGTGTTAGTTGTGCAATATGTTAAAGATTTATTATAAACTAGCTGGTTGCAGTGCCATATTCAAAGAAATAAATTGTTTCTTCCTGCATGTCCTTTCCCGTGCGTCCCCGTTCCTTTTTCACCTTCACTGCCTTCCCTCTCCCCTCTCCCGCTCACCCGTCCCGCCAACCCCCCTCCCGCGTTCCATATATTCAGTCCAAGTACATTCAGTTTTCAAACAGCTCGCGTGCCACATATTACATATTTTTTAATTTAAAATTTCATTTTTCATATATCACAAATATTCTTTTTTTGTATATTATAAGAACAATCTAATATTATAAGAACAATCAATCAAATTTGGTACCTAACATAGGTACCCATTTAGGGTGGTCCAGACACATATTTTTAAATATAGATGTAGCCAGTAGCCACCCCCTTGATTTGTTACACCTACCATTTTTATTATGTGTAAAAAAATTCAGCCCCCTATCTTATACACAAGGGGGTGCTCATCTAATTAGAAATTTCTGACAAAATCTCTGAATTTTAAGTAAAACGCGTTATTTAATGTTTATTAATATTACAAGTATTTTAATCAAATAAGTATACAACGTATTTATATGTGAACAAAATTTAACATAATATTAACATAATATTAGTCGCAATCTTTCAAAAGTATGTTTGTTAACTCCTTTTTGAATGTTTCAGTAGAAACGATTTTTCTGTTTTTTTTCAACGATGTGAAGTAAAAATTGCCTTTCTTCCTCATTCTTAGTGAGTATCGTGTTGTAATCTTCAAACAGTTTAACACCTCTCTCCGCTGTGTCATTAACAACACGCAATTTTTTGATGCAGCTTTTGCCTTGAAGGTAATCAACATTGTTATTCCAAGTATCATGAGGTAATTGCAAGAAAGAGTCCTTGATTTCAAGAACTAAGAGCGTTTTCAACGGTCTTTGTATTGCAAAAGCTTCTAATGTAATCTCGGAGGCAAGCTAACCAAAATCACCTCGTACTGAACGATTACCGCCATCAGAATTTATTTTTTGAACAATGGCCCGTTTCTCAGCATCAGATATTTTCTCAGAAAACAAGGCAAATTCAACTAGTTCATCAGACAAATACCATAAGTGGCGCTCAAAGACACCCCTCGCTGCTATACTGATTTTGGGATCAATGACTTCGTACAGTTTTAAGCTCTTCCAAAGTAGTAAGTCTGGTGCATCTGCTGCCAAAGGCGCTTCGATCCAAACTTTGGTGTAGATGATAGCTAACAAATCGAACAATTTGTTTTTCTTCTCTCCTGGTTAGTTTAAATTTTGTTACGATCAAGCGCACTGGTAACGTATTATGTAAATATATCACTAGTAGACGGCTCAACGTCACATGAACTAGAAGCACTCTTAATATTTTTTGGTACAGCCACTACGAACTCATCTTCGGACTGTCTTATTCTCTAATTTGCTAGCATTACTAGAAGTGCTACTGAGCTGCACTCAAGTTCTAACTCTTGACTCAACACCACCGAAGATGAAGCATTACTTTTAGCAGCCATTTCTCTCAATTCTTCAGATCTTTGTTTCCGTTTTAGAGAACGTTCTTTGACCTTTTCTAGTTTCTTGTCGATTGAGGTCATAATTGTCTTCCGTTCTCCTCTTTGTTCGATGAGAAACGCTGTCTTCAGCAATTTTTATCAAATTCAAAGCGCTTGCATGGGCAATATCAAAAAATTGTCTAGATCTTTTTTGAACAAATACTCTCCTTTTCTTTGTGTTTCAGAATGTATTCCTCTATTTTTTCTTCAATAGCAGCCAGTTCTTAAGAAACTTATTCAGTTTTCAATGCAGTGATTTTGTTGTCTCGTCGGAATATTAGATTTACTCCATACTTCTATAAGTTTTTGAATGAGTACATGCGCGAAATCTTTCACATTTTTAGATTCATTTAATATGTGGTGATAACGGAGTAAAACTTGCCGAAGTGGGAAGTTGGTTAAGTCTCCTCAATGGCTCAATATCTCGAACCCCAAGTAGAAAATTTTCGTAATTTTTTCGAGTAGAAGAACACATTTTACTACACTGATTCACTTCACAATCTACTAAATAAGTATCAAAACTGTTCAAATTTGTCTATAAAACTCTTCAGTAGTTTATTTTAATATTTATTTAATAGTTTAACACACGAAACTGGCCTGTACCAAAAAGTAAAAATTAACCATTTTACACATAAAATTCAAAAACAACACTCGATTGAGCATCCCTTTCTACTTGAGCTATCTCGCTGAAATTTTACTATGTTATTACTATGAATACATGTAACAAATTCACGGGGTGGCCAAATGAAAAATAATAATTAAAAATTTGGACCACCTTAGACTACCCATTTAAGATAATATCTATAAAATTATTCTTGATTTGATTCAAATTGTTATGTAAGTACTTAACATTAATTCATTGAATTAAAGCGTTTTGAAAATTGAATTTCCACTTGGACAATCATTGTTTTGCAAAATTTCATTCTCAATTTTTTGACAGTTTCGCAAGAATTTGTGTGATAAAACACTTTTCAGATGCATTGTCATATGGTTGTAATAATACAGCAACCTTCAAGGGATATTAAAGAAGGTATTTTGAAAGTTTCAAATATTTCCTATGCTTAATATAGCAATACACAAACATCTCACAAACCCCAAACACATTTTGATTTTTATATATATTTTTTTAATATATATTTTGCATATATATTTTTTCCTTTCTTCAGCGCGAAATTATCGAGTATCCTCAAACATACCTATTAACCCCATACATACATCGAGTTTCCAGGAAACGCCAGTTCAAAACAGCTACTCGTGTAAATAACATTAATATGAACGATGATATTCCGTACTTCCAACCCGTAGTTCAGTCTGCTAAATTACCGTTTAGTGTAAAATATGTTCTTGAGTTTGTGGCTAAAGATTTGCGCAAACCACTAATTCACATCGCTCCACATTTGAGCTAATTAACCGACTGACCACATTTGCACAATGTGAAGAAGTTCGGGCGGGTTACCGCGGGCACAGGTCCACAGGGTTAGGTAACTTTGTTAGGATTAGGTAGCTCGAGTCACCTTTCCACCAATCTTGTATACCAATACCTGCCGTGCGAGGGAATACCGGCAGCTTCATTCTGGAGTAGGGACGGGGGTCGGGTAAGTACGCCACTCAAAGCCTGTTCAGGGAAAATTCGTACGTTAACTTGAGGCATGAGGGTAACATTATATTCTACGTGATAGGGAAACTTTACTATTCAATAGAGGAAATGCACGGTGATGACGTGTTCTTGTAATTTTGAAATAAAGCTACAAAAGTGGTTCAGGATTTCGGGATATGGGAGCACAAACTTTACTAATGAAGGTATATTGAAAAGCTTCGTGAGTTAACTGAAATGTGGTTCCAGCCAACAATATATATATATATATATATATATGCAAAACAAATTAATTGAATGCTGAAATTAATAAGAATGCTGGAAATATTTTAATGAACCGACTATGACGAGATTTACATTATATTGGGAGTTGACTGTTATGCTAATACTTCAATCAAAAAACTGAATCCGAGAGTATTCTTCTGAAATACAATTTATAAAAAAAAACATCTGCGTGGATGTTATAATTGACTTTTAAAACGAGTAATGGAAAACAAATTTATGTAGCATGGAGATTTTCATTATTGCGGTTGAACGATGCTTATGAGGGCTCTTCATCATTTTAGCGAATTATTTCACAAGGCATCAACATAACGATTATTATAGAACAGCACCCCGTCGACAAGCCCTCTCTACCACATTAATAACTTTTGTAATCCAGGTTAGTTGAATATGAGCCCAAACAATTAACCTTTAAACATTTATTATTCAACTACGTGCTAATAGGTCCTCGCTTACTTTGATGGTTTAATAAATAATTCATTGAAAAAATTGTTAAAATAAGTTTTTAAAATCTAGCTATGCAACCAAATAGGGAATGAAAGTTCATAAGCAGAATGCAAAAAAACATCTGCGTGGATGTTATAATTGACTTTTAAAACGAGTAATGGAAAACAAATTTATGTAGCATGGAGATTTTCATTATTGCGGTTGAACGATGCTTATGAGGGCTCTTCATCATTTTAGCGAATTATTTCACAAGGCATCAACATAACGATTATTATAGAACAGCACCCCGTCGACAAGCCCTCTCTACCACATTAATAACTTTTGTAATCCAGGTTAGTTGAATATGAGCCCAAACAATTAACCTTTAAACATTTATTATTCAACTACGTGCTAATAGGTCCTCGCTTACTTTGATGGTTTAATAAATAATTCATTGAAAAAATTGTTAAAATAAGTTTTTAAAATCTAGCTATGCAACCAAATAGGGAATGAAAGTTCATAAGCAGAATGCCTCGAAAGGGTTGTTTACTTTTATATAAATGTTTCGAATTATCCGCTTTTTAATATATCCACGTACCTACCAAAGAAAACTTAGTTCTGTGAGAATGTGAAGAATGAGAAAAGGGTGGTATTAAATTCCATGTGCTGCTTCTACTGGGAGTTGTTGGGTTATAGCCAGATATAATAAAAATAGTTAAGAACCGCACGTTAAACAGTGGTAAATAATGTTCAAAGGCTTACTATTTGTCATGTTAAGTACCTTATGAATGGATCGGTGTGTTTAATGTACGTGGAATGTGAATTGTAGGCAACGAAGATTGATAACGGAAGTAAATTCGATACGGCGCCCCCTCCGTGTGAGGGTCAGTTTATTCATTATAACGATGGGGAATATTCCAAAAGGTACCCACATACCTCCGGCTCTGTCTAAAAACACATTAATCTTGTCTACCGAGTGTTTTTTTAACCAACCAAAAAACGATTAAATCTGAATTATTTTTTATTAGAATAACTCCGTTTTAAATTTTGACGGTTATTCCCATTAGTATAATTGAAGAAGAAGATAATATTCATAAATCTAAATAAAAATACGAAAACAAGACAAGAGAAAAATAAAAAGGCAACATTCGCAACTGAGACTCGAACCCAGGATCTGTCGTCTTACCGGGACAAGTACCTCAACCAACTCGGCCATTGAGACCGAGTATTAAAAATAAGAGCTCTCAATTGCGGAGTTGGTTGATGCGCTTGTCCCGGTAACACGAGATCCTGGGTTCGAGTCCCAGTTGCGAGTGTTACCTTTTTATTTTTCGGTGTCTTGTACTTTTTCATATTTTCGTTTAGATTTAGAAATACGGGTTCTTCTTCTTTAATCATATATTACTTTGATGGGAAAAGTCTTCAAAAGTTATATAAATGAGATTTATTCTAATAAAGATTGAATATAAATTTACACTTTTAGAAAAAGGTCAATATGTGTCCCATATACATAAAATCGTACACTTTTAGTAGTCACCATCTAGGTTCTTTGAACATTTTATCATTAAAAAGGTAGCTGCCAAAGATACGGGAAAAAAATTGTTGAGGATGGTATCGTTAATTCTGAATTTGAAATATGAGATTGACAAAAACGACATAAGAGTGAATGTAAGACAATGGCCGAGTTGGTTGAGGCGCTTGTCCCGGTGAGACGAGAAATCTTGGGATCGAATCCTACTTGCGACCGTTACCTTTTTATTTTTCTGTGTGTGGTTTTTTTGATATTTTCGTTTAGATTTATTAGTATTTTATTCATCTTCTTCAACAAAATCTAAATTAAATTGTTGGGCAAGTATTATCAAAATAAAAGACAAGAAGGTCACGCATCTAATTTAAATATTTAATAATCCGCAAGCATATTACTCCCAAATATGATAACTATTTGGTGAAGTTTTCCAATTAGTTCAGAATAGGTTCCATCGCCTTCAGCAATACTGCTTTGTAATGGCTGAATTATCTGATATAATGAACACTTCTCTAGAATAAGATTACTTATACCTTTGGGATGTTCCCCAAACTAATCTATTCATTACGTAAGTGTTAATTAATCACCAACTTTATTAATAACACTAATTATTAATTCAAATCACCAGTCATTTTTATAAAGATGTTCCTTTTTATATAACCATATTTATAATATTCTAGCTGATGTGTACCGGGTTATAAATGGTTTGGAGAATACTTTTGAGATTTTGAATCATAAACTGGGTGTAATGGTGGAAATAATTTTACTGTCATAGTTTTGTTCACCATAAAAACTAAATAATTGCAATATCACAAAAGAACTTCCTTGTTCGTAATGTGTATGTATGTACTCTTATAAAATGCTCAAAATTCTTCGACTCGCAGCCATAACTTGTCTTTGTTGCGAGTGTGTATATATTTACTAACAGAGCTTGTTTGTTGTTTGGTTTTTAATGTTATTAGTTATAACTGTCACTGACAACCCTGGCAAATCAAGTATTTTGAAATGTACTCGTAGATACTTACGTTAGTTTTAAGTCCCACATTAAAGAAATCATATCTCCGAATTTTATTATGGAGACATACAAACTGATTATAGTTCTATATAGCCAATGAGTTCATCTATCTTTTGTCCATTATCACATATTTGTAAGATTTATAAAAAAAATTATAAAATCTTAAACTTCTACTTAATTACTTACATATAAGGGAAAATTTGCCAAAATTGGCAGCAAAGCAATCCTAGGTATTTTAAATAATGACATATTGTGGCAAAAAGCGCTCCACTGGTTAAGTCAATTATTATAAGTCTTAGTCATAAGTAACTAGCTATAAGTCTTAGATATAAGCCACTAGCTATAAGTCTTAGAGTAAGTCACTAGTTATAATTAATTACATCTTAGTTTTACCAATTTTATTTACTTGTACAGTAAGGTGTGTCACGACTGTATGGTAAAAAAATCTTGTTTTGATTTGTCTAATAGTGATGATTTGTCCACGTAAGGGGCCGAAGACCAAAAGGTCTCCCGGCCAAGGGGAAACATTAAATATCGGGGAACAATTGAGATGCCCCCCTCTGACCCCCCACCATACGAAAGAAGAAGAATAAAGATATAAAATCAAATATTTTTTAACAATATTTGGATATCATCTTCATCCTCCGGATTGACATTGAAATACACTTCACATAAAAGAGAAAAAACCACTCTTGTTAAACCTTAAAAAAATTTAAATAAACAATTAAAAATTAACTATTTTTCAATAAAACACGAAATATAGGGAATATTTTGATTTATTTATTTAAAAAATATATGAATATAATTCAAATTATCTTAAGGAAGTGCATTAAAATATCAGTAAAATCCTTCTTAATCTCAAATTTCGGCATTATTTTAGACTCAATTTGGACTTTTTATAGATGATTTCGTAAATATATACTACATTTGCTAAGGAAGATTACAAAAATATGGTTTGAAGGATTCATAGTAACTTTTATATACACTAAAAATAACCACTTAAAATGAAAATTTTCAAAACTTTGAAGTGAATCCGAAGGAAAAAGATCGTATCAGAAATTTGAAAAATTTCTTAAAATTTAAAGATCTCGAAATAATAAAAAAACATTATTTTTAAATGAAACACCTTATTGTACAGCGCTCTTCAGGTAATTTCTCACAAAAACGGCGCTATATAAATCAGTAAAGTATTATTACATAACGTAGCGGTGGGAAAGGGCCTTTTGGGTATCTCGGGAAAAAACGTGGTTGATTTTGTCATTATGTAGCGTAACCACAGGTGTATTCCCATCCCATCTTTTATTGATTTTCCCCCTGACTCTCAGAAGTGTTAAGTTTAGCACCATTTTTAAATTGTCATAATTGAGGTAATATTTAAGATTGATTAACAAACATAAAGTATAAAACACAAAAAACAAGGGAGATACGAACTGTGCAAGCGTAATATGGATGGGGCTTCTTCATGGTTCATTATTTTAGTGAAAAACACTAATTAAAAAACAAATATTTACGCCATTTATTAAATCCTTACGCCGTTCCGCAGGGGAAGGCAGAGATATAGATCGAAACATAATTCTATCTTGATACACACTCCTTGCTTCATGAACGCTCCTTGTTGTGACCACCGATCTATTATAATATATCATCATCGGGCGTCCCTAACTTACTCACCTATGCAATTCGCTTCCACGTCATATAATCTTATTTCACGCCTTTCTTAGTTCATCCGCTCTCTTTCTTAATTCGTACATCTAAGCGTCTCTTTCTTGATTTCATCCATTTCGCTGACAAACTTACATAAAGCCTTGTAAGAATTTGACAGAAATCCTCACTTCTAACAGGTTTTACATGGTTTTACCAGACCTACGCCATAGGGATACCATTTCTACGGCATTCTGTCTACTTTCATCCTTCCTCCGATGGTTCCATGCCACACTGCTGTACATAAGGATCGGTATCAGCATTCCATTGTAAACTGCTAGCTTCGCTTCTTTGGACAATTTTTTTTATTAACGGCAACCATTTGAGTTCTCCAATTTTTTGCATTTACCCTTCATCCAATATGCCGACCAGCCTTTCCGGCTCTTGTAAACTACTTCCCAAATACACAAACTCATCCACTTGCTCGTGGATACCTATTCTAGAGTACCTTCAATTATATGATAATTATTTTTATTCAATAAAATATGCTCTTAAGATTGTTCACTAATTTAGTGATTCTTAAGAAAATTAATCTATAAGTTCGGAACTATAAGGAAAAAGTAATTTTCAAGTTACGCAAACAAAACAGTAAATAAAAAAACCACCATTTAATTTTTTTTTCTCATGGTAAAACCTAATTCAATCACCTACCTACTTCAGCAAAATACGAAGCAGTCAATAAAAAGCGCTCATTTTTTTTCTCATTTTTACATTAGAGCTTTTTTTGCAAAGTTATAATTGATACCCACCTATTTACTTAAAAATCTGAAATTTTAGATTATTGCAAGTTTCAAAGCCATGGATAACAGAAACAAATATCTATATATTAAGGAAGCACGCTGATCGTCGCCGAACTACGACCAAACTGCACTAACTATCATTGAAACCGGAGCGAATAACAGTTATGTGTTCGATGTGTAGATGGAAACAATAGCGGGGCGTCGGTGCTCGTTGCGGTGATGTTGGCGACACTTTTATGCGCTCGGTTCCATACTAACAATGGTTCATGGTCCTGCTCCCTTATTTCTATCATCTACGAGTATATTGTAATCCCAAATTACATTATTTAAGAACCTACCTAAGGATTTCATTCAAATTAGGCTTTTCTTAAAACAATTAGAGAAACCTCACGGCAACCCGGGGATGCTTTTAATACTCTAGCATAATAAACCCATATTCAAATTCAGAGTAATTATTCCAAGAACTTCTGTCATGAGATGTGAAAATGTCTTAAAATATTAACTCCAATATATAAAGTTTTCTATTTAGTTCACGCGGTTTAAGCAAATGTCATTTAGGTTTTACTTCAGGGAAGTCTAGGAAACAGCTAACGATATTTGAAAAGTGGTTTTCTCATCTAAATGCCATGAAGATGAATGAAGAAGCAATGACATGTTCAACTGCATTATACGATCAAAATTAGAATACGCTTCTGCTGATTGAGCCCCATACTAGAAAAAATACATAGATTTATTGGAACAAATCCAAAAAAATTTCTACGGTATCCTTATATGAGAATGCATGGTGAATACCCGCGATTTATGCATCATATAGATTTGCCATCTGAAACGCGCTTCGAAAGTCTCCAATCTAGAAGGAATGGAACCCTAACAGTAACAGCTTTCAAAATTATAAACTATTACATTGACAGCCCATACCTCTTAGAATGCTAATGCCAGGGTCGCCACCACGACTTGCTCTGTATCCGACATGGCAGAACAGATGTTCTGGCCCAGCACAGCATGACAAGAGGTATGGTACTGCTAAATGATATCTCTAGGTCCCTTGAAATTTTCGACATTAGTCTTGAACGTTTCAAGAGTAATTTTAGGCAAGAGCTTTAAAATATGTATTATTGTAATTTTATTTATGCAATCAGATGATGTGATACACAATAATGTATTTATGTTGTATGTACAATGTACCTACATGTACATAATCCAATCTAATATTCTATGTGTATTGTAATAGGATTATATTAATCTGTAATGCACAAAAAAAAACCCACCATATCTGTGTGCACTAGAATTTATATCTGCAGTGCGACCTTTCGATTTGCTTCTAAGTAGTAAGGGTTTTATAATTAAGTATGTAATAAAACAAGATATACATAAAATGTTATATATTATATTTAAAATATAAAAAAATATAGCTATCATGTAATAGAGCGAAATAGTATTAAATTACACGAAAAACGTAAGCACTTAAAAATCATTAAAAAAATGTCACCAAAACTACCAAAGTACGCACGGTGAAATATGGAATAAGTCTACACAATATTAATGCTCGATGAAAATTTAGTTAAAAGGTACATAGCAATAACAAGATACATAAGTCTGAAAATAAAGGCTGAAAATTATTTTACTGTAATAACATAAGTTCTCAATTACTTAATTATTATTAAAGCATTTGATTAGAACAACTTCATTTATTATTATTTCGAATTCATATAAAAGTTAATCATATTTGATAATGTTATAATTAAGTTCTGTCAAGTTCTGTTCTAACAATAAAAACTAAAATACCTGCTGTACTTAATGAACACATTATTAAATTTTATAAACTGTAAATTAATCCATTTTTTTCTGAAAAAATACTTAGTAAATTCCCATAGTAAAACAATACTCCAGTATTTGACTAATTGACTGACGTTCAAAATTTAAATCAAATGTTTATTTACAAAGCAAAAGTCACAATAGTAAACGCTCTTTGATTTGCCAAATATAAACCAGTAAAATGAAACAATTCCACTTAGGCATATGAAAATAAATCATGTAAAACAAAATCATTTTTGATTTTTTTTAACGAAAAGTAAAGTAAGCATTGAAGGGCGTCGGTCATGTCGTACAATTTAGTTATTGCGGTTATAAGGCTAAATTTACTGGTGTAGGAGCCGTGGCGATAAAGAGTGAAGAAAAAACATAAGAAATACAAATTGGGCGGTTTCAATTAAGTTCAGCATATTACTACTTTATACATTTCAGCGTGGTTTCATGGCGTCCCTTTTAGCCTCTTTTAGAGCACGATCCACTAGTTTACGAGAGATTACTAATAACCATTATGTGCAATGGAAATATAAGTTTTAATTACAAACTGAAAGTAGAATATTTTGCTTTGAATGGACGGTTGATGCTTCGGTTTCAATATTTCTAATTGAATAAAACCACAAGTTAATGTATTCCCAAAATAGCCTTTATGGGTCAGAGAGTCCAGATTGTACTCGTATTATAAAGGTTCAAACATTCGACAGACTGATTTTGAATATAATCAATAAATGAATAGAGTAATCTCGTCTCAATCCAAGTCCTTTGAAAGCGCCATTCGTTCTTGTTAATTCAAACAACTTCGTCCCAAAAACAGAAAGCCGTATGATAAGTTTTGTAACAGAATCCCTTTGTTTCCTTTCATTTGTTTCTGAGACCCTAAGTTTGTTTCTTTCCTAATAGGTATATACTCCGGGAAAGGGTCATGGTAATACATGCGCATAAAACATTTTCAAATAGACTTTCACGAGACCGAAATTTGATCCCGCAGTTATGCCAAAAAACAAGATATTTTTTTCGATAACCTTTCTCGCTATAAAATATACAATTTATTCGCATTCGTTAGATGCCACAACCACTGGCTACTGAACCTGTCTTTAACCCTCGACAGTATAAATAAGTTCATTTACAATAATAAATCGATTTATTTTAGACCAGACCAAGAATGTAATATTCCAGTTTTATACTGAGAGGATACTGGGAAAATTAGCAAAAGTTTGTAGGTACGAGTACCTACTGCTTTTTGGTTTCAAAGACAAATTTTATAATAAAGAAGCGAAGACGTAAAATTCTGGCAAGTTGAATATTGTTTTTTTTTTCTGAATTTACGCTTAAAACCATTTCGATGATATTTTACAATAATTATTCACAAGGGCAGGTTTCATATCTTAAAGTGTAAAAAATAATTTGTTTATCCCCTAACACCTGTTTGAATATCTGACAGTACTTAGTACCTATGCTTCTGAGGAAGGAAGGTCACTCTTGAAACCAGTAGATCAATAAATTATTAAAACAAAGCGGTTTGAAATTGTGTTAAAAAAGTTTAAATTTAAAATTGAATATCGCGTGTCTCGCGTATCTATAAAGTAAAAATTTGTTGTTAAAACATTGATTGCTCAAATAACGTGAGATAAAATAGATTTCCTTTGGACTTTATAACCGAAGTTAATACGAGTACCTAAGTATATCGAATTTGTGTACAAACTTTAACGCCTTCATCCAAAACTCTGCAGATAGTGAAATGCTTTATCCACTTCCAGATTTACAAACTTTGCAAATAAATTGCAGCAAAACATTTTTAGCACCATTTTTAAATGTTTGAAAATTGGGGTAACGCTAACATTATGTTCTTTCTCACTTCGTTCAAACGTGAAACGTTGGAATGATAAATTTTGTATTTCGGATTATAATATCTATTATACTCGTACCAAGTAACATTTTCTCAAATTATTATTATATTCTTGAAACGATAGATTCAATTTACTGATATTACATCTAAATCCCAATTTAGTTTACAAATGCCGGATTCAATAAATATCAGCCGGATTCAATAGGACTAATTAAATACAAATCTTAATCCAATTATTTGTGATTTTGATACGATTTATGATTGATTTCTTGAAATGATAGAACCCAATCGTTTCCAGGCTTAACATTATTAAGGCGACCATCGGAAACAAATTTATAATTAAGTTCTCATGAACGATCTCAGTTTCCAACCTATAAAGCAGGGCATAAAAATCGATGACTATTCTCACTCATGAACCCATTGTCGGTAATGCAAAAGCACTCAGCTTTTCTAAATAATAATAATTACTAATCCACGGTTTTTGATACGCGGCTTGAATTACCAAAAGCAATAACTCCGGCAAATAACTTAACAAGTACCCCACGGCGAGACCGCTTTAATTTTCTCCCAACATTTTTTCAGTCTAAAATTTCTTCTATCGAAAACGCAGACGGGGGATGAGTCTAAAGCCTGAGTTTCACGTGGAAAACAAGGAACCAGAATACATTAATATTATCTCTACATTTTCATTAAAGTTTTTTTTGTCTGATCAAAGTGTTTTGGTTATTCAGACATTAAAAGGAAATACGGTCCATTAAGATAGAGCCATAAGCTATCCACTCACATGTTTATTGCAGTGTTTTGATAGAAAACTTAAAAACGAACTAAATGCCGAAACGGTGACCGGAAAACACGGAAAGCATTTCGAGGGACAATTTCCTGTAGATTTCTTCTGCGATTCAGTTTCGCATGTAAACTTGACAACCTACTTGAGGAAAGGGTTGTCATATTTATCCTGGTTCATTTACGTAAAATGTTTTGGCAATGTGTGTCCAGTGTTGGTCGACTTTAATAAAGCGACAGTTGTTTGGAATAGGATCTAAGAGAAGTATTTTACCTACCCACCGCCACCCCTTGGCGCGGACCACCATCAATTTGGGAACGTCACTTCAGACTACATCTGCAGAATAATAATATCTTGGCTGTATTGTTTGGTCTCTTAACGATTTTTTTAATGTTGAGTTCCATGTACACGTTCTGTAAGTAATACTTGGGAAATGAAAAATATCATTGCCTTCTATATTATCGTATTACGTTCGTGTTGAAAGCTTTGTTTTTGACATATCGCCTTACGCTCCTCGCCGTCTTAAGTAAACATCTCGTTCATCTCAATTATTGATTCATTTGATAACGAAACTGACATGGAAATGAAAAGGTAAATAACTTCCCATTGATTCGAAAAAAAAAACTGACCGAATTCAACATTTTGATATTAATTAAATGTTCTGATTATCTATTTATTTATTTATTGATGACCAGCGTGGTCTAGGGGTAATACTCTAAAATTTTATTTGATTAATTTGTGTTATTTCACAATTAATTTATTTAAAATGATATATAGGGGTAATACTCTTGACTCGCAATCCAAAGGTCGCAGAATCCAATCCCTGCGTGGGCAAAATTTTATTTGATTAATTTGTGTTATTTCACAATTAATTCATTAAAAATAATATATAGTATATTTGCGGCACTTTACTAAGTGGAAGATTCTCTCAGTATCACCCTGGTTTAATACCACTATTCAGAATTGAAACCTTGCTTGAAATGGCTTAAGCCGTCTTTGGCCACCAGATCTGAATAGCCAGGTGCTTCCCCACCTTCCTCTTCCCTATCTCCTTCCTCTTCACACTACCTTCAGACTCACAACATACCCCAATTGGGGATGCCATAGTCTTACTCGCTCCAGATGGGAGCAGCTGAGACTTTTATGAGGTATTCACAATAAAAAAAAAATTATATAAAGAAGAGAATCCATGACCTGAGGTGGACGAAAGCACACCGGGCGGGAGGTGTAAATTTGATTGTTGTACCAATCTACAGTTTTATTCGGAGACTGATGAAATTTTGCACACTTGACTTTCTAAACAAGAGGAAGGCCAATGTCTACATGCTATTTCTAAAAAACCATCCCATTCCTTTTTCCCACCCCTAAAAGCAGAATGTTGAAACCTTAGATGAAACTTTTCACACTTGACGTTCAAAAAAGAGGGAAATTAATGTTTACATCTGATTTTGGAAAACTCTGCGTAAAGAGTTTCCGGGGTCGGGCATTGCCGGGGAATTAAGTTGGTCTATTTATATAAAGAATAGTGTCTGTGCACCGTGGCTGGCGGCGACCGTGTGGATTTGATTTTTAAACGAATCTGCAGTTTTTTCCGAGATTGATTAAATTTTGCACACTTGATCTGCAAAATATAAGGAAGGTTTTTCTCTACACCTGGTTTCAAATAAATATAATATATGTAAATCCCTAGCAACACCGGGGAATTCAGCTAGTTTGATTACAATTCAGAAAAAAACGGTAATGTAATAAAATTATCATGTTCAAGTAGGTTCCTACAGTGTGAACACTGAAGAAATTACCTTTCTAAATTAAACAAATGTTGACTAAATAACGCGAATCATTGCAAAATTAATAACTCTCATAAGAAGTGGTAAGTGGTTAATTGAACTGCATAGCTTTCAATTGATTCTGAAATAATAAAAAAACTGAAGATGTTTCACATTTAATGTCTTTTCAATGACCTAATTTATTTGATATACAATTAAAAAAACAGCAGCATAAAAAATTTAAGAAAACTTAAAAAATCTTGATAAAATAATGAATTATTTATTTTTTGTGTGAATTGAATTGAAATCTGATATTCTCATTTAATAAGTGTTATTTCATCTTACCTTTCACCTACCTACAGAAAGTGCATTTTTTCACACTGTAAAAAAAACGTTTTAATTAATAAATAAATGTATTTACAATCAAGATAAGTCGTACAAAAAAATAAATTTAAAACGTTTTGATTGAGTAATTCTAAGTCGCAATAATAAATAAATACAGGGACGATTGAGCATAATATAAATGTTTGAAAACAATCAATTTATTTAAAGGCTTCCGTGAATTCAATGTTTCGAAATTCAGCTTAAAATTCCGGGTCACCGACGCAATATACGGAATGGAACGAACACATAGAGGCGCCTAGGAAGCGTAGAGGGGACACGAAAAGCGTAGAGGCATCCGCTAGGGGCTCTACGCCTCCCCACAGCAGTGTAGCTGAAGCTCTCGTAGCGACCAGTCCGCCGTTCGTCCCACAGATTTCGTAGCGCGCGCTTTCCAAAAGTTTCCCAGTTAATGCCGATGTTTTGACGCATGCCAGATGAGGCAACGTGTAGATTGATGTGAGTGACATCCCGTTGATTGCTATTTCAAAACTCGAGGTATGTATTCTATCATGAATGTTAAAAAAATATACACAACAATCAAGCTGCTTTTAAACATTTTATCAGTATCTGTACACGTTTGAAGAAAAGAAATAGAAAGGTTGCAATATAGACATACAATTTGTTATTAGTATTAATTTATATCAGTGGATTACCATTATTAGTGGTATCACCATTATTCTAGGTAAATATCACCTATATTTTGAAAACCATCAGACATTTAGACACTTTACAATCTTTGGGCTTAAGTTCGCGAGATTGTTTTACGTACATCTTAATCTTGCTTCTACAAGTTTCTAATTAAAATTACGTAATCCCGCAAAAGAATGCTTTGAAACTTGCCGGGTATAACCGTTTTTTAATGATTCTTAAACAATGGAGAGGATTTTTTTGCTAGGATCGATCTACCCCCTACTTTGCCAGACACCATCAATCATAAACTTTGCACGAACGTAAACTATACACATCACACACAGAATATTGTATACATCATTTACACTACGTACCTACCTAGATTTAACCCTTTTGATACTTATTACAATATAAAATCTACGCCCTCGGCTACTCATCTTATAATATATAAAATAAAGATGGGTTACTTACACCATTTATATATTTACTTTATGATCTTCGATTTGTTGGATTTGTCTCCGCCCCGAATAGCAGAATAGCTATCAAAACCTTGGAAAAATTCAAGAAAAAATAAATTGTGAAGAAAAATCTTTTCTCATACATTTTGTACGGAACGAATTCTCATCTATTGAAAGAGCTGCAGGAACATTGTTATAAGTATAATATTGAGTAGTGAGTGAATTCCAAAAATTCAAAAACGTCAAATTTCGCTGATTGTTTTGCTTTTGTTCTAAAATATATAATGCTGTCTCTCTTTCTTACACACTAAATATCGACGGTCGAAAATGGGACAAACGGTGAACGTACGATTATGTCTGCACCTCTCCGAAGGAAAAATACAATAATTATAACAAATCTCCTTCACACGTATAAAGAAAATGAAACGTAATTCCCATAAGTAAGTGGAAAAGTCAGAAAATCACAAAAAATATAAATACGTACACAACGTCATCTCTGATACTGACAAAAACAAAACACGGACAGTTGCGCACCGATAATTGCTTCATTGTGTAATTTTGAACTTAATAAAAAACTGATGTTAATGATCCTGAGGCGGGTCAGCTAGTTAAGCATAAAAACTATATAGAAATATCGTGCTGTACGTTATACTTATTTATGGAGCAATCTACAAATATAAAAACCTTTGTTCTTATTTCTCTGCCTTCAACTTTTATTTCTGTAATATTAATTTCCAGGTAAGAGGAGGTAAGAATAAAAACTTGAACGGTGGATCCAATAATAAAAAGCTTTTTAAAAGACCTCGTTATGCAAAAATTCTGTAACTTGCCACATTGCCGTTCCTGGTGTTTGCAGGATAATGGTATCACGTCGCAATTTTTATGACATTCATCCATTTTCCATGAAAATTAACGGACATACATGTGCGCCTGGCACCGAGGGCACGGTTTATCCGCGCACATATTTGTGTCCGCAGCGACAAACAGAGGTTGAAGATCATCTGTTATTTGTGAGAACTGTAACTTAAATGAAGTTTTAGTTATGCGGATATATAACGTGATTTGTTTTAATTTAATTATTTATTTACACATTTTTTAAACTTTTTCAAAGTCAATCATTCCGATGTCAATGTTTGTTTGAACTAGAAGTAACACATTAAAAAAACGGAACAAATTGACAATGACCTGTAGACTAATTCGAAACAACACTAGATACGACGGGCGCCGTGATCGAGGGGTAAGACTCTTGAGTCACAATCCGAAGTTCGCAGGATCGAATCAGCGTTGTTATTTCAGAATTAATTCATTTAAAAATCTATCTTCTATATATATGTATATATAAATAAAAATGAATCGCCGAAATGTATGTACGCGCATAATTACCGAACGGCTGCACCAAATTGGGTAATTCTTTGTCTTTATTTTTTGTGTTCGTTATTCTCGGGACAAGGTTTGTATAAAACTACTGGTGAGCTCTGACATTACGAAATTTGTATAAAAAAAAATTGCAATAGGTGGCACGCGAAATGAAAAGTGAACGTACCGGAACTGAATATATAGAATGCAGGAGGGGGGAGTGGGAGAGGAACTCGGGTAAGGGGTTCGAGGGAGGGCAACCTGGGAGGGGGGAGGGGAACTCGGGAGGGGGGATCGCGGGACGGGGGAAGGGGGGAAGGGGAGGGAGTGGAGTGAGGAGAGGGAAGGTGGAGGAGGCGGAGTGGGTACGCGAGAGGGGAAGGGGACGTGAGAGAGGAAGGAGAGGCGGAATGGGAACGGGATGAATGGGAAAGGACACGCAGAGAGAAACAATTTCTTTATTAAACGGCATAGCAACTCATGTCGCGTACCACCTAGTAATGTATAGTGTATTTGCCGTATAGTGTGTTCTAGAGTAGAAGATACTCTCAGTATCGCTCTGGTGTAAGACCACCATTCAGAAACGAAACGTTGTTAAAAATGGTTTTAGCCATGTTTGGTGACTAGATCTGAATAGCTAGGTACTTCCCCACCTTCCTCTTCCCCATCTTCTTCCCCTCCCCATTCCCCACCACCTCCAGCCTCACAATATACCCCAATTGGGATGCCATAGTCTTACTAGCTCCATACGGGAGAAGCTGGGACTCTTATGAGATATTCACATAAAAAAGATGAAAGTTTTTTTCAAGAATAACGCATTTAGTATTTCAATTTATTGAATGAGGCTGATAGCAAACAACCCGGTAATAATAATAATAATTGGATCATTTGTATAGCGCCGCTTTTGTAAAAAATCACCTCATATCTGGAATGATGCACGATGGATACCATTCTTTGGGTAGAAACTAATCTATTACGTGAATCGGTCCAAAGGGCATTGGACGAAACATCTGTGGTCAGTGCCTACCTTTGAGGAACTCAGTACCTTTCTTAGAACTCACCGAACTGAGTTTTAGGCTAAAGTGAATGCTAATATGATACCGGACAAGGTGCACATAATAAACAGATCAGGGTATGTGTCTGTGGAAAGACAGCCCAAATGGTTCCTAACCTAATCAAGCCATCTTTAAACAGGTGGTGGACTTTTGGTTTTCTTCGAAGAACGTTTTACAGCTAACAGAACTGCTCTGCATGCCAGGAATGGTTTCCTAAAAGTATTATACAAAATATTAAAATAATAAAGCGTTAGCTAGTAAATGGACCGGTACACAAAGCGCAAGAGTTACTGGCAATATCCAACTCTGTATTGGGCCATATTTTTGGAAGCTACTGGAAAGAGTGGAAGAAATGAAACAGTCAAAATTGCTTAAAGCCTGTCCCAAGCCCTGGGAAAGCCAGGCGACTAATCAATAAGGGATGTCGTAGTACAAACAGGAACTAAAATCTCAAAAGACACGTACGTCGTGCAACTGTTGAGAGCTAGGAAGAACCAAGCAGCTATATGAAAGCTGAAGTGGTTGAATTAACACCGATTAATTTACGGTGTCGATTTCCCACTTTGATGGGAAAAAGATATCTGAAATACCTGGGAAGTCATATTGCTGAAACACGAGGCATCCCCAGAAACTCGATGCGGAACTTTATAAGGGATCGGGCGACTGTCAAGGGAATAAGGCGAAACACGGGAGATAGTACAATGGGTCTATGGACTTGGTGCTTACAGGATAAGTATTGGACCAGTTTACAGTTTAAATTATGGGAATTGTTTGCATACTGCGAGGCAATGTAATAAGGTAGCAAGAAAATAGTAAAAATTCTTGTGAAGACTGCCTCCTTGACCATTTTTCTACAGTGAATCAATCGATTTTTTTTTAATCGTTTTGTCTGATTTTTCGAGATTTTCCATTTTATCCTTCAAGCACAAAAAAAGTCATCAGCTGCCAACGGTTCGTCGGATTACTTTTTATAGTTTGCTCAGTTTTACACGATTATACATACATCTTTAGTTTTTATTTTTATTATCGTATTGTGTTATTTATGTGATTAATATATTATACTCATTATAAACACAGTTATTATTCATAGCATTATGTTATAATCTCATTTTAACTTATTTCAGGAACAAAATATTTTGAAACATTTATAATTCAAATTGAAACCAGCGCTACCACAAACATGAAACTATGTAAAATATCAAAAACAAAAAAGAAATAAAGTTACATTCAGGTTTGGAGGAAAAAATATTTCTCCAAGTATTCTAATATGTACACTTATCTTCTCTTGTCCTCATTAATAAAAGTGTCAAATCAACTTTACACAACTAATAAAAAACCATTATTGTATCATAAATAGCTGCTTTATTACTAATTTGTTGCATAAAAGTTAAAACACATTTATTAGTAAGGGAGTTAGTGTTTAGCCGGATTCTTAGGAAATATTATGTATATAAATGGACGTGTGTAAAAAAATATATTATTCGCAAATGGTAGTTTAGGTTCATTGCTTAACCAAAGTTTGTAAAATAGATTAAAATATATTACAGATAGGTACACATTTTAATACGATTTTACATATCAGTGGCTTTTCAGTTTCTTTTGAATGAATCGTAAACAAAAAAGTGTCCATATGTAATATGAAATGAAAAATTGATGTCTGTACTTTTGCTTTCTTTTTCACGAGAATATTAAAGTGTCCAAACTGCTCCGAACTGCTCGAACCCCAATTAGGGTATGTATTGAGGATGAAGGGAGTTTAGAGGAGAAGGAGATTGGAAAGAGAAGAGATTGGAAAGTTACTTACCAATCAAATCTGGTCACTAAACACGGCTAAAGTCATTTCAAGCACTGTATCGATTCTGAATGGTGGTCTTCCACAAGGGCGATACTTAGATTATTTACCAGTCAGGAAATCTGGCTACGGTGTTAATCGAACCCATAACCTTCCCACTCGATATCAAGTGCGTAGACCGTTTAGCAACGGAAGCACGCGCCGCCTGTTGGTATTTATCATTTTTGGCGTTTGTTGGTTTACGAACGAATATTATAACATCCAACATTGTTTACTTTAAGTATCAGCTTTTATTCCCGCAAGGGATGGGCATTTATGATAGGGTTTTGCCGACGCCCAATAGGGGTTGTTAAGATAAAATATTACGAGGGGAGACAGGGTAACCTGCTTATCTAAACCTATTCGCAGTCCCTGGACGCCATTACTACCTATTTCCTAGTCTCAAATGACCTAATAAACGAAGGTGACGCGGAGAAGACGCTTGACAGCATCCGTACATTTTATCGGAGAAAAATTAAAAAGCGTTCTATCGAAGATGCTATGTAAGAAGTAGTACTATCATGGTGTGATGTTAAAATGTTGGTGTATGTGTGTGTGTAGGGATTGCAATCCCTCGCAGTTTTCAACATCGCTGGATCGGCTCAGGATTTTTCGAATCCCGCAGGGTTATTTATCTGTTATCTGATTTTTTCCTGATGTTTCCTGATGAATCCCGCGGGGTTATTTGTTAATCAATTATATTATCATAATTTAGTTATCATTAACTTATTCACATACGTATTATACATATGAAATTATAATAACGATGAATGATTAAGCATGTTACCAAACTATAATAGTAACTAAAACTGCTTAAAATAATATATCAGTAAAAATTATCATTGCTGGAAATTAAAACTTAGTAAACAAATAGCATTCAACGTATTATCTTCTAATCTGTATCTCAAAGAGATAAATAATATTATAAATAGCCCAGCGGCACAGGCTGAAAAAGATCGCTTGTGGTCATCAAGTGTCGGCCATGCTGAGGAGATTTCATTCTCATAGGTGGACCTTTCTGTCTTCAATGTCTATCGAAATATTCAAATAATGGACAACTAGCACCTTCTTATTTCTTTTGCATCATTTTTCTTCTCTCTCTGAATTAATTTTAAATTCTTCTTTCAACGACATATTGGAAGGTTGTAACAAATTAGCATCGGATTTATTTACAAGGTTGTTACAAATTAGCATACTATTTATTTTTGTTTTTTTTTTCCTTTATTTTTTCCCATTATATCTTGATACACTTCAAAAGTAATTTTATATTTTCTTAATATATATAACATAACACAAGATAAAAATAATGTAAAACAGTAAAAAAATATGTAAGACAAAAGTAGATAATGGGAACCCACTAAGGCACTGTCTGTGCGTGGGTAATATTAACTAAAGTGCTAAATTACACCAATAAGTTGGCGGTACAAGTAAAAAACGTAAATTTCAAAGTGAAAAGTTTAAAAATAAAGGTAATATATCTTTGAAAATATTGTAGTAACAAAGTGACACATACAAGTTAGTTGATTTTTTGTTACGATTTCAAGAAGATAAATAAAGTTAGCCTTGAAGTTACAGTAGAATTGTAAAAGTGAAGCATGAAGGCTTACAAAAAAGGTGTTTCAATATCTGCATCATTTAGCCATAATTTTAATTCTTTTATGTAAGGTGATATTTTATCTGTCATTTGGGTGTGTTTTGGCTGAAGATTACATGTACGAGGACCAATAAAACTGACATGTGTTTGCATTAATTTGGTTTTGATTTGGGGAACTTGAAACACATTATTAGTCCTTTTGCTAAATCTATTTTCGTTTTTTACGATTTTTTTTTGTTTTTAAATACATATTTCATTGTTTGCAATATAAATAATTTACGGATATTGAATATTTTTATCTCTTTGAATAATAACTCAGTCGGGAATGTTTTATTTCTATTATACATAATTTTAATGATGCGTTTTTGAGCATTTTGTAAAGGCTTAGTAAATGCATCAAGCGCACCACTCCATCCTACAATGCCGTAGATTATTGAAGAATGTACCATGGAAAAATAGATCATTTTCAATTTGTCAAGATTGAGTACTTCCTTAAGTCTGTAAAAAGTATATGTAAGATATCTTAATTTCGAGATGATTTATCAATTTGTGATTTCCAGTTAAGATGTGTATCAATAGACACACCTAAATATTTAATATTTTCTCCTTAGATGAGTTCATTGCAAAGTGAACATGTTTCTTGATTGCAACTAGTGTTGTGGATTCTAATATTTAGGTCATCATTATGTTTGTTTTTAATGTTTTTATAAAATGTTTTGCTATTGTTTAAGGCGATGACTTTGTTACATTTTAACCATGTTGAAACAAGTGCAATACATTCTTTTGCTAAAGTAAATGTTTCAATCCAAGAATATCCGTTTACTATTATAGCCGTGTCATCAGCGTAAGAAATAATTTGACCAGGGATTACAAAATTACATACATAAATCGTTTATATACATCAAAAATAGAATCGGGCCAAGTACAGTTCCTTGCGGAACTCCACTTTTTTTCTGTGCTTCTGAACTATACACATTCCCAATTTTTGTTTTTTGTGTTCTGTCTTTAAGATAGTTGGTGAGTATTTTTAGTGTGTGATTTTTGAAACCTAGTTGTGATATTTTTTTTGAGTATGTAATGATTTACAGGATCGAAAGCCTTTCTTAAATCTAAGAATATGGCTAGAACTTTCTTATTTTTATCGATAGATGTGGATATATTTTTTGTTAGATCATATATTGCATCTTCAGTGCTTAGAATTTTACGAAAACCATACTGGTTTTGAGACAGAATGTTATATATTATATATAGTGTTCTACGATTCTATTTTTGATGCATTTTTCTAAAATTTTTGCTAGGTTTGAAACAAGTGAGATTGGTCTATGTTTTACCAGATTTATGGATTCAAATTATGGTGGAAATTTTAAACTGTTTTGGAAAATGACCTTCTTTAAGGCACATGTTAAATATATGTTGCAAAGGAGTTGGAATATATTGTTTTATATTTTTCAATGTATTACACGATAGTCCATCAGTTCCCTTAGAATTAGATGGTTTTAGGCTAACAATATATTTTTCAATTTCTTTTATTGTAATAGGTGAAAAAGTGTAAGGGTTGATTGATTCGTTATCTGCAACTTATTGCGAAGATGTCTCTATGTAAGCATTATTATCATTTATACTGGATGGTGTGATGAACCGGCTTTGTTGGATGGTTGGCGAATATTTTTTTTTTTACGAAAATGATCACACTATCGACATCTATTGGTTAATTTTGAAAGAAATATTAAGGGAAACTGTAATGATTGGACATTTTTTCTGCTACGAAGGGTGTAAACAAATTTTGGAAGAAAAAAACGACTAGCAAATCCTAGTATGGTTGGAAACCATTAGACGCATATCAGCCAATCAAATCTCGGGACGTGGTGTGAGACGGTTGTGTCCAATTGAGACACAAAAGTTATCCCACGGTCCAAACTGATAGCTATTTTAAGTGGTAAAAACACTTCTAACTTGGTCCTAAATCGCATTTTTATGGGGAGCACGAGGGAATTGACAACAGTTGACTTCGCATCGGGGGTCGGCGAGTCTTGCAAGTATTTCGTTGACGGAGGTTTTAAAAGGAACAAAAATCATGCGTTAATTAAACATGAAGTAACGAACGATTTCTATTGTATGAGAATAGAAACGGGAGTAGGCATTGACAATCAATATCGCTTTTTCCGAACAAAATTCCAGCGGGATTTGCGTGCAGGTATTGGGAACGAGCGTAATATGGTAGTCAAAACACAAAAGCTGATAATCTCAGGGTAGTCGGGAAGGAATCGATTACGTCAACGACCAAATAAAATCTAAGGTTTCGGGTTGGATTTTATATCTGATAGATTAGAGGGGAGGAAATGTTGTCGATCTCTTACGTATTAAAGTGTTTTCAAGTGAGAAATATCTAACACGGTTTTGAGTCATTAGGATATTCATTAAGCTGAAATCACCACTCGAGTTTATACGCGAGATATAGGTAATAGGAAATTAGGAAAAGCTATAAAATTTAACGGCCTGTCAGGATTTAAAATTATTTGAATTCTCAAGTATTTTTCTTAATTGCTAGGTGCATAACAACGGAGATTTATTGGGTTTTACGCCAGAGGGAGATGGGATATGGAAGGAGGAACTAAAGGTGCAGATGAAAAAACGTTCGGAGGCAGGTATGGAATTAGACTTTGGTAGAGGTTACGGCCCGTAAAAGGAAGAATCGAGATCATAAAAGTTTAGGCTATTACTAAATAAGGTTCTACGAGTGTCGCGGCCTTGTTTGGGAAGGGGTCAAATGACTAGAGATTATACTTAGGTATTTGCGAGCGCGGGAAATATTAAGAAAATGTATGCGAACACAAGGAACGCGTCATATAGCCAGAGACAAACACAGCCACATGTCCACATAAGGGGTACGGCTGAATAAGAATATTCGGTCACTAATTGTTAGAAAATCCACAGTCAAATGCTAAAATGACAAAATACCTAGAAGGTGACGTGTTATGCGATTTGTGCGATAATAAGATGCATAGTAGATGACGGTCGGAAAATGTTGTAGGTTGCCGAGTTGAAATAAGACTTAGGGTTACCGAGAAAAGTATGGAGAGTATATAAAAAACTCAGGATACACCGTACCTGGAAGCGATTTTAAAAATGGTAGAACGGACACGATAGATTTTCGAGAAAAGTTGAATTAATTATTCACTTGGTAAATGATATCTTGTAGGCGCTAGTTTTGCAGAAGATTCGTGTGTATATCCAAGGGACGAGACCGAGTACGCCCCTGTCCGATTCTACGAGATAGTGCTTTCGCGTGATACGAATTCTGTGTTGGGAGCACCGTTCAGGACGAAATGTCATAAACCGCAGGATACGATACTAGATTTGGGAACTATGAAGGTTGTGCGTTTAAAGGTCGTAATTGTAAAATTTAAGTTTGATTAATGGGTAAGCGGAGGAGACAAAAAGGGCGGTTTTAGACAAGAGAGGGGAGTTCAGGGTGAGATCTCGGGAAGGAAAGGCTGTCAAAAAGGGCGCGAAATCGAAGTGTTTGTGGAATTTTTCGGAGACTTAGCAAAAATCGTTCCGGCGGAGTGTCGATCTAACTTCAGTGGATGTTGTGCAAAGTGTTGTTTAATTAGATTCAGGAGAAGGGATACAAGCCAGTGGTGAAAAGCTTTTAGGAACTTAAAAAAAAATTTGTAAAAATTATTTAAGGACAGTGAAAATATTGAGTTATAATAACAGATATTAGTTCGGTTTAAACAGGCGTGATCTAATAATAAAAACGTCAGTATTATTAAAATTTAAACGGGGTCGACAAATAAATGTTAATAATAACATTGCGGATTTTATATCAGAAATAATAATAGAATAATAAAAAATAAAAAAATCTTAATTACGGGAAAAAATCGTTCTTTTGAAATGGAAAAAATGTATAAGTACCGAATAGTTTAGAAATAAAACAATAATAATAATTATCTACGAAAAGTTCAACCTAGTGGTTTCGATACCAAGATATAGCAAGTGCTAATTTAACCTTAGGGAACACACATATTTAAGGAGGGACGATATATTTGAAATAGCCTACAAACATCGGTCAACCGGAGTACATTACAATTGCGAGAAGAAGAAGGAAAGGGGGTTAAATTTAGTCATAAATCTAAGGCTACGTTAGGCCTTGTCGTATAAAATTTAAGAAGTCGTAGGGAGGGAAGCCTTTGTGTTTTCTCCACAGGTACAGGTCTACAGGATACGTAATTAAGATGCAATTGGTCGTGTTTTCCCGACCGGAGAATTAAACAATTACGTACGGGTAAGTTAAAGAATCTATATTTCAATTACAGGTACCTGGTCGCAGAGTGACGTAAATGGAACCCGAACCCTGGCAGTAAATTTCAACAGCTCCAGCGCCGATAAAAAATAATATTATTGCAGAGCTAATATGAATATGTTTAACCGTTATTATCATTTAGGGCAGTGACGTTTTCTCCCAGACAGCCGATGCCGGGCGGTCGGGGGAACGCACATACAAAAAATGAACGAGCAAGCGAGGTACTTATGTACACCTCGGGGGTGTTGTACACTCAACCAAATGGAGGGCGTTCCGGGAGTACGACATATCAAATTGAAGGCGATTACCTGCAACCCGAACAGCTGAACATCTTTAGACAAGAGAGCAGAAGAGCAGAATCACAATATTAAATATGAAACAAATAAAACTAACAGGTACTCCGCTGAATTCCTACTTCTTGATCTACGCTTTTTAAATCTTTATGATTGAACAATGTGATGACGACACCGAGGCCACACATAAGTGTCAATTGGTGGTCCACCGGTAAGGGTCTTTCCGCATTGTCATGTTGGAGGATGCTCACCATAGACTGATCGGGTCACGCGAGGTTCTGGAAGCAATTCCCTTTCGCGGGACGGTGTCGAGTGATTGGGCGCGAAGGACCGTATGAAATGAGGTGCCAATTTGTATGAAAGGGCATGGTTCGCTGTCGGAGGCGTCTTTGCCAAAAGCACCTCGAGTTACCGGCAAGGTAGTGTGGATGGAGGCATGAGCATGGATTCTTGCGAAGAGATTCCTGCAGCATCATCACATTTTTTAATCCTATCGACCTGGAAGCAAACGTATCTCTTACAAGGGTGGGGATAAGTCGGTTTCCAGAGGTGGTCTGTACGCTAGGTCGGTCACGTGGGAGGAAGGATCTGCCTGTCACAAGCTTACGCCACTTTGTACCGTGAGTAGAGTCGTGATAAGGGACGAAATAGATTACCCCTTCTAGAGCCAGTAAAGTAGTTCCGGAGGTGTTCGATACTGGAGTTGATCAGGAAAGGTTTGAAGGCATGTCGTTCTTCTTTTGTTATGGAGGGGTCCGGGTATCTGGTTTATCGTCAAGAGATTTTCCGGGTGCCATGGGTATAGCCTCATCATGCATTGGTCGAGGGGTCGTGTCCTGAGAGCTGACCACCTAGTCAATTTGGTCAAGTGGAGGAGCCAGTACTAGTTTGCAAAGAATTTTTTCCCCATCACCATCCATCCTATCCTCTATCCCGTCTTTATACTTCCATCCTAGGTATAAATTTGTGTTTACTAACAACAGAACGTATTATCACGATTATGTATAGGATCTAGCCATGGAAAGCGGTGCAGAGAATTCGCCAATTATCCGAGTGAAACATTCAAGGTATGTACATTAAAAAATCATTAGGACGTAGAGGGAGAGAGATCAATTTTGTAGCCTAGCGAGAGTAATAGCAACCGTGCTCATTATGTAAATATTGGAGCAGTGTATATCATTAGGATCATAGTGGGGACAAATTCAGGATAGTTTAGACCGGACGTGTCCTTCAGACGTTTAAGAGATACAGAGAAATTCTTCCACACCTTACCTAAAAGAACCGAAAGTTACCACGAAATACATTAAATACCTATCCTAGATGTCCTAGGTGCTCCGAAGCAAAAAAATCACACAACGTGGAGTAAAGGGTTTATTGTAAGAATTTCCCGGAAAACTACCTTTTACTGTGTTCAGTCACAGGGGTGGGAAAAACGAGTTATGATTCAAACATTATTGGCGAATCATTCAGTAGGTACGAGAGGAAGATCTACCAACCGGAGATCTGAACGCGCGAGAGAGAGGGGGAGGGGTATATAATCCGAGGAAAAGGGTTGCAACATCCCAAGTGGTTTCGTGACCGAGGAGAGAGCGTCACCACCAATCTTTGTTGTAAATCTTCTAATTCAAATTCGAGAAGAAGAATATTGTAAAGTTTTCATTAGGGGGGGGGGGGGGGGTGCACCATTACAATGGTTTAAGTACATCATCTACTCATATTTATCTCCAGATTCGATGTTTTCCTCATTATTATTAACTCTAGTCAACATTTTTATTAGTTCTTGGTGCATCATGGTTTTCTTGAGCATTAAAAATGTATTTTAAGATTTTTTTTATATCTTCATCGGATTTAGAAAAAAAATGTATGCAAATCAACGGGCTACACCGGTGAAGTCAGTGCGATGTCAGTGCCAATTTCGTACAAAGTTCCGTGACTTGATCAATGCACAGAGTTGAGGACTGCTTAGGTACTTAATTTATCCGACGTAAATGGGAAAGCTGTTTCCGCAGTTATGGAAGTAGATCCTCTCCTGCTGAGACAAGGTTTTAGCAGCTCCAGGTTTTAAACGAACTGATCCCCCCCCCCCCTTACATGCCCGCCGCGCTGGTGCGACGCCCCCGAAACGTACATCACGGTATATTCCCAGTTCCGACTTCCGACACGGAGCGCAATATTGTTTATTTTGTAAGTAAATCCCGCAAATCCCGCGAATTTAGCGAGATTTGTTGGATTTGCGGGATTCCGCATGCACTAAAATAGTGCTGGATCCCGCGGAATTGCAAGGTCTCACTTTGCGGAAATGCTATCCCTATGTGTGGTTGTGCATGTGTGTAATAGTACTAGTGTGATATATAGGCATGATTTAGTGAGAATAAGAAATTGATCACCCTTTTGTTAGTATAGAAATTCTTTCTTAAAACTTAAAATATTAACATTAGCCTGTCTGGAACCAAACATCTTATGTAAATTAGAGACATCTGTTTTCTTTTCAATCAGCGTAGATCACAATATTATAGGTATAGATTTTGAATTTGTAGAATGATTACTTAATGGTTACTTTACGTAGGTAAGTAAGTATAGTCTTTAAAATAAATTAATTTAGGTTCTTAACTTGTGGGTTCAGTATTCACAAAAAGGTTCTACAATTTCCTATTTGGATGTGAAAAGTAAAACTTTTATTTTCGAACACGGGTGATGTGGTTTTACAAATATTCGAATTTCTAAGAAGTGTCAAAGGTTACTTTGAAACGAGTGGGTAGTACATATTATAATTTGCTATTCAGAAAAATTGTTACTTTGTGGTAGAGCCTAGCGGGAAATCAAAATTAAATCTTTGTTGACCCAATTTTAAAAATAATATAATAATGTGGTAAATTTCCGCCCCAATTTTATAATTTATAGAATATTCTTTCTTAAAATATTTTTTTAGAGGGGGTTGATTAATAAAGTTAATAAAAAAACGCGAGTACAAAGTGATTTAAATTTCACTAAAAACTAATCACAACTTACCGGGAGAAAATAGGGCACCCCCATATAGGAACGTTGTGAAGTTATCGGAATTAGGAGTTTTAGTCAATCTGGTTGTTAAGATCTGATCACTTCACGGGTCGTCGATACTCTGATTATTAAGACTAGTTTGACTATGTTTGTCACTGTGGTTTGATATTATATTCTCATCAAGTTAATATATACTTAATAATATAAACTTGATGAGAAATGGTAGGTTTAGTTTTCTTGATTTCGTAGGAATAAGATGAATATTTCCATTTGGAAAAAGATCAGCCAGCCCAGTTAACATTTCATTTAACCTTCATGGATAATATAAAAGTGATTCTGGAAAAGCTTCATTAATTTTGAGTGGAAAAGAATGATTATTTTATTTAAAAATGGGTAAGGCTGAGATTCTAACCTCTCCCACGAATCTGTTTCATTACTGACGAAGGTTAGATCGTGTTTTAGCTAAGTATAATATTTTATAATATACATCACGAAGATAAGAATTTTGGAGGCAAAATGGAATTTCTTCATCATTTCCTGATTCGTTTGAAAGAAAAATTAACATTAATTTATAGATTGATAAAAAGTCCACAACTGAACCTTTATTTAAGAGAGTTCTTGTCTAAGTATTGTCGCCTCGCATCTTTACTTAGGGCTTGTGCATGTCAAAGAAATTATAAGACCTATTTGTTCGTTTATGGTATAGGTTCTCAAACTTATTTGTCCTCCGCCCCCTTTGAGAAGATTTTTTTTTCTAGAGCCCCATAATTTTTTTACTTATGGGGAGGGGGGGGGGGGCAACTAACACGGAAACAATAATTCGATTAAAATTATATTTTCATGTCATCCTATTTAATGTAGATCTGAATGTAATGGAATCTTTCGGTTCAATTTTCATCCTCTTCCCGAACTATGGAAATATGTGAATTTTCGCACACGTGATAAAAATGATTACAATACATACAAAAACCTTAAATAACCAATATTAAAGTTCACTTTGCTTTATAAGCACATGATTAGCATCTTTTTAGACCATATTTTTTTACCTGTCTACTCCCTCAACGACCTTCTCACCGCCCCATGTGTCATCTCAATTCCCCTAATTTTCTCTGGGTCTTCTACTACCCCCCTTAAAGTCTCCCAAGGGGGCGTTATCGTCCTCGTTGAGAACCTATGGTTTACAGCATTCTTATCATATAAAATAATATATTGTTTGGATTTAAAGACTTTGCTCGATTAATCATTGTATTATTTATAATATTTTGCATAGCGGAGTAAATTCATGAATATTCAACCAAGCTAGAGAATACATGCAAATAGGTACTTTAATATCCCACGTCACAGTAGATGCGGTCGACAACAAAAATAGAGAACCTAAAATATCAAAAGTGACGTTCAATCTAAGCTTCCTCTGTGTCCATCATCGTCGATTATGGACCTTTTCCTTTATTTCTTATCCAAAAATGCTTCTCTCTCCCTACATCGGTTTATAATGCGACTCTAAGTTTCAACTCACTGTTCTCGAACATCATAGTCCAATTACCATATTTTCAGATTATTATTTCTACATTCTCAGTTCTTTGTTTAACGCGCTGATGGTGTTTTGGTTTAAATGTGCTGTTGGGACTAATTCTCCATCGACTTGAGGATCATTATTTACTTAGGTTTGCTATGTAAATAGTTGGCGGAACCAGTTACGGAGGTGGATTTTAACACCTCCCTCGAGTCACGTCACCATTCAGTATCGAAATACGTACTTAAAAGTTTGAATTCTTGATATTATGAACACCAGGCCACCATCTGAACTCGGACTCTAACAAAGGGGCGGGCTGGAAATCAAATAGGCACATAAAATGATCGGAAACGACACTTTAAACGGATAGTTTTTTTCGTAAACAGACTAAATGAAGACTCCTAACGACACTTCAAGGGTAGGTAGAAGTTTCCTATTGCCCAAGAGCTCTTTTCTTAGAGATCGTTCCGACTTCCCTACTATAAATTGGAATTGTCTTTTTCATGTACATTATAATATGTGCGCAAACCGTTCAGTTCGTGTTTTTGCAGGGCAAATTGAGAGACATAAAAGAATATATACTTTGCCTACCCACTCACTACTCACTCAACTCACAAAAATAATAATAGAAACTTATGCAAAAGCCCGTCTGGTCTACAAAACAGTTTCGGAAATGTGTTTAGGGTTTCCGAATAAATTCTTTATAGCAATATTTTTCACATTATTCGCATGGTTACACCTCAAACACGATATAAATTCCTTACTTTATATTATGTATTGTTGTTATGACCAACGGCAAAAAGAGTTATAATAATAATGATTGAATTACTTATACAGCGCCGTTTTAGTGAGAAAATCACCTCAAGGGAGCTTTACAACTAATATATTTAAGAAAAACCCACAAGCAAAAAATGAAAGTATTCTTTGTGCGCCTTATATCGTCAAAAATTTAGGTATTAAGCAAAAAATTGCATGGCGAATGGAGTTTAGAAGACGATTTCACGCCAATAATGGTTTTTATTTATATTCTGAATAATTTTATAAGAAAAAAAAGTTAATCAATGAAAACTGTCACAGATATTTTCAGCCATAAAATTGTATTTTTAAAAAGTTTTTTCTGATACGTGTTTATAAATTTCCAAAGATTTTTTTTATTGTTTACGGTTAGTTTTTTAAGTTATCAACAATTTTATTTTAATTGTAATCACTGGAAACGGTAGAAAAAGCTTCAAATTTTCCAAAGCATATTTTATTTTGTATTTATTCGTAGTAAAGATTAATCTGAAGTGGTGATTTGCATTAAGCTTCACCTTGATTCATTACGTATTACTTGGACAATATATAACTAGTAATAACTTACAGCTAAGACTTATTAGTAGTGATTTACAAGTAAGATCAATTAGTGACATATCTAAGACGCATATCTAGCAACTAACTACTGAGTCTAATCGTTGGTACTTACAGCTTGGATAGTTAACACGCTTTCTGTAGAGATAAGAATGATATTTTGTGTTGGAGAAAAATGACCACGTTTTCAAGGAAAGTTTATTCACGATAAAATTGTCATCCTTTTCGAGCATTGAGCCCGCCAGGTTATTCCGGGAAGCCCGCTATGCCGGGTGCCTTTATTTTACATAACCTTCAAAAACGATGGTCTTGATGGAACTGTGAAAAAAAACAGACTAAGAAAAAGTTATTTTTAAGTTTTAGCGCAAATATATCTGAATCGTAATTCTTTAGCCATGGGAACCTATCCTCAGTTCAAAAATCTGTATTATTTTTAAACACATTTTACATTGACTAATAACGGGTTTGCTTGAAAACACGAGACTTATGGCACATAGTCTTAATATATTCGCCAGCTAACTAGAATAATAAGTTAAAAAAACGAGTGTGCTTTAGACCACACAAATGAAGTAAAACTTCACTAACTCATAAAAGAAGAGAGAAAGAAAATGTGCGCGCGCACTGCTCTCTCCTGCTCCTAGAGTGTGATACAGACAATAGGCCTGCACTGTGTCTTAGATATACGAAACGTAACTGGCTATGAGAGAAAGAGAGAAAGGAAATGTGTGCTCGCACCTCTCTCTCTTGCCTCTACAGTAATATACGAAACGTAACTCTCTCTCTTTCTATCTTCACTAACTTATATCTCACTCTCAACTTACGTTCGCCTCGCCCGATCACACTTCTCGTAACGCTCTCGTCACGCAATCACCAGCTTACTCCCCAAGTCAAGCGTGCGTAAAGAAGTATTACTTCAATAAAATCTTATCTATAAAGCAAAAGAAAATCGTTTTTCAAAAACTCTCGAGCGGCGAGTTCTGTATAACCTTGGGTAGGTACGTCACTTTGAAAAAAGTTAAACACTTATGAAATATAAGTATTTTGCTTTCCTTTCAAACAAACGTGAAAATTATTTGTAGAGCAGTAAGTTATTCTAGGTATGAATATCATATTCATATGACACAATACTAATTACATTGTCCATCAATAATTTGGCAATTCCGTGCTACAAGCCTTTGATAGCCCCAAACAAACACTGCCATTTACGTCAGGTGAATAACTAAAACTCGAATTAACCCCGTGAGTTGTGAATTGAATGTACTAAATCGTCAGTTCAAATCCACAAACAGTGTTATGACGCGTCATAAATTGCCGTACAGCTGTGTGCGGATATGTGTACATTTGTACCAGTGGCGGATGTAGAATTTGTGTCCATATGTATGTACACTGTATACTTTTGTATTTGAATATCTTTGCTGTATACCAATGCGCGGTAGGGTGTGACGTTAAAACTGATTTTCAAGATTCGAGTTTCAAATAACACAGTGTCCGACCGAAACAATACTTTCTGCCGAAACCGAAAGTGAATCTTCGGTTTCGGCTGAAACCGAAACCGAAACTCTTTTTGACATGTTAAAAATGTATTGTTTACTGAAATTTATCTAATTTTTTACACTTATGCAGACAGTTAACATGTGTTAAATGAAATAAAAAAAAAAACAATAATTGAAGTATGTAAAAAAGTTTTTTTTATATTACTTGTTCGTGAGCTAGTCTGTAGGCATTTATATTTGATATTAGGTAGGTACATACTTCAGCATCCCTTATACAAAAATCACCGACCGCCACTGGTAAGTTCCTGATAACCTTTTCCTTCCCAGAACCCGCCGAAAAGACCCTCCACACAGCATCCCCTAAGACGAAAAAATTAGACTTTGAGAGATTTCTTTCCTCGTGGCCTCCTGTGTTGATATAAATTTAAAAAAAAAATTCAATCGTAAAAATTAACTTTGTTTTCAGGTCTAAATATCATAAAACAGAAAAGTCCATTACTGATGGTCCAGCCTGAAGTATACGTTTGTACTCATCGCAGTGGCGAATGAAACAGTTGTGTACATTTGTGCTCAGTATGTAAAGTTTATGTTCACATTCATGCGCGCTCCATCTTCATGAGATTCCAGGCAATGAACTGCGGCGCATTTGACATGCCGGATGGCTCCCCCGAGCATGCTTGTAACATATTTATTTCCTTTATACTTCTGGCGGAAAGGTTTTATGTTTGATAGTATCTTGGGACTCATCACGCGCTCACCTTTGCGCGCCGGTAAGGGATTTATTCCGGCGTGCATTTATCATAATATCCACGTAATTCTGACCGCTCGATGAAACGAAAAAGGGTTTAGTGAAGGTCTTGCCTTTAACCAACACTTTTGAATGTAAAATACTTTACTTTACACTTTCAATTATTATTATTTTTTACATTATCTCCAAACAAGAAGCCTTGAGGAAACAAAATATCCCTCAGGATCTGTATCACCTTTGGGGATGCTGTGTGGAGGGTCTTTTGGGGAAAGGAAGGAGAGGATGTTTTGGAAAGGAAAAAGGTTTGACTGCTAGGTAGGGATCTGGGAATCAAGGTTTCCAGAAGTGACGAACATATGAATCCATCCCTCCCACTGCTGTGCAAGGGACGAGAGAGTCCGGCTGAAGAGGTCAAATGGTCTCCCTCAACCAGACTCTCCCGATCCGGCCCGCCAGGCAGTAAGTGAGTAAAGCAAGACTAAGTCGAACCTCACCTCAACCCAAAGCAAAGCCACCAAACATAGCGAACCACTTAGGGTGACCTATGGTAGGAGTGTTGGTTATTCATTAAATAGTTCCCGGGACTGCACCCATACTCGCCTCCCAAATTGATGATAGTTTTTACGCGAGAAAAATCACGGAGGTAACTTGACTTACATCACTTGAAATAGTAATTCACATGTAGATATGTACGCGCATTTCAAATATAGAATTAAAATATTTATTTGCTTACATACTATCTATCTAACTAAATAAATAAAAATGAATCGCAGAAATGTATGTACGCGCATAACTTGCGAACGACGGCATCAAATTGGATAATTATTTTGTGTTTATTGTGTGTTCGTTATTGTCAGGATAAGGTTTGTATAAAACTACTGGTGGCACGTGAGCTGTTTGAGAACTGAATTTACCGGGAATTAATGTATGGAATGCGTGAGATTGGAAGGGGGGGAGGATAACTTGGGTAGGGGACTCATGGGAGGGGGGAGGGGAACCCAGGAGGCGGGGGAAACTGGGAGGGGGGAGGGGAACTCGGAAGGGGAGTTCGTGGAACGAGGGAAGGGGGGGAGTGGAGTGTGGAGAGGGAAGATGGAGGAGGCGAAGTGGGAACGCAAGAAGGGAAGGGGACGCAGGAGAGGAAGGGAAGGCAAAAGAGGAACGGGACGATTGGGAAAGGACATTTTAATTTTAATTTGGTTGGCGGGTATGGGTACCGCCGCCCTGGGAACCATTTATTGGATGACCAACACCTCTGCCACAGGTCACCCCAAGTGGTTCGCCACGTTTGGTGACTTAGCAGGGGTGCCCGGGTTCATGGGGTAATGTTTGTCTGGGTCTTGATGGCGGGTGCGTCGGCCAACCTTCTGCGTGGCGGGCCGGATTGGGAGATGCTGGTTGAGGGAGACCCTTTACAACCGGTTACCGTTGTCCGGGCCGCTCGGTAGTACAGGAGCCCGACCCTCAGGCTCACGAATGAGGGTGGGCTGCCCCATCAACGAGTGCAAAAACCCCGCCGCTGCTGTTGTGCCGGTTCGTGACCGGAGGGGACCCAGCGGTAGCGTTTGGGGCGCATTGGGTGACCTCTCCAGCCAGACTCTCCCAGCCCATCGCCTTGCACCGCAATGGGTGGGTTGGATTCATACGTCCGTCACTCCTGGACACTCTGATCCCCAGATTTCCTACCCATCCCTCATACCTTTTCCTTTCCGGACCTTCCTTTCTCCTAATAATCCTAAAAAAAAAAACATATAAAATCATAAATTGCACAAACAACAGTAATATCACTCTCACAACGGCGAGAAGCAGGAGTCCCCGGTGCAGTGAATTTCACCAACATTCGCGGCCTGCACAAAAACCTAAACTTCGTCCACCAACATCTTCTCTCCCAACGTCCTAACCTTCTTTTCCTTTCTGAGACGCAGATAGCCGAGCCTACAGACGCCTCCTATCTGGATTGCCCGGGCTACACACTCGCAGGTAAATTCAGACCCAAAGGAGGTGTCTGTCTCTTCAGCCGAGCTGACGTCAACTGTGTGCGACTGTTGAATCTGGAGAACTCCAGATTCGACGTAATGTGGGTGCGTGTCAATCTTGCCAGTACGGTAAGATTTTACGCGTGTTTATTCCGCTCACCGAACCTTAGCGTTTCAGATACGTCCGAACTCTTCAAACATCTAAGTAATACTGTTGATGACCTCTTGCCCCGCTTCCCTCCGGCAGAGTTTTTGGTCCTGGGGGACTTAAATGTTCATAACGAACCTTGGTTAAAGTTCTCAGGACCAACGGACTCTGCTGGACGAGAGGCGGAATCCTTTGCCCTTTGCCACGGACTGGAGCAAATGGTTCAGGAGCCTACAAGCCTACGAGGGTTCCTGATGTCCAGACTCACCGCTCCAATCTGTTAGATTTGTTTTTAACCACTGTGCCACACGGTTACAAGATTGAAGTCACAGCGCCTTTAGGATCGTCGGACCACTGCCTGGTGACGACATCAATCCCCGTAACCTTCAGACCGCCTAACGAACGGCTGAAGAGAAAAGTGTGGCACTATAGATCAGCAGATTGGTTTGGTCTGCGGGCACATTTGAATGCTTTCCCGTGGTCTGATGTCTATTTTCGGACCTCGGATCCCTCAAGATGTGCCCAGGAAATTGGTGAAGTCGTCACATCCGCGATGGATGGCTTCATCCAATCCACTGTTAAAGAAACTGGTGTGGGCTCAAAGCCGTGGTTCAGTCGACAATGCTCTGAAGCAGTGCGACGAAAAAACGTGGCTTACCGAGCCTACAACACATCTCGAACGTCCGAAAACAGAATAGTATATAACAAAATGGCAAAGGAAAGCAAGAGGATCATAAACAGGTCAAAATTCGAGCACGACATGCAGATCAGCAGAAAACTGGCTGCCTGCCCACACGGCAGTAGAGCGTTCTGGTCGCTTACGGGCTCAATAGGTCGCAATTTCTGCAAACCCAGTCTGCCACCTCTTACCAGACCTGACGGCTCTCTAGCAAATACCGCCGCCGAAAAGGCTAACTTATTAGGCAAAATGTTCGCGGAAAACTCGACCCTCGATGATCAAGGTGCTACCCCGCCGTCGGTTCCTCATTGCGGTTTTTATATGAAAAAGCTGAGGATCCGGCATCGGGATGTACTCCAAGTCTTACGAGGGCTTGATATTAATAAAGCTAGTGGGCCTGACGAAATACCTGCCCTGGTATTACAGAGGTGCGCTGCAGAAATAGCTCCAGTTTTGACGAAGCTTTTCAAAATGTCCCTGAAGTCTGGCTCTGTGCCCTCTGGTTGGAAAAAAGCGATCATTCACCCTATTCTATTACTACCGCCCCATAGCGATCACATCAGTTCTGTCTAAGGTGATGGAACGTGTGATCAACGACAAACTGCTCACATACCTCGAGAAGAATAAAATTATTAACGACCGTCAATACGGATTCCGGCGGAACCACTCTTGCGGTGATCTTCTCGCGTATGTGACGCATGTTTGGGGGCGGTGCCTGGAACGTTTCGGTAAGACCCAAACGGTTGCACTGGATATTTCCAAGGCCTTTGACCGGGTTTGGCACCGAGGGCTTGTCAACAAACTATCTTCTTACGGACTTCCCGCATCCTTGTGTGCGTGGATTGCCGACTTTTTGAGGGAGAGGTCGATTCAGGCAGTTGCTGACGGTTTAACCTCTTCCTCGCATTCGATAAATGCTGGCGTCCCACAAGGATCGGTTCTGTCACCGACTTTGTTTCTGTTGCACATCAATGACCTCTTGTCATGTGCACCGATTCATTGTTACGCGGATGACAGTACAGTCCATGATAGCGTTTTGTTTGACAAGCCCCCAAAGGGCTCACAAACTCCAATAGCTCGGAGGGCTTTGAAGCAAAGAATGGACGGTTACCTCGAGAGTGTTTTCTCTTGGGGTAAGAATATCCTCGTCGAATTTAATGTTTCAAAGACCAAATCATGTTTGATAACGTCTAAAAGGGATCGAAATGAAAATCTAGACTTCTTCAACGAAAGCAATCTTCCGAACAGAACGTCCATCGATATGCTTGGTGTAACTCTAAGTGACCAGCTCAGGTACGGGGGCTCCATCGAAACCGGAGTTAAGTTAGCCTCTCAGAAACTGGGCGTACTGTACAGGGCCCGCAGATACTTTAAAAGTACACAACTGCTAACCCTGTACAAATCGCAAGTGCGCCCCACGGTTGAATTTGGCAGCCACCTCTGGTCTGGAGCTCCAAAATACCTCAAAAAAAACCCTTGACTCTGTGCAGAAACGGGCGGTCCGTTTGATAGATTCTCCCATCTTAACAGACGGACTGCAATCTTTAGAGCACAGGCGTCAGGTGGGAATGCTGTCCTTGTTCTACCGGTATTACAATGGAAGATGCTCCAAGGAACTAGCGTCATTGATCCCCTCGGCACCGGTGCATAGTCGGGAAACACGGCAAACACGCGCCCAACATTTGTACACGGTTGACATTAGTCACATGAGAACGGGTCGTTTCTATGACTCGTTCTTGAGTTCAACGGCTCGGCTGTGGAACGATTTGCCGGCCTCTGTGTTTCCTCCCTCCTACAATATGGGTCTCTTCAAGACCCGTGTTTACTCCTTCCTTTCCTCAAAAAGACCCTCCACACAGCATCTTCAAAGATGACATAGGCCCTGAGGGAATTTATTTTCCTCAGGCCCTCCTGTGTTGAGTTAATGTAAAAAAAAAAGACACGCAGGGAGAAACAATTTCTTTATTAAATGGCGTAGCAACGCATGCCGGGTACCAGCTAGTATTGCAATGAAATTTGCGAAGCTTTTTATTCGTGGAATTTTATGTTCAAACATTGTTTTCCGCTCGAAATATCATTTCTTTTATAAATAGACCCCATGTTGTGCATTCAATATTTTCGATTAGATTTCAAGAAGAAAAAAGTAAGAATTATGAAGAAAGTAAACAAATGTCGGACTCGGGTGGACCTGGGTAGTTAAAGCATATTTAGTAAAGAAAACAAAAACTTTTTTTTTTACATTAACCTTACGCAGGAGGGAAATTATTTTCCTCGGGCCTATGCCATTTATTGGGGATGCTGTGTAGAGGATATTTTTATTGAAAGGGAAGAGAGGAAGATCTGGGATAGAAAAGGGTATGAAGGGTGGGTAGGTCTAGAGGTCAGTGTGTCCAGGAGTGACGGACGCATAAATTCATCTCTCCCGCTGCGCTGTCTCCATCCTTGTCATCCATGAATGAATCCATCTTACCCGATGAACCCGGGCACCAAACGTAACGAACCTTTTGGGGTGACCCTTGGCAGAGGTGTTAGTTATTTAATTAGTTAGTTATACAATTTATTTAATTAGTTTGGCAATGTCTACCGTTCTATTGTGACAACTCCAACACAAAATTACAATTATACACTCCCATTCGCCTTATACAAAATTTGGGTAATGACTATAAAGATGTTGTTGATATATTTAGCACATCATTCACTAACTTTAAACAAGTCAAAGTAGAATTCAGATCGGTAAGAAGAGCAAGAAATTTTATTAAACAAACTACACAGCTCTGCTTCGACTTGTTTCATTTATATAATTTTACTTTTCCCGGTGTACTATTTTTCCATCTTGCATGGTGGAGTATTTTATATTAACAATTATTATAAGCAATAATTATCAGCCTGAAACACTCATCAACATTGAAAAATCTTCCGAGAAAAGATACTTGCCGCCAACGGGACTTGAACCCGTGTCCTTCTGATTGCCAGTCAGCTGCTCTTGACCACTGAGCTATGGGGGCTTATCAAATACCCGCCAAATAATTCAATATATACTAGTGTTTCATTCAACAATTACTGCTTATTATATTTTTTCCACCTGAAAACAACCAACTTTATTTTTGCGAGAGAGACTTTGTAAGTGTTAAATTCCTCGCTAGTGGCGTCGAGACAAATTATGACTACATTTATTGGGGAAATACTTAAACGTGTCAAATATTAATTATTATTTTTAATTTATAAACTAACGTTTAGACAAGATTTTTATGCATAGCACAAAGGGTAACAATTATTATAAGCAATAATTATCAGCCTGAAACACTCATCAACATTGAAAAATCTTCCGAGAAAAGATATTTGCCGCCAACGGGACTTGAACCCGTGTCCTTCTGATTGCCGGTCAGCTGCTCTTGACCACTGAGCTATGGGGACTTATCAAATACCCGCCAAATAATTCAAATGTGTTTCATTCAACAATTACTGCTTATTATATTTTTTCCACCTGAAAACAACCAACTTTATTTTTGCGAGAGAGACTTTATCAGTGTTAAATCCCTCGCTAGGTGGCGTCGAGACAAATTATGAGTACATTTATTGGGGAAATAAATGTAGTCATAATTAATTATTGCTTATAATAATTGTTACCCTTTGTGATATGCATAAAAATCTTGTCTAAACGTTAGTTTACAAATTAAAAATAATAATTTATTTTATTTTATTTTATTTCGTTTTTGATTTGGTTTTTGACTTTGTTTTTCGATTTGTTTTGCTCATTTATTTATTTATTTAATACAAACGGCATAAGTTTGCCATAAACATTAATTACATGTAACAAATTCATATTCAAAATATTAGTAATGGTAAAACAGTGTATGTATAACAGTTAATTGTGACGATACATTGGGAAGTGACACCAGAGATACATTTACATGCAAAAATCTATAATACAAGATGTTCTTTGTGAAAAAAATAATATATAAAAGCCCAGCTGGGCGTGAAATTCAAAATAAATAAATAAATGGTTCCCCGGGTTGCGATACCCATATCTGCCTCCCAAATTGAAATATTGAATGTTATTGTTATGATTTTTCTCAAAACGGCGCTCTACAAATTATCAAATTATTATTATTATATTTATAAAGTGATCGTGGTTTTATTATTTCTGGAATAAATGTTTTTACTTTTATAGTAATATTCAGTACGGTATACCTATCTTGGTTCTGTTTTCTTTATATATGATTCCTTCGGAAATATGTTTCATTCGGTAGAAGATATGATTTCGATGGATTTGATGCCATATATTTAGTCGAATATGTATGTTTGTTTGGGGGTGGGGTCTTGATTGTGCGTTGAGAACTGAATGATTTGTATTAGTGATTTCCTATTTAGATACGATACGATTGTACTCCCCAGCCAGGAGCACTCCTGTCCTGGTGAGACCGGTACACCGAGGGGCTCTGATTTGTTAGGACTTGGAACACGTGCTCTGAGGATGGAAAGGAGGTTGGAGTTTAATCGACCGGTATATACGGCAGCCTAATAAGCAAATATTGGAATTTATGATGGGCAGGAATAAGGGAAGGGATTGAGCGTTATGTTTTATATAATTCTTTCTTGGATCTTCTTGTCTATTTCTGGCTTTTCTTGGTTGTTCTTGCCTCTTCTTGGACCTTCTCTCTCTTCCTGACTCTTCTTGTTTCCTGTTGGGTCTTTTCGTCTCTTCTTGAGATTTCTTGTTTCTTCTAGGATCTTCTGGTATGGTCTCGGCTCCTCTTGGCACTTCTGGGATATTATCGTCACTTTTTGGCTCTTCTTGGATCTTCTTGCCTCTCCTTGGCTCGTGTTGTCTCTTCTTGCTTCCGCTTCTTGAAACTTCCCGCCTCTTCTTGGCTCTTCTTAACTCTTTTTACTTATTCTCGTCTCTTCTTGGTTCTTCTTATCTCTTCTTGGCTCTTCGCGGCTTTTCTTGTCTCTTCTTGCTTCTTGGATCTTATCACCTTTCATTGGCTCGCAATATCTCTTCTTGCCTCTTATTGGATCTTCTCGTCTCTTCACGGCTCTTCTTGTGTCCTCTTGCTTCTTCTTGTGTCTTCTGGGATCTTATCATCTCTTCTTAGCTATTCTTGCATCATTTAGGATCTTCTTACCTCCTACTGCATCTTCTTGCCTTTATTGCATCTTCTCGCTCTTTCTCGGCTCGTCTTGTCTCCTCTTGGCTCTTCTTTAATCTGCTTACCGATTCTTCTAGTCTACTCATGTCTTGTCTAGTCTCTTCTTGACTCTTCTCGCCTCTCCTAGTCTCTGCCCTCATTTTCTTGCTTCATCTCGACTTTTTTCCTTGTCGTATCTTCTTGATTTTTCTTGGTTCTTCTTACTTTCTCTTGGCTATTCTTGCTTCGTGGCTCTCCTTGTTTTTTCTTGTCTCCATTTATTTCTTTTTTCATCTTCTTTCTTATGCTTGAATATTTGAATCAGATAATTAAAATTTGGAAAGATCTTCTCTCAAGTTTTGTTTTTAACTTTATTTATCTTATACACGCTGCTGCGTCTATAACCGGCGCGCCGGTAACTTGTAAAGCTATATTTACTACTAAACAAGTACAGCGGGTTTCCCGATGTATCTTAATTATTTATTATACAACAGTTAATTTGTTTAACGCCTTATGACTAGCTTCAAATGTATGTAGTATCGAAACGTGAGAATATTTTTAGAATAAAACCAGATTAGTTCTACCAGTCAATTAACACCACATTTTGAAAGTTTATGAAAGTTCACAATGCTCCAAAATCCTCCAACCTGAAGAAAACCTGAAATCTTTTCGAGAAAATAACAAAATACGGTAAATACCTTTTTTGACGATTATTAAAATAAATAAAGTCATTATAAAGCTAAGCAAGCATCGTTTCACACGTGGAACCATGGCACTCCATACTGTGTCTCGTGGTCCAACCGTTGCAATTCTCTATCCCAAGCCATACCTGGTAAGGACTTGAGAATTATCTAACGACATAAACAAAAACATTTTCAGCAAGTCAATAAATTAAATAAAAAAGGGTATTTTTTTACCGTGGGCAATTCCTTGTCTTCTGTACTGCGGACCTGTTTTTGTCAGTGACACTTAATATTTCACACTTCAGCACTTGAGATCGTCTCAGAGGAACAGCCTGTTATAGCTCAAATTAAAAGGTGGGTACCATGTTAGGTATATAATAAGGGTTAGGGTAATGTAACACGGGATGTGTTTGTATTGTACCTACTATGTGGTCATATTATCATGACATATACAACTGTATTAGATGTTAGATTTACAGGGTATAAATAATTGCACACAGTTATCAGCTTTAATTCTATTGTGGAATCTTGGACGCCAAATCTCGTTTGATACGAGATATGCTGAAACTGCGCAGTAGGTAGGCATGAGTTTCTCCCATCAGAACGTGGGCACTGTTATTTTTAACATAGTTGAAAATTGAAAAGCAAATAAAAGAGTGGATGTATATCAAAAGATATATATTGAAAATAATTTGCATACCTGCGGACCAACCTATAGAAAGCTACTAGCTAGAACCTATATACGTTTGATGCGACGATTACGGATCCATAATGAGGGGTCTCCAACTCCCTCTCGTAGCATCAGCACCAGGTCTGCGAGCTTCTTCCTCCATCTTGGGTGATTAATAAGTTTGGGAACGCCATGCCCATGGCGTCCTCCATCATGTGTTTGGTAACAGTAAAAGTCCCATCAGGTTGTGGAAAGAATCGGCGTGGACTAAACGGACGGGTTGTGTGCCGTTGAAATAATAGTATTTCATCTCGTCGGATGTCGGATGATGTTTCTAATCGATGATTATAATAAAACTTGGTCGGTCAAGCCGCCATTAACACATCGGGATTTTACACTAGATTACCCGGAAAAATAAGGTCCTACAGTCGCAATCACATCGTACCGGCTGAGAATAAATAAACTTAACGTTAACATATTGAATTAATAACTGAAAACCCGCCGATTAAATATTTTACATTTTAAATTAAAATCCTCATTGTCAACTGGTCGAATTCGTATCCTGCCCTTTAGATGCGAATTCAAGAAGTCCGGAAAGCGACATAGAACCCTCTGTCGTTTGAAAGTTCAATTAACCGGAGAAAAGGTGAATCCATTAGTGGCCAGTAAAAATAATCGGGATTATTAATAAAAACGAACATTAATAATCCTGGGGTAATTTAGAAAATAAATTAAAGTATTTTCATAACAAGCCGTGACATTTATTTACACCAATTCACAAAAAAAAATGTTTATGCGTGTGGTTAGCAAAATCACATAGGTAGCTTAAACTAAACACTAGTTATTTGAAAAATAAGTCACGAGCCACATGTAGACGCGTCCTATTCGAATCGCACCCACTTCATTCGCCGTATTAGTGATTTCCTATTTAGAGAGTATTTATTAAAAAAAATGACAAGATTTCAGTCATGTCAAATAGATCCATAGAAATGCTTGGAGTAAGCATACCAGACTAGCTCAAGTATCGGGGCTCCTGCACAAATCTCAAGCACGCCCAACATTTCAATTTTGAAGCCACCTCCGGGCTGGAACCTCAAAATACTTGAAAAACCTACTTGATTCTGTGCAAAGGAGGGTGGTCCGTCTGATTGACAACCCGTTGTTAACATACTAATGAGATGTACAGACGCAATGTAGGCATGCTGAGTCTGCACTGCAGGTATTTTGACGGAACCTTCGAAAGGTCGTTTCTTCGACTCGTTTTTGTGTAAGTCGGCTTGTATGTGGAACGAGCTACTGGAATCTGTTTTTCCTCCTTCATATAATCCGGGCCTATTCAAGACCAGCATTAATAAATCTTTTCTTACAATCATACCTTAACCCGCCTCACAACGCTGCCCAACCGGGTGGCGACATAATTCCCCTGTCTCTACACTGTACACACAGGTGCGCTCTTGCGAGATGCAAATATAAAAGTATGAATCCACTTTTATAATGTAATAAATAATGGTTTTGTATACGCAATTGAACGTTTATTCAAAAACCTTTTTTTAAAAATAAACAATGAGTAACAAAAATTTATAATGTACCTACATGCTTTGTTTATTTTACAACATGGCGAATATAGAGTGTAGTTAGACTTTCGAGAAAAAAAATAAGAGTTATACTCGAATATATGAGAAGCTCGAGGCTGTTATGAGCAAAAGGCATCAATAATTTAATTTACGCGATGATTTAATTTCCATGTTACAACAAATATGCTTCAAGGATATATCGAACGAGATTTGCTGCTAAATTCTTGGAAAAATAGATACACATGAATTAATGTTTCTGATGCTCATCAGATGTCGGTCTAATTAATAACCTAACCGAGATTCGCCCGTATTTCTCTTCCAGTTACGCATAAATTGCATTGGTAGCCACCATAATTGATTGCTTTGTGTTCACCAATCCTTGAATTTGTGTCGGAATTTCCCAGCATTCTTTAAACGTTTACCATGTTTATAACTTTAGTCATTTTCAAGCGAAATTATTGTTAGTTAGAAACAAACCCTTGCGTAGAAAACATGTCCGCTAACTGTGCTACATAATAAAATAAAGTGCTTTTCAATTCACGACAAAGTCAGAACGTGCTGCGAAAATGGTTGAAGTTTTTTTCGTTCAGAGGAATATAAAAAAAATGAAAATTCAAGTATCTTATATTATCTCATCACGAGTGTAGTAAGTTACGGTTAAGTTCTTTCATAGAATTTTAACAATTCAGCAAAGTGCTGTATTTTTTTTCTGTAGAAACCGGTTGTTTCTAGGATAATAACAGAACTTGAATGGGATTTTCACAGATCTTGAATTTCAACATGGAAATTTGATAAACCAGCCCTACGATTACAAAACTATTTATTATTATTTTTTAAAGAAGGTATCCAGGGTTTGAAAAAAAAATTAAGGCCGTTGTAACAAAGTTTGGAAGACCGATTTAATTTCAAAATTTCATTAATTAAAAAAATATATATATATATGTATCCATTGTTTTTAACCATTAGCTGCTGACGTGATTTTTTTTACGTATACTCTGACGTAGGGGCCTGGGCGGCCTGTTACTTTAAATGTTAATATATTAGAGATCCATGAAAATGTCGAGGTCCAAATAATTATTTATTTAACAATTTAAATAACAATAAACACTGTTTTTATTGTTAAGTAACTTATATTTGACAATTTGGATATCAACTATTAATAATTTTTGGCAAAAATCACTTCAGATCAGAAATAAGTCTGTATTATCTATTAAACTAAATAAAAACAATGAACTCATTTTTATTATAATATTTCAATAGTGTCTCCAATAAACAATATAATATATAAAACTTTAGTGAAGTTGTTTATTTTTGTATTGTAAAAATCAACTTAAAAACAATCACGTAAGTACTGACGATGGGTCAGAGAGGCCCGCAAAAAAATGAAATGAATTTACTTACAGAAATTTAACTTTAAAAATATAAAAATTAAAAACTTAAATTTATCGTTTTAAAGTAAATTCGAAGTTACTGGAAACGGCGTATGCGTCACGCGCGGGAGAGGGGAGTATTTCGATATTATTATTATTGCCAGGACAGAGCGGCCCCCGCAGGTAAAGGTTAACATAACATTCAAGGTATTTTAACTTACTAGGTATTTTACCTTAAATTCAAACAATATTAATAATTAAAATACACAATACCTGTTAGCCTACTTTATATTATGTATTTTACAAAATATTTTATTCAGGTATTATTCAAAACCTTAAAAATTCGCACTTTGCTTTGATATATAAAATATATCGGTGCCTTTAACACTCGCAAACGCAGGCATCTAAATATTACAAACAATTAAATCGTGCAAAATATCTCTTCTTAAAATTTTAGACCTTAATTATTTAACCAAATATCCTGCAAAATATATATTTTATATCTGCCAAATTCAATAAAAACGTTGACAGGTAGACACATTCATAAAATAAATAACGCAAAAATAATCTCGCCCCAAAATTTTTCTCGCAGCAGATGTCCGGCGAACCGGAAAAATGGTTAAAGTTCACGGAATACTGAGGCAAACAATTCAAGTGTCGGTATGTAAAAGGACTTCAATTTCAGTAACGGGATTTTTCGTCTGCGGCAATAATTAGATAAATAATATGTCGGCTTAATTACTAGCTATCCAAGAGAGGGCACGAAAATACACTTCCGAGTTACCTAAATAAATTCTTACAAAGATTTCACGGCTTCGAAGTATTCATTACATGAACACTGATGATTCTCTAGTACATCTGCGCCATGGTACCAAGCCCGGAAATTTTCGAATCTTCCCAAGTTATTTCCGCGCCAGAGGTACAGTATTATATAACCGGTTTTATTTGCTTGAACCTTTCGACATACGACTTGAATAAAGATTATAATCTAACGTTACACATAAACGTAAAATAAAATAGAACTCCAAGAAAAAACGTAGTAACCCGAATCAGTAAAATGAATAAGTGTAAATATTTCGCATTCAAAGGCAATATTTTTTTTCATGTGCTTTTATATTCCGATGATTTGGGTGATTTTGTTTGCACGTGCCGTAAGAAAAAAACTTTAAAATAAGATTCTGAGCCGTCATATATTTTTTTTACATTAACTCCACACAAGAGACCCCGAGTAATATATAATTTCCCTCTGGGCATATGTCATTTTTGAAGATGCTGTGTGAGGATCTTTTTGATGAGAGGAAGGAGTGAACTTGGGTCTTTTCAAGATCCATGTTGTGGGAGGGAGGAAACACAGAGGCCGGCAAATCGTTCCACAGCCGAGCTGTTGAACTCAAGAACGAGTCGTAGAAACCCGTTCTCATGTGACAAGTGTCAACCGTGTGCATAGGTTGGGCGCGCGTTTGGCGTGTTTCCCGACTGTGCACCGGTGTCGAAAAGATCAAATATAAATCTAAACATACAAATTCCCGAAAGAAATTGCCTCCTTAGAATCGCACCCTGTAACTCAAACTGTACACATTAGTAGTAAAGAAGAAATAAAATATCTTGGAATAATTATAGATAATAACATCAAATGGAAAAGTCAAATAAATTCCACAGTAGACAGAATGAGAAAACTAATCTATATATTTTTTAGACTAAGAAATACTGTATCATTAAAAATATTAAAAGATATTTATTATGCACTTGCGCACTCTGTACTACAATATGGAATCATGGCTTGGGGGGGTGCATATAAATCATCCCTACTTCCATTGGAAACAATTCAAATTTTTTTAATAAAAATCATCTTAAAAAAGCCCTATTACTACCCAACAATAAATGTTTTCCAAGATTTCCCGGTTCCCCCACTTACAAAAATTTATGACGAAATTGCACTACTACAATTACATAAAGATTTATTTAATAAAAATAATTTACCTCAATTAAATATTAGTAAAAGAATAATATCTGTTGGAGGAATAACCGTGCCACTAGTACGAACCACAACAGCACATTATGTATTCAAGGGCATAAAATTATTTAATAAATTACCCCTTAAGGGCCCGCAACCCGGATTTGTACCGATTTATTACATATTTCCCTTAAACACGGTAAGTTTTAAAGCACTTAAAAAATATATGTTATTCTTCAAGATAATATCTAGACTTTGCCCGCGCCGAAACGCCAATTATATAAAATTCCCTCGATAGAAAGAAATCGCAAAAATCCAAAAATTATTATTAACACGTTTGTTTCAGTTATTACAAGTTAAATGTATGAAAAAATTCACAGTGTTTATTTAAATGCTGTTTCTTTAAATGAGTCGTGTTTTATTAAACATTTTCGCAATTTTTACATCGATTTTGTCGCTGTAAACGTTAGCGCTCCCTCTAACATTCGTAATTTCGTGTCTCTCCATCTTCTTCTTTTCGGGCCCGGTTGCAGAGCCTTAATATACGATCGGAAGAAAACTACGACAAATACAAGAACAAAATTAAAATACTCTATTACCCCCTCATAACTTTACTTATTGTTTAAAAATATGTTTTTGCCTTATCAATTCTTTGAATCATTTATTAACTAACCTATATTTTTATTACTTTTATCCGTATTTTCTCATAAAATCACTAATATTTTTTGTTTAATTACTAATATTTTTTGTTTTAATTTAAAGAGATGTAAAAACATTAAATTGTCCTCTCCGAAACACAAGCAGCTGCTTTATTAGGAGAGTGATTGAAATATTGATGTTATATTATGTTGTGTTAGCGAAGTAAAATTGTAACCTTGTTAAATGTTTTAATAAAACAAAAATAAAAAAAGTGTACTTTTATCCGCGTGTAAATCTGGCTGTGTAATATTGCAAGATAAAATTCACGCCTGTGGAATTTCGTCGCGTAACCGGTTGAAACATACCTGACTATTCAGATTTAGCTGCTTATGATAGCTAAAGTTATAATATTTTTCAACTTCAAATCTTCATTTTTGACCATTACGATCTTGGGAGTACCTCCGAAACGAAAGTCATACCATTTCAATTTTATTTAGTCCGCGTATGAGTTTAACTCAAACGCAATACTTTTTATTTGCACTTGGAGGGTTTTGAACTCTGATCTCTGGGCACGGAGCCAAATGCTCTTATCGCTCTGGCACGCATTCACCCTGTATTTCCTACACATTTGCGTTTTTCTCCTGAGCGCACATGCCTTACAGTTAAATTCGTAAATTACCTAATGGCGGTTTACTCCAAAATCTCCGAAGTATCAACGGGTGTGAGCGGTTTTTGGCAAGAAATATTTTGAACATCATGTAGATGACATAAAATCGTACTAAAATTCCTAAAATTAATGAGTCAGCGGTTTAATAGAGTTGAGAAAAAAGTTGTTTGCTTTCCCTTTTTGCCTTTAGATAGAAACGCAGTAAAATGTCTAAAATTTTTTTCTACCGTGTTAAGAAATCTTTTCAAAAACATTTTTTCCCTTAAAAATTGTGTATTTTGTGTTTTAAAATAAACGAATAACATTTCCGTGGGACTGCTATTGAAGACACTGTTTGCCGCTGTTTTGCACATGGAAAATGTTGTACGAACCTTTAAAGTTCATAAATGGTAGTTTTAGAGTGTAGGTTATAATAAAATACCTACCAAAAGCTGCTAATTGCCGTGCAGCAATAAATATTTCGGTCGTAGATAATGGCGTTTTTTGGTTTAAACGAGGCTGAATGTTAAAAATAAATGCATAAAACATGTTTTACTTGTTTTGAAAAAGAAAAAAACTACACAAAAATTGCAATATGCAGAAAACATGCACATGTTTCCCGCATATTGCATTTTAGATTTTGAAATTCCAGTGTTTTATACCATGGTTACAATGGTAACCTCTTTTTAATTGAATATTTTTCAATATTCTATATTAAGTAAATTTACAGCCTTAAACCTGATTTTATTTGTTATACTGGAGAGTTTTCGGGTTTGTAAAAATAAATTAATAAAATGATTTTATAATTACGATTTTAATCTTTCTTCGGCCAATAACAACCTCTCGACATGTCACTATTGTTGCGGTGGTAATAATTTTAAGAGGCTGTCGTTAGAAAAGGACTTCCCGGTGCTTTTTTATTCCTTGGTGAATGCGGCGTTACGTCAAAACCAACATAAAAAGTACGCGGTACGGATTCAAGCGGATAAACTTTAAAAATATTTTATTTCGCCAAAAAGTTTTTGGATTAGGTATATTTTTTTCAGATCAAACGGAGTACCTACAATATTTTCCGAAATCTCAGTTACTTTATATTTGAAGAATCTCTTTGAATCGCAAATTTATACACAAGCATAATGTGTAGTTTTGAATACCGTACACATATTACGAGAGTGATACTAATTTTTTTTTTTTTTTTTTTTTTTTTTTTATTAGAAGAAAAAAAGTTATAAAATATTACAGGAAATCAAATAAAAATAAGATATTACAAAAAAGAAAAGTCCCAATAAACTACTTTTAAGTAGTTTGTCAATGGGTGCTTTTACTTTGAAGTTTTTTTTTTTTTTTTTTTTTTTAAATTAAAGCTGAGAACTCGCAAACAGAGTAGTGCACGTAGTGTTGCGGCACGTTCCAGAGTGGAAGATACTCTCAGTATCGCCCTGGTGTAAGACCACCATTCAGAATTGAAACATTGCTTGAAATGGCTTCTGCCGTGTTTGGTGACCAGATCTGAATAGCCAGGTACTTCTCCACCTTCCTCTTCCCTAACTCCTTCCCCTCCCCACTGCCTTCAGCCTCACAACATACCCCAATTGGGGATGCCATAGTCCCACTGGCTCCAGACGGGAGCAGTTGGGACTCTTGTGCGGTATTCATGTAAAAAAAAAAAAAAAACAGATTCTCTCTTAATTAAAATCAGAATTGTGTTAAAATTTTATTAACGAATGAGTTTAAGTTGTGTATTCATCTACTGATCCATTTCGAAAGATACAATTATTTTATTAGAAGTGCAGTTATAAAATTCTAGTTGCAGACTGTGTATGTGCTGCCAGAATCAAAGAGAAATGATTTTCATATTCTGAGTGTAGTTTTAATTCGCCAAATACAGATTTAATTTAACCCGTCTAATCGCAGGAGACGCAAATTGTCCCACACATTAATTTTAAAATAAAATTATGGAATTATATCCCACATATTTAATTTTAAAATAAATTTGTGATTGCGATAAAAAGTTAAGAAACAGTTTTATATCATTTTTTTAAGAAAAGGAATCTGTATTTAAAATTTTAAGTTTATTATATTTTAGGTACATTAATTCGAATATTCGCAGGCGTGTATTTTTGAGCCAATTCACATTTCCAATATCAAAATTTTAATATTTAGAAACAGTAATGTTATAATAAGAACGGCGGAAAAAATACTTTATCTAGATTTTAAAACAATTTGGTTATTTGCAAAAGGATAAAAAAAAGCAATAAAAAGGAACATTTAAAGAACCGGAAATTTTGTGAGCAAACAGTGACAGGAAAAAGTTAAAAAATATTATTTTCTAATTATTCGAAGGGTTAAACCAGTTTTCAGAATGTAAAATTCCATTTGAGGATTCATCTGCTGCCACAATTCAAACTAAAACATTATTATATTCGAAGTTCAGTTATAAAATTCTAGTTGCAGACAATGTATGTGCTGCCAGAATCAAAGAAATACCATTTTCACGTTCTGAGTGTACTTTTAATTCACCGCATACAGACTTAATTCAAACCAATTTTGTGTTGAGAATGTAAATTTCCAGTTGTGGATACATCTGTTGACACATTTTGAAGGAAAACATCCTCTTATTTGAAGTTCAGTTATAATATTCTATTTGCAGACAATGTATGTGCTGCCAGAATCAAAGAAAAACCATTTTCATATTCCAAATGTAGTTTTAATTCACAAGGTAGAGATTTAATTTAAATCAATACGGAATATCATATTCCTGTTGGATTCATCTGCTGACACATGACTGACGCTGACACACAAGGAAAACATTCTGTTATTCGATGTGCAGTTATAAATTCCAGTTGCAGACTATTTTTTGAATGCCATAATCAAAGAAAAACCATTTTCATGTTCTGAGTAATTTTAATTCACCGCATACAAACTGGTTTATGTTCAGAATACAACGATACATTAAACAACGAGTTGCAGATGCATCGTGCATCAAGTGAAGCTTTACATTTGAGTTACATAACGCTGTAAAATTCTGAGAAATTGATTATCACGTGTAACTATTATTTGGGAACTCTAACGCAGTATCAATCAATCAACTATGGAGTAGAATTTATAAACACGATTTTCGTTGAAAGAATACTCGTCAAATGTGATTATTAAAAAAAATCTGGCTCGTATATAAATATGTCGTAATAAAAAAACAGGATTTCCATAAACAATCCCCCCCGGCCGCTTGAAGCACCCAAATAAGGGGGCGGCAAAATTTTCCTCCGCCCCGATGTTCTGAGTTTAGTTTTAATTCACCGCATACAGATTTAATTAAAACCATTTTTGTTTTCAGAATGTAAGTGCCGGCAGAATTAAAGAAAAAACTATTTTCATGGTCTGAGTGTAGTTTTATTCACCATATACAGATTTAATTAAAACCAGTTTTGTGTTCAGAATGTAAGTGCCGGCAGAATCAAAGAAAAACCAATTTCATGTTCTGAGTGTAGTTTTAATACACCGCATACAGATTTAATTAAAATCAGTTTTGTGTTCAGAATGTAAGTGCCACTAGAATAAAAGAAAAACCATTTTTATGTTCTGAGTGTAGTTTTGATACACCGCATATTAAGTTTAATTTAAACCAGTTTTGTGTTATCAATATAACAATAAATTGCCGATTCATCGTGTACTGAGTGAAGCTTTGCATTTGAGTTGCATTCCATACGTACGCGTGATGAAGATGCGAAATTCTATTACATGCATACAATTCTCGATTTCTGAGAGCAGTTATATATAAATTTGTAGTAGAATTAATAAGCATGATTTATTGGAAGAGTACTCGGCACATGGGATTATAAAAATCAGCATACAACCTAAAGCAAACCACAAAAAACTAATCATAATAACATAATCTAACCGTAAAAATCTTTAAAATGGGGGCCTCGGTAGTGTGTGTAGAGCACAAATTGAGGCTCACACCTCTTTTCTCATCATTATTACTATCATAACATAAAAGTCATAAAAGTTGTGATAATATTATATAATATATAATAAGACAAAAATAATAAAATATGAGAAAACATTTTTATTTTCCGTCGGCGGGTTGTAAACCATACGAAGGTCGGAAAGATAAAAGAATCATAAACAATTCGTAACTTTTGGTACTATGTTACGTTATGATAAAGGTACTACCTAAGTACAAACCGTTTATACGACATTTACTTTTTTTTTTCATAATCAAACTGCAAAGTACCTACCACAGCGCATATATTGTACACATATCATGTACAATTAACAAATTATTACTTTATTTAAAACTCTTCTTCCATTCACAAGCAAATACTTATAATTTTATTTTATTTAGTCTTAGGCCCAGCTGGGCTTTTACACAGATTATAAGAACAGAATGAACCCAACGAGCTATTGAAAATTCTATAAAAAGTTCCATAAAAGTACGAAGTAATATAAAACTGATAAACTAAATATGAAACAATATAAGTAAAACACGAACAGTAACATTAAATGAAAAAGAAGCTAAAAATATATTATAAGAAACATCAATAAAACTAGATTACCTCCGCGTTGAATTCAACAAAGTGCTGGTATAAATTACCCTAATTCCATAAATAGCGTCCGTAAATATATCAAGTATCCCAAACTTGTTGCCCAGATCAGGCATCCTATTGGTTGGTGAGGGTGTCTAATAGTTAGTCGTGTATGTGTCATAGGAAAAGTAACATTACTTGGAAGAGTGGTGTAAAAACAGATATGTACAAAAATTCTAACCTTTAAACTATTTTGTGTGTTGTTAATACCTACCTACAAGTTTCATTAATAAAAAATAAAATTAAATCTATGTATATTAATAATTATAATTATTATATCTATAATTAAATCCATATTGGAAAAACAACTCGTAATTATGAAATCAGAATCAAAAAGAACATTTAAGGCGACTTATTAATAATAATTTTTCTAAGTTCGCTTACCATATCATTGAAAATAAAGATAGCTTGAAAAAAAAATACAGGGATAAATATTCTTCATATTAACCATAAAGGAAAACGCTAAGATAACTAAGAAGCCTTGGAAATAAAAAAAAATCCCTTAAAAATAATTATTTATTGTTCTTATACGCCCGTAGGGGCTTTTACATAGATTATAAAATAATATTTAAGATATCGAGGATTACACATACATAGAATTTATATCAAACGTTATAAAAGTGAAAAAACTTTTAAGAATATACAAGTAGTTTTTAAAGAAAAAACCACTTGCTTAAAACTGTGAAATATTTTAAACAATGTAATATTTAACAATACCATAGAACAAAATATAATATAAAACATTACAATAACACATCAAATCGTTAAATATATTATACCCACGTTACAATAATTTGTAGGATTCCACAAAGTGTTGGTTTAAATTGCATTTTAGAATGTAAAGGGAATCAGCGAATATATCTACAATACCACCAAACTCGTTGCCTAAATCATGCATCCTATTGGTAAGTGAGTGTGATTGATAGTTGGTTGTGTATGTGTTGCAAAAGAATGTTATATTTTGTCTAGTATTCCTTGTCGGTACATGGAGTTTAATACTAGAAACGATGGCAGGGCTGTCAATTAGGTTGTTCATAACTCTGTACAATAAAATTAGGTCTGAAATAATTCTTCTGTCAGACAGCGTAATTAAATTTAGTCGATTCATTAAACTTAAAAAATTAATGTTTTCTATTGGAATTTTGAGTTTGAAATTCAAGTACCTAAGAAATTTGTGTTGAACACGTTCTATTTTGTTAGAGTGTACTTTATAGAAAGGGGACCAAATAGGTCTAAATAATGAATATATTATCAACAAACAAAAAATATTATCTTACAGCCCAATCATGGATATTATCATATTATGTTCCCCCACCCACTCTTCATTAATTCCTAGCAACGCCCCCACCCTACCACAATCCTTAGTAATAATACATTGTTTTCACCCACTATTTTGTAATTGTCAAATCAGTATACGTTTGCCCTGAAGAAGGAACGGTCATTCCGAAACCGGTCGGCTTTAAACAAATATATAAGTGGTTCAAACAAATTAACATTGTTTAATTTATTTAAATCTATGTTTTTACCTACTTGCTAGTTCCAATATCATTGTACTTAAATATCGTCTGTGCAAAAAGTATCTTAATGGCCATTTCGAATTTTTTGTTCAATTGTGTCCAAAAAAAGATATTGATTAAAAATAAATAATTTAGGTTGATTTTAAAACGAAAGCTATTATCTTTAAAGATTATAGTGTAGACCATTTTAGCAAGTAGGTACAACTTATTTAAAAAAAGTAAGTAGGTACACTATTAGGTTAGTAATAAACACGATCTGGGTTTCCAACACGATCGATCGATAAGTGTTTGATCGATAATGTCGGTAACTTGTCATCGTTCCCAAACACGACTGCAGATCGTTAAGAATAAACAACAGTTCACAATGACTGAGTCTTCTTGTTCGATGTAAACTGTTTGTACGTCAGCGATTTGCAGTCGAGCTCTGGAAAGATAACAAGTTATCGACATTATCGATAAATCCTTTTTAGTTATACTATGTCAGGGATGCTAGCACGGTCGATCGAAAAGGATTGATAGGATAACTTTCAGTAACTTCTCATCGTTTCCTAGCATGATTCCAGATCGCTAACGAATAAGTAACAGTTTACAATGACTAAGTGTCCTTAATATATTCGACATCAACTGTTGTTTGTACGTTAAGACGACAATATACCCTAAAATATATTCAGAATCTTAACGACGTAAGTAAAGAAGCCGTGTATACAAATTGCGACTCGCGACCCGTGCACTGGACGGGCCTATTATCGAATTTGCCGTATCAAAGAAAAGAAGAAGAAGATAAATAATGTGGGAATCTTAACGACGTAAGTGAAGAAAGCGTGTAAACAAATATACGCCGTGGCACGGCGCGTATTGTACGAAAGTACGGTCGAATTCACCCTAGCAGGCCTGGAGATTCGACCTTTCTGCCGCGTTCATTTTAATTAATTCTGAAGAACGTGCTACAAATATTTAAAATGTGTCTCCATGTTGTCCTCCCGAAATTATTAATTCATCGTCTAGAAAAATAAAATCTGGTGCTTACCGCTAACTTTATAGTTGAAAAACGGGTTATATAGTTTTGAAATCGTTGTACGTAAAATATATGAATGGTAAGGTACTGTTTGTATTAATCTAATATATAAATAACTCGTATTTCTTGTGCGGCATGGAATTAAAAAAGTTATTAGAGTTACGGATTGGCCGGAAATAATTAAAATGTGAGTTTTGAGCATACAAAAATTATTAGGATTGTGTACCTCCTTAACGATCTGCAATCGTCCTAGTGAAGCTGTATGAAGGTGAGGAGTTACCGAAAGTTATCGATCAATCCTTTTCGATCAATTATGCTAGTTCCCCAGATACCCTGATCGACCAGCAGAGTTATCGACAACCCATTGAACTATAATAAGAATCGGGGGTTGTGGTTTTTTTTTGTATTTTTCTCAACAAAACAGCTGATAACCAAAATGTAGAAAAGCTTAAATTCATCCGTAACTAATTCATCTAAGAGTTTAAAATACGTATCCATACTTCAATACCAATATTATAAGTGAGTGTGTTTGTTTTTTACGGTTTCACGCCTAAACCACTAAAGCGATTTTAAAAATTCTTTTACCAATAGAAAGCTACATTATCAGCGAGTAACATAGGCTGTATATAATGGTAAGCTCTGGCATTATGAAATGTGTATAAATGAAAATGTGCGTATTCCATATACCTATGTTAATGGCAGGGAGGAAAGGCAGGGGAGAAGTAGGGTAAGATTGGGGAGAGGGAAGAGACGAAGGATGGAGAAGGCGGGGAAGGTGGAAGGGAACGGGGAAGCACGGGAAAGGACATGCAGGGAGAATCAATTTATTTCTTTGAATTGCATTGCAACGCATGCAGGGTACCAGCTAGTATACAATATATTAATTGCACGTGCTAATGCGACATGTTCTAGACCGAAACAATTTAACTGCACAAAATGATAAATTTTTGGTTTTCGTCAGGTTGATACACATTTACACTGAAAATGAATATACTTGTTCCTATCCAATCCCAGCTTTCAAGTATACAATTAATCACACTTTGCGAGGCGCAGTCTTAAAAAAATAAATGGAGGAAGAAAAAATGGAATAGAATTGTTAAGATAAGAAAGCGAAAGATTTAAGAAATGATCCTTCTTCGGGGACCAACATTGACATTGCGAATCTGTCTTGATTTTGTGATAAATTACCTCAATAGCCTCTCCATCGTGTGATGGATTTTTGATACGCCTCCCCTATCGAATATCATGACTGTCAGAAACTTTATTGGGAAGGTAAAGGTACATACCGGGATTTCAATGGTAAGTACGTTATTTCGATCTACCTGGTTTATTTGCCTGAAAACCACTAAAAAATTCACAGAAAAATGTTGTACAAATAAAATATCAAACATCTGTGACGATGTGCGTTAGTTATTCCCGAATGAAATTTTATTATTGTAATAAATTCTCATCTATATTTTCGTTATTTGTTTTTGGGGTGTTGTGCCCTATTGCGCTACCTCCTTCTTTAGCCAACGTTTCGAACAGCGTTACAGTGTCCATCATCAGAGCAGATATTCATTGTTCGTTTATTGTTCGTCGGAACTCAAATTTGCTTTGAATTTAAGTTATATTTTTTAAATTGGAACCGATCGTGGGAAGAACTAAGACAAGTGATAAATTAGGTAACCTAAATTATTTAAAAAGAAAACCAGAAAATTATTTTATTTTACAAAAAAAAATAATGATTCATATTTCAAATGTGCTTTTTTAATTTTTTACGAATTTAGTGATTTTCAAGTTTATTAACAGTATTATGTTTTCGTCTGGACAATAAACGCATAATAAATAATTTCATAACGCCAGAGCTTACCAATATACATATATAGCCTAAAGTACTTGCAAATAATGTAGCTTTTTATTAGTGAAAGAATTTTTAAAATCCATTCCGTAGTTTTTCGAGAAAGAGTAACATACATCCATACACCCATACATCCATACATCCATACATCCATACATCCATACATCCATACATCCATACATCCATACATCCATACATTCATACATCCATACATCCATACATCCATACATCCATACATCCATACATCCATACATCCATACATCCATACATCCATACATCCATACATCCATACATCCATACATCCATACATCCATACATCCATACATCCATACATCCATACATCCATACATCCATACATCCATACATCTATACATCCATACATCCATACATCCATACATCCATACATCCATACATCCATACATCCATACATCCATACATCCATACATCCATACATCCATACATCCATACATCCATACATCCATACATCCATACATCCATACATCCATACATCCATACATCCATACATCCATACATCCATACATCCATACATCCATACATCCATACATTCATACATCCATACTTCCATACATCCATACATCCATACATCCATACATCCATACATCCATACATCCATACATCCATACATTCATACATCCATACATCCATACATCCATACATCCATACATCCATACATCCATACATCCATACATCCATACATCCATACATCCATACATCCATACATCCATACATCCATACATCCATACATCCATACATCCATACATCCATACATCCATACATCCATACATCCATACATCCATACATCCATTCATCCATACATCCATACATCCATACATCCATACATCCATACATCCATACATCCATACATCCATACATCCATACATCCATACATCCATACATCCATACATCCATACATCCAGACATCCATACATCCATACATCCATACATCCATACATCCATACAAACTTTCGCCTTTATGATATTAATAGGATAATTCAAATCTGTAATCTTCACTCGCCATAACACAGGGACATCAAATAGGGAAATAATACTAAAAATTGTTTTAATTGTACTTTTTTTTCTATGAAATATAAAAAGGTTTACAAAAAACCGTGGGGGATTGTGATTCTGCTTTTTTATATGAATATGTAACAATTTTTTGTGATTTACATCTACTTAGAATAAATACAACCACCCTACTTATTTTTTCCAAATAAATAACGAATATCCCTTTATTCGGAGGTATTTTCATAATAATTTAACATTACCGGGAGTAAAAATACAAGATTTCTGTTTCAAATAAATAACCAGAGCGTAATTCTTTAATCTCGCATGAAGGGCGCGTAGGTGGAAGGTACGTTTATATTGAGATTTTCTTTATGGGTTAAATAGCTCCTTTATGTTTATGAAGCCGAGTGTGAGGTATATTTGAATTGCAAATAAGTTTGCCCCCCTCCCTTTATAAAACTCGTAATATCTTTATAATACAAAGCAAAACAGCGCAAAAATTTATATTAACAAAGGCCCAGGAACACTTCCCGGAAATTCGTACAGGATTGGAAATTTTGTCAAAAAATTCAATGCCTCTCTTAAATTTATTTACCCCTTTCTTGAGTTAAATTTATCGAAGGATGAAACACTTCGGAAATGGATATCAGAGTAAAACAGGATAACGTGATAAAAGCTTTAGGGATATGATTAATTTTGTGTAACTACTTCACAAACCATCAAACATTCTAAAGTAGACATAAAAACCACCTGTGTTTTTATTGTCTTTCACACATATTTACATTTTTCAAATTTGAGCAGAAAACGCCGCGCTAGTTAAATTGTTCATATTTTAGTGTACCTTTTTAAGTTCTTTGTGTTCGGTTCAATGAAAATAAAACAACAGCGGACAGGCATTTAATATATTGTTTTATGAAAACACATTTTTATGGCAAAACACTAAACCATAAAATATATTTTTAAATTAATGCAAAGGCGGGAGGTACGTTTTAACTGATTCATTGTCAACATTATTAAACAAGTGTATTATTTTATGCGTTTTGAAGAGATTTACTAAAATGACGTTAATATTTTCATTATTAAGAAAATATCTTATTTTTCTAATTTATTTTTCGCTGAGAATCTTTTATTCTAAAGAGCGCTTATAAATGACGACGAGTCACATTCTTTGCGAAGTGTTTGACAAAATAAATGGTGCGGTATTATCAAAGGACTACGAATTCGTTTTGGTCGAATAACTTTATGGATTGTCTATCAATGGAGTAACTGATTGCTTTTCACTTGTCCCTTTTAAGGCGAGTGATCCCAGATCGTAAACTGTGCGTCACAGGAGTCGTCACGGGATGGAGATGTTTGACGGGTCCGATGTCACCCGCACGCCGAGTACCTATCCCACAGGCCTGTCTGTATCTAGCCACAGTCCATAGCACACACGGCCTACAGCCCCTATAGCCTGCATGGGGAGGGGGTAAGCCTAGGAAATAAACACTTCTGAAAGAAATACAATCATTTGGGGATGAACCCAACCGAGATTTTGAGAGACATTTATTGATGGCTTGACGTATAAAACTACTTTTGTTTATCTGTCAATGATTGTGCAAAACCAAATAAGATTTATGCTTCTGTGATTTGATGTTGTCATAGTTGTATAACTGATTGAAAATTATGTGAGGATGAATAAAGGATCTTCTTGTGGTTGAATTGACTGAACTCGAAAAAAACTATTTGTTAGTTAAATCAAAGTCAGATTTGAATCAGCGTTCCCTTTGATTTACAATCTAAACATAAGTTTAGATTGTAAATCTTCTATAAAGAAGGGATATATGTATTTATTATCGGTCCATTACATTGGATTAAACATTTTGTGCGATCCGCTTACCTTAATCTTTATGATGCATATTATTACTGGAGTTACAAGTTATGATTATTTAGTCAAAAGATAATTCTGCCATTGTCCTCAATTCAGTTATTCAAAATTCAATTACATAAAAAGTTTATTTTTCCTTTTCTGAAGATGTTGCACGGATTACCGAATGTAAGTGAGCACATCCAGTCCTTCGCATTCCCCGTATCCTTCTCGTCCCTTATTTTATCTATTACATAACTTCTCTTGAATTTAAAAGCAGCTCAACTGCCGACTGGGACCGTTGGACTTAGTACCTACCTTGGTGCACTCAAAGAGAGTGGGCTGTTTGAAATTGAAAAATAAGCAAAATATACCTCAAGCCAAATCATAAGTTAAAAACACAACCTTCCTTTGAATGTTCGATGCAAGCAACTCAAAAGCCTAATTTCTATGGCAGCACTGGACCACTTTTATGACTAGCGTACCGCTGAAATTTTTCCTGAGCACTTTTTTGTATGGTCGCATTTAATGATTATACAAGGAAATTGCACATATGAAATAAAACGCTGTTCCAAACATTAGTCTTTTCAAAATGGGTCGGAATTTGATAAAGTTGATTCGATGTTCTCTATCATTTTTACGTTCATATCGAGCAATGAATGGATTCAATATAAAATTTTCATACTCAAAGTAATTGTTTTTTTTTCTCTTCTGGAGAAGTGCTAATAATATTAATAATGGATGTCTCTCCCTCTTACGTTAACTTTTTTTGTTTCTGAAACAATATCCTTTCACTTTATTATCTAAAAATAAAATTTTTTGGTAGTTTTTTTTTGGCTTCAAATTTTTTTCACTTAATCTTAATACCCTACAAAAACATAAGAGTTCATTTAAGTATACAGGGTTAACTCTCCGCAACCGGGCTCGAAAAGAAGAAGATGAAGAGATACGAAATTACGAATGTTAGAGAAGAGCGCAAAAATTTAAAACACAACTCGTTTAAAATAGAGCAAAAATCTCGCGGTGAGCATCTTAATTATCATTTAAAGATACATTGTGAATTTTTTCAAAAATATAATTTATAAGACAACAGAAACAGACTGGTTTTTAATATTTTTTGGAGCATACTTTGCGATTTTTTTTTATCGAGGGAATTTCATATAATTTGCATTTTGGTGCAGGCAGCATATAGACATTATCTTCAAAAATAACATATATTATTTTAAGAGCTTAAACATTTGAAATGTTTAAGGGAGATATGTAAGAAAATCGGAAGATATTCGGGTTGCGGGCCCTTAATTAATTGCGAGTGAGTAATTGTTAATTTGGGTACTTGCGTCTTAAAATGTTGGAACTCCGTGAAGAGCAAATAAAAATCGACAACAAAAAACTAGCTTCAACTTTACTGCTCGTTTGGTTTCATAGAGAGTTTAGTGTAAAATATTACAACAAACAATTCAATATTTCTTGTTAATATATAGCTTTATTGAAAGATGCTAATTTTCAAAAATGAAGTTCGTAAAAATATGTATAAGATTATGTTTGATTAAAAATATGTAAAATCACTACAAATAAAACTTTACGACATATGCAAACGGACATCAAATAAACCTATTTTTCTAAATTTAAATCAATTCTGGATTCATTAACATTTCAAGTAATTATTATTAAGGAAAAATTAAAAATATTTATAAACTCTATTCATAAAAATCACACCGAAAAATTATAAATTACTTACATGAAAAATTTTCTTCCAAAAAGACTTAAGATTTTTTTTTTTATTTTACTTGAGATTTTCATGGCCAAATGTATTATTGTGATTTGTTTTGGGGGTTTTATGCTGTGTTGCGCTTCCTCCTTCTTTAGCCAACATTTCGGACAGCGTTACGGAGTCCATCATCAGGACATATGATGATCATATACGACCGGTCAGTGGTTGAGTGGGCATAGCGCTTGGGTCTCACCCGTCGCTTGTTCGATTCCTCGGCTGGCTAAGTCCTCCATCACAACACAATCAACATTTTCGGCTTTCTGTGGTGGTAGTAGGAGATTTTCAAACATTGTCGGGTTATTCGTAACCCGGGAACGTTTGTCATTCTTAAAAAAAAAAAAATGCCCTTATGGTGAACACTGTAACATAACCCTCGTAACGAATTTTAGAGGGATAAAAAGGTGCAAACATAATTAATTAATAATGCATTTTTGTAGCATTATTATTGAAGAAACGACAATATTACACGACTTTTTCTTTAGACAATTTACAAATTTACCTATGAATTAAAACATTTCCATTACAATCTGTACTGTTTAACTATTTTCATAACTTTTCTCTTGTTAAATTTACTTTTGTAAAAGAAAACATAATAAGACCCCGGTTCCGTACTTTAACCGAAATATAACTTACTTCGCAACCCCTCCGCAACGTAAGCAGATATAAGCGTTAAAAATAGGACAGCAGTCAAGAACAATAAGCGTGTTTATACGTCAGCGCGTGTGTTTCCATAGAAATCGTTATAACTGCGTTATTGTTTTAGTTACATCCCTAAAACAAAAAGTCAAAGGTCGATAGTAGATCAAGCTGCACATTTCTATCAAGTTGTCTATGGAAATACATAACAGGAATCAGCTGTCAATCGTGTAGTTGACAAAAATATTTACCCGCGGAAATATGCTACCGGCAGCTCCACCACGCTCCACATTTTAAATTTTTATTAAATATTTTTATATGAAATGATAAAAAAGCGAGATGACAAAAGTGTTTATTACACATATATACAATAGAATAAGTTTGTTGTTTACATAATCTGTGATTTTAGTACCGTTTTCACATAAAAACATCACGTGAGTCATTTTTACCTATTTTTAATGTTTGCGTTCTAAATTTTAATATTTACAAATGCTAATATTTATTTGTAATATTATAATTTGAAAGCCTATTTTATAACCTTTCTAAAAAAGTTTTTACTATTCGGCTACGTTCAGAAATGTTTCATTTACAGAGCTTTAATTGTGAAGCGGTAATAACTAAAAGTTTTCGTAAAATGTCATTTCGTTTAAGACACCAAATGCTAATATTCTTATAAAATTCGGTAAGTTTTTAAGCTCTAAAAATATAAATAACTATGTTTTTTTTTAAGATAATCTTTATAATTTTGCCGAGTTGAAAAGTAATTACATGAAATTCTCTCAATAGAAAAAATCGAAAAGTGTGCTCCAAAAATTATTAAAAAGATATCTGGTGCTGTTATTTAACATGTTAAAGGTAAGAAAAAATTCAAGGCATTCGTCGAGAAATTTTTGCTGTATTTTAATAATTAGTCAAGCCTTATGAAAAGTTTTCACTTACGCCTATTATTTATAATCGTTCATTTTAATATTAGCGCGCTCCCTCTAACATCACATTTAAATATGAACCATTCAAACTACATTCTGCTTCTTTATGAACGCTCACTACGGAACCCTAAGCTTACTAGTTTAGAAGTTGAATTCGTGTGCTCCTGCCCTATCGCAAATCATTACGAAAGCCCAATTAAACGTACGCATCAAGTATCCAAAAATCCTAAATCTGAATTCTCTGAACGCATAATTCGCAGGGACACATATTAATTTAGCAGCGGTCATGTTATGTTACACAATAATTCAAATATAAATTGATATAATATATATGTATTGTTATTATAGGGTTATTGAGGAATACAGTATTGTAGAGAATATAATAATATATGAAGCCGCAAAATGTTTGTGTTATCAAGAAACACACACATTTGTATATTGTATACAGTATACAATGGTAAACGGAGTGAGCTAACTTACATACGTAATACAAGTATGCTTCGTGGATACTAAATGTATTGTATATTGTATTATGTATCCGATGTAGATGTATCTATATTATTGTAGGTAGGTATGTATCATCAGAACTATTCCAATACTCTGAAGATATTTATTGTGGGTTAGTTGGTATCGAGTGGTTCGGTCTCCGATGTCTGAATTAATAAACGAAGTTTACGTTAGAGTTTCGCGAGCTTTCTTTGGGAAATATACTTGTGGAGTAACGCGTAAAGTTAAGGGTTTCGAAAATGTTATTTATTTTGTTAGACAAAACATTAAATTTTGAATGGATTATCATTTCAAAGGGAATGATTTAGTGGTATTCATCTAAAATGTACTATAATTATCAGAATTACAAAGGTTAATTTTTTTTGGTATTTTTATTGATTTGAGGTTTATATTGTAGACAGGTATGCAAACCACCTACACTGTGCGTACTTTTGAATCGTATTAAAGTAGGTAAAGTTTTTTACCAGTTTTCCAGGGCAGCTAAATCTTTAGTTGGCAATAATTTTTACAGCCGAAAACATTTTTGTCAACGTTTCGTATGAAGAAAACATAGCACGTGTCATCCTCCATAATATGAAAAGAAAAATTCGTCTGTAAACAACCGAGAGCAAAAGACTGTGATGATAAAACTATCACAATATTTGTTTACCAGAATGTGTATTTTATGAACCAATTCCATAAAAATACTACAAGTAACGATCAAATAATAATACCAAAATACAAACAACCTCCCAAATATATAGAATCCGCCTGAATAACATTAGAAATTAAATATGTAAGTCGTATATACATCGAATAAAATAAAGCTGTGTGCGAACCTCATACACCGAGTGAAGGGTTTCTAATTTTTTAATCTTTTTCAAAATCAAATTCAAATTCAAATTATTTATTTATTCTTTCAAAAAAATTACAAAATTAAAATTTTTAATGTGTTTTTAAAATACAATTGTAACAGTATTACATTAAACATAAATGGTAGAATGGTAGGCTAAAAACTATACAAGCATTAATAGAGCTTGCCTTTTAAAAGCAGCTTCACTAACGCTAAGTTTGTCGATATCCGAATTAATTCTATTCAACAGCAAGATTGCTCTCCCGACCGGCATGACCATTGGCAAGTTAGTCCTGCAGGCCGGAAGATAGAACAGCCTATGCTGTCGGTGGCGAAGATAACCATCGGGAACATAGAAATGAATGCTCTCCAAGATAGCTGAGTTTTCAAACCATCCGCGAATCAATTTGAAGAAATGCGTAGCAATGTGTACATCCCTTCTGACTCGTAGATGGTTCATTCCGAGCATACCCTAAAGAAAGTCAGTAGGATAGAGCCACGACTTTGCGACTTTTGCGACTTTTGGTGTGACGCGTCGCCAAGCGCACGTGCTTCGAGAAAGTGAACGCAGCTAAAACACGAAGCGAGTAGTTAGTGGATTGCTAGCGGGTGGAGTTGAATAATATTTTGTTGTTTATTTATGTGTTTTCTTTACTGTTCATTTATGTAAGTCCACGATGATTCATAGATTACTAAACCCACATTAATAGGAAATATCTTGTTAGTTTAGCATCCTTCTGACTAGGTAGATTGTAACGGATACACCATAGTGCAGAGGATGAGTTGTTTAGCAGAGTTTGTTCGTATGTTGAAAAGCATTATTTCTACGATTATACATACTTGGTACGGGTATACAACCGTTTAGGCATCGTCTTTTGCAGCACAAAGGAGAGGAAATTACTATCTTCCGACCAAATTTCTTTTGAGGATCTAAACCCTGAAGCGTGATAAATATACCATCTACCCTACAACACGTTTTTCCACGATCTTCCCCATAATAATAATTGAGGAAAATTGTATTTTTCATTAATATCTGAGATCTACTTTCTACTTTGAATTTTGCGGAGATAATCTTACTTACACATGCACATATAGCTCATGACTACTATTTATTCGTCATTACACCGTACATCAATAATGAATCTTGTCTCATGAAAAATATGGTTTTGGTTTCGAAAATCGGTTCAGCAGAGCCGCCGTTTGAGAGTTACCGTACTCGTAAAAAGTTATCAACAGACGAGGTCGAGAATTGAGGCCCTGTTTCAATTATATTAATATTTGATGATTTCAATCAAAGATTTGACGAAGTTATCGGATAAGGTGATGTAAATAAGTTTTTGCCAATTTATAAGTTCACAAAACAGTTGATATTCGGTCGGAAGCAGGAAAAGCTTTGTCCTCTCACTAAAACTTTAATTTGTACATATTGCGTAGGTATTTGTTCTTCTTCTTTAGTCGTGAAAAGTTCTTTTTACTTATTTGACAAGTTTTTTTATCATTTATCTTATTATTATTAAAGTAAACATTTGTCTACTTATATATACTTCTTCTAACACGGCAAACTTATTTTGTGGCACCATTTTGATTCAATTTAAAAAAAATACTTAGTTTTTATCAATTTTATTGTTTACAAAAACCAACATGTTTCGTGAGCAACGCTCACTTCTTCAGGATTTTTATTGATACTACGAGTACATTATACATTATAAATAATGTACTTATATATAATTTTGTTTTTAGAATTAACTTTACATTTATATTCTTATTTTATTTTTGTTATTGTATGATTTACGCTTCAAATTTTATGTCCGGGTTAAATCGTTCCCACAAGAAAAACTTAACCCTTTCACGCACTTTTCCACAAATGATCACCTAGTCAATCCACGTTACGCACTTGCACTATATAAGTATAATAAATACAAAATAATACAAGAACAACATGTCAAAGAGACCAAATGGGAAAATAATTCATCGACTCCAGATATTTTTTTATCAGAGGGTTCGGGTCGGTGGAACTCCTAATTGGACCTATACATCAATGATATAAGTTTTTTTTTGTCATGTAAAACTATATCAGGTCTATTGATAATAATATACTAGCAGATCCGGCCACACGTTGCTATGGCAAACGAAACACAACGCCATTATCCAATCATTATAAAATCCACACCACCCGCTTGCCAGCTGCCCGCTGCCCGCTGCTGAATTGAATATTTGAATTTATCTGCTTTTCTCTACTATAATAAGCATGTATTATACATATGAACTAATTAACTCGCCACTAATTATATAATGCTTGCAATGCAACACTGGATATTTGAAAAGGGAAAATCAAATACCTACTTACTCTAGGATATCTATTTTCCAATTTCTTCCGTAGAACGACTTTCAAAAGTGACTATAGTACGGCCCCCCAGCCGTTTTAAATCGCACAAAAATAGGTTTTCTTTGAATTTCTCGGCTTTTCTCTAATATAATTTACATGTTTTATACATACAAACATTCCTCTTCAATCACTCTATCTATTGGTGAAAACCGTATGAAAATCCGTTGCGTAGTTTAAAAGATTAACGCGCACATACATTTTGAGCGACTTCATTTTATACAATGTAATGATATAAATATAATTATGTTAATGGCACATATTGTGCCGTATGTTTTCAAATAAATAAATAAAATAAATATGTATGTGATTAGAGTAAGAAATGTGACATATTTACACCAACATAATTTAATGTATTTTATTCATTATTAGCTGTAGAGTGTGGACCTACATCAATTTCCATTTCTATCTTTGAAATCTTTGATAGTTTTGTTTGTGTTTCAGACCAGGGTCTGTCATTTTGGTCATATTTTTCTTTGGATGTCTTGATTATACCTCTATTGTAGACTTTCTTGTATTTATTTATTCGTAGTATCTCTTGTTAAGAAGAACGGCTGCGCGGCCTTTTTCATACAAAACTTAATTTTGGATTAAGGCCAAAATACCTAAAGCTAAATCTACTACGTAGAAGTGCAATATTATTTATTTATGTTTTAAATTATAAAATATAATTTGATATTACTATATTCCGATTTATGGGTTTATTTGTCAAAGGAACCCCATACTAACATGGCGCAATACTTGCCGTGAAGTTATTTGATCAGCACTACTAACTTCCTGGCCTAGTTAATAGACATATGAAAGTCACTCCCTGCCTACTTTCATAAGGTCCTTGTTTTGAGTGTTGTTTGTCTTTGTTTTGGTTCACTCGAGTACATTTCTAGTCCGACTGGAAATATCTTCTCGTAAATGACAAATGAATGAGTCGCTATATCGTACAACTTATATTTAAGTTATTCATAAGTTTAGTAATATAATATATGTAATATAATTGGTTTTTGCCCTCATTGTGGTATTAATATAATAATATTTTATTAATAAGATGACAATCTTTGTAGATTATTATTAAATTTCTTATCGCATTGACTATTTATAGCCATCTTCCTACGCTATGAATGGCCCATTCTAAGTTACATGGGCGATTCTTAGCGGGAGCCGATATTTTATTGAAGTATTCGCGTAATGAGAAAAAAATGTACTGTTCTTAATGTTAAATTTAATACTGTAAATGTTTTTTTACACAGTTTAATTATCAATTGGAAAATTTATATCTAGCTAAGAGCACGACGTAAATAAACTGATGTATGTAGCTTTTCTCATAGAAATATTATTATTCACTGACATTATCATATTCGTTATTTTATAATTATTTGTTAAATAAAAAACATATTTCGAGAGAAAGACCAAATAAAGAACAAGCTTAAAATTCCAGTCGAAACCGCGTAGAGATATTCAGAGAGGCATGTACCTTTATCCATATGGATGTTTTTAATCAAATCATTCGATTTAATGGCCTATTTCCCACTTTAAAGTGCAAAACAATTTCTGAAAATTGCTTATCAGCGGTATTATTGTTTGCCTATGAAATCAAACTTCGGAGGTATCTACATAAAATGGAAAATATTTTCAGAATTTATTCCACATTTTTTCTGATGCAGTGCAATCACTTCAATAATAAAACAAATATTTAAATCCGAAATTTCAAAACTAATACTCCAGATTTAAAAACAGCGTGAAAAAACCGACGAGTTTTTGTTTTCACAAAGTTTGCAGAACGTTTTATTTTCTGGCAATTTTTTATTGCAGATTAAAATTCGGTCATACAATTATTTGTTGAAATTTCGAATAGGTGTCCTTTTTATATTGCTGGGGTTTTAACCGAATATAAATCTGTAGGAATATCACGAACAGAACGTGTATTTTTTCGACCCGGATTAATTTTTCAGAAACACGTTGCATATAATATTAAGAATTCGGAATCGATTCACATTCGAAAATGTGTTCTTCTCGGTTTAAGTTTTGTATCGCAAATAAATTGATTAAATGTATTTCAGAAACAGTCGGGTAAGGTTTTAATCACGCTGTATAGTTTGTTGATTTGATTTATTTTCTAACTCTCACTATTCATTTAAGGCACGAGAGAATTCTATACAGGGTGGTGAACAACCTTTAAAATTATCATTTTTAAACTACTAATTCATATATGTTAGGTTAGAGAACAAAACTTCAAAACAAAAGTGAATGATAGTGGTGATGATGAACTTCAACATGAAAGAAGGTGATCTGCCGATGATGAAATGATAATGAACTTCAATAGGGAAGTAGATGATGTTGATTCTACAAGATGCTGTTAATGATGCACTTAATAAAAGCAGATGATGCTAATTCATAATTATGATCTTAATGCTAAAATTATTCTGATGATAATTATCTTAAATATAAAAGTGGAGGATTTGAACTGATAGTGGCGCTGATGAATTATTTTTCTTTCCAACATTTTTTGGTGAAACTTTCTGCCTGGAGTCTGTGAATATTTGTCCACGATGATAAACTTCAACACAAACGAGGTATTATGAATTTAAACATGAATGCATATAACGAAATGATTCTGAACGAGAATGATGATGAAATAATTCGGACATTGATGAACTTCAACATAAAAGCAGACGATTAAATTATGCTGCCGAGGATGAAACCAGAAGTGAAAATATTTTTTTTTTCATTAACTCATACAAGAGGGTCATTTTTGGGGATGCTGTGTGTAGGGTCTTTTTCGTTAAAAGAAATACTGAGAACAAAAAAGGTATGAAGAAGGGCGGGAATATGATAGTAAATCTGTCCAGGAGTAACGGACGTATGAAACCATCCTTCGAACTGAGAGAGAGAGTCCGGCTGAAGAGGACAAAAGGGCTCCCTCAACTCAAAATCCCAGCTCTCTCGATCCGGCACGCCACGCAGTAGTTTGGAAAAAGTATTCGCCGCCAATATCTACGAATCTCATCCTATGAACCCCTACTAAGTCACCAAGGTGTTAGTTATCCGATAAATAATTCCCGGCGCGACGGCGACATAACCACCTCCAAAAATGAGATGAACATGATTATAATGAACATCAACATGAAAGCGGATGACGATGGAAACATCATGATGAATTAAATTTCAGCAACTTTTATTGAAAAATCTATACTTGGAGTCTTTAACGATGTTTGTTCCAAATAATACTATTTCATTCTAAGTGAAAGTGAAGCAAGAACACCCTATATGGAAGAAAATAGAGAACAGTACCTAGTAAATACCGGTGTCAGGCACGAGCCGCGCTGTTGAACGGTGCTAACTCCGAACTCGGCAATCAAGCATTGGTTATATTTCCATCTGAATAGTTCAATAAAACGACACGGTATTGTATAATTGCGGGTTTAATTATTATTATATGCTGAATTGAGGAGATATCGTACATCATTTTGTCTAATGATCAATGGTTTCATGTTTGCTTAATTAAATATATATGGCACGAACCGGATTCCCCTGAATCAGGAATCCAGAACTGAAGTGCCACACATTTTTAAAACGCCTCCAGCTCTGATCGCGTAAAAGTCTCAATGGATTTCAGACAGAAATTTGAAAGTCCTCTCTTCGAAAAATAATTTAAGTTAATCTTATAAATTGGACGGAAAATTGGTGGAACTAATTTGTGCTATAAAAAGCTATTTTTTCAAGGCTGTTTTTGTGTGGATTTTGTGGTGTTTATCGAAAGCGTGACAATTCGTCACATCGAGTAGGTACAATATTTACCCTCAAAATTTACGTACAAATTGTATTTAACATAAATTATAATGAATACAATTTTCTGTTATTGATTGATGTTGCAAATAAGGGCGGCTGGTTGCACAGTGTGTTCGTGTGCAGCACCGGTAAATTATATCGTCTAAAATTACTTTATAATATCTAACCAAAAAATATAAAATCTATGAATCTCATTAAAAATATCACCTACCAATATAATACCTAATATAATATGAATCAGGGAGAGCAAATTCCCCAAGTTCCGCGCGAAGTTACCCTGTCCCCATGTGCAGGCCGATTGCAAGCGGAACGAATTATGTTTTTGTATCGAATATCCCAAACATCGCCAATGCGCAACGCCGGCCATATGTATGAAAAATTAAGCTATATTAGTGTGCCACACGGGCGGCCTTTATCATACAAACTTAAATTTGGATTTAAGGAAAAAATACTTAATTAAACTGAATAATTCTTTAAAGGTACAGCAAATACCTAAATTTTACATATATTTGCTTTTTTATTGATAGTTCTTTTAAATTATAAAACGAAGATCATTAAGGAATTCAATATTTTTATAGGTAACTTTGACAATTTTGCCCTCGTGCCGTTTATACATTGTTTATAAATACTGTTTGTATCCTGTTTATAATGAAACATAAAACTAACTAACCTACCATCACTCCGTTTCCCCGCAGGGGTAGGCAGAGAGGACGGACCGCCAAATAACTCGGTCATGGCACACACTCTTTGCCTCACTCACATTCATACATCGTCTCATACATTCTCTTCTATTATTCCGACTTTTGACATGGCCCGACTCAAGTATCTGATTCACTTGCTCGTGCCATGTCTTTCTCGGGCGTCCCCGACTTTTTCTACCATTCACATTTGCGTCATATATTCTTCTTACACTACTTCAAATTTATTTTATTTTATGATATATAAAATAAAATAAATAAAACATTGTAAAAAAAAGAGTTTTTTGGGTTGAAATCTAAGATTTATTTACGAAAAAATAGTATTGTGTGTTTTATTTTCTTAGTACAGAAAAAAGATCTGTTCAAAAAATTTTTTAATTTTAGTTAAAAAGCGATATGTAGAAGTTATCGCCCTTCGAAAACAGCTTAAAATAGACCTTCTCTCCAAATAAAATTAGTGGAATCATTTTTATCTAATGTTGCTTAGTAATCATTATCTCATAGTTACGGATTATCAGTGAACCTCTATGTTTTCAGGGCAGCGGCCGCCACTGGTTACAAATAATAAGAAAATATTAGTTATTAATCGATTTCACTCTAAAATTTAAAACCAAAACCTTTTAAAATATTTATTGTGATTTGAACGCTTGAAAAATATTGGGTTATTTTCTTGATTCAATGGATATTTCAACGCTCCTTGGTGAAAATAACGTTGAAAGCTGACAATAATTGGGTTGTGATGATTATTGCCCTGCAAATTTCATGATGAGAGTTCACTAGTTTTTTATCAAAGCGCACAGATTTTTGTTTCGTATAATATTAGATTTATGAGGTTTTCAATGCTTTTACAAAGTACCTACATTAGAGGTAGCAAGAATTGCTTCGCTTCTAATATGTTTTTTAATACATGAAATCTCTATTGTTTTTTAACCTAGACGGCACTGTAGAAATGACAGGTGTTTTTAATTTTTTTATTATTACATATTGTACATACTATCCAAATGAAAACAAATCCAACTTTCATAGTTTGTATTATTGCCACGTGAAGAATATTTCTCCGCTGAGAAATATTCTTATATTTACATTATTTTATATAACAGAAAAGGAAATGTATTTTATGAAGATGAACAATAGGGAAAGATACGAGGAAGATATTATTTCTCCTTCAGAACGTGATTATACTACCGAATAAGCAATTAATCAAAATGCAAAGCCTTTTTCATATAAAATTCCTCTGTAAATCAACTGATACATAAACTAAAATATTTGGATTTTTTCCTCCTTTCTTTATATTTAGATAAAGCGTGCTTTCAGAAAAAACCTAATAAATAACGTTATCCGCGATTTCTTCATAAAGGCATTATTTATCCAGTTACAAATCAACCACGATAAAATATAATTACAAATACAACTTTCTCTTTCTATGCGTACCTATTTATAATAATATAAGCCTTTTTATTCTGTACTTCTGTTAGGTATGAATACTAGACATGTTCTTGTTTGTTATAATATATCCCGAAGCTCAGTTTGCCTCTTGGCATAGGCCTCCTCTAACATTTTCCACTGGGACCTGTCATGCGCTACTCTTCTCCAATGATGTCCAGCCGTGAGTTTGAGGTCGTCTTCCCATCTTATTTGTTGACGTCCTGTACTTCTCTTGCCATCTCTGGAATACCAGTCAGTGACATATTTTAAACATTTTTCTTATGGATCGCGGATCATGTGACCTGACCATCTCCACTGTTGGTCTATTCGGGTAACTATATCGGCAACTTTAGTTTTCTCCCCTAATTTGCTACATCTCAATCTGTCTTGTTTCCTTATTCCTGTAAAAGTTCTCTCCACCTATTACCTATTTAACATTTTTATAATGGGTTGGGTGAACATTTAGTTAAAACTTTATTTTTTTAAATCTTCATTTTTTTTTTTTTACAGTGAATACCGCACAAGAATCTCAACTGCTCCGTCTGGAGCCAGTGAGACTATGGCATCCCCAATTGGGGTATGTTGTGAGGCTGAAGGTAGTGGGGAGGGGAAGGAGGTGGGGAAGAGGAAGATTGGGAAGTACCTGGCTATTCAGATCTGGTCACTAAACACGGCTTAAGCCATTTTCAAGCAACGTTTCAATTCTGAATGGTGGTCTTACACCAGGGCGATACTGATAGTATCTTCCACTCTGGAATATGCCGCAAATATACTATATATTATTTTAAATGAATTAATTGTGAAAACACAAATTAATCAAATAAAATTTATTTGCGCATGCCGGGTTCGAACCCGCGACCTCCGGATTGTGAGTCAAGAGTCTAAGCCACTGGACTACGGAAGTCGTCAAATTAAATCCTTCATGATTATCAAATGGTCGTCAAATTAAATCCTTCATTAAGACGTTCATGATTAAATGATTAATTATTGAAAAATAGAAACTTACTTTAAGACTGATGAAATCATTTTTCAAATCTCCCTCTCTTCAAATTTAACTAAAAAAATCATGAAATCACCTGTTTAGAGTCCCGAGCTTGCAATTAATTATTTTAATTAATGGCGATTTACATTATGTTGTTACATTATGGTATTATGTTGTTAGCGATTCAAATGCTGTGACCAGATTATAAAAATAATACTATTAAACGGTAGATTAAACACAAATTAACGCCTGTAAATTTTTTGATTTATCTCCCAAAAGAAGGGTGAAAATAATTCCGACGTAAATATAGTTAATTTATTCATTTCGGATATTTGCAAACGTATTAACTTTTTTATGATACCCCGGAATGAAGAATTTCTCATTCGGATATCCAACTCATAAATTTTACAATCAAGTGCCTAACCTAAATAACAAAGATGTACCTTTACAATGAAATTCCTCTTCTTTTTTCAGACCCCTAAATTAAATTTTTCCTAAAATTCATATCCAACGTAATGAAACGTCCATTTATCATTCGTGCTGCTTTCTGCACGTTTTCCAGTAATGAAATTTAACTATTTTTCAAAAATGCTTTTGTATGGTATTATTGAACTGATTTTTTTTTTTAATTCCGAAAAATACTTTTTTCATGATTTATTGCTAATATTCAAACTAAATTGTAAAATTTCTTGGCATGATATAAATTATTTTAAAATTACTTATATCTAATTTTAGCAAACTTAAAAAAAAATCAATTACTATTCGTGAGCGTGTAAATCTTGATTAACACTCTCTTAAGTTTTATATTATCATTCATACAAATGAATACTAAATACATTTACCAATTAAGTTTTAAGAACCGTTTATATCGCAGGCGAAATAACTTGATGACATTCTATGGACTTACGCAATTGGTACCATAACCATGCAATAATTAAATTTAATATACCTACAACTTGTTTAATAATTTATTTATATGTCTTAATTAACAAAACATATTATATACTTGTAAAGGAAATATATTCCCTTTAAATTTGAATCCTATAATGTCAATTAGAATGCAATCATCGATTGTCATTTGTTTTGTTATTCTATTATTTGATTGTTAGAAAAAACCATTCAAAGTGATATAAATAAACATAAATGTCGTTTCTTAGTTAAAAAAAACTTTGCAACACAAGTGTTTTATTAAGAAATTAATAAAAAGGAATTAAACCTATCAACTTATTATATACTTATAATGCGAATGGTCAAAACATGTAGATATATAAATCTTTAATATTAAATTATTTAAATCTTGATTAAAATGTATATCAAGTCAAGCGATTCAATATTATTTACTAAGAACACATTGATCAAATAAATTTATCAATTACAACCCTTTAGACGCCATAATTGTTTTTTAATAGTTTCATCAGATTGATAATCCATCTAAAAATAAAATAATAATATTTATTAGCTGTTAAAAACCCGCTCCGCAGATTATACGTCTTATGTAATATATAGCCACGTGATACAGCATGTATTACCGTCAATCTGTTCATATTCAGAGAGATACCACATATTCACAAATTCGTAGCAGTTCTACCTAGGGGGGAGACGTCCCCGTCCGACCTGCTGACGGAAGTAGCGACATCTTATGTCGAATTCTTGAATTCGAATCGAATTATAACAGTAGCTTTGTGCGAAATTCCACGTACACAGATGTTATTTGCGGCACGGCGCGTATGGCGTGGCGTCTGACATGCACTCGTAGCTGGGTTTTGAAATTCAACCACGCAGACGCTACGGTATTAAGACTGTTCGATTATATTTTAAACGTTTTTTTTATTTATTTATTATTACTTTTTTATTTGCTCAAAAAAAAAGTAAATGACAATATTTCAAATGTCGAATAAGCAGGCGAGAGGACACGCGTTCGCCAATACTTGCGAGACGTTTTCAGTTTACGTCGCGTATCGCATTTAAAGTTAAGTAAAGTATCGCTCACGTTGTTAATTGAAAAATAGATATATTTAATTAAATTAAAAGTATTTTCCCATTGTAAAGTATGAATACACGTAATATGTATGAACGTATGTGAACAAGGACTCGACTGATGTAATTGGGTTAATTTCCGCTTATTATTCGGTTGCGTACGTAACTAATTCGGCAGAAGTCGGCAAAAATCCATAATTTGAAATTGGAATATATTTCCTTGAAAACAATACGGATGTCATAATCGGAACTGACATATTTTTAACATGGAATTATTATATTTAATTGGTCCCCCCAGGTTTACCCAATACCTACGTCCAAAGTTGCAAAAAGGAAAAAAATGGAAAAATCGGTTAATCGGTTTCCTACCTATTTTGATCGGCCAAAAGCACCAAGTAATTTGATTACCATATGAATTTTAAACGAAATAACACCGAAAGAAGTAGCGTCATACATGTAGAGGATGGTTCATTTGGATTTGAATAAGAATTAAGTTAGATTCCTAAATAGTAATGACTGTTTTTAAAAGATGGATTGAAAATATATTTCCATTCCCGCACGATGCTAAAGTTGCATAAAATTAATAATTTTTGCTCGAAAATTATTTTCGAAAAAAGTATTCGGTAGAAGTATAAATTCTTCTGCGAGAAAGTTGGGAAAGCAGAAACGATTTCTAGCCATATGCCAAATGAAATATTGCGTAAAGTTCGGTACAAGTTAGTAATCAATTACCGATTTATTTTGTCAATAAACTGCTTCGGTACTGCGCGATGTTCGAAAAGTTTTTATCAGCGGACTGGCTTCTCGTACGCGTCCCTTCGGAAAGCTGGCGAAGATATTAAATATAAATTAAAACCCTTAACCAACAATTCGGAAAACTTAGGAAATTTATTAAATTGATATTAATTTGGAAATGAAGGTAAAGTTTATCACCCTTTAGCTTTGTACTTTGGGCAAAGCCAATTTTCTCGAATACTCGAAAGAGTATAATAAAGTTGTAAAAAGTAACGAGCTAAAAGAACAGTTAGAAACGACGACGGCGATATCAATCTCAATTCTGGGGTATCCACATCCAAATGATGATGTTATTACTTGAGCTGGTGTATCTCATGAACGCTGAGCGCGGATCAATAATATGTGATAAATTAGTACATTAAAGGGTGAAGCTTTGTCATCTATCTGTCTTATTTCCAATCACATTTAAATAAAATATATCCCGTCGGATTGTGACCTTTATGTTAAGTGTGATTAAGTAAATGGGACCCAAAAACATCAATGATATTGAATCAATATAATCTCCTTTCGGTTTAGGTTTGGAATTAAATTGAAATACAATTCAACGGGACGGGGTCGGTTTAGCCTGGCGACAATTCGAATAAATCAAATAATCCTTTTATTTATCTCCTAAGTCCCGATCAGAGGGTACACTTAATGACTAATAACTAGAGCGTATTCTGATAAAGGGCTCTTATGCCCTCCTGCCTACATTTAAGCAAATCGTTTTGAGAAAGGGATTAGTTACCGTAGGTACTTGGTCAAATAATAATTAAAGCCATTGAAATATTTTGATTACAGAATACTATTAGTCAGGTTCGAGTACTATTCTACTCGGATTCACTTGAGACACATTAATCTTTAATTGATTTTTATGTGAACATTTGAAAAATATGGCGTCTTGTGTCTATTAGATAGTTTAATGAATACTTGCTTGGGGCTTTTGAGGTTTGAACTTGGAATTTTTAAGTTTATTTTAGAAGCTTTGAACATTGTGATTTGATATTTGGAGTGTGAACATTGAGAACTCAACTTATTATGCTCATGAAGAAGTCAAAGTGGAGACTGAAAAATGAGTCATTCCCTGAGGAAAAGTTTTGCAAATGTCGTAAAGTCCTAGTTCATGATAAAGGATTTTTGCTGCTTCCTGTTTTATTAATCAGATTATGCAGGGATAATAGTGTCAAAGAAGAAATGAATAAATTGAAAAACAATATAATATTGCCGTCTAAATTTTGAAAAAAGATGAAATTTGAAAAAGATTTTAATTGAAAACGTTATTATGGCAGAGGATGTACATAAATGCGGGTAATCATCTTACTTGGAACATGTTTGCTTCACCCCCCACAAACCTCTCCTAGTCGCCATACATAATGTCCAGTAATAGCAGCATTGTATTAAAAGAACACCCTTAGAATGATCTCTTGTTATGCATACATGACATTACATTACCTGAGCAGTTGGAGGTACTCTTAATTTTACCACATAATCTACATTATTATAGAAATACAAATAAAACTAGGGGTAAGGCATCCAGAATTAATATTATTATTGTTTTTTTATTCCCCCTAATTTTCTCATAGCTATTAGTAGTATTTACAAAAAATATCAAATAATACATGTTTAGTTCTGAAACAGTTTGAAAGCTAAACCCATGTTCCCAAGTCCTTCATTCATTCAAATATTCATTTGTATTTCTCCTTTCCTCAAAAGTCCCTACAAGGAAAAGAAGAAGATGTTTTCCTACCTACATGGAACACAAACAATATCGTACAAAACTCTGAGATTACCTACTTGTTGTGTTGAAAAAATCGAAGTGACATCGGTCACACCTCGCAAAAGAAATATCGCTTTTAATCGCTTAAATTATCAATCAATGAACCTCAAAGTTTCAGTAACTGTGACATATAGTTGTGCCGTTATTGTGGAAAGCTACCAGCGCCAGGATCGATCCTGAAACAGTGGATGAAGCCATCAAAGGTAGGGACTTATTCCTTCCATCGCCAATTCCCGTGATTGAGTTTCAAAACGCAGTCAATTGTCTTGTACTAGCAAAATTCAGATTTTACATACAGTTCACATCTTTCTCGTGTCACGCCATCGGTCATCATTTTTAGAAGTGTAGGCATTGGTTTAAACAATAAATGAAGAAATGGGAACCCACAGATGTAACCCATGTATAAAAACCGTAAGTAGGTACCTACCTACAAAACAAAAAAGGATGAAATTTTATCCAAATAAATCTATGCACTTGCACTGGCGTGCAAAATCTAAACATTTAAAAATTAACGGAATTCCACACTACCAACGAATATTTTAACACAAAGCATTCTTTATTCAAAATAATAATTCAGATGTCAGATTCCGAAAACTAATTGAACTTTGTGTTTGATATGGAACCAGAAAAATGTGTTGATTTCGAAAACAAAAAGCTTTCAGTTTATTCAGAAAAGGTTTCACAACCTCTCGACCTTTACTCATCAAAGTTTAGGCTGACATTGAGGTACTTGATACCCGATCTAGGTACTAGCACACTCCAGACACCATGTTTTTGTATTTTGGATTTTACACTTAATTAAGTTCTTCATACTTTTAGGTAGTTTGACTCTTCGGTAGGCAAAACATGTTCTCACGTAACACGTAAACCTCGGGCGAAGCCAGGTAATGCAGCTAGTATTAAAATAAGTAGCTTCACTTTTTTTCAAAGGAATTTTTCATTTAAAAATGCATTTAATTCCAGAAAACCAGATGAAAACGATAAGAAAAATATGTTTGAAAGAACACATTACGGTATGAAAAACATTGAAAACAGTACAAAAAATTCACAGAACTTCTTATAAACGGCATAACTGGTCCAAGATACGCAAGGGCAAGATATAATATGCTGTAGTTACGTATCTTACGCTCTTTGTTCATAATCCTATTGATCAACTGTTGGGTCGAAATTTTGACTCAATACTCGATATAGTGTTCATTAATTTTGAATACCAATTAATTTTATCTTCAAACAATATCCTGGCTGGCAACAGAAAATATTAAATCTATACTTATAATAGTAATAAGATATTGCTAATATAAATAACAGAACATCATAGTATTTCAGGAAGATACCTATCCAAAAGTGGGACGAAATTACTGAACTTCCGTTTTATCTAAAGAAACCAAAATACAAATAATAATACTGGACATTCTGGACTGCCCGAAGCTAAAGAGACTATTATTGGTCAGTTCGAAATAAGTTGTAAGATTGAAGGAAACTGAGAGGAAAAGTAAATGAGTAAGAGAAAGATCGAGATGAATTTGGCTATTCAGATCTGATCACGAGATATGACCTAATTTGACTTAATTTACATGTGAAATAACTAGGGGAAGGGGGGGGGGGGGTGAAGGAGGGAATTTGATAGGGAGGATTAAGGGGGACGCAGTTCAGAGGAGGGGAGGGGGTCAGAGCTGTGAACATATTCTGGGGACTTTTTGCTCTCTAAAATTCTCTAACCACTTCCCTCCCAGTATACGAAATCAGGGGGAAACATTTTTCGGCTGTAAAAGATTTTATATCCTCTTTTGGCTCTTTCACACCACACCTTATGTAAGCTGGGTCACCTCAACACCTCATTTCACTATTTGAGTTCCTCACACAAACTAATTTTAGAACCGTGTGCTGACCGACACCAGAAAAACGCACATTAAACCAATCCGCGACCCCTCATTCCGATGTCACGGAGCTAATGCAATTAAATGATGTAAGACGGACGAATGTGAGACAAATCATTGAATTAATAATATATAGGGATATCGAAACTGGTGTTCTAGGATAATACGAACAACAAAACAAACATATTTCAGAAGAAAATTAGATGATGTGACTTATGGTAACATTAAACAACAGTGGAAGTTATAAAGGAGGCTATAAACCTTAAAAAAGAACAAACTACCATAAAAAAATTGAAAATTAATATTATTATTACTTCAATGGAAGAGAGTCCAAATATAATTACTAATCACATTAATGACTTCTTCAGTGACATTGGTCCAAGTTTCGCTAACAATTTGTGCAGTGATAATAAAACAAGTGAGACGTATCTAGTGAATGATTTTAAATCTGAACTTAATATTACCGGGGACAATTTTGACTTTAAGCCAACTAACATTTCTGAAGTGACAAATGTGATAAATGATTTAAAAATGTCTTTCTCATGCGGTATTGATTCTATAAGTGTTATGATATATAAACTCCATGATATGAATTAGCTGGTCCCATATCTTATATTATTAATATTAGCTTCAAGAGTGGGATGTTCCCTTCTCACTGTAAGAAAGCTAAAGTGATTCCTCTTTTTAAAGGTGGAGATCAACTAGATGTCAATAATTATAGGCCTATATCCTTACTTAACACGCTTTCAAAAGTAATAGAGGGATTGGCTAAGTCGAGATTGGTATCATTCTTAGAAACACATAAACTACTCTCTAGCAATCAGTTTGGTTTCAGAGAAAATAAGGGAACGAGTGATGCAGTATTGAGGGTATTGTCGAAAGTCACTAGTGCCTTGGATAATGGAAATAAAGCCTTAGCTGTGTTCTTAGATCTATCAAAGGCATTTGACACGGTTTCCCATGGATTACTCCTCAAAAAATTATCTTCTCTTGGCATTCCACATTCCAGTACAGCATTAAGTTGGTTCAAATCCTATCTTAGCGATAGAACACAAAAGTAGAGATAAATAACAATTTAAGCATAAGCAAACAAATCTCTTTTGGGGTTCCACAAGGTAGTGTACTTGGACCAATATTGTTTTTAATCTACATTAATGATTTGTGTAATTTATATATTCCTGGTAATATTGTTAGTTTTGCAGACGACACTGCTTTAATATTTAAGGGTAAAACCTGGAAAGATGCTTTTGACAAATGTGATTCAGGATTAAGAATATTGGAGGGGACCCACCACTTTCCCACGGCTGTGTGTGGAAACTGATTGTTTAACCTCCTTAGCCGCACACGTCAGGACTCTAATTTTTTGTAAAACGGAAGCTACATTTATTTTTTAAACGAATCTAGACCCTCCAATGTCCCTGCATGCACGATTGTTAGTAAAAAAGAAAAATGTATGCATACTTACATTTGCAGTAATTAACAAGATAAAGATACATCATAGATGTGTTCGCCTGTTGGTTCAGCATCTAGTTGAGTGAAATAATAAATAAAAAGAAAAATATTTACAGGTGTAAGTATGATTAAAACCAAAGAAAATATATAAAAAGAAAGATATCGGGGGCAGTTTGTCCCACTATCACGGGGCAGTCCCGGCGAGAATGAGCGGGCGAACGGCCTGGCCACAACGTGCCCAAACGCCCGCGTCCCTTAGCCGGTTTCCCAAAAGTACCCTTGAAAAAGTGTTTGTGGAGGGGGGGGGGAGATACTCCCAAAGACCCTGGGGAATGAAGTGAGCCTCGGATCACCGGAGGCAGGACGGAAGGGAACCGGACTCGCGCAAACATTCCTCAAGCTCGCTCATGACGCCCGGGGAGGCACGGGCGTTAGTGGGATGGCCCTACCAGAATTCTGCCACCTGACTGGATGCAGGGACCGGGTCTATCCGCCCCCATGGTGGGGAGTTGGACAATACAGTACAATTGAGTTCAGTACACCAACCTAGTCACAATTCAAGATGTTAGTAACATAATAAAACCAAATGAGACAAGTAAAAAGGCACGAACAACAACAAATTGACGCAACAAAATAGAGAAAAAAGAAAAAAAATAATATTAAGATTACGCAGTAGTAAAGAGCAAAAAATAATAATGTATAACAGTAGTTATAAATAAAAACAGAATAATAAATCAGTGTTGTCATACCACCAAACAAAAAAAGTAAAAACAAGAGTATAACAGAAATATAAAGCAATCGAGCATAGGCAATAATAAAATTGAGATGGAGGAGTAACCATGGAGAGACAAGAGCAATACGTTTGGCACCTGAAATAAAGATGATTTTAATCTAAGCACAGGCCATCTCTCACGACTTTACAAACTTTTTAAAGCATTCAAAATTATCTCTGTTGGACACCAGATCGGCATTGTAATCCCTCTCAAACCATCCAACATTTCCTCTCTGGCATCCTTCATCAACTCGCAGTGCCACAGAATGTGCTCGGCTGTCTGGTTAGTGTCACCACATGCGCAGTTCGGATGAGGAGACAGTGCCAGACTATGTAGTCGTCCCCTGAACTCCCCATGGCCGGACACCAATTGCGTCATGTAGTGATCCAGTTTTATGTGCGCCCCTTCCATTCTGCTTTTAACTGAGGGGAAGAAAGAGAAAGTCGATCTACCCTTCGTCGACCTATCTCATCGCTCTTGCCATACACTCAGCGTTCTATCTCGCATAGCTTTCAATAAGCCAGGGAGGGATACCGCTCCGCCTGGTGCCAGTTCGACTCCCAGGTGGACAGCAATCCTACCTCTCGTCAATGGCTCTTTTGTCAAAACTTCCCTAATTTATAAGTCAATCGGCAGTGTACCGGCCAGAACCGGCAATGCATCGTTAGCCACAGTCCTATATGCGCCCGAGAGCGCCAACAGGGGAGTCCGTTGGCCCCGCTTGAGGGCCAAGTGGATCAATGCATTATCTAGCCGGTGCTCCCATACAGAGGCGGCATACGAGACTTGCCCCACGTACACACACTTATATAGGAGGCGAAGTGCCGGAGTCCGCAATCCCCACTCAGCTGTTGAGAGCCTTCTCAATTTCAAGAAAAGAGCCTGGGCCCTGCTAGAAACGCTCTTTACGTGCGCTAGGAACGAAGAAGATCTATCTAAGATGACGCCTAAATACCTGGTGTTTTCAACAAAACGAATAGTGGAGCCTCCCATTCTGATGGAAGGGTTTCTGGTACGACTGAGCATACCCTTCATCAAGAGTCCCACAGTCTTATGGGGAGCGAAGTTCAGCCTGTTTCTCTTACCCCACTTACTTCTGCTTTGCTCTCCACTTCCTTTCTGCTGTCCCCTGAGACCAAAAAAAACTTACATATCATCAGCGTAGTCAACCGATATGCATCCTTCAGGCAAGGGTAACCTAGAGGAGTCTTCAAAAAGGATGTTCCATAGGTCCGGTCCGAGGACCGACCCTTGTGGACAGCCCATGTCAACATCACGTACGATGAAAACATCGCCGTACATCACAATTACCTTTCTGTTGCGTAAATAATAATTTACAATTTTGAACAGTAGAGGCGGGCAATTACGACTTTTCAATTTAGTTAAAATCATCGGCCACCACGCATGATCGAAGGCACCCGAGATGTCCAAAAAGATTCCTATTACATACTTCTTGGTGCAAACCCTCACCCATTCAAGCACATACTTAATGGCGTGCTCCGTGGACTTACCGGGGACGAAGCCAAATTGGCGGTCGCAGGGCGTTGAAAGGGTGAGGCGGAGCCTATGTCTGATCATTAAGAATAGTAAAGCGTTGGCTAAATAATAACATCTTAACTTTTAACACATCAAAAACAAAATATGTAACTTTTAGCATATCATCAAAAAGTCAGCCTTCCGACACTCATAATCTAATTATACACAATTGTCTGAAAAATTGTAATTGCCACCCTTTAGAAACAGTAGACTTTATTAGGTACCTAGGTGTAAATATTGATAAATTTTTGAGATGGAACGACCATATTGATATGTTAACAAAAAATATCAGGAAACTTACCTATATTTTTAAAGAACTTCGTCATGTACTGGATAAAGAGAAATTAAAATCTGTCTTTTATGCCATAGTACAATCTCGACTTTCTTACAATATTGTATGCTGGGGATTCTGTCTAAAGTCCAAAGTAGAGCCACTAAATATTGCTCACAAATTAATTCTTAAAGTCATGTACAAAAAAATATTTTCGTTATCCATCGAAACTTCTTTACAAGAAATCTAATGTTATGAGTATAAAACAGCTGTACATCTCTAAAATAATTTGTAGATTTTTCATCAATACTTATTCTGCAGAAAGAACCCAACAAATCCATACCACTAGAATTGGCTCAACAAATAACTTTGTCGCAATAAGTACTAAAACCTCTTTTGGCCAAATAAACTTTTTATATCAGTCTCCACTTATGTTTAATATTCTGCCAGATTACATTAAGTCTTCCAACTCATTAGCTGAATTTAAAAAAAAATGTTAAGATTTTTGTGTTGTCAGAGGATTGGCATACTATTTTTTCATCTTTGGCCTTTTTAAAATAATAAGTTTTTTTATTTTAAAATAATAAGATTTTTTTTAATAATATTTGTTTTTAAATAATAAAATATATATTTTTATAAATAACTTGATTTTATTTGAGTTCCATTTGTCAAAATCGGAGTGTCACCCTAGTTGTTTTGAACTACCTTTGTTTCTTGGTGGGTATAGTAATTAAGGATTTATTTTATGGTCTATATTGTTACAAATTACCCATCTGGTCCCCAATATAATATTGTTATTTCTTACTTTCCGCATATAATATTTTAGTGTTTTGTATGTAGTGTTTTGTATTTTAGTGATTTTTGTGTAAATGCATCACTCAAATTTATGAATAATAACTTCAATACAGGCTGCTAGTCCTAGTGAGGTTAATATTTTTGTTTGTAAAAAAAAATAAGAAGACATGTATGGTGAGAAATTATAAATTAAAAAAAATAAAAATAAAGAAATAAACCAATCGGTAAACCAAAGCTATATAATACAAAGTATTATTATTAAAACGGAAACAACTAAGAGGAACCCAAATAGTGGAATATCACTAAATTAATTATTTGACCGGCTAGTAGCGAAACTAATATTAAGCACTTCAATGTTGCTGTGATGATTTATCTGGCTCACTCGGAGTCCCCGAGTTGTTTCTGTTTCCACTTGTACGAGTATTTGCATTAAATCCCCGCTTGTTCAGCAGCCTCCGGTGGAGCGGTAATAGCGGAAGATAAAAAATATTTTGTTTCTGAATAAAGCCGGATCTTCCTTCCTAAATGAATCATGTCAGCGCTGAAGGGAAACTTGCAGATTTATTCTCCAGGCATTATGTTTTGTCGCCGTGGAATTCCGTCGGCAGAAAAAAACTCCACATTTATCGTTGCGATCGGACACTTTGTGGGGCCATGAATACGGGGCTAACAATGTGAACGATATTGTTATCTTTATAATACGCATTGTTAAGCAATTTAATTTTTTTTAACAATCGTGGTTTTTGTAATTTCATCCATTCGAATGATTTTTTTCATCAAAGACCAAAAAAGTAGAAAATACTAAATCATCGCCGGCGAAAAAATAATTATCATAAAAACCATACTGAGAATAACTAAAACTCTACACCGGATTAAAACAGTAGAATGTTTTTTTTTAAGTGTTACTATAGCACCTCTGATGTAGTTTTTAAGTGACACTAGGAGTTTTTCAGTGAATTTCATAGCGAAATGTAATCTAGTAGTACATATTTATGGTGGGATTTGTTGGACAGCGTAATACCCCAGCCGAGTTGAACAAATAAAGTTAAAAAAATATTATTTGTCTCATTCACTGAAAATGTTTTTTTATCAACTATGTGGGATAGGAGTGGTAGTTGCTGATAAAAATATACCAACCTGGGAACTGTGTGAAAAACAAATACACATTAAACGGCGGGTTCTATCACAACACGCTGTTTTTATATTTATATATATCAGGATTGTTTTATAGAAAATTGATTTATAATGCCAATTTCAGGGTCATCACGAAATGTTTTGGTATTATTTAAACATCAGAGAGAAGTACGGTGCGTGCGCAGACATTCTGAATGTCTTTGATTGCCTGTCAAAAGTGAGCTAAAATGCTTTTTATGCAGTCAGTAATATCAGCTTTAAATACGTGTCCCATAATAATATAATAACCCGCTTTCTGAGTTATTATATAGGTATTTTTTGTATACATACAGCATTGTATTTATCACCGTCTTCATCACTTCATGTTCTTTTTGTTGTTGTGTTGAGATCCGTTGCTTCGATAGGCAATGATCAGGTGACCAATATTGTGCAACTTCAATTGTCGCTGTCCCGCTAGATTGGTATCTAACACAGTTTAATTAATTAATCGATTAATAAAGGTTTCATATACATATATAGAAAATGTCAGTAACTTTCATTGTTCCTGGTCATGACTACAGAACTTCAATGAACAACAGTTCATAACGGATAATTAATTAATCGATTAATAAAGGTTTTATATATATACATATATAGAAAATGTTAGTAAATGTCATCGTTCCTGAGATCTCCAATGAACAAACAACAGTGCATAACGATTAAATGTTCTTAATTTCGTGTAATCTGCAGTCGTGCTCGGGATCGTTGACAAGTTATGACATAATTGATAATTTCTTTATCATCGACCGTGCTAGAAAAACACAGGTCTGCCGGTTTATTTTTGCGCACTCTGCATCTGATCCTTCAGCTTTCTCGGGTCAACCAGCTGGATAACCGACTGCAATAAATTATCTCAAGTTTTGAATCAACGAATAGGGAAACGACCAATCTAAACTAAAAGCGGAAATATTGTTTGTGAGCTATCTGATGCAGCAAAAGCTCTCGACTCGTGGGTTCAACTTTCGATATTACAATTTTTAGCGTGTAACGGTGCCATAAAGTTATGAAATGTTAATTATTTATTTGTACAATACAATGAAAGATTTTTAAAAAGTGGTGTAGATTCGTGGTCAAAACGGGGTAGAAACTAAAATATAAACTTTAAACGAACTCTTTTTCGTTCTTGATGACCCTGTATGCTTGAAGGTACTCATTACGAATTCAGAAAAGTAGAAGTTTGAAGAATATTTTATCTGAAGAAAGAGAAATACATTTTTTATAACTTTTCAAGCACGTTTAAGAATTCTTGAATTGAAAGAGTGGTCGGAATAATTTTTACTCCTGAGAGCAGACGTCACCAATAAAATTACATCAGTTCTTCTTTCGCGCAGTCATCTGATAACACCAGACGTTCGATAATTTACGATCGGCGGTGAATTAACAAAAGGGTTTATGCTAATCGAGTTAATGTAATAAAATAATCCTTATTCAAATATTATTTCGTATTACTACACATTAGAAACATGCCAACCTTATTAACCCTTGTGTGGAAAATATGATTCAGATTATTTTGAAAATTTGATGAGAATTTAATCAACGCTCACCGTTAATGACTTCTAAAGGCTTGTATTTACCATATAATTACGCAAAACAATTAAATTGCCTTTGAAGCCCGTGTTGGAATTTATTTGAAGTTTGCGGTTACGCATACGATAAGCCTTTGATCTTCATGTTGCGAGATTAAAGGTTAAAAAGTATTTTATCGATTAACAGGAAAAGCCAAACAAATTCAATAATATATTAATTCATGAAAACACAAGGAACTAAAAATGGAGTTGGCATACATTTATTTTTATTCTTTTTATTAGTTTTTTATATACATACACATGTAACATAATCATGAGTAATTAAACATGCAACATTGATTAAAAAAATGTAAAAACACATATATGTATACAATATATAACTTTTACGAGAGTGCAATTACTCGTGTATAAAGGCAAGGACAAAAAGAAGTTTGTTAAAAATTAAAATTAAAAATTATAACACGAATATATACGTGCATAAATAAAAAATAATAATATTTATATATATATTAAAAAAAAAAAAAAAAAACTGTCAATTAAGTATTGTTAATCAATTGCCAATGCGACTCTAGGTAGCCAAACTATTTAAGATATCATTGTTTAGTGTATTTTTGAATTTATTATAATCAGGTTCCAATCTCAGTTCCATTGCCAATTGATTAAACCACATCACTCCGTTGTAGAAGTGTTGTGCAAAACTGGTATGCATTAATGGCATAGTTACGCGACCCACTGTGTTTTTCCTATTGCTCTCTACGCGTACCATGGCGTGGTGCGACTTCTTAGAAGAGTCTTTGTGTATATGTACATAATGGGAACACACACACATATATATATATATATATATAAATGTACACATATTTATGAGTTGCGTGTAATGAAATAATATAATCATTATATGTAGTAAATAACTGTCCTGAGAAAGTAACCCTTTAAGAAGTCAAAAAATCTAAACTATTTATTATCATTTACAGACTATGTTAAAAATATTAGGTACCTACGTAAAATTATGAGAAAATGTCTCTCTTATGTAAGACATTTCTAAATTATCTAGGTGCCATATCAAACAGAATTTTAAGATTGGATAAAGCCATAGAATGCAAATTAATGAGTAATTTGTAAATTGCCAATTATAAAACCAGCCAACATACATTACGGCGCGCGGTCAATGGCGACAAACAGAATACAATATTTTTTTCACTTTTATGATTTTGTGGACTGGGTCCCTTGACTGCGACGATATTATTATAATGGGGTTAAAAATAAACATGTTGTGAGTGGAATAATATTTATGTGGTTGAAATAAAATATGTGAACCGGAAAATTTGTGCTTTTAAAATATAAAATATATAAAAAAATCTGTAATATAAAAAAAATCGAACAATTCTTTATAAATAAAACTCTATTTTTATAACTTTTGAAGGTTATTCCCATGGAAAAATAATAAGTAGAAGATAATATTGTTAATTCTAAAAATTTTAATATGAGATTCACAAATATGACGGTTTGACAAATGGTGGCAATGGCGAAATTGGTTAACCCGCACGTCCCGGTTAGACGAGAGGTCTGGATTCGAGTCCCATTGTCTTTTTCTGTTTTTCTGTGTGTTGTTCTCTTTCGTATATTCGTTTAGATTATTATTGTTATCTTCTTCTTCGAAAATACAAAACACTTCGTCAGTAATAGCAAATATACATCATACAATTTACCTACGTATGTGAAAATTACAAACAATGTAACACATTATTGACTAATATTAACCGATTCAGGGTAGTGCATTTTTTGGGTTACATTATAAAAATGAAGGTTTGGTAATACATTCCAGGGCTTCTGAACTAAAAGGTGATTTTCTTCGGTGAATAAGAAGAAGAACCTGGTACTATTATGCTATTATTGTGTACATCAAACAAAATAAGTAAGTTTGTCTAAATTGTCGTTTTTGGAAATCTCTTACTTTTGGTGTAAATCTGACTGCGATTACAAAATAATTATCTACGTTCCTAATTAACTCGAAGCACAGTAGGAAACTTAACTTAGTAGGTAAATTTACGCACCAGATTTAAATGTCCGGGTTTAATTTTCCCCACAGGAAAAACTAAACCCTTTCACACACTTCCCAAATGATCATCTGGTCAATCCACGTTATACAATTGCACTATATAAGTATTATAATTACAAAACAATACAAGAACAACATGTCAACCTACCAGAGACCAGATGGGAAAATAATTCACCGACTCCAGATATTTTCATGTCAGAGGGTTCGGCTCTGTGGAATTCCTAATTGAACCTATAAATCCTAATGATCCCTCAATATAAATATTTAAAAAATCTTTTGTAATCCTACATGTATTTAAAATAACCGATTTTTGCATTTTTATATATAAATTCTTTTACAAATCTAATACGCCTAAATTTTGAATCAGAGACCTAGGTATAATGCCAGTAGCCGAAATAACAAATGGTAATATTTTTATAGTCCGAGAATGCCAAATTCTTTTAATCTCATTTCCTAAATCTGTGTATTTTCTAATTTTTTCAAAAACAGTTTTTTGAATATTAAAGGAATTTGGAATAGCTACATCAATGATATAAGTTATTTTTTAAATTTTGTCATGTAAAACTATATCAGGTCTATTATGACTAATTTTTCTGTCTGTTAGTATAGTTTTATCATAATATATTTTATAAAATTCATTTTCTAAAAATGAATTTGGTTCATATTCATAATATGGTACTATATTACGGCAGTCAATCAAGTTATGTTTAATTACCAAACTTTGGTGTATTATTTTTAAAACCTGATTGTGCCTAAATGTATACTCGGACGGCGCTAATATAGAACATCCCGATATAATATGTTCTATAGTTTCCGGAAAAGCCAAACATTTTCTACATAAATCATCAATTTGATTTATATCTTTAATTAAATGCTTCCTATAATTTTTAGTATTAATGACTCTATCTTGAATGGCAAGCATAAATCCTTCTATTTCTGCGCTCAACTCTCCAATAATCAACCATTTGTTTGACGAAAGTTTGTCAACATACGTTTGGTTGAGATAATTGGAGTGTTTTGCATGAATAATTTTATTTGACCAGGAATCTAATAATTCCTGGTTAGTATTTATAAGAATGTTGGCATTCTCGTCATATAAATTTAAAGGTGTAATGTTTCTATCTGCCTTGAAAATTATTTTGTGCATTTCTGAGCTATTAGCTTTGCTATGGAAAAAAATTCTAAGCATTTCTACCTGATTGTGTTTCAAAGATGTTATTTTGACTATACCTCTACCTCCTAAATTTCTAGGTAAATTAATTCGTTCTATAGCTGAATTTTGATGATGGCAATTAAACTTTGTTAACGTAGTTCTAATTAATCGTTCTAAACTATCTAAATCTGTATTGGACCATTTAATTATGCCAAATGAGTATGTTAATAAAGGTATTGCCCAAGTATTTATTGCTTTTACAAAATTTTTAGCAGATAGATTGCATTTTAAAATTTTTCTGATCCTAGTTTGAAATTTAATCCTAATATCATTTTTAATACTAGTGTGATCTAATCTATTCGATTGCGGGTATCCTAAATATTTATAAACCTCATCCCCTTTCATACTTTTAATTTTGAAATTTCTAAATATACCCTCGTCTCCATCTACAATTTTGCCATTCTCTATATGGATCGTTTTACATTTATCTAAACCAAAAGTCATTTTAATGTCATCTGAAAAAAAAAATTACGATTATTATTACCTACTCATTATTGTCTTGTTTTTAATTATTATTGCTTACATATTTGCCAAATAATGTATTCATTATTATTTACTTATTTTTTTGTTTCATTTATGCTATCTCTCCTCTTGTGATGTTCAGTATTAAGAGTATGGACACTGGACACCCATGATTGTGGCCGATTTGTGGCCACCACAGGTACTTGGTAATATTTGGTTTACAGTGGAATGTTTTTAATTGTTGTCAACTGTAAATGTTTTGTCCAAAAATTACAGCAAAATTTGCAGTTTGAATAACGATGCTAATTTTTGTAATTGTTTTTTTTTTTAAGTGAAATTTCTTTAGCGCCGTTAGTGATTTGAAATTCGGATGAAACGGAAATGCGGGTCAACTCAGTTCTACACAAATACTCGGTACAAATATAATGCGGTAAATTTGCACTTCGGCGCGTGCCTCTCATAGCGTAGTGGACAACGCCTGACAAGTCTCAGCGGTCAGAAAAACAGACATCAATCGAACGGAGGTTCGAAACCCACGAAATCCAAAAAAAATTTTTTATTTTTGTGAAATCATTATCCAATCTTTAAACCACTTTAAAAGAAACTGGAAAAAGAAAAGAAAGCGACATCTAGCGACTTTCTAGTTTCACTTCTACACACACACTCTGATTTTTTAAAATTGTGAACGTAGGTTTATATCGTTTCATTTAAATTCAAAATAGTTAATCTCGACACATGACTGTCATAGTGAGAGAAGTGGCTTATGTTTTTACTTGTGTAATATATTTTTGCGAATAAATAAATTGCTCGAAAAGAAATAAATTATTCTAGCACAAAAATAAGTGAACCGTTAAATTAGGTAAAATCGCCAACAGACAAGTTTTATGTGTGTTTTATTTATTAGAAATAACGTTATGATATAAAATTGGTAGGCCCATAAAAGTTTGGATGTATTTTTCATGTAAATCCCCTGTAAGCTCTCCGAATAAAACCTTTACTAAAATGTATCAACATTTAGAAAATGTGTTTTTCAAACACGCTTTAAAGTTGTTACTGCCGCTTATAATTGGCTCACATTTTGATTAAAAATATGAAAAGTTTTCCATAACCTGTCATTCTTGTTTGTGAATATCGCAAAAGTAATGAAAGTTTTGATTGATGCTAGAAGTAGAAGGAGAGGCCTGAGCGCTCTCACTCGGTTCGTCCCAGGAATAAATGAGTTTATCTAGAGATTGCTAATTCATCATAAATTTTCAGGTGAAACGCGTTTGTCAAGTTGATGAGATGATAAAATTAGAGCGATGAAATTTACTTCTTCTTTTCCAATTTCTGAGCACTCAAAGATTACAAGCACATTTAATATAATGTTCCCGAGAGTTGAATCGGAACCTCTCTCGCAATTTTAGACTGTTTGTGGTACCTACCTAACGACCAATGCCTTGGTTGAACCGGGAGAACATAAAACCCCGTTGTTATGACAAAACCAAAATATTCGTGGCTGTCGGGAAGGGATGGTTCATCACTCTGAAATGCCTTATATTTCCTGAATAGCTACTAGCTTCGCGAATTAATATTATAAACTTACTCGCGTAATAACGTGCTTTACTGTGTAACTAAATTTACTTGGAATTTAATTAGCGTATATATGCTGCTGATTCGTTAATGTTTCAGATTCATTATTTATAAAGGATAACTATATACATGAAAGCAAAAAAAAACGTAATCTTATTTCCTTTTTTGATTCCATAAAATATTTTTTTTTGGTAATCGTACAAAAACACACATTTTTAAAGGGAAATATTTTAGTACTTTATACATCTGAATAATATTTAAACGACTACCCTTAAAAATAGTTTATTTTTATTTATTAATTTTATTTTAGTAATGTGTACATTTAAGTTTACAAATTTCTAATTAATTATAATATTTCATATTACAAACTAAATTTTGTGTAGTTTTATGTAACTTCTTCAATACGTCTTGAACTTTCCGATTGGTGTGGATTTTAAAGTTTCTGGTAGCTTGTTATATAACTTCATCCCATTGTACAGTAAACTGTTCGGCGTATTCACCTTGTCCTTTTTTTGAAGCCTGATTTCTTAGCACGTCCTTGTGTTATGTCTGTGAATGTACTTGTTGAATATAATTTTATTTGAAAAGTATTTTGGTAAAATATTGTTAATTATTTTATGTATAAATATCATCGTATTTAAGGTCAGCATAATTATAATATTTCATATTGCAAACTAAATTTTGTGTAGTTTTATGTAGCTCCTACAATACGTCCTTGAACTTTCCAATTGGTGTGGATTTTAAAGTTTCTGGTAGCTTGTTATATAAATTCATTCCTTTGTACAGTAAACTGTTCTGCGTATTCGTCGTGTCCTTTTTTTGAAGCCTGTTTTCTTTGCACGTCCTTTTATTATGTCTGTGAATGTCCTTGTTGAATATAATTTTATTTGAAAAGTATTTTGGTAAAATGTTCTTAATTATTTAATGTATAAATATCATCGTATTCAAGGTCAGCATCTGTTTCACGGTTAGCCAATTCAGTTCCTTTAACATTTTGTTTACTTTTGAAAATCTATTTCGCCTAAATTTTTTCTAAAAATGGTAATACAAAAGTACATAATCCACTTCTTTTTAAACAAAGTATCAATATTGTACCTTATCTGAGTCGTTTAATTTCTATATTTGCTAGACCAACTTTCACTGATTCGGAGAAAACCTCGGAAAACTGTCACATCTCTAGCGTAATAAATAGTTGCATTTTAATGTTTTATATAATGAATTGCAGTAATATAAATTCGAAAAGTGTTAATTTTTCAATGTATGTCTAGAAATATTTAAGTTATTTCAATAAATAAAATGAATATAGCGGGTTCTGATACCCACTTCGTGATTTGCTTACGATATAGAGGCTTTTGAAACTCAACGTGACTTTCTAAACCCGCCATCTTGGCAAAATAACTGCTCGTGATTTGTTGAGTTCTGATATAGCGGGTTTTGATAGTAACTTCTTGAATGATATAATGGGTTTTGTTTCTCACTCGCAGTTTTAACACGGTTTTTGGTAGTGATAAGGGAGGTTTTGAAACTCAATTCTAGGTTCATCTTGTTCCTCGCAAAAACGTAAGGAAGATGTCACACTTAGATCAATTTCGAAAAAAATCGGATATAGCGGGTATTGAAATTATAGGGCTCATCTAATTTATTTAAGATGGAAATAATATCGAAAATAGTCTTCTTTTCAAAATCTTCTAGATAAAATTAATAAATCTATGTAAATTGCTCCTAAAATGTACAATTCACTACTTACTACTTTTTTACAGTAGCTCCACATTATTTTACGATATCTCCACACAGGAGGCCCTGTGGAAAACAATTTCTTTTGGGTCCTATGTCATCTTTGAGGACGCTGTGAGAAAATTAAAGAGAGGAAGTTTTGGGAAGGAAAAGGTGTGAGGGGTGGGTGCGAATCTGGGGGTCATTATGTCCAGCAGGGATGGACGTATGAATCCATCCATACTGTTGAGCGAATACGGCTCGAGAAATTAAAAGTCTCAGTCTAAGGAAAGACTTAGACAAACCTCACCCCAGAACCCGGGAACCCCTTCTAAGTCACGAAATCGCTTGTACCACAATTCATCAAATCTTGGATAAAATACACTGAAAAATTACTTAGGCACTACCTTTTTTCAATTTTTAACGAATGATACTTAACCCAACAATACCTCATGCACTTGTATTTCTTATTGATTATACTAATAGTTATACACCTTATATACAAAAATGAATCGGTAAATGTGTTTCTAAGCGCAAATCTCGAGAGCAGCTGAACCGATTTCGCTAATTCTTTTTTTAGAATATTCCTTGAAGTACGAGGATGGTTCTTACGGAGAGAAAAATTAAGAAAATCGCGCCTAAAATTGGATAATTTCAGAAAACCTAACGACTATCGCACGTTTGACAGTTCACGTGTTTAAGAATGGCATTTTGCAAAACAATGATTGTTGAATCAGGATTCTATTTTTGAAAATCTTTAAGTTAATAAATTTATTTAAAGTAGGTACTCCCCTAATAGTTTGAATCGAATCAAGAATTTTAGATAGTTTAAATAGGTACCTATGTTAGGTATCAAATTTAATATTCATGAAAAATGGAAATTTAAATTGTAAAAGGTGGAACACGGGCTGTTTAAAAATTGAATGTACTGGGATTCAATATATGGAACGCGGGAGGAGGGTTGGTGGGACGAGGGAGCGGGAAAGGGAAAAGGGAAAGCGGGGAAGATGGAATGGGAACCAGGGAAGGGGAGGGGAACCTGGGAGGGGGGGGGGACCGGGGAGGGAGGAGGGGAACTCGGGAGAAGGGTTCGCGAGATGGGGGAAGACGGGGGAGTGGAGTGGAGAGAGGGAAGGTGGAGGTGACGGAGTGGGAACGCGAGAGGGGAAGAGGACGCAGGAGAAGAAGTGGAGGCGGAAGGGGAACGGGACGAATGGGAAAGGACACTAAGGGAGAAACAATTTCTTTATTAAATGGCATAGCAACGCAGGCCGGGACCAGCTAGTACTTTTATAAAACTTACTCTTCTTAAAACATTAGTGCCAAATTTTTATTTTTGGTCATATTTCATATATTTTTACGACCTCCGTAGTCCAGTGGGTAAGACTCTTGACTCACAATCCGGAGATCGCGGGTTCGAACCCGGCATGCGCAAATAAATTTTATTTGATTAATTTGTGTTATTTCACAATTAATTCATTTAAAATAATATAAGGCATATTTGCGGCATGTTCCAGAGTGGAAGATACTATCAGTATCGCCCTGGTGTAAGACCACCATTCAGAATTGAAACGTTGCTTGAAAATGGCTTTAGCCGTGTTTAGTGACCAGATCTGAATAGCCAGGTACTTCCCAACCTTCCTCTTCCCCAACTCCTTCCCCTCCCCACTACCTTAAGCCTCACAACATAGTCTCACTGGCTCCAGACGGGAGCAGTTGAGATTCTTGTGCGGTATTCACTGTAAAAAAAAAAATATATATATTTTTGTTGTGGTTTTTATTTAACATGTAGTTTTTTTATACTTAATTTTAAACCATTTATCCTCTAAACTCTAAAAAGAAAATGAATAACTTCATTTAATGTTTTTCTTGAATCATAGATATGTAATAATAATTGTCATAATACCCACGCACAGGCTTTGCCTTTGTGGACTTTTTTCAAATATAACCTTGTACTTTTGTTTATACCTAACTCTTCCAATAACATGTAACGATAACACTCAATAAAAAAATATAAATCTAATTACGCTTTTCTTCAGTACGCTGTTTATGTAACCTCCTCCGTTTCATCTTCGTATGCCTATAATAATAAGACGCTTTCTTCTTATTTTATAATGTTATCCTTCCCCGAATGAATTTTTTTATAACTCGTTATAATATTACAAACAATGTTACTTTTTATAATATATAATAATTTAAAATGAATAAATCAAAACGTACGTAGGATTTAAATTACTAAAACAGTGGAAGAATATCGAACAAGTTTACAAGCTTACACTATATATATATATATCTCTCTTATTCTATATATATCTTAATTCGACGCTCATTTCGCGAAAATCTAGAGTTTATTTAAGATAATATTAAGTGCCCTCCTCACCATCCAATTTCTAGTCACTTCTTGCTGGCCAGCCAGATTGGCGGTTTCCACCACACCATCCGATTTGCAGAGAGGTCTTAGCTTTTGCGCTATCCGCACGTGTTCGGAGCGCTCGCGCTGTGCGCAAACGTACGTCCTTGGACCTGAGTTTTGGAACATTTTGTTTGACGATTCCTCCAGGCTGCCCTTGCCTGAAGGATGTATCTCGGTAGATTACGCTGATGACAAATTGTATCTGGTCTCGGGGAACAGCAGAAAAGAAGTTGAGAGTAAAGCTGAAGAGGTTTTAAGTGTGACTTTAGAATGGGGAAAGAGAAATCGGCTGACCTTCGCTCCCCACAAGACCATGGGACTCCTGATGAAGGGTAACCTCAATAGAAGTAGAAATCCCACTATCAAAATGGGAGATACCAACATCCGATTCGTTGAGAACACTAAATACCTAGGCGTCACTTTGGATCGAACGTCCTCATTCTTGACCCATGTTAAAAGCGTATCAAGTAAGGCCCAGGCCCTCTTTTTGAAATTGAGAAGAATCTCTACTGCTGAGTGGGGACTGCGTTCTCCAGCGCTCCGACTCCTATACAGGGGGGCTTACGTGGCGCAAGTCTCGTATGCGGCCTCTGTGTGGGAGCACCGCCTGGAGAATGCACTCATACTCTCGGCGCTCAAGAGAGGCCAGCGAGTCCCCTTGCTGGCGCTTTCGGGTGCGTACAGAACAGTCGCTTCGGACGCTTTGCCAGTTTTGGCCGGCGTTTTGCCTATCGATCTTGAAATTAGGGAGGTGTTAACAAAGAAGCTTCTAACAAGAGGAAGAACTGCAACCCATCATGGTATTGAGCTAATACCAGGTGGATCGGTTTCCCTCCCAGGACTTCTTAGAGAGATGCGAGAAAGAACTTTGAGAGAATGGCAGAAACGTTGGGATAGGTCAAATACGGGAAGGTGGACTTTCTCCTTCTTCCCGTCAGTTAAACTCAGAATGGAAGGGGCGTACATCACTAGGGATCATCATGTGACCCAACTTCTGTCCGGTCATGGGGAGTTCAGAGGGAGACTTCATAGTCTCTCTCTATCACCCCATCCTAACTGCGCTTGCGGTAATACTGATCAAACAGCCGAGCACATTCTGTGGCACTGCGAGATTTTGACGGATGCCCGAGAGGAAATGCTCGATGGCTTGCAAGTTACTACGAGACCAGCTTGGAACGCGGATCTCGTTTCGAATAAGGTGAACTTTGAGTGTTTGAGGAAATTTACGAAAGTCTGGGTTGAGAGATGGCCTGATCTTAGAGTCGCTGATTAGTTGTAAAATCATGTAGTTGCCAGGTGTATCTGCTCTTGAATCCACGGACATTCCCTTTACTTTATTACATCTACTGCAAGAATTTTATGTTTTATGCTTTATATCTGCATTTTTTTTGTTATATCATATCTATCTTTGGTACCTTTATCTTATTCTATTGTATACATTTTTTTCCTATTTCTTTTATTTTTGTGTGACTATCTTTTTTATGCCTATTTTATTTCTTTTCACATGGTTTCTTTTAGATTTAACCAAGCTATGCTAGACGATGTTTTATCGAGATACCTGTTTATTATTTTCCATCATTTTTGTGTGATTTTATTTTTTTTTTCCAGCTTCATATTCCAAGGAACACTATTGATACAACTAACATACTCGACTTTGTTTTTTTAGTTTGTTTTGGTTTCTTTGTTCTCTTTTTCTTTTTAGTCTCACAATGCTACTTTGCTTCGCTCAGAAGGCTGAACTGAACTGCATCTATCTATTTTGTTATGTTTCTTTTTCCCCTTCTGGGGGTGCGCTAGACCTCGTCCTTGCATCAACAGGAGTCGGTTGACGATGGCACGGTGCCCTCTAAAATCAATTGCGCCACCCCCAGCAACATGTGCAGGCTTTAGGTTTGGGGGGGCGACCTCGGCTCTCCTTCGCCTTGCCTCCGGCTACTCGACGCTGAATTCCTTAGGGTCGTCGGGTATTTCCCCCCAATCTCCCATTTACTTTTCTTTGAGGCATCACCGAGGAACCGGCTAAGGGGCGCGGAAGCTGAGTGTGGTTCACGACTAGACCGAACGTCATGCGCATTCTTGCTGGGACTGCCAATCGATTGGAGAGGACTCCCAACCGTTTGCCATGCCCTTATTACTTATCTACTGTGTCTTCCTCCCAAACAGGTGCTTGTAGGATACGCTGGATACAATCACCCAGCGCTTGCCACCTCGTGGACTTTCACCAACCTGTCCCACTGTCTTGTCTATATTTTGTCATACTAACACATATTGTATCTGTATTTCCTGCTTAGCACTTGCATGCTGCTTATTAACAACCTATGCAGGGACATTGGAGGTTTAGTTTCGTTTTCAAATGTAGAGTCGTTTTTACCAAAAAAAATTAGAGTCCTTGCAAGAGCCTTGAAGGGGTAACCATCTGTTACCTATACCAGGGCGGGTAAGTGGTGGGTCCTCCAATGTGCGGAAACGTGTCATGGCTCCGTCACTTTCGAAATTTCAACGTATTGGATTAGCGTTGGCTTTATTGACAACAGACAATAATCCGATTCGTAAAAGAAAATATTGGGCAAATAAATAGTTTATCGAAAGGCGTAAGTTTAGCCACATAAATATCGCAAGGGAATTGAATCCTCTTGGTTTTAGGAACTTTCTGCGAATGGATTGTTTTAGTTTCAGTGAGTTGCTCAATCTGGTAGCACCAATTAGAAAAACGAGAAATATTTACGCTTTACAATAAAATCCAAATTAATGTAATATTTCTGAACATATCTGAAAACTAAAAACTGTTTTTGAAAGGTGATAAACGACGCTTACAAATTTTATAAATCGAAATAAAAAATACGGGTGTTACAGCACGTACCCGAGGGATTTAACCAGCGATTCCTGGGCATATTTGGAGTAAAAAGTGTTGTCCGATGATATATTTTTTTTATTAATAAATAAAAAAAAATGTTTTTCGATCACATGTCGCTACTGATCCCATCACGACGTGATGTGTTTGAGCGAACTAGCGCTGTCTCGCTTGAACGAAGTGTCGCTAGAACGAGACGTAACGCTTGTCAAATGACCGCTACGCTATAAACAATTTATACTCCTGAGTACTCAGTTGCGGCGTGTGATGGAATAATATTTTATTATTTATTATTTATTTATTTTTATTTATTAGAGATAATATATTACAAAATTATTACATAAAATTTATAATACATTACTCCCAATGAGTTTGATTAATCTCATTTCGGGAAGGACAACATTATACCTCTAAAGGAAAATTATTTTTACATAAAAAACACGCAAATCAATTTTGTTCACTGTAAAAAAAAAACCGGAATTTAAAAAAAAAAATTGATGCAAGTGACCTATTATTGCAGATCGCTAACGTACAAAAAACAATTGACGTCGAATATATTAAGAACACTTAGTCATCGTGAACTGCTACTTTTTTCGTTAGCGCTCTGCATTCTTGCTAGGGAACGATGAAATGTTATCGAAAGTATCCTGTCAATTTTTATAGATTTTATCAAACAACTTATACAGGGTGTCCGGGGTAAAGTGCATTAACTTTGGGATGTGATTCTACATGCTAGTATAAGTAAAAAAGATAAATAACTTTTTTCGAAATTCCAACTTTTTGGGGTAGTTTTGTGGTAAAAAGATAAAATTAGACCGGCGTGCCCGGCCAGCTTTATTATTTTCCGCTGTTATGATACGGGCCAATCACCACCATACAATGTTGCCACGATCGTACTCGGCAGGCTTCCGACAAGTAAGATCGTACCTCACACTAAGGATTTTTAGTAGGTATATCTTTTTGAATGGGAAAAAAATGTTGAAATTTCAAAAAAAAATTGTTAATCTTTTTTACTCCTACCATCATGTAGAATCACCTCACAGAAGTTAATGCAATTTACCCCCGGACACCCTGTATAGACAAATATAGAAATTATTTTCGCACCTACTCTACATTTACAATTTTAAATGTTGATTACATATTTACACGTTTGGTTAATGGAGAAATATAAAGAATGGCTAGTTTATTAACTTGTATAGACGGGAATAACTATATCATGCGTATTCCTTCTTCGCAAAGAAATATTTATCATTTAACAAGCGCCTTGAATAACATTCTTCCTCCATTTCCAAGGATAATGACCATAAAATGGAAGTTTGGTGCTTAACTATCTAAACTATGATAATTGAATTGACATCGGTCTATTCCAGTGACAAACGGAGTAATCAATCTTGTTGGAAAAATTTGACCCCGAAAAACGATTACAGCGCGGAAGTGACGAGGGAGGGCCCTAAAGCCGGTCAAAACAAACCAAGATAAAGTCTAATAAAAATAACATTTTCTTTCGAATATTGCCTTTCCCACTTTAAATTTTACAACAACCAACATTACAAAATGTTACTCATTTATGTGGCGGTGTACCCTTTAAAAAAGAAGAAGATGGAGAGATATGTAAATATAAATGTTAGAGAGACCGAAAATTCAAGCGAAAATTGTAAAAATGTTTAATAAAACACAACTCGTTCAAAATAGAGCAAAAATCTCGTGGGGATTGTCTAAAATAGCAGTTAAAAAAACTGTGTATTTTATCATACATGAATGAAAAAAAACGTGTTTATAATTTTTTTCGGCGTATACTTTTATCTATCGAGGAAATTTCATATAATTGGCGTTTCGGCGTGATGAATGTATAGATATTATCTTCAAAAATAACGTATATATTTTTAGGAGCTTTAAATTTAAATAATTTAACGAAAATATGTGAAAAAAAGTAGAAATGCGGGAAGCCGGGCCTTAATTCAAGTTCGTGTTCATTGTTCAATTTTCGAATAGAATACCGAACGCAGTTGTTTTCTGTCATGCTTTAGACAAACTTAAAAAAAATGTAAATAAATATATATACACACGATAAATCTATATACATATTATACACTTATGTATATTATTTTTTTATTACGTTAGCTCCATTTAGTAGGCCCCGAGGAAAAAGTCCCTCAAGGCCAATGACATCTTGGGAGATCATGTGTGGAGGGTTTTTAAGCGGTAGGAAGGAGATATTATACTGAGGAGTCAATGTGTCCAGGAGTGACAGAGGTATGAATCCACTCCTACTGCGGTGTAAAGCGATGGGTCAAGAGAATCTGGCTGGAGAAGTCAAAAGTTATCATAACCAATATCTCCCGATCCGGCCCGTTATGCAGTAGGTGGACAAACGCATCGGCCGCCAAGACCTAGACAAACTTCGCTCCATGAACCCGGGCACCCCAACACAGTCACTAAACGTAGCGAACCACTTGGGGTGACCTACGGCAGGGGTGTTGATTATTCAATAAATGGCTCCCGGGGCGGCGGTACCCACACCCGCCTCCCAAAACCTACCGTACATCGGTAAACTTCTATAAAAAAAATGACACGTAGGTTTAATGTCATATGAAATCATCAAATAAGATAAAATATTGGCCCCGATTTCAGAACTAACAAATAATATATAGCGACAACTTTCAAACCTGCTTTTTCAAGTTTTCATTATCTAGCTCTAGTTTCTCTGGATGCATCCATCTGTGTTTATTGCAAGCGATGTGGCTTAATTACTAAAACGCAGCAGGGTGAATTGAATCGGGGTGAGAATGGGAAAAGGGAAATACTTCCCTCTGTGTTGTCGACTGTTTCAAATTACCTGATTTACTTGCTATATTATAACTAGTAGTTCTGTGACCAGGAGACATCGCATCCAAAAAGTATGTACCAAATTTTCACGTATTTATTAACAACTGGAGCATTTTTAGACATAATTTGGCCAATTTGTAGATTCCATCAAGCGTTCGCTGGCCACATTTTGGCCAATTTGAAGACATATCTTAAAACATTTATTGCAATTATTTCAAAAGTTTTCGAGCGTTGTTTACTTCAATTAATCACCAAAAAACTTAGTACTCTCACTTTTTAACAAGAAATGTCTGGCACCTGGCATTGGCATGAGCGCAGGAGGCCTTGAGGAAAATAATTTCCCCTCAGGGCCTATGCCATCTTTAGGGATGCTGTGTGGAGTTTTTTTTAAGGAAATGAAGGAGACGAGAATTCTGGGAAGGGAGAGGGTTTAAGGGGTGGGTAGGAATCTGGGGTTAAGTATGTCGTAGTCATCCAAGACCTAGACAAACCTCATCCCATGAACCGGGGCACCCCTGCTAAATCACCAAACGTAGCGAACCACTTGGGGTGACCTACGGCAGAAGCGTTGGTTATCCAATAAAGGTTCCCGGGGCGGCGGTACCCATTCCCGCCTCCCAATTGTAATTGTATTTATTGGACAACCAACACCTCTGCCATATATTATGTCACCCCAAGTGGTTCGCTCCGTTTGGTGATTTAGCAAGGGTGCCCGAATTCATGGGATGAGGCTGGTCTGGGTCCTGGCGGCGGATGCATCTACCCACCAGCTGCATGGCAGGCCGGTCCGGTGAGAATGCTTAAGGGAGTCCCTTTGACTTCTCCAGCCGCACTCTCTGGAAACATCGCCTTGCACAGTGGTGGGAGCGATGGATTCATACGTACGTCACTCCTGGACACACTGACCCCCAGATTCCTACCTACCCCTAATACCCTTTTCCTTCCTTTCCTAAAGAACTTCCTTTCCTAAAAAGACCGTCCACACAGCATCCCCAAAGATGACACAGGCCCTGAGGGGATTATTTCCCACTGCGACCCCTGTGTGAAGTTAATATAAAAAAACCTCTTCTGAATTATTTGTTATTGACATTTCGCTAACCGAAATTGTTGAAATATAATTTTATAAAAATCGTTGATCTCGTGTTTATGTATTTAAAAATGCATGTTCGAATTAAAATCTATATCTGTAATTATCAAATCGGCTGTAGACAATATATAAAAGTTGTAATATTTAATATTCTTCTAATAGGTACTACGTACGCCAATTTTAAAATAAATAATACCCAAAATTTATGCGTTCATAAATTAAACGTTTTTTTTAATTAATAATTTATGAAAAAAATGAATAAACGCTAAATTTAGGTGCATTCATTGGCCATTTAATACTTTAAAAGGCTTAAATATTACCGTATTAAAATTCAAAGGCATGATTTTTTAAAGAGTGCGGGAAAATTCTGAACCGAAGGTGATTAATTTTCGAGCGCTCAAGGTTGAAATCGATTTTATAGCGGAAAGCTCCAGTGGAGAAATCAAAACCAATATTTCCCCAAAAATCAAAAGTTTGTGAATACATTAGATCCAGGCATAGATTGTATGCACGTCATCGACGCTAGGTCTAAAAACAGTTTATAAAAATCTTGTCACACGTCTTGTATGAAAACGAAAAAAAACAGAAGATACCGAAATGTCGATATTCTACAGGAACATCGCGAACGCATATTTTTTGGAATTGTCTAACTATTGTGGTATTGCCAGTTATGAAAGCAAGCAAAACAACTTCGTTTCTTAAATCCCACACACATTTAACATTAATTACATTCGGTAATAATTTTGCCGTAAAAATATCCTGATATATAAATATCGTGTGGTGATTTCAATATAAACATTTCTACAAACCATAACTCAATAGAAAAAAATAATTACATTAACATGATGACGCACCTTAATTATAAATCTTGTATTAATAGTTACACTCGAGAAATTAAAAACCAAACGCCATCATGTATAGATCATATCTGGTGTAATATACATTTAAATGAAATAAAAAATATTAAATCTACTGTTTGGAAAACCAATATTACTGACCACTACGCTTGTCTTATATTACATGAGACAAATAAAAAACTAAACACGAGTCCCAAATTAAATCTTCCATATTTCCAAGAAGACTACACATTATTAGAAAAATCATTAATTACTGAAAAATGGGAAGAAGTTTTAAAAAATAAATGCGCCAACCAAAGTGCCTTACTGTTTGAAAATACTTGAACTAAAACAGGTTTTAGAAGCAACAAAAACAACACAGATCGTCCCCAATTCAAAAACAAGGAAAATTAATCCCTGGATTACTCTAGGATTAATAAAAGCAATTAAAAAAAAAAACTTTATGAAATAACACAAAGGCTACTAGTTAACAATAAAATTGTACTATATTATAAAAAGTATAAACATATATTAACCACTCTAATAAGAAAAACGAAAAACGACTATTACTCAAAAATTATTTCAGAAGCTAAAGACAATAATAAAAAAATATGGTCAACAATAAATGAAATAATAAATTTAAAAAAAATACATAAGCACATATCAGAAATATCAGATGGGAAATTAATATATAACGTACAGAATGACACAAAAAATGTTGTAATATTTTAAATAACTATTTTAATAACGTTGGAAAAAACCTAGCAAAATCCATAAATACAACCAATATACCAAATCCACAACAGATAACACAATGTCAAATAAATAAATTTCACCCAGTCACAGAAGCCGATATTGACAAAACTATCTCGGAACTAAAAGGAGGTTCCGCCCCCGGCTTTGATAACATAGATGCAAAGACAATAAAAGCGATGAAAACATACTTAGTTCTCCCCATAACACATAATAAACCTAAGTCTAGCAAGTGGCGAATTTACCAATAATTATAAAAGAGAAATTATAACTCCCATTTATAAAACAGACTGTCGTAAAGATCCACAAAATTACCGCCCGATTTCCCTTCTATCAAATATATTAAAAATATATGAGAAAATTGTAAAAAAACAAATTTAGACATTTTTAGAAGAAAATAAAATAATTAATGATAACCAATTTGTCTTCAAAAAAATACAAGTACTCATGACGCGATAGCAAAAATAGCTAACTATTCATATACGGCCATAGATTCTGATAAAAAAATGTATTGGAATATTTATAGACCTGAAAAAAGCTTTCGTCAGCATATCTCATAAAAAATTAATAAATAAATTAAAATCGATAGGAATTAATGTAAAAGTCTTAGCATGGATAACTAGTTATTTACATAAAAAGACCTCAACAAGTAAAATTACTCAATCAAGTCAACGATTCAAAATATAGCGACTTTTCAATACCCCAAGGTACAGTTTTGGGACCACTGTTATTTATTATATGTCAATGATATATTCCATATTTCCAAATATGGAGACATTGTCTCCAACGTTGACGATACAGTCCTACTACTAAAAGCAAACACATGGTCCAAATAAAATAAAATGGCAAACACAGATATCAATGAACTAAAATTATGGTTTGATAAAAACCTGTTGGCTTTAAATTCTAAAAAAACCTTTTATTTACCATTTTCCATTAGAAAACAAGAAACACCCAAAGAATTTAAGATAATAATTCACTCTGTGATAAATACAGAAAACCACAAATGCAATATATTATGTACAAACATAGAAAGCAAGACCGATATTAAGTACCTTGGCATAATAATAGACCAGCGTTTAAAATGGTCCCCACACATAAATATTTTGAACAACAGAATAAGGAAACTAACATATATATTTAGATGCTTATGAGATATTTTAGACGAAAAATTACTTAGAACCACATACTTTGCTTTCTGTCAATGAATTATACAATACGGCATTATAGGATGGGGCGGTACATATACAAATCAAACACAAACAATTTACATATCACAAAAACTAATAATAAAAACAATTTAAAAAAACCCTACTCATATTCATCAGAACTGTTATTCAAACAATTTAAGGTCAGAAAATTAAGTGCATTATACTTTTACCACGCAACATTACAAATTTATAAAGATAATATTCAAAATAAAATTGCACCCTTTAAAAATAACAGAAATCATAGACAAACATCAATACTTCCTATTCCAAAATGTAAAAAAACAATAGGACAGTTAAAAAATATCTCGGAGTTAATTTTTTTAATTCCCTACCTGAAAAAATCAAAAACATGAACAGTAACATAAAAAAATTAAAACTCAGCTTAAAAATTATACTGAAAATTTGAACTGAATAAAAAATAATAAATTGAACCAATGTAATAACACCCCCCATACACACAAGCCCTGCTTATTTATGGGGTACATCAAATACATGTATTATGTAATTAATTATTGTATAAAATTTATTATAAATTATGTTTCTTTTTGTAAATAAAAAAAATATATAAATACAATTTTTTTGTTTCTCGTATTCACAATTATTTATTTAAATGTATATATTTGACTGAACAAGTAAATATGTTTATAATTTATAATGCCGAATAATATAATAAATAAGATTCTACATATTTATTAAAGCACGCATAACTGCATACGCAATATAGGCGTATATACAAATAAAACATGTATCTGAAGGTACTGTCAGACAATGTTGTAACGTAGCAAGCGTTTTTGGGCTTGGTCTATTTCAGTATATCTGAAATATAGGCATTATTCATCGTTGATCGATGCAGGTACTTACTAACACAAAGTTTTTGAATATAAGTATATTCTATTACAAAGGTTTCGTTAACCTTTAACTGCTGACGTGGGGGCCATTACGCATGCGCCGCTTCCAGTGGCTTCGAATTTAGTGACGCCAGAGCCGTACATTTAAAATTTTTAAAGTTAAATTTCTGTAAGTAAATTCATTTCAATTTTTTTGTAGGCTCTCTCCCCTACGTCAGTACTTACGTGACTTTTTTAAAGGTGATTTTTACTAAATAAAAATAAACTCAAACCACTTAACTAATGTTTTATATATATATATATAGTTTATTCAAGACACTATAGAAATGTTATAATAAAAGTGAGTGTATTGTTTTTATTTAGTTTTAAATAATACAGACTGATTTCTGATCTCAAGCGTTTTTGCCAAATACCATTACATAATATCCGAATTGTCAAATACAAGCTATTAATAAAATAAGTATTCTATTTTATTTAAATTGTCCAATAAATAATAATTTGAACCTCAAAATTTTCATGGATCTCTAATATACAAACATTTAAAGTAGCAGGCCGCCCAGACCCCACGCCAGACTTATACGTAAAAAAATATAGATTTTTCCGATTTGACAGCTCGTAGCAGGATCCACGTTCATGCGAACTCCGGCGAAATTAAAAATATGGTATCAAACATGATGAAACAAACTTACAACAAATTCGCAAGGATTTGTAATATATAGTTGGTCCGTAATGATAGAGGGTTAGTTTTAATCGGTATGCACTTAATGAATCTAGATCCCTACGTATAAAAGGGATACACACTGCGCGTGTGTTTTATCGAAAATTTTGATTTAAATTTAAGTTTAATCCCTTTGCCTTTGACGTAACTAAACTATTACATCCAGTTACTTCAAAGGGAAAGGCATTTTATGTTTATTTAGTACGCTGTAGCCGAAGACAAATATTTCATAAGTTTTGGCAGAAATATTAAGTCATCTGAACAGTTTTGATAAATAAAAATAGAGGGAGATCAATGACTCTCTGGTGCAATTTGTTGGAGGCACCCACCCCGATAAAAAAATTCCATTTGAATGCTTGGAGTAAGCATAATATCAAACCTGCTCAAGTATTGGGGCTGCATAGAAGTCCGAGTAAATCTGGCTTACAGGAAACTAGGCGTCTTGCATAGGGTTAGAAGATTTTTCAATAGTGACCAGCTGCTAATCCTGCACAAATCTCAAGTAGGTACGCCCGACAATTGAATTTCGGACCCACCTCTGGGCTGGTGCCTCGCAATACTTGATAAATCTACTCGGCTTTGTGCAAAGGAAGGCGGTCCGTCTGAATGACAATCCGTTGTGAACAAACCGATTGCCATCTCTAATATACAGACGGGGACAATGTGGGCATGCTGATTCTGTTACACAGGTATTTTAATAGTACCTGCTCTAAGGAGCTAGCAGCATCCCTGGTACACATGCGTGAAACTCGACGGACACAAGTGAATCACAGTTTGATGTTGGCTTCATGGAAACGGGTCGTGTCTTCAACTCGTTCTAATGTAAATTCCGGTTGGGCAGCGTTGTGAAGCGGGTTAATGTAGGGATTGTAGGTAGAAAGGGATTTTAATGCGGGTCTTGAAAAGGTCTAATAAATATCATAACATTTTTTATTCCAAATAAAGTCAGGAAGTCAACAAGCACAAGTTAAACTGTCAAAGCAGTTTGTCAGCAGGTCAATTTCACAATTATAATAATAATACTGCATTCATCATATGTTAGAAATGATCGCATTTCGTTGCTCTGAAGGCCTCACCCCCGTCTAGCACGTTCGATCGATAAGGATTGATAGGATAACTTTCGGTATCTTCTCATCATTCCCTAGGACTATTTCAGATCGCTAACGTACAAACAACAGTTGAAGTCGAATATGCAAGGGAACTATGAGAAGTAACCGAAAGTTATCCTACAAACTACGCAACGGATTTTCATGCGGTTTTCATCAATAGATAGAGTGATTCATGAGGAAGGTTTATAGCGGGCAGTGAGCAGCGGTCAGCGGGCTTATTATTACTTATTATGCTTATTATATTACTTCTTATGCTTACTTAAAAAAAAAATTAAAACAATGTAAAAAAATAAATACAAAATGGATTCAAAATCTTTAACAATAAAATAGGAATGGAGTGCAGCGTGATGTGGATTTGATTTAACAGATGGCGTTGGTTATAAAGGCATCGTTAGCCACAGCAACGTGTTTCCGGGTCTGCTAGTATATTATAAAATCAAACTGGTTGAATCTATCTCTTGATACCATTTTTTTAAATTTTTAAATGATTTCACTGTTCTTATTGTTTGTTCGATTGTTTATTTTTCTTTTATTTTTGTTTACATTGTCATACTATAAACATCGATAAGAAATCGGTGATTTCCGATGCATAATTTGTTGATAAAAAAAAGTAATATTTCCTACATCATTCACGAAAAAACATATTTTGCAATATCATCATTAATGATACTATAAAATATAATATATATATATATGATACACCCTCATAATTAAGCTGAACTTGTGTGTCAGGGGGGGGGGGGGGAGGGGGGGGGGGGGGTGTTGTCGTTATTTGTTTATTTCACATGTATATTATTCAATATGTTTTTCGTACATTTTCAGTGTGTTATTTACATTTTATTTTCTATTTCGTTAAAACTAACTAACTAACCATCACGCCGTTTCCCCGCAGGGGTAGGCAGACCGCCAAACAACTCGATCTTAGCACTTCTATTTCGTTGATGAATGAATTATTTTTGCTAATGAATTAAACAATTTCACAGCAAAATTTTTAGAATAATTTCTCTGTAAGTTTACAATGTGGCATGGTAGAAGTATAATGCATTTATTTTTCTGACTTTTCATTCTTTAAACAGAAGTTCTGATTTTCGTTATTTGTTTTTGGGATGTTAAGCCGTGTTGCGCTACTTCTTTCTTTAGCCAACGTTTCGGACAGCGTTACAGTTTCCATCATCAGGGCAAATGTCCCCACACATCTGCTCTGATGATGGGCACGGTAATTCTAGCGCTGTCCGAAATATTGGGTAAAGCAGTAGGTAGCGAAAAATGGCGTAACACCTCAAAATCAAAGAACGAAAATACTTTTGGCCTTGAAAATCTAAAATCAAATCAGAAGCTCTGATGTATATGGTTTAAGTAGAATTGTTTGTATTCAATTTTTTTGTGCTTTGTAGTACGTTCTATGGGCTTTTGTATATAAATAATGAATGGAACTTAATTGGTTTATCACGAATTAATTTAATAAATGGAATTAGCTTATAAATTACAGTTGGATTCCTAAATATAAATATTATTTATCACGATAATGTATTGTGTTTAGATTGTGTGTAGGTTCCATACCAACTCAGAATCAACTCTATTCAACACCTCTTTGAAAAGACATTATAAGCTACGAAAAAAAATAACCCACACCTTCAACTAACATAACCTATTTATTCAATTTTTTTGTAAACTTTTAACATCACTTTTCATAGGTTGAATTATTAGCTGAAAAAAATTAAACAAAGAAAGGCATAATATTCCATACTTTTATCAGAGTCTCAAATTTCTTTCAGTGAGGGCAATTCTGTGTTACAAAATTATATTTCAGCACATAAATAACCCTTTATATTATATAAACAGGCTGGAACACAGCCATAATACTCGTTTTAACTTTAATGAAGGACTAATAATTGTACCTAAGCATACAAATAAATATGGACAAAGAACGTTAAATTACATGATTTCCAGTTGTTTAAATATGTTACCTGTTGAAATTAAAAACTGTGCCCAAAACCAACAATTGGTGAATTTAATGAAGACTTGGCTTACTGAAAGAATTAATTTGTATTATATTACAATGACATTATAATTTTTTAATTTTAATTTTATATAATATTAAAACTACTAATTCACTATAATAAGATATTTAATGTAAAGAACCCGTTGGACAAACTGATAAAAAGTAGTTTATCGGGACTTTTTTGTTTTACATTTGTTAAGTGTGTAAAATAAATTAAAAAAAAGACTTTTGAAAGGAAGTTCTGGGTTCATTTCATTTTGAGTTGTCCGGTCACCACAGATAAGAATGTAGAAGTTTAAGTTGCATGTCATTGGAGTTAATTTTGTTGTATCAATTCGTGCTAGTACGAGCCATAAACTCAATCGAACTGGTGATACCGAACAATGTCATTTACCGATAAACAGCTGTCTGACGGGAGCAATTCCAAGTACTGGCTCCGATAAGGTTTGTCAAATACAGTTCAAGCTACTACTCGGGGAAACAAATGTACTACTACCAATGAAAGTGAACACCTCTAAAAGTATAAAGTATAGAATATATTCATATTATATCTATAGATAAATCAGTGTCTGGTAATCTACATTAAATTTAAAACTTTTTGTTGATTTCGGCTTTCGTTTTCGAGTAATTCCAGTCGGAAGTTGATCTTTTCAGGAAATTTGATAAAATCGGTCGCTGGACGGTTAATATCAACAGTTATGTATTTTAAAATGCGTCGAAGCGTAGACCTGGTTTAAAATTTTTGAAGTGAAACTTCTATAGCCCCGTTGTGATTTGGAATAAAGATGAAACGGAAATGACGCAGACAACACTTGCGAAGTATCAAATTCATATCAAGGCTCCTATTAGTTGAGATATAAAATTGAAACGACGATGGGCTGCGCTCGTTGACCGCTTTAATTATGACCTCCTTTTCAAGGCTCCTTGGTTCTTCATTGGTCGAAATTGTTTTGATAAAGTTTCGCTTCTACCGCGTGTTAATTGCACTCGAATTTTTTTTAACACCTTATTTACCGAAAAAAAATTAAGGAAAGTAAGAAAAAAATAATTTAAAGATTGAAAAAAAAAAGTTTTTTTTTAGTTTTTTAAGTGATGTAAATTCACCAGTTTTGCTGCTTGTTCTACGAGTTTTCGGAACTGTGTATGTTATTTTGTTTTATTCAGTCTACAGTTACGAAAATGAAATGATAATACAAAAAAATCTTGTTTTAGTGTTTGTTTAACGTTGTGGATTAGTAAGCTGTTTTTTGGGTTGTATGCCGTGTTGCGCTACCTCATTCTTTAGCCAACGTTTTGGACAGCGTTACAGTGTACATCATCAGGGCAGATGTGATGAACAACTAACGAAAATACTTTTGGCCGTGAAAATCTAAAATCATATCATTGTGGAATAGTGTTGTGCGTAAGGTACTACATATAGTTTATATGCTATACACCTCAATAGGACAGCCTGTTCTGAGATGTTCACGTGTATAAGTTAGCGCTGTATGTATATTGCTGCGAAATAGTTATAGGTATTATTAGTAAGAACATGATGTTATATTACAAAAAATACAGATTACGCGATAATGTGTTATTAAGTTTTGAAAAACTCCGTAGATACCTTTTGTTTAGATCCAGTTCGAAACGTTTTATCGATTACTAGCCGACCCAGCGAACTTCGTACCACCTCAGAATCAATAACTGTTGTGTTAACTTATTAGCTGAATTAAATTAAGTTTTATATTAAGTTCCTTCCCAGAATTTCCTCTCCTTCCTTTCCTAAAAAGACCCTCCAAATGCATCCCCAAAGATGACATAGACCCTGAGAGGAATTATTTTTCTCAGGGCCTACTGTGTGGAGCTAATGCAAAAAATTACTCAATGAATCAAAATATTCTTGATATGGTACTGTCCGCATTTTGTTTTTGTCACTAACAGAGATGGCGTTGTGTACGGATTTATATTTTTTGTGATTTTCTTACTTTTCCACTTTCTTACGGAAATTGTGAACTTCGTTTTCTGTATACGTGTGAGGGAGATATATTATATTATAATTATTCTATTTTTCCTTTGGAGGGGTGTAGACATACGTTCACTGTTTGTCTCATTTTCGACTGTTAACATTTGGTGGAGGGGCAGCATCATAATATATTTAAGAACAAAAGCAAAACAATCAGCGCATTGACATTTGACATTTTAGAATTTTTGGAATTCACTCACTACTTAATATCATACATATCACAATATTTCTGCAGCTCTTTCAAAAGATGATAATTCGTTACATACAAAATGTACAAGAAAAGAATTTTCTTCATAATTATTTTTTTCGTTAACTTTTTAAATGTTTTAATAGCTATTTTGCTCGGGGCGGAGACAAATCCAACAAATCAAAGATCAAAAAAATTGGTCCAGTCGTTCTCGAGTTATAAATAGTATACTAACCCGACTTTGTTTTATATAAAGACATGTTCTGGAGTATTTTCCGCGGGTTGTATAAATGGAGTACCTACGTAGGTATAGGGTTATTAATTTTATTGACATAGTGTCTTTGTCCGTATGGGCGATTTCATTTCACAAATGTAATCTTAATTAACTTAATAATTCTAAAGTAGTTTTATTTAAAAAGAACTGTAACTAAGCCGATTTATTTGGCACATTTTTCCTCGTGGCGCAGTATTTTTATTTATAAGTGGATAGATCTTAGCGGTTATAGTTTTAAAAAGTTAGAATACTCTGGGCGATCAGTAGCTTCTTGTCATACTTTTTACGCTTCACAATTTTTTGGAAAGCCCAAAATTCTTTGGAAACGTTTGCTTTTTATCATAGTATTTCCACAATACTGAAGGCTTTGTGATTTATTACCGTTTCGGAGGATTTAAATATATTTTTAAAAATAATATGGGTACCCAAACCCTCGTTTTTGTAAATCAGTTATTTTTACATTATCTCCATACAGGAGGCTCCGAGGAAAATATTTTTTTAAGGAAAGGACGGATATGAAGACCTGGGAAGGAAAAGTTATGAGAAGTGGAATTAAGTATTTCAACCCTCCCACTGCGTTGTATGCAATTGGGTCAAGAGAATCCTACTGGAGAGATTAAAAGGTCTCGCTCAACCAAACCGTTCCAAATCCCGCCTCCCACTTAGTAGGTGCGCAGACCCATCAGCCGCCGACACCTAGACAATCCCCACCCCTTGAACCCGTTATTGGCAAATTTCAAATTTCAAATCGGTTTCTAAATGATTACTACTAAAAATTGCATTATGGAGGTGGGTATGGGTACCGCCACCCCGAGAACCATTTATTGGATTAACAACACCTCTGCGATAGGTAACCCCAAGTGGTTTGCTACGTTTGGTGCCGAGGTTCATGGGTTGTGATTTTTCGGATCTTGGCAGTCTGCTCACCAACTGCGTGGCAGGCCGGATCGGTAGAGAGTTGAGGAAGACCTGTAGACCTTTCCAGCAGCGCTCTTGGAACATCGCCTTACCCGCAGTGGGGGGGATTAATACAAATATATAAAAAAAAGTTTAGTGTTTAGTTTGAAATGTGATGTTCTTACAAAAAATTGCCAATTGGAGGGGGGGGGGGGGGGGGTCGATAAAAATCTTACGTCATCTTTAAAAGAATATATTCGAAAATAAACCCATCCTATCCCATTACGCCCAACCTCCCCGTTGTGGTGAATATGATCCCCAACGGGGGGGTGGGGCGTAATGGGATAGGATGGGGTGGAATGGGATAGGGTTGGATGGGTTCTCTCGACCCCCCTAGTTACTCCAGTGATCTCACGTGGGGGGAGGGGGGTCCCACCAAATCTCACTATGGGGGAGGGAGGGGTCTAAATTTGAAAAAAAAACTGCTCACGTAATTAATGTATGACCCCCAAACAAAATTGTGCAAAAATATTAAATTTCAGATAAAAAAAGGCTGTCAAAGCGTAAAAAAATCATTTATAAAAACATATTATCTGTAAGGAGAATAATGTATAAAAATATGAGAAACTATGTAAAATTTATCGAAATACTACTTATTAGCTAACCAAAAGTACTTAGTTACCTGTTATATAAATACGTACCTTTGTGAGAGAAACATAATGGCATATTCGAACCAGTTAACAGTTATATGATATTACTTCCTTTATCTCGACACCGGACACTGCTTCCGACAGAACGCGGAAAGGTTAATTTGAAGATCTTGTGTGTAAAAGTGTTTTAACGTAACCTAATTAGGAACCTGTAACATTGTCTTATTTTCTATTATTTATGGATCTGCAAAATGTCTTGTCAAATTACGTGAAACGCGTTGGAGAATTTCGTGAAATTATGAACGAAATGGATTGTATTATTGATTCAGGCAGGATTTTCGCCATTATCATTATGAATATTAAACAAAGCGAGGCAAAAATTACATTAACGGAATTCGAGAGAAAAGAACTGAATTTAGAATTTGCTACGTCGTTAAATAAATTGGGTAGATAAATATGTATGCAGCCAAGAAAATGAAACAGTTACGAGAGGCTAAAATATTATTTGAAATAACAGTTTCATTATTTACATAATTAGTTTTTGCATTTATAAAGGCACATTAAGATTTATGGCAAGTAAAATTTCATAATATTATAATATGAATATAGATAGGTACACTGATGGAAAGAAAATTTATGTTAATAAAATCCTTCATAAAAGGGGCGAATATCTTTATTGAACGATACACTCAAATAGTGTACGTATTTTTATGGTTTTACGTTACATCCAAAGGTCTGGGTTGTCGCTTTAAAATAATAAAGTACGCTATAAATTTAATCTCAGAACTATAAAATATCTAACTATAAATAGATAGGTAGCATACCAGCGTGGCTTCTGTCAAAGATTTATACAACAGGGGTTATTCAAGTCTCATCCACGGAAAATAAGAGAAGATTTTTAGCCACGGTGACATATCTCAATACATCTCGCACTTACAACACTTCAGTCATTTTTCACCGGAGGACTGAGTTTTTTTCAAGGGCCACTCCCCTCCCCCCGATGTTACGTGGCAATGCGTGAATTTGAGGAAAATAAGCGTGTCAAATATACAACCTCGGCACGAAGTGGGAAGTGGCAGGGATAATGTCAACCTTTCCCGACTAAACGTTAACGTTTTCGTGTTGATTTTTCATAGCAGAGATAATATTTTGGCGCCCCCAAGTTGCGGCCTGCTTGAGTGCTTCTTGCGGCACAAATCTGTTGTCATCAGCCGTAAGCAAACATCTCGAGTGGACTATTACGCTAATGAATAAATATTTTCACATATTTCTCCCGCACGAACACAATGCGGTCGGGAATTTATCTGTTGGAGGATAAAATTAACGACAAAGCGAATACAATGTTATTTTCCCGGAAGAAAAGCTTACACTTTACAGCTTAATTGAATTAGTGGCAAGTGTTCAGTACCACATTCAGACTGCGATTTAATAATAATATTTTTTTTTACATTAATTCCACACAGGAGGCCCCGAGGAAAATAATTTTCCTCAGGGCCTATGTCATCTGGGATGCTGTGTGGAGGGTCTTTTTGAGGAGTGGAAGGAATGAACATTGGTCTTGAAGAGACCCATGTTGTAGGAAGGAGGAAACACAGAGGCCGGCAAATCATTCCACAGACGAGCTGTTGAACACGAGAACGAGTCGAAGAAACGACCTGTTCTCATGTGACAAATGTCAACTGTGTACAAATGTTGGGCACGCGTTTGGCGTGTTTCTCGACTATGCACCGGTGCCGAAGGGATCAATGATGCTAGTTCCTCGGTGCATCTTCCATTGTAATACCGGTAGAACAAGGATAGCATTCGCACCCGACGCCTGTGCTCTAAAGATTGCAATCCGTCTGTTAAGATGAGAGAATCTATCAAACGGACCGCCCGTTTCTGCACAGAGTCGAGGGTATTTTTCAGGTATTTTGGAGCTCCAGACCAGAGGTGGCTGCCAAATTCGACCGTGGGGCGCACTTGTGATTTGTACAGGGTTAGCAGTTGTGTACTATTAAAGTATCTGCGGGCCCTGTACAGTACGCCCACTTTTTGGGAGGCTAACTTTACTCTGGCTTCGATGGAGCCTCCATACCTGAGCTGGTCACTTAGGGTTACACCAAGCATTTCAATGGAAGGCCTGTTCGGAAGATTGCTTCCGTTGAAAGAGACTAGATTTTCATTTCGAACATTAAATTCAACGAGATTATTTTTACCCCAAGAGAAAACACCCTCGAGGTAACCGTCCATTCTTTGCTTCAAAGCCCTACGAGCTGTTGGAGTTTGTGATTCCTTTGGGGGCTTATCAAACAAAAAGCTATCATGAACTGTACTGTCATCCGCGTAACAATGCATTGGTGCACATGACAAAAGGTCGTTGATGTGCAACAAAAACAAAGTCGGTAACAGAACCGATCCCTGTGGGACGCCAGCATTTATCGAGTGTGATTTATTGATCACCGCAAGAGCGATTCCGCCGGAATCCGTATTGACGGTCGTTAATAATTTTGTTCTTATCGAGGTATGTGAGCAGTTTGTCGTTGATCACACGTTCCATCACCTTAGACAGAACTAATGTGATCGCTATGGGGTGGTAGTTGGCCGGGTTGGAGCGGTCACCCTTCTTTGGAATAGGATGGATAACCGCTTTTTTTCCAACCAGAGGGCACAGAGCCAGTCTTCAGGGACATTTTAAAAAGCTTCGTCAAAATTGGAGCTATTTCTGCAGCGCACCTCTGCAGTACCAGGGCAGGTATTCCGTCAGGCCCACTAGCTTTATTAACATCAAGCCCTCGTAAAACATGGAGTACTTCCCGATGCCGGATCCTCAGCTTTTTCATACGAAAACCGCAGTGAGGAACCGACGTCGGGACAGCACCTTGGTCATCGAGGGTTGAGTTATCCGCAAACATTTTACGTAATAAGTTAGCCTTTTCGGTAGCGGTGTTTGCTAGTGAGCTGTCAGGTCTGGTAAGAGGTGGCAGACTGGATTTGCAGAAATTGCGACCCATTGAGCCTGCAAGCGACCAGAATTGCCTGCTGTCACGCGGGCATGCAGCCAGCTTTCTGATGATCTGCTGGTCGTGCTCGAATTTTGACCTATTTATGATTCTCTTGGTTTCCTTTGCCATTTTGTTGTAAGCTGTTCTGTCTTCGGATGTTCTAGATGTGTTGTAGGCTCGGTTGGTGTAATTCGCCAACATTTTTGGCCTGCGCCTGGATCTCCTACTACTCGCCGCTGTAATGCAGTTAATTTGTGTTGGTTGTGTTGTCATGATTTTATTGTTTGATTTTTTTTATGATAGGGTTTTTATGAAATGGTATGAGGGGTGGGTAGGAAGCTGGGGATCAGAGTGTCCAAGAGTGATGAACGAATGAATCCAATCCACCCACTGCGGTGCAAGGTGATGGGTAGGGAGAGTCCGGCTGGAGAGGTCGTCCGATGCGCCCCAAACGCTACTGCTGGGTCCCCTCCGGTGACGAACCGGCACAACAGCAGCGGCGGGGTTTTAACACTCGTTGATGGGGCAGCCCACCCTCAGTCGTGAGCCTGAGGGTCGGGCCCCTGTACTACCGAGCAGCCCGGACAGCGGTAACCGGTTGTAAAGGGTCTACCTCAACCAGCATCTCCCAATCCGGCCCGCCACGCAGAAGGTGGGCCGATGCACCCGCCATCAAGACCTGGACAAAAATTACCCCAAAAATTATTAATTATTAATTACATAACAACATATTTTATACAATCTGTAACGTCATTGTTTTATAAAATATATTAACTTTCATTGATTTGTACTAACATTTTATTCAACTCATAAATGAAAATGTTATAACACAGTCATCATTCAACAATAATAACATTTCGGAAATGAAAAATGTTTAATTAATGGATTTAATAAATTATCTGTAATTATTAAAAATAATATTATTATAAAATAACAGTATTCAAACTTTATGAACGGATGTAAACAAAAACATATATTTTCACAAAAGCAAACTGGTTAAAAAGTTTTATTGCTACCGAAAAACTGTTTGTAAAGAAAATATATCTTAGTTGGAGTAAAAGATAAAACTTGAATTCAACGTTTTTCAAAAACCTGGAAATCTTTATTTTTTTTATAAATAAATACATTGCATAACATCACACTGGAGAGAATCTCCAGGTCCCAACGAGCAAAACGTGGGACCGAAATTATGTAATTAAACTTTAAATCCTGCAAAACTTCCTATTTCGGTCCAATAATAACTTAACGGTTAATTGGCTTGGATAAAATTGTTAAATATTGTCGCTTCAATTTCTACAAAGGTACCTACTTATTAATGACACGCTATTCTGAAGAAAAAAATGCATAACCGATTGACAAAATGCATAACAAGACAATCTGCCTAGCTAGGACCGATATCGACCTCATAAGACATAATTACTAATTATACTTCTTATAAGCGGCCATTCATTTATTACATAAGACGAATTTTGCCAGTTTTCGACCCCCTCCCTCCCTATTATAAGAAAAATAATAATAGGCCGACCCCCTCCCCCTCTGTTTAATATTTATTACGTTAGAATCTAAAGGAAAAAAATGAATACACGTTTGATTTGTTTTAATGTTTGTTTGCGCGGGTCCGTTGCCATGGAAATGGAAATCGTTTACCTACATATATGCATCCGAGCAAATCGCGCGGTTGCCCTCGCTTTTTAAAAGTATAATTTTAACATTGCGCGTTTTTGTGATCTTACGTAAGAACTATCAAGATTGCCTCCCACCCCCTTGTAAGAAAAAATAAGACATGGTCGACCCCCCCTCTCCCCCAAAATCATCTTACGTAATAAATGAATGGCCCCTAATTGTTATTAAATGCAGGTCGTATTAAAACAACGGAAAACGCTTTGTTCACGATGTCGAAAAATTGTTTGAAAAGAAATATTATTATACTCATATGTACAACTTCTTGATCGGAAGTCATAAAAAAAATCTCACTGATGAATATTTTGTACAATTTGTCATTGTAATATTCAGGTATAGTAAGTTTTACCACCTTTTACGTACCATTACTGTCTTTCATTTTTACTGTTTCTTAGTTCGTGTCACATGCTGTGTAAAATAATTACATAATCATTTGATAATATTATATATTTTTTTTACCTGAGCTCCACATAGGAGGCCCTGAGGATGCTGTGTGGAGGGTTTTTTGGGGAAAGAAAGGAGACGAGAGTTCTGGGAAGGAAAATGATTTAAGGGGTGGGTAGGAATCTGGGGTTCAGTGTGTCCTGGTCATCCGCCTCCAATACCTAGACAAACCTCACCCCATGAACCTGGGCACCCCTGCTAAATCACCAAACTTAGCGAACCACTTGAAGGTGACCTATAACGACGGCATTATAAACAAATGTAATAATAAATAAAATTAAAATATGTCGGATTGCGGAAATACAGGGGACAGTCAGGATACTCTGAAATACTTGGAGTTCCGACAAGTAAGTTTTTTCCACGACCGGGAGATCTCTCGATTTATGACGTGGCTCCTGTCACAAAGCGCGCAATACAATAAAACCTCATAAAGAAAAGGTAATTGTTCGCCGGAAAAGAGCTTGTCGTCGATAGTGGTCTCTGGCAGCTTTGTACTTTTTCAATAATCATTAATTTGTATAAAGCTTGATAAGAAGAATGGTACCATTGATGAAAATTTCTAAATCAGTGGACGCGTAATATATTTTCTTCTTCAATATTCGTAAATTGACTTTGAAAATTAAATATTTTGTATCTGTACTATTTAATCAAAATAATCGATTTATTTCGAAACCGATCGTTTCTTCTTAAGAATAAACTTTTAGAAATCTGTTTATTTAATCACTTTTTAAAACACCTTAAAACTTTTTGTGTTACTCCATATTCCAAAATTTTCAATATTTTTCAATTTGGTGGACATAGGTACCACTGCTCGGGGAAACATTTATTGGATTAGGTTTGGCGACGGTTACTGCGTGGCAGGCTGAATCGGGGGAGACCTTTTGATCTCTCCAACAGGACTCTCTCAGAACATTACCTTATACTACAATGGGAGAGTTGGAATCATACGTCCGTTACTCCTGGACACATTGACCCCAAGATTCCCACCAGCCCCTCATACCTTTTTCCTTCCCTGAACTTCCTCTCCTTCCTTTTTTTAATTCGACCTTCTAGACAGCATCCCTAAAGATGACACTCGAGGTAAATTATTTTAATCAGGACCTCCTATGTGGAGCTAACACAGAAAAACAAATTAAGAAAGTCGAAATAAAAATCTTTTGAGGAGAATTAATCTGCCGTACAATAATAAAAAAATGCAACATAATAATTTGATACGTACGCGAATTTTAAAATAAATATTTTATTCATACATAGAACTAATTACAGTACCAATTTCCTTTGACATGTTGTGATAAATGCAAAAAGGTTAGAGTTAATAATTTAATGTTTTAACGTATATGAACGCCGATACACTAGGGATGTCGAAAGTGAAAAAAATATCGATATATCGATATTTATTAAAATATCAATATCGACGTCGATATTTCGAGGAAAAAAATCGATATATCGATATATAGGTCAAATTTTCAAGAGATTTTGCGTTTTTAAAATAATATTGTATTCAGCTAAATATTATCAATAGTAATTTTTGTACACAATTTGCTTTTTTTAATGTGCAAAAATCTCAATAAAAATGAAGGTATTTTTATCAGTATTCATTTTTATTACGTAATAATTACAAAAATATCAAAAACTAAAAAGCTGTCTTATAACTTATATGTAAACTGAGACGCATACAAAGTTTGTATGCGTCTCAGTAACATTCTATTGGCGTATTAATCTGTCAAAAAGGACTTCGTGTTTGGAACAAGGAATAGTCAATAATCATAAGGAACCAACACATAGGAGTGGCTTAGAAAAAAATGGCGAAAAATAGCATACATTTCTATGTATGTACCTACACACATGATATAGGATTGGTGACCAGAAATACAAATGCAAAGACAATAGATTTGTAAGCTATTAATAGTTAAAATTTCAACTGCCAGACGTCATGACCCAATACAGTTACTTTTTCCCGTTCGTTCCTGTACGGTTTTGGATTCTAGTGACTTTACATACATAAATTTTTAAAAAAATATCGTTTTTGATACAATTTTCGATATTGGATATTTTGTATCGATATATCGGATCAAAATATATCGGCTAAAAATATCGATATATTGAATTAAAAATATCGATATATCGATACTTTTTCAACAAGCCTACGATACACGCATAACTTTATCGGTTGACAGTGATAGGGTTCCTTTGAAAAATGTTCACGGTTAACTTATTTACCCATATAAATATATATTAATACTTAGGTACCACTTCACTACGCAAGTTTGTGCTACATACCTATACCCTGATGCGGAAAGAAATCTTCTATCAGGGGAAGTGAAGCAACCCTGCAAATGTATGCACTCAATTTTGCAGTCGGCGGGAGGCATTTAATACTAAATTGAAGTCACGGAAGGACGAATAACTTTGCATTAAAGAATTTTCGGAAATCTTAGTTTCTGTTGTAATGGCGTGAACCATCTTTAGGAATATATTTAATTATTGAAATTATCGCAAAAATATAGCAGAAGGCACAGTTATGAATATGATTTATCTCGTAATAAAATAGGATAATTGCCATCAAAAAATTGGCAGCAAAAAAAACTTTGATTTGATGATTTGATTGTTGGATTCATTAGTGGCCTAAGATTGGAGTGTTTCACAGAAAAAAAATTGCAGTTTAAAGGGGTGACAAAGTCCATCAAAATACATCCCGTGACAAAATATCCCGGAAAAAATATCCACGACAAAATATCCTACGGACAAAACAACCCCCAACCAACAAAAAATGGGACAAAAATAATACAGACATCCTTTAAATTATAATTACGACGATAAATTCTAGTTCAAAAATAGTAAAATGGGACAAATATAATACAGATAACAATAATTTATTTTCTTTACAGGATGTCTGTATTATTTTTGTCCCATTTTTTGTCAGGTTTGATTAGGTTAGGCAAGATTTTAGTAGATATTTTGTTGGGGGATGTTTTGTCCATAGGATATTTTGTCAGATCCCTGTTAAATATCGATTCCAAATCGCCCTCAGCTTTTGAACAAAATGTAATCAGCAGAAGAGGACAACCATCATGTTCTTATTTGCTATACAGCGGAAGTGAACATTTAATCGGCAATTATCGGTAACAAGTCAAAAAAACAAAATGGCGCAGAATGGTCATTTCATTACAATGTTATATTTGAATTTCTGGAATTCTGGAAAACCTTCCATGAATCTGTTATTACTTATTACTCGATCACTACGCTTGTGGAACTCCTCACTTGGAATCATTCTTCAAATCAAATCAACATCCAAATCAAATTATAGAAATCTAATAGTTGACGATGCTACCAAGTCTAGCGCAGGTATCTACATTTAATTTTTCGTATTTTTTTAACTGAATAAAAGCTAGTATTCCTTGGTTGCCCGAGAAAACATACGCTGGCCCGGTCAGATAAATATTTATAAAATAATCACAGACGAATAATTTCCAATGGGACTTCGCTAATATTTGCTTCAATCATAAAAAATACCCTCTCGTAAAAGACACAACCTTTGAGTAAAGGGTACACAGTCCTTGAATAAGGTAGGGACAAACCTAATGTAAGTCGTGATGTGTATACTCGATCGAACATCACACCGAAGCGATGTCTTCTTACGAATGTTTCAGATGGCGTGTTGTTTGAAATCTGTGTAAAATACTCTATTTCTTGGAATCATTCACAAAAAACGCCCCTGCAAAAGTGTTCCATGAATAAGTATTTTCCAACCTTCCTTTTATTCCTTCTTCTTCCCTCCATATTTTCTTCAACATCACAACATCCTCCGATTCAGGGTGCGGTAATTCAACTGGCTTTGGGTGGTGGGACTCTTTTACGAGGTCCACATAAAAAGAATTAGCAAAAGAACAGCAAAGTACGAAAACGCTATGCACCCGAGAAGACAAGAAAAATGTAACCCAAACTAATTCTATGCAAGCAACACGGTAACAATGTAAATGTACCTAACTATAATAGGTTTGTACATATGTCTTTTTCTTGTATCTTTACATCCTACGGTGTATTTTGGATGCTGTTTTTGTTTGATATTACTTTTTGTAATAACAGTTCATTCGCAACTGCACTCGCAATGGAATATGAAACTCTGAGGAACTGAAAGCAAAACCCAAACTCATCTCTTTAGTAAATGGCACACCGTAAATTATTAAATATTTTTTAAGAGATAGCAAATAGTTATTTAGTTTGTTGCAAAGAAAGCTTTCTAACCCTGCTTTGAGATTCAAGCCATCCGTTACACAGTCCTTCATCCACCCTCAAGTTTATATTACCCATGCACAGGCAGCGCCTTAGTGGGTTCCCATTATCCACTTTATACTTATATATTTTATAACTTTTTTTACATTATTTTTATCTTGTGTTATGTTTTATATGCATATTTAGAAAATATGTAAAAAAAAATACTTTCGAAATGTATCACGATGTAAAGGGAAAAAATAAAGGAAAAAAGTCTATTATTCAACTGTATTTCGTAAAAAAACCTTTAGTGAAATCATTATGGAGCACACAAAAGACCTTTAGTGAAATCATTTCATAAAAGACTTTTAGTAAAATCATTATGAAACTATCCCATTATACACAATTTATTGAAAATGAACCATGTATCGCCTTAAAAATTTATTTTGTTAGAGCGTATTTATTTTAACATGTTTAAATACAATTTTTTGATCATTTCAGTCGCAGCATCAGCATCTAGTTGAATGTTAAATTAACGATTTATCTCCACGTTTCTATCCAAATTTAAAGTAGGTATATAAGAACCGTTTTCCTTCCATGCATTAATAAAATTTTCTGTTTATTCTATTGTGCAAATTTAGACCATCGTTATCTTTCTCATTCTCGACAGTTTTTCCCACAAATCTGAACCCTTTCCCATCACGACACTCTGCAATTTCTGTGAATATGTAAATTCCAGGTTTCGTTTATTTTAAAGCACCTCATAATCTATGTGAGTAGCCAAGAACGAAAATTATGAATATAAAAATATTTTAATATTTTAATATAATTTCAGTTATTTTGAGCTTCGTGGAGCGCCGATGGAAGGGGAAATATTTTACAAAAATGGCGTTAACGAAAAAGAAGCATTGGACGTTTTGATGGGTATTACACTAAATACTCAATTAAAGCAGTTTCTTCACAGCATACGCAGAGAGTGTAGATTTTCATACTCCTCTGTATTGGCACGTATTTCTCGCTTAACCCATTTCTCTACCTGAGGGAGTATGGCTACTACCCGTGGCTCTATCCTTCTGACTTTTGGTATGGTCGGAATGAACACCTACGGGTCCGAAGGGATGTGCACATTGCTAAATATTTCTTCCAACTGATTGTGTATGGTTTCGAATCTTGGCTACAGGGCCGGATTAAACATGTCGGGGCACTTAAAACGTCTCGGGGCCCCTTTATCCTGTAGTCGATGCGGGCGCCTAGGCCGTAGCCTACACTGTCTTATGGATAATACAGCCCTGCATGTAGCTGTAAGTGTGAATTTATAATGCATTCTGATTTGGATCAATATTGATGATATATAGATTTTCATTGAGGTCTCTGTACTATTACCATGTGTCTGATGAATTAATTTCTCGGAGCGCGGGGCCCTTAGCCGATGCGGGGTCCTTATTATATGCATTTGCCTACACAATATGCATGCTACATTTTTGCTTGGAGTATATGAGTCGTGTACATGCACACCGGACGCACAGTTGTGGTTTATACCTACTTGAAAATGTCGACATCATCTGACGACAAGGATTTCTTGATGTGGCAATTAATGAAAAAAAAGACTTTATTGGGTTCACCCATTTAATCAAGATTCTGCAATTTATAGTAATTTCAAAATTTCGCAAGAGTTACAGCTCGAAGAAGAAAAGTTTCATTTTATATTACAGGGATACGGATATTTGTAGCACTCAAAATTTGAGGCCAGTCTATGAAATTATTCAGTAATTTAAAAAGTATGTTTTTCGCCGATCTTGGTCTAGATCATAGGTTCTCAACGTGGGCAATAACGCCCCCTGTGGTATCCCGTTACGCCCCCTCCGTTGTGGCAAATGTAACCCTGTCGTGGAATCCCATTATGTCCCTTCGTCGTGGTCAATTGTTGGATTCACGAGTTAGGGGGCGCTAGAAATAAAAATATTCTCAAAGTGGGCGGTGGGCAAAAAATGGTTGAGAATCTATGGTCTAGATGATTTCTGTAATCCGTCTATTTCTATAATCAGTGAGGCCATGGTTACATAATAAAGGGTTTTTTCAACCTCTGCAATAAACTCCACATAAAATTCAATATTGTCTTTAATTTTTGCAAACCACTGCGCCACAAAAAACGAACGCTACAAACTTGTCCTTGGTGTGCGTGCTTGCGCGCAAATACAGGGGGGCGTTAAATGTGTCGCCTTTTAAATGTGGCGCCACAGTTATCGTAACACAAGTGTATGTCTGGTATGCGGCCTCGCTTAAAGATAATACGCTCCAGGCTCGGTAATCATGGAGAGAATTCATTTCTATGTTCTCGATGGTTATCTCCGTCACCGACAGACATTTTATAATTTAGTATAAACATTTTCGTTATTTGTTTTTGGGGTGTTATGCCGTGTTGCGCTAAGAAGGAGGTAGCATAATACCCGAAAAACAAATAACGAAAATACTTTTGACCGTGAAAATCTTAAAACGTATATAGTATAAACATTATTATAAGAAAGACTATTTTATAAACCTGCAGGACTAACTACTTGGCAATGGTCATGGCAAGATATCGATATATTTAGCATCAACGAGGTTGTTAATGACATGCCTTGCTACTGATAGTATAGTGAGTATAGTTAGAAGATTTAGTTGATTTTATACTTTCTAATAATTTTATAATACTACAGGTACTTAACTATCTAATCATCACGCTATTTCCCCGAGGGGATGGGCAGGGAAGACAAACTGCCAGACAACTTGTTCTTGGCACATTCACCTTTATACTCCTCGCTTCATCCACATTCATATATTTTTCAATCATACAAAACTCTTTCAATATTCTGACTCTTGACGTGGCCCGACTAAAGTATTTAATTCACTTGATCATGCCATGTCTTCCTCGGGCGTCCACGACATCTTCTAACACTCACATTTGCGTCACGTATTCTTCTTATATTATTTTCTTCGTTCATTCGCTTTACATGCCGAAACTAACCCTAACTCGTGAATCCAACAATTGACCACGACGACGGGGCATAATGGGATACCACGACAGGGTTACATTTGCCACAACGGAGAGGGCGTAACGGGATACCATGATGGGGTTACATTTGCCGAAACGGAGGGGGCGTAATGATATAGGTAAAATATTTTTGTGGATGGATGGGGATGGGACGGATCAAAATAGAATGGGGTAGGATGGGTATCTTTGGGTCTCCTACCGCCCTCCTGAAAGTCTGAAACGTCCCCAAATTTCTCTTGGTCTTCTACCGCCCCCTGAAGGTCTGAAACGCCCCCAAGGGGGCGTTATTGCCCAAGTTGAGAACCTATGATCTAAACGGTGTTAAAACGAGAAAACATCACGTTTTATATTCAATACTAAAAGTTAATCGCAAAATAATTAAAATGTACATATTAAAGAACACACTTTGTAAAACACAACTTTTTATTTGAATTAATATTTAACAGCCTTTAGTTGATATAATAAGCCCTGACGAAGCTTGAGGTAAGCGAAACTAAATATTAATTCAAATAAAAAGTGGTGTTTAACAAAGTGTGTTTTTTTCATTTAATATGTAATGTCACACCATAAAGTATTTGCTTCTTCGATAAAATGTACATCTTTAAATTTGAATTCAATATTTTCATATTTCAAACATTGTATGTTTATTTCGAATTTTATAAATGTACTAGCTGACCCGACGAATTTTGCACCGCCTCAGAATCAATAGATGTTGAATTAAATTCAGTTTTTTTATTAATTTACAAATTACGCAATGAAGCAATTATCAATGCGCAACTGTCCGTGTTTTGTTTTTGTCAGTATCGGAGATGGCGTTGTGTACGGATTTATATTTTTGTGCTTTTCTTACTTTTACAATTACTTACGGGAATTGGGGAGGCGGATACGGGTGCCGCCGCCCCGGGATTTATTGAATAACCAACACCTCTGCCATAGATCACCCCAAGTGGTTCGCTACGTTTGGTGATTTAGCAAGGGTGCCCGGGTTCATGAGGTGGCTTATGTTCGGGTCTTGGCAGTTGATGCGCCTGCCCACCTGCTGCGTGGCGGGCCGGATCAAGAGAGACTGGTTGAAGGAGGCCTTTTGACCTTTCCAGCCTGACTCTCTCGACCCATTGCCTTGCACCACAGTTGGAGGGTTGGATTCATACGTCCGTCACTCCCGGACACACTGACCCCCAGATTCCTACCCACCCCTCATACCTTTTTCCTTCCCAGAACTTTCTATCCTCCCCATTCCTTAAAAAGATCCTCCACACAGCATCCCCTAAGATGACATAGGTCCTGAGAGAAATTATTTTCCTCGGGGCCTCCTGTGTGGAGCTTACGTAAAAAAATGCGTTTCATTTCAGAGATTTATTATAATTATTGTATTTTTCCTTTGGAGGTGTGCAGACATACGTTCACCATTTGTCTCATTTTCGACTATTAACATTGAGTGTGTAAGAAAGAAGGGCAGCATTATATGATTAAAAACAAATGCACAACAATCAAGGCATTGACATTTGACGTTTTTGAATGTTTGGAACTCATGCACAGTTCAATATTATACCCCTCACAATATTGCTGCAGTTCTTTCAAAATAGGAGAATTCATTCCATACAAAATGTATGGGGAAAATAATTTTCTTTATAACTATTTATTTCGTTAACTTTTGTGATGTTTTAATAGTTATTATCCTATCCGGGGCGGAGACAAATCCAACAAATCAAAGATCATCAAAATCAGCCCAGCCGTTCTCGAGTTATAAATAGTGAAACTAACCCGACTTTGTTTCATATATTAAGATATACTCAATATACTACTTACTATAATAATAATACTGTACTTAAAATTTTGTACTTCTACATTATAATAATTTACATTCGCCATTAAAAAAAAATAAAAAATGATGAATTGAATCCACAAATCATACATTGCGTTTTGCTATTCCGACTCTAGATGTTACCTGATTTGAGTAATCTGATTAATTTGATCGTGCCTGCCTTCCTGGGATCCATTTTCTTCCATTTACGCATCATAATATTATTTCTTATTCTGAAGGGGTGTCTGAAGACACCCCCTCTTTCCAAAAAACGAGATTCAAACTTACGTCTTACATGAAAAAAGTTTTTTTTTATGTATGAAAAATATTTTGTTACGCAATAATAACTATTTCTAGTGTGTTTCTACCAGCAATGTTGAATTACTTAAAACAATCTACATAATTTAGTTCATTTGTCGCAACCCTGATGGTGATTTACGCACGAGTCTGAAACACGCCCCTCGGGACAGAAACCCGCGTCAGAACCTCGCACTGAGATCTCTCCAGAAATTATTACTCAACGCATATAATATTATTTGTATTTTTTTATCTGCTTAAACATAATGAAACTTTGTCTACTTTATCGCATACAGTTTATGAATATTAAAAAAAAAATAGCTATTTTAATGCTTATATAAAGTTTTGTATATTTTGGATAAGTACACAGGGAAGTAGATATGTACTGTTTTCAATTATCAACAATTTATTTCTCAGAAATTGTTTTCAGTTTTCAGTAAAAAAATGCATTTGAAGTACTTTAAAAAAAAATACATAGATAGTTAGGTTCTTGAATATTAGAATACGAATATGTGAGCGAAGCCGGGGGCAAAAGCTAGTTAACTGTAATAATTTTGACCAGGAAGGATGAACGAAGTTATTACAAAAATTATTTTTGAATTTTTGAATTTTTTAATTATTATTATTATTTAAAAATAATAAGTTATTACAATTTTTTTAATAAATAATAGGTCTCTCATTCAAAATTTAGGCATATTAGATTTGTCAAAGAATTTTTATATAAAAATGCAAAAATCAGTAATTTTAAATACATGTAGGATTACAAAAGATTTTTAAAATATTTATATTCAGGGATCAGTAGGATTTATAGGTCAAATTAGGAATTCCACAGAGCCGAACCCTCTGATATGAAAATATCTGAAGTCGATGAATTATTTTCCCATTTGGTCTCTGGTAGTTTGACATGTTGTTTTTGTATAGTTTTGTATTTATAATACTTATATAGTGCAATTGCATAGCGTGGATTGACTAGATGATCATTTGGGGAAGTGTGTGAAAGGGTTTAGTTTTTCCTGTGAGGAAAATTTAACCCGGACATTTAAATCTGGTGCGTAATTAACAAAAAAATAAGAAAAATAATTTTTGTAATAACTTCGTTCATCCTTCCTGATCGAAATTATTACAGTTAACAGCTTTTGCCCCCGGCTTCGCTCACATAGTATTAGGGGGATTTCCACTCAGCCTCCTCAACCTTCCCTATCCCCCCTCCACTCTCCTCTCTGCCCTACCCCCTGCTACTACTTATTTACTATCTAAGCAACATTATATGTATAAGACTGATTGCTGTGAACTATATATATCAATAATTCCTTAATTTACTAAAATTAACTTATTTTTTCCAATAATTCTTTAACTTCTTCGCCTTATTCTTGTAATCCAATATAACTACATAAACTCTCTTACTGTAGGAGAATTTGTGTGGATAGTATCAATTAGTGAAAAATTTCAACCTATACTAATGAATGTATATCCGCAAACTGTAAACTTCACCCGCCAAACCACAGGGTCATCCCTAGCATGGAGGGTGAAATATCACAAAAAACTATATGTACTCTCGATAATCCATGTATTAAATAAATAAATATTTATTTTATTAACATCCATTTTTCGAACAGCTCGCGTGCCACCTGCAATTTTTTAATACAAATTTCATAATGCCAGAGCTCTAAGCTATAGCCTACATGTTATTCTGGTGAATGAGCTATATTATTGTAAAGTTTCATTAAAATCCATTCAATTTTGCGTGGAAGAGTAACAAACGTACGTACATCCATACAAACTTTCGCCTTTATAATATTATCTATAAGTAGGATATCTTAACGAATTACACGAAAGCTTTTGATAAAAGAAGAAAAATATTAACGAGTTTACGTACAAAAATCATCCGTTAAGTGTTTTAAAAATATTTATTAATATTTTTGAATGTAGCTATTACTTTGTGGTTATCCATTATAATAAAATGAAACAATGCAACTTTGTATAAACCATTTAAGGTGTCTTAATAATAATAATTTTTCTGAGTTCGCTAACCATATCATTGAAAATAACCATAGTTTTGAAAAAAACACAGGGATAAATATTCTTCATATTAATCATAAAGGAAAACGTTTAGATAACTTAGAAGCTTTGGAAATTAAAAAATCCCTTAAAAATAATGAATCTATTATCAACAAACAAAAAATATTGTCATATAGCCCAATCATGGATTTGTTCCCCTACCCACCCACTCTACACTAATACCTACCCACCCAATCATTATTAAATAACAACGGCTCCACCCCTACCCTAATAAAACATTGTTCTAAACTGTCAAATTAGTATAAGCATTCCCTGACGAAGGAACGTTTGTTCCGAAACCGGTCGGATTTGCACATTTTATAAGTGGTTTATACAAAGTTGCATTGTTTCATTTTTTTATATTTGTTAATGTTTGTATTGTTTTTTACAATGAGTATTCATTTTTTATATGTTATACAGTGTTATAAAGAAATATAAAAACAGACTTTCCTCACCATAAAGAGACAATGCTCTTGTGTTTGGTGAGGGAATTCAAGCTCAATTATATGAGTAAATAATAAAATATTGCAAATAGTAACAAAAGATAAGTAAGAAGAACTCGAGATTTATCAACAATAGATTTCAAGATTACAAAATAATAATAAAAGATATGAACTTTTATAGTAGTTTCAGGTAATTTTTCATTTTAAGCTGGAATTCATGATTATTTTTGGTAATTTTTAGGGAACGGGAGGTTGAGGAAAAAAGTTATACCTAGATAGAGGTAGATATTTTGAATGTTCTTCGTATAAATTTTGGGATTTTGTCTATATCATTAAAGAAGAAGATAATAATAATAATCTAAATGAAAATTTGAAAGAGAACAAGACATAGAAAAACATAAAAAGACAATGGTCGCAACTGGGACTCGAACCCAGACCAATTGTAACTTATTTAGCTGTTCATCTTTGAAAGTTTGTAGTATTGAATATTTTTTAAATAGTTTGTCTATTTTAGATACATTGAATATTGAAAAGATTTTTTCAGTTGAAAATGTAGATGGTTTTTTCAAGATAACGTTTAAATGATGTTTTTTTTTATTTTTTAACATCACGTACTCGTATATGATTTCATTACAAATGAGACTTTTTTGTTCAAAAGTCTGTATATTTTTCTCGTCAGTAGTATTTATTTTTTTACAGTAAGTATCTATTTATTTATATCTCATCGTAGCTTCCAATAAATGTCAAATATCTTTTTATAATATCTGGGAAGCAAACAATGTCAAGGAAGTTTCCGAAAAGTCGGGTAAACATAATTCAAAAACAAACATCTTCTAAGTCCATCGAAATCCATTACTTTAGATTAGAAAAGGTTAAGACAATTAACTTAAATTTACCGAATCTCATGAAATCTGGTATTGAAAATAATGAATTGTTTTTTGGACGATTAGATTGGGCCAAATTAGGGCTTTGAGGTTTACAGAATTAGATATCTACTTGCCCCTGCCCCTTTGCAATGTTTGTTCCAGTAAAATGGAAGCTTTGTGATTATTACATGTTTGTTTGTCTCAAGTAAACGTTTAAATAGATATTAGATTCAGCGAACTGTGTAAGAAGAGTCACTTAGTGTAATTAGCAAGAACACTTCCATTGATGCGCTGAGTCGAATATGGGAAGACTATAAATTGGTACGCGGTCGTAAATTGTCTGTCTTTGACACGTAGTCGGTTCAACGTAGTTGGATACGTTGAAATTTCACCGTAATTTACAATCCTAAAAGTGAACGGCCACACGACAATGCGCTTAAAATGTGGACCGAGTTATTTGTATGTGAGCTGAATTAAAGACGACATATTCTGACATAAAAACCAAAACTGCCAACGTGCCTTGCGCGACGAATTCTAAAATTACTAAAATGTTAAAATACAGTTCGTGAGAATCTACCGCTTTGATCAATAAATTTAGCAGCGAATTTTTCTGTTCAACTAACAGATGGTGGTAAAATAGTAAGTGAGGCATATTCTGTGGGTGAAAAGAATAACGAATAAGTTAATATTTAGTGTATGCAGATTTAGTCTTTAGACTTTAGGTGTTGTATCTAAAGAACAAATATGCATACACTAATTATTGACTCATTCCTTTGTTCCTTTTGCCTACAGTATTACAATTGTAGTTTTGTGTACAGTTAAGTATATCGAGCTTTTTGTTTGTTTTTGGAACAGATAAGTACAAGATGTTTTTGGCATCCAAAAAAATCCGATTTGACAGTAGTTGGAACCACGATCATATATTTTATACTGACGGGATAAAAATGTAGTATCCAATACGGCAACCATCTTGAATTGGAACCGGAACTTAGGAGTAGGACTTTGCAACGCTCAGTCAATTATGTTATTAAAACATTATTAGTTGAACTCTGTACGACGTGTCGTCGTGACGACCTCCGTAGTCCAGTGGGTAAGACTCTTGACTCACAAAGCGGAGGTCGCGAGTTCGAACCCGGCATGCGCAATAAAATTTTATTTGATTAATTTGTGTTATTTCACAATTAATTCATTTAAAATAATATAAAGTATATTTGCGGCATGTTCCAGAGTGGAAGATACTATCAGTATCGCCCTGTTGTAAGACCACCATTCAGAGTTGAAACGTTGCTTGAATATGGCTTTAGCCGTGTTTGGTGACCAGATCTGAATAGCCCGGTACTCCCAACCTTCCTCTCCCCCACCTCCTTCCCCTCCCCACTACCTTCAGCCTCACAACATACCCCAATTGGGGATGCCATAGTCTCACTGGCTCCAGACGGGAGCAGTTGAGATTCTTGTGCGGTATTCACTGTAAAAAAAAAAAAACTATTTTTTCCCTTTTTCGCGTGAATACCATATGTATCCTAGAACCGTCGCAATTGCCCGGAGTCAATGAGATTAAAACAATGTGGCGTCTCTAATTTGGAGTAAGTTGTAAGGGTAAGTTAGTAAATAAGCGAAGTCGTTGGGCAAGGTGAAGGTTTGGAAATACCTGGTTATTCTCAACAAACACGGGTAAAGCCATTTCAAGCAACCTTTCAATTATGAAGAGTGGTTTATCATCTGGCAGATACGAGTATCACTTTTACCGCAGAGAAAATTATTTTAAAGGGCAAAGATTTTACAAGAATCCACCGCATTCTATAAAATATAACATTTTTCTTAGTACAACTAATAGACGAAAAAATATTTGAACATTACAAACACGCTTTCAAACAGCTTTGTACGATGTCTTCGGAAAAAAACTGTTATTATTATCAAAGGCCAAATATATATTTTGTTAGAGCCAAATGTATTGATCAGTAGGGTGAGTTTTGAGTTTTCTCGGTTCAACTGACGTAAATATTTATTTTTTAGATAATCCCAAACGACAACTCTGGAACAGTTTTTGCAAGGTAATAAATTAATCTCTTCTACGTATTTTGTATAAATAAAGGTTTTTTGAGAACAGATGTTTTCCATAGGACTAGCGTATTGTAATATTAAAATGTATTATACTCGATTTTGTAATGTCAGGTTTTACAAAAGGATTAACCTAATCACGCATTGGGCAGGCAGTATGTTTTTGTTATGGCAAATAATTTATTTCTTCAATAAATTACAAAATGAACGGGTCAGCGGGTGATGAATCAGTTAGGGCTTAAAACATGTTTTGTTCGGAGAAAACTGATGCCTAACAAAAGTATTTGGTAGGTTTTGAAATAAAATCCATAGGTACTCGTATCATTGAACAGAGAATTTTGTTTTGTTTAGTAATCATTCGTTAAATACATCAGGCACTCTATTTCCTAAAAACAAAGGTATTACGACGTTAATTAACTAACAATGTATTTGCCACACATTAAAAATCCACAATTAATTTCTATTGGGTAAGTACTTAACGGTTTTTGTGTATTTTGGAGAACTCAACTTTATTATTATCATGAACATTATACGTGCGTTTTTAATCAACAACTGTTTGCTTATCGTAGTTACACACGTGATAGACGTGGTCGCCTTAAGGGCCCGCAACCCGGATTTCTACCGATTTATTACATATTTCCCTTAAACCGGTAAGTTTTAAAGCTCTTAAAAAATACATGTTATTCTTGAAGATAATATCTAGACTTTGCCTCCGCCGAAACGCAAATTATATAAAATTCCCTCGATAGAAAAAAATCGCAAAGTATGCTCCAAAAATAATTATAAACACGTTTGTTTCAGTTATTTTACAAGTTATATGTATGAAAAAATTCACAGTGTTTTTTTAAATGCTGTAAGATAATGCCCACGAGATTTTTGCTCTATTTTAAACGAGTCGTGTTTTATTAAACATTTTCGCAATTTTCGCATCGATTTTGTCGCTGTAAATGTTAGCGCTCTCCTCTAACATTCGTAATTTCGTATCTCTCCATCTTCTTCTTTTCAAGCCCAGTTGCAGAGCCTTAATAACCTAACCTAACCGTCTTGAACCAGTGAGTCTATGGTCTATGGAATCCCCAATGATGTGAGGCTGAATATAATAATAGTATTTGGCTAATTTATAAAGCGCCGTTTTTGTGAAAAATCACGTCAAGGGCGCTGGGAAGGTAAAAGAGATGGGAGTGAGGAAGGTAGGGAAGTACCTCACTATTCAGATCAGGTCACAAACATGGCTTACGCTATTTCAATAATAATAAAAATAATATTTGGATGATTCGTATAGTGCCGTTTTTGTGAAAAATCACCTCAAGGGCGCTGTGCCTACAAATTTATAATATATTTTTCAATTTTACTCCTAACTACAGATAAGATAAAACATCATAACAACTTACAACTAAAAGATACATCCACCGGTTTGTCGATCGTTAATACAAAACTATATGTACAATTCTTTTGACCAATGAACGCGATGCTGCGTAAAAATGTACGTATGTATTGTGTTATTTATAATGTGTACGGGCAGAAAATATACAGCACCATTATAGTTTTTAAAACGTCCCTGAAGTCTGGTTCTGTGCCCTCTGGTTGAAAAAAAGCGGTTATCCTTCCTATTCACAACAAGGGCGACCGCTGCAACCTGTCCAACTACCGCCCCATAGCGATCACATCGCGATCCAAGGTGATGGAACGTGTGATCAACGATCAACTGCTCACATACCTCGAGAAGAACAAAATTATTAACGACGATCAATATGGATTCCGGCGGAACGGCTCGTGCGGTGATCTTCTCGCGTATGTGACGCATGTTTGGGGGCGGTGCCTGGAACATTTCAGTGACACCCAAACAGTTGCACTGGACATTTCCAAGGCTTTTGACCGGGTTTGGCACCGAAGACTTGTCAACCTGAATAAAAATATAGTCTCCTTTAACGAAGCAATCTTCCGAACAGGCCCTCCATTGATACGCTTGGTGTAGTTCTCTAAGTGACCAGTTCAGATATGGGGCTCCATCAAAGCCAGAGTAAAGTTAGACTCTCAAAAACTGGGCGTACTGTACATGGCCCGCAGATACTTTAACAGTACACGACCTCTAACCCTGTACAAATCACATGTGCGCCCCACCATTGAATTTGGCAGCCACCTCTGGTCTGGAGCCCCAAAATACCTGAAAAAACCCTCGACTGAAACGGGCGGTCCGTCTGATAGATTCTCCTAATTAAACAAACGGATTGCAATCTTTAGAGCACTGGCGTCGGGTGGAAATGCTATCCTTGTTCTACCGGTATTTCAATGGAAGATGCTCCGAGGCTAGCTTCATTGATCCTTTCGGCACCGGTGATAGTCAGGAAACACGCCAAACGTGTGCCCAACATATGTACACGGTTGACATTTTTCACATGAGAACGGGTCGCTTCTTCGACTCGTTTTTGCCGGCCTTTGTGTTTCCACCTTCCTACAACATGGGTCTCTTCAAGATCAATGTTCATTTCTTTCTCTCCTCAAAAAGACCCTCCACACAGTATCTCAGATGACGTAGGCCCTTATTTTTAAAATTTATTTTTAAATGAAATTATTTTCTTATTTATTGTAAAATTATTTTCCTCAGGGCCTCCTTTGTGGAGTTAATGTAAAAATAAATATCTACCTGGGAGGTCACTTGAGATTAACACTCGGATTTAGGTTTGCGCACAGAGGACATAATTGGAATACATGTTTTTGGAAATGCCATTATTCCTGGTTTATATTTGAATAATAATATATATTCTTCAAATTTTGCAAATTCACTTAGTGGCACCATTTTATTAATGAAATAATTAAAAACACAGTCAGCCTTACTAAAAAACCCAGTGCAATTGACAAACGGCCGCGGATGTGAAAACATAACTAATTAAAAAATTGTTCATGGAAAAAAATACACTTGGTTTACACGGCCTGAGAGGGTAGTTTATCTCTGTTTTAGTAATGATGTCTGAACGAAATTTGGAATTTTCCCAAAGTATTTTGAATGTTCTGTATATTTCTTATTTTTGAAGGTATCGTAAAAAAAATACCATTTATGAAAACTAGATAAAATTACCTTTTAGATTTGTGTAATTGAAATACACTTTAGTTTTTAAAAACTGCCATATATTAAGATTCAAACGCGAAAAAAAATGGACTTTTTTTTTACCAAAACATATTTGATGAAAGTGTACAGAATTTTATAAAAAAACAAAATTTAAAAAATACAGACCTTTTAAATAATGAATTTGGAACGAAACTGTTTCCTCACTTTTTCATCGTGCATACAAAAAAAAATAATAAAAAATTTCAAAGTTTTTTTATTGCCAAAAAACTAACCCAAAAAAATAATACCGACTTTTATAACAGATTTCTTGCAACTCTAAAGACGTTAATTTCATTGATACGTTTAGGAACACATGCATTAGATATTAAAAAATTTAAAAACACCACTTTTATGAAATTCTCATAAAATAAAATCCTTTAAATGTAAGTTTGAATTTTCATGTTTTACATAAAATACTTATTGACATTTCAAAGTATGATTATTGTTATTATAACTTGTTAAAAACCACAAAGAACACGGTAAATATATCAATTATGCGAATGTAATTGTGAATTAGTCATATTAATAGATATTACGATAACATTTGTGTAATATTACACACACATCGGCGGAGTGGGTTTTTTTGGCGGTTTCAACGCAAATGACGAATGCGCAGGCGCCGCAATCTAGCGGTTCTGTAGAAAAACAAACAATAAAATTATGTTCACTATGAAAAATTACATTATTGCCAGATTTAAAATACATTTTAAGAACACATCTTATTAGTAATGTTATCGTGTTTTATTGTATTTTTGTTTTATTCACATTGCTGCAGCAACACAGGTTATCGGCCGTGCTGTGGTTTTTTTTAGTAAGGCTGTTTGTTTTACCACGATAATCTTTATTTAAAAGTCAACAGGTTTCAAGAACGATGTTTTCTTCATCAGGAAGAGGACATCGTTCTTGAAACATGTTGACTTTTAAATAAGGATTATCGTGGTAAAAACAAAGTGTTTTTAATTATTTCATTAATAATATATATTATAATATGTGCTTTATCGAACGTGTTTGTAAAAGTAAAGGCAAAATTTTATGATGAGTGGTACAATAGTATAAGGATTTGCTTTGAATATGTACCTTCCTAGTAATTCGTCTCTCTGTAAGATACAGATTGGTGTGTATGGTTTCGAATAATGTTAATCCAATAAGAAAAAAATGATTAAGACTTATAGAATGACACACTCAGATAGGTATATTTAATTTCAGACTAATAATACTTTACCTTCAAGCAACGTTTCAATTCCAAATGGTGATCTTTCTTAACTAGGTCGATAACTACTGGAGCTTCCACTCCCATGAATTAATAATGAAACAATACACATTGATTCCATAAAATTAATAGCGCCCGCAGGGACCAGAACCCTCGATCTCCGAATTCATTGTCAAAAGTTTTACCGATCGACAATGGAGGCCAAATTGGCTTGTCCTCGTTTCAATCTATGACCATAATGTTAAGAATAAGGAGAGATAAGACATGAGGAGTTAATAATGAGGAGAGATAAGATGAAGAGAATGGTGGGCAGAGGTAAGCATAATGAATAACAGTAAAAAAGGGACGCCTATGCGAACTGGATATTACACAAAAAAAATAACAAACAGAAAATTTACTTTCTCTAACACTCTCTCCAATTTCTTTCATAGAAAGAATATCAAAAGTGACTACAAACACGTACTCTCGTGCAGAAGAATACCTGCTTACCAAATTTTATTTCTGTTTTTATCTCCAGAAGGATAATACTTAACAAATTTTATTTCTATTTTTATCTCAAGAAGAATAATACTTACCAATGTTTATTTCAATCTTCTTTAAATTATCTTTTTATTCTTTATTTCTTAGCTTACTTTTAATTCTCATATTTTTATTTTTATCTGTTTTTAGTTTTATTTATCCCTTACTTTGTTATTTTTTTTCTTTCCTATTCTAATATTTTATTATCTGTTTATATAAAATAATATTTCATGTATGACTACCATAACACGGCCAATAGCCTAGTAAGGTAGTTAAAAAATGGCAAAAATGTATCATGTAAACATTTATGAAATAATAAAATAATAAAGTCTCCCATGAACCCCTGGGGGTCGTCCATATATCATATGGCGGTCCATATATCATATGGGGGTCGTCCATATGGGGGTCGTCCATATGTCGAGACTCAACGGGGGTCCACGTTGGCGTGATAAAAAAATAGTAGCTACGGTTCTCATGCAATTCTAACAGATAGCGGGAAAAAATACTTTGCAAATTTTTTGCTTTTTTTTTGCTCCACGGTTTGAAATTTTTTTTCAGTGAGAACGGCAGATGGATCATATAGCCTGTTTATTTAGCATTAATTTCCTTTTTTATTACCTCCCTTAATTTTTTGTGTAGTGTATTGAAGGTCAGCGACTATTATTACTTGTAAAAACTTGCATATTCGATATTCAGTACAACGCGTGTCGAGACTTGCAAAGCGCCGCCCGCCCGCCCGCAACGCTTGTTCAGACTCCTGCTGCTTGTAGAAATGTAGCAACAGGGGATCCACCGAAACCAGTAAAATTTTAAAAGTGGTCAACGAGAAAAAAGTTTGGGAACCACTGAGATAGACGAAGTAAGTCTCACGAAAATATATACCCGTAAGCGGATGAAAGAAGAAATCGGGAACGCCCGAGAAAGACAAATTATCATCAAGTGCATCGAATGCTTCAGTCGGGTCACATGTCAGCTGGTATAACAAAAGAGTACCCATGCAACGATTTTTAATTTGAATGAAGAAAGGAGTGCGTGCCGTACGAATTAGTTTTATGGCGTTCCATCCTTTCTGAGTTCAATACCGGAAAAATGGCGTGCTAGTTGGAATATTTTTGGTGTGTTTACAAAATGACGGGTAAAAGGAATGGAAAAAAACAAGTATATTACTCCCCTAAATTGATTGAATTTGGTTTGTTTAGTTCAGCTAGTGCCTTTTGGCGTAAGTATTTTTTTTTATTTCAGTAAAACACATAGTATACAGAAGAACTGCCTTTTATTTCAGCAAAACAAACAGAACAAGAAGTGACCTGCGGGCGTGTTTCGTGATAGGTCTAATTTAGGCCTATATTTCCGTACAAATCTGTGTTTTACCATGATTACGATATTTTTTTTTTTTTTTTTTTTATTTAAAAAAATACATACGTATACAGATTCGTAGTAAAACATTTGGTTCTTAAGGCTAATAACAATATGTAAATTTCTTTTTAATGAAACTTCACAATTCAAAAGAGAAAGTATTTCTCGTGCTTGAATTTTGGAGTGCCATTGTAAAATGCATAGTTACACAGAGTATGTTATTACAAGTACTTATATTAATAAAATATATATTCATGAAGACAAGTGGACATAATAACTGACAATATTGTCAGAGTAGGTACATATAATAAAGTTGTAACAATTTGGTGCCTGCAAATAATGCGTATGTACTTGCTTTCAATTTGATATGGTGATGAAATATTTTTAGAGATTATGTCCTAGTTTATTTTTTTTGTTGTTATTATTGTGATGGTGAATTTAAAACTTATAATTAGTGTCGGGTTGGTCTATTAGTGTTTTTATTTGGGATTTAAAAACTTTATAATTTTTTTCAGACTTGATTTTATATGAGAGAGCATTGAAAAATTTTATACCTTGATAAGCATAATGGTGTTGGGAAGCACTCGTTTTAAATTTTGGAATTTCTAAATTGCCCTGTGATCGTGGTCGGTAGTTTATGTTTGTGAATGTTATTGTTGATGAATTGAAATGATCTTTATGAGTTTGCAATAATGAGTTCTTTTTGAAAATTTTATTAAGACTGAGAACCCTAAAAGAGTCAAATAGCTGTGTTGTTGGAAATACAGATGGTTTTCGTAAGATGACTTTCAAAATCAACCTCTGTACCCTTTCTACAGGTAAGAGGTTTGTTTTGAAAGTCCCACCCCACCCGATTATACCATATTGTAGTATAGATTGATATTCAAATGGTATGGCGATACACAATTTCAGGCAAGGGTAAGAGAGACCGACTGTGTGGAAAATGGTCTAGCTAGAACCAAATGGTACTATGGTACTACTAAGAAGTCAGTGGCATATTTGTTTCTATTAAAATTTATACGGAAGGCACTTCTAATGTTATTTTATTTATTCTAATTCTATTCGTCGTATCATATTAGCATAAAATAAAATAAAATATAAAATCTAAATACAGTACAACCAAATAATATTATTTATTACGCCATTTGGTCTAAATTGATAAATTTTGTAGACAAAAATTGATTCATAATCGACGCCTAAGTAATGTAATAATGTTTTGATGTACATAGCTATATTCACTGAATTTCTCACTGAAACCAGTTAGGTCTATCAGAGAAATTGACTCAACCTACACGGATTTTCCAAAGCTTTCGATAAAATCATTACCGAACTGCTCACGAGAAGCTGATAAAAATCGGAATTAATCGGGATTCGGGGATTCTAAGATTTTAGGTTTACTTTTATTATTTATCGAGTTAATTTATACATAAACTAATATGCACAAGGTAACATTTTATTTCATAAAATTAAAAGTTTTTTTTGTTGAATCGTATGAAACAAACAACAACAAAGTAGTGAGCGTTACAGGTTTTTTCTCACGGTTTTATAATATACCATTAAGAATTTCACAAGGATCACTCATCGAACTTCTATTAATTATTTTGCATATCAATGACGTAGGCAGGCGCTTTAAAAAGTAAAATATTTTTTTTTGCTGATGACACAAAAATAAACGAAAGGGCTAATAATAATAATATTAGCGATAGCCTAGAACTTTAAAATGACATTATTAGCGGAAACCAAGTAAACAATCAGTACGTCAAAGTCTGAATACAATTGGATGTTTTTCAAAATAAATATATCCTTTTGATATTTTGTGTCGTTCTGTGGAACTCGTATATAAAAAAAACGAATCTTTACATCTCTTCAGTAATCTGATAGTGGACAACTGTATTACACATTATACCTACTGATTCATGGAAAATACTTTCAAAAGAAGTATTTCACGGAAAAGATTTTGATATAAACGTCTTAAGATTTAAGGACTTAAGGTTGAATTTCAGAGCATTTTTCTTTTTATTTTTAAAAATAAATGATAAACGTGTATTTGAGAAGCTCCCCCGACAAGGTACGTAGAGAGTTAAACTAATGTGTATTTACTTAAGGAACATTTCAGTCAGTAAACGGGCAAAGATAAACGTAGATCTGCAGATGTAGAAAGGTGGGGTAAGGAAAGCAAGTTATGTGCACCGGCATTTAAATGTATTCTGAGAAGACTTATGTTCAAATAACCTCGAAAGTGGATTATAACTTAATTAAAAAGCATTTGAGAAATTCATTTGTGGGATGAGTATTTTAGCGGCGGGTAAAGGTTAATTTTATAATTGATTTATGTTGGATGTGTGCGCGTTCAAGAAATTTGATAATCCAACTTACTCATATGGTTTGAAGATGGTTTATATAATTACGAAATATTAATTAATAAATGATACATTTTAAAGAGGTATGAGATTATCAGTCAGTGCAGAGAGAAGAAATAGAAGGTATGTGCGCCGTAAATTTTGCACTTTTGAAAACTCAATGAAAAACGAAACTTGAAGATTTGTCAGGATGAATGTTTATTTTAATAAGACTAGTTTTTAAAACTAACGTCGTCTAAATATCCGTCATCGCATCGCTGGAGTTCCTCTAAAGTGACAGCAAGATTTAAAAAAATATTTTTACACAGCGCGTGGTATGTCGGTTATCTCTTGAAAAATATTCGCCAAGTTTAGAGTGTTGTGGCTGGTTGATTCATGTAAACCCAATTTTTGAGGTAACCCTATAAAAAACTGCAGGTCAAGTGTGGGCTGCACGGGGGCTCTGGGATTTTACCCCTTACTTTATTGATTTACGGTTCCTTTAAATACAAATAATAAAATTAGTGCCTTTAAATACACATTAAAAATAAAATCAATATGACGAGGCCAAAGAAAAATGTCGGAAATGCTTTTTTGTAAGTTTTTCTGTGCTGTAATCAGGTGGAATAATGCAGTGCTAAAACCAGGGAAGTAATGATTTTTTTTTTAAAGTGACATCACGTACCAATCTTCCGTCGGACAGCGTTAATAATAAGTTAAGACTACCTATTCATTATTATACATTTTTAATCGGAATAATAAATTGTTATCAATTTAAATTTGTGCTGTATTTTTTACCAAAGAATCTGAGAAAACCTTATTGCGGTGACCAAATAATAACAATAAAAAACCTTTAATTTATAACATGTAGAGAAGTTTTTAAATCCGCTACTTAAAATAATAATAATATCTTACAAATCATAAAAAGACAGAATTTCGTGGTTTTAACCTCATTTATGGAAAAAAAAAATTTTATGTGAATACCTCACAAGAGTCCTAACTGCTTCCGTCTGGAGCCATTGAGACTACGGCATCCCCAGATGTGGTTTGTTTAGGTTATTATATGCAACTAGAATCTTGAAATTAGAATCTCGTAGACAAATAAATGAAGATGACACGTGTATTCCTTGTTGGCTGACGGGTGAATTTTGTATGCCCATATAGTGCTACAGTAAGTTTTGAATTGGAATAGAAAACTAAAAAAATATAATTTGATAAAAAAACTCTTGGAGATATTTACTGTACCTAGATAACACAACGAAGAAAAAGCTAAGGAACTTAATCGTTCACGATAGCGAATATATTTTTATTAAACTTGGAAATATAAAATATCGTTGCGTGCTAATGGTAGCCTGTTCTCTTGATTAAAATAATAATTCCACTTCTCTCTTCTGTTTACTATCATCAGATTAAAGTTATTACATCATTTCCACAACACATTACTCTAGCCTCCAACCAATCTCGAACCTTTTTTCGAACTCCTCTGTTTCCCTACTCGTTTTCCCCCCAAAACTGTTTTTTCCCTCCAATAATCCATCTGTCAGAACCAAGTCTTTTTTTGCTTAATGCAATAAAAAATGGAACACATTTAAATATTTAAGAAAATCTCCCAATAAAGTACCTACGCTAACATCGTTATTCTTTTAATAAACATGAAAATAAGAACGTTGATAAATATCTCAAGGAATTAACGAATCTGTATAAAAACTCGTGCGCAGTTCTGTATGTTGTATTAGTAGCACATTGATAATTTATTTGTGTAATACAAAATATGGTATCTATAGGGTAAGTACTTGGAACACGACCTTTTTATTTTCTGAGGAATATAATCATTGCGACTTTCTTACGTAAAAGCTCTTACGACGGTTTCAAAAAGTGATAAAAGAAAAATGAAGGTTTCTCGATTTTTCGATTTTGCATTTTTTTAATCGTATAAACATATGAAATATTTACCTATTCCATCCCATAAATATTACTCTACCTCGCCCAGCAATTAATTTGATTAATTTTAACAAAAAATTCTAAACTAAATATTGTTGAACAGTCGTTATACCTACGGTCCTCCCAGAACTATTTATAAAATGCACTATTTTTTTTCATTATGCGCACTGTTTTCTCTTTAATTAATTAATATTTTCGAGAAAAAATGACGTTAAAATGCCTTAGAGTTCCAAAATATTAACCAAAGCTCATATGTATTTCAATCTTTCGTATTCCACAATCTATACCTACACATTATTTTGTTCTACTATTTTCTAACGAACGCGGTGTGAATATTTCGGGGCGCGCAAATTCGAAAAAGTAGACTTATTACCACGGCATATGCATGTATTTTTAAACCGGATTTAAACAGGGTTTTAGGGCGACTTGTACCCACGGTGTTCATAAAATTCATCTTCTCGTTATCTTGCTTTTGTAAGATTTATAGAGTTTCATTTTTGATACGTTAAAATGCATTATATGCATTTTGGCATAAGTTATTAACTCTGTTTTGAAATATGTCAAAAATGTTAAAATCTTCGTGATTTATTACTGTTTCGCTGACATCAGCGATTTCCAAATAAAGCTGACTGTTATCGTTTGTTGTCAGTTTGCCAAATTGTATAGAAAATTATACTTTAGCATAACAATAATTACCATAAAGCATGTGCCAAAAACCTACCATCCACTGAAACAGTAATTTTAGGCGACCTCAAGGCAATGTTTTAATAAATGGCTCAATAGTACAATAATAAGAGGATGGTTTCGTTCATATTAATATTAATAACAAAACTAAAAGTTAGACTGATACGTTTTTAGATTTTTACGGCCAAAAGTATTGTCGTTATTTGTTTTTGTGGTGTTGTGCCGTGTTTCGCTACCTCCTTCTTTAGCCAACGTTTCGGACAGCGTTGCAGAGTCCATTATCAGGGCAGATACGGCAGATGTGTAATTGTTAGTGGTAAAATGTGTGCTTTTTTATTTGGAAGCGATACCGTGTTGCCAGCTCCAACACTACGAGCTGATATTACAGTATACTTCAAAATGGTTGTAGATTTCAATTGCCTCCGTAATCAGGCGTGCTACAATAAGAACCGGTTCCAAAAAACTGTTCCTCGAATCCACTGTCATTCAGTGATTGCTAGTCTCCGGTACGAAGTAACCGCGATAGGCAATGGCGTAGGAACGGGTTACAAAATATATAAATATCTGCCCTGATGATGGACGACTGCAACGTCGTCCGAAACGTTGGCTTAAAGGGGTATTATCAGAGAAAACAAGAAATGTGTCATTTTTAAATCAGATTTTAGACGTATTGACTCTTTTCCATAAAAAAATATAAATGGATTTCGAAAGATTGTTCTTTTATCTAGCATTCGCATGTTTTAAATTAAATAAGGTTATACCATAGGTCGTTGTCAGATTTGTTAAATTTTCAAAAAAGATTTTGTATTATACCACACCCATTTCAAGTCATATAATCACGTAGTAAAATAAATCAATACATTATCTGTGTATCGCATGTTTTAGAATTTTAATTTTAGTTTAAATAAAATCATTAAAAAATGTATACGTACATGTGTTTCTTGGTGAAAATTGGTTCGTTTGTGTATTTATTTGCGCATTTACAAACTAATATATTTCAGATTTTTTTAACATTTTTATTTAACTTAGACATTATTGAAAAATGAAAAATACTTATAATCAAAAAATAATAACAAAAAGTACAATATTTTAATAGTTTTATCATCACGCCTTTCAGCATGTTTGTATGTAGGTATAAATTAAAGCAAATTTGTAATGAAATAAAATCGATATTGAGTTATAATTTTAAAAAGCTGTTAATAATAATAATAATAATATTTGGATGATTTATATAGCGCCGTTTTTGTGAAAAATCACCTCAAGGGCGCTGTACAAACTTATAATACATTTCTAATATTTTTCTAATTCACGGAGAATAATTAATCTTTCTCTTTATAACCGCCCTGCACAATCGTAAGAACAACTTTCATCGAAATGTGGATTTTCGGCCGCTGGCTGGTTAAACGCTCTTAAGAAGGAGGTAGCGCAACACGGAATAACACCCCAAAACAAATAACGTAAAACTTGGACTGTTTATATTAGGTAATCATCACTTAGGGAATAAATTAAAGCACCCCTGGATAGATCTTGGGAAACGTAAACTACTATTACAGCCTTACTAAAAAAAAACACAGCACGCCAGATAATCCGTGTTGTTGCAGCAACATGAATAAAACAAAAAAAAACTAAAACAGGAAATATTACTAATAAGGTTTGATCTTAAAATGTATTTTAAATCCGGCAACAATGCATATTTAAGTAATAAATTGTTTGTTTTCCTTCATAACCGCTAGGTGGCGGCGCGCGGCGCCTGCGCATTCTTTGTTCGCGCTTGTAAACGACGCTGGAAGCGCGAAATGATTTCTGTGTGTGCGAAATGATTTTTGTGTGTGCAATATTACTTATGTGATGGTTAATTTCTATTAATATGAATAATTTACTCTTATATTTATATCATTGATATATTTACCGTGTTTTTGTGGTTTTTCATAAGTTTTAGTAAAGTTATAAAACAATAATCGTTCTTTGAAAATTGAAGTGTCAAAAACTATTTTATATGATACATAAGAATTCAAATTCACATTTTTAGGAGATTTTATTTTACGATAATTTTATGAAAGTGGTGTTTTTTTAAATAATAATATCTAATACATGTGTTCCTAAATGAATCAAAGAAATTGACGTCTTTAGAGATGCAAGAAATCTGATATAAAAGACGGTATAATTTTTAGGTTAGTTTTTAGCAATAAAAAAACTTTGAAATTTTTTATTATTTTTTTTATTGTATGCACGAGGAAAAAGTGAGGTGATAGTTTCCTTACAAATTTATTACAAAAAGGACTGTGTTTTTGAAATTTTGTTTTTTTTAAATTTCTCCACATCTTAGTCAAAAAATATTTGGTAAGAAATTTTTTTCCATTTATTTCCGAGTTTGAATCTTAAAATATATCAGTTTTTGAAAACTAACAAATATACAAATCTAAAAGGTAATTTTATCTAGTTTTCATAAATGGTATTTGTTTTTACGACACCTTCAAAAATAAGAAATGTATAGAAAATTCAAAATACTTTAAATTTCGTTCGTACATCAATCGTTAAAACAGAGATAAACTACCCTCTCAGGCCGTGTAAACCACGTGTATTTCTTTCAATGAACAAATTTTTAATTAGTAATGTTTTCACATCCGCGGCCGTTTGTAAATTGAATAAAATTTTCACTGGGTTTTTTAGTAAGGCTGTTAGTGTACAGCGCAGTTCGTGTGAAATATCACTTATTTGCGCTACAACTTTAATATATTTAATGCTCATCCTGCGAAATATAAAGAAGTGATGTTCATAAAATACTAAGAAATATAATACTACATTCTATTGCACTTAATGCGCTATTTAAAGTGCTCTAATACAAAATAAGTATTGAATTCAGTACAATACAAGAGGTATAAACAATCCGCAATAAATGAGCAATTTTGTAAACTTTAAGCACGTTAACTTCTAATATAGATAACATTAGGTGCCTGCATGCGATTTTTAAAATTAGCAAGTAAACGTATGAAAATGCATACGAAAATAAAACATATTGATTATTAAAATTTGTAAAACTTAGTGGAATATACAGAGTGTGCCTTGCATTACTTTTTACTTACCAAGGATACGAGTCTATCTAATTTCTATTAGATTATGTTCGCAATTTTTCTAGAATACCGTTACCGAACTTAACACAATAAAATTGTACTCAAATAAGTAAATAAATCTTCAGATTTTAATGATTAGCCTTCTTCACACGTCGCGCTCCTTTTACGTTTACAAAGTTCTTTAACCCGTCTGCTTGGTTCAATACATTCGCACCTCACAATCCGGAAGCCTCGGATTCTGAAAAAAATTCTGAAACCGTCACTTTGGATCGAGATTGTAAAATATCTATGCAAGATAGCTTTCATATTTTAAAAACAATAAGAAGCATTATTTCGTTCTCTTTTTGGTTAAAAGAAAAATACATATGTTTGCATGAGAGGAAGAGACATATATAGCTTTTAAAATGTAAGGTCGCTCGGGATGTTTTTGCTCTTATGAAAGTATAACGCTATTACATGTTTTGGGATGTATTTTTTCAAAGTGTCGAGGATAAACATATCGGATTTTATTTAAATGAGACTCCTGTTGGCATTTTATAAAAGTCTAATTCATAGATTCTCAACCTTTTTTGTCCACCGCCCACTTTGAGAATATTTTTTTTTCTTTACTTACCATCTGTCAACGTTAATCTGAAACAGCTATTTTATCGCCCTGGTTGAGAACCTTTGGTCTAAATTAATGTTTATTTTTTATTGGTAAAACTTTGTATTATGCCCATATATACTCATCAACCCAATATACCACTGAAGAAGAAGATAATACTAATATATCTAAACGAAAAATGGAACAGAACAAGACATAGGTCGAGAGTCGACATGTATCGAGTCGCAGTATCGACCTTTACTTTTTTTCTGTGCGTTTTTCTGTTCATGTTTCGTTTAGATTTATTAGTATCGTATTTTTCTTATATTAAATTCATTTTCACTGTTATAATGATTCGGACCTGTGCATTAATGTGCTTTACACTTGCTCCTATTCGTCAAACTTCGCGGTGTCAGGGCGGAGCTAATTTCAATTTGTCATATGAGTAGAAAACATTGGAGGGCGCATATAGGTGATCTCAAAATTAAAATTGCATATAGGTGATCTCAAAATTAAAATTGCATATAGGTTTATTATTTTGCAATTTTGGGTTAGCATAATGAAGACTGACGATATTGTAATAAAATATAAAGCACACTTTAGAAATTGCTCACATTTATTTAATAGTAGCGTAAATACCTACCTAGCGTTTCCCGGGCTTAAGAGCATGTCTCTAATTTTAGATTGGAATATTTAATTCATGCAGATCTAAAAGTAAAGTAACTAAACTTACCATTAGTGATTCTTCCTTTCTACCTACTGTTAAATTCAAATATATGTTAAATTAAATTAAAGCAAATCACTTTGTAAAACACCATTTAATCAAATTTATGTCATTAAGTAGGTACCTTAACAACAGTGCTTCTTCAATTTTATTTTTTTTCTTTAAGTACACAAAAATGTTTTTTAAAATATGATTTACAGTGTTCTATATATATATTCAGTGTCATTGAGCTTTAAAAGAATATTTTGTAGTTAAGGGGTCGTCCATTAATCACGTGATGTTTTTTAGCAACTTTTTAACCCTCCCCCCCCTGGTGATATGTGGTGAGGTTTTAGGCTAACCCCCCCCAAAATCAAGTGTATTTTTTTAAGTACAAAGTATTTTGAAATTTTCAGAATATTATCACGAAAAATAAATACACGTGATATCTCATTAACCGCCCCCCCCCATCGTGATATTTCGTGATTTTTCCCGAACCCCCCCCCCCCCCTTTCGAGCCTCACGTGATTAATGGACGACCCCTAAATTGTTGTTACCAGCCTACAAATTTCATAGTTACATTTTTAATATTTTCTACTCTTAATTGACAGACTACATCGTTAATGATTCCACAATATGTTTTTTTATCAAAATTAAATAAATGTTGTTTATACTTCACATTTGAATGTTTCTAAATGATAAACTCACATTGGATAGCCATTAGTCGGCCAGTGTCGTGCTCTGTCTCTCCGCAAGGGGAGACCGAGCCTATTCGCTTAGTGAGATCACGAGACCCGATCCGTCGAATGAGAAGGAGAGCCTTCATTTGTCTTCCATTCCACAGAACCCCAAATAACTCCCTCGGAGGTACGAGTATAAGGTGTATCTACCTGACAGGGAGGGGCTGTTACTGAACTGAATACTGCTTCTGTAAACGTCCGCCTTCAAGCAGGAAACATCCTATTTACTCTGGTTAGATAGGTTTACAAAGTTACAAATAAAAAACGCAATATATTCCACATCATACGAAAAGTTTCCGAGGAAAATTGTGTTATTGTTATTTTATGGCCATAATCTGTTTTCGTAATAAATCGGGTTTCCGAACGTGACGGGTTAGGTACACATTTATTTCCTACAAATTTGTCGATTATTAATATAGTATTATTTTTATACAATGCTCAATATTAGTGTCCGACGGAAACAGGACTTTCTACTGAAACCGAAACCGAATCTTCGGTATTTGACTGTAAATCTATACATTATGATGGAAGACAATTGATGGCGTTTTTAAATTAAATCGACCACAGGATGAGATATTTGAAGAGAGAAAGCCCAACCTTTTATGGAGTCATATGCTGCTTAGGGAACGTACCCATACTACGTGACCCGCTTAGGGGGGGGGGGGGGATCTTCAAAATACCACGCTTGGTCACAATGGGGGCGGGGGAAGGGGGGTTAAAAATTGCAAAAAGTGGGTCACATAGTATGGGTACGTTCCCTTAGATCCAATATTGCTGGTGGCTGGTCTTCCAGTTTGAATGGCACAAGGATTGGGTAAATTTTTAACCCTCACTTTATGTGTTTTTAGTAGTATTTTTATAGATTTAAACCAGATCGCGACAATTTTCAACTGACTAAATGTAGGCATTTAAAATTATTGTACACTCATATTGTGTAATAGCCAAGTAGATTGTAATCATCTTCTTCCTTTTTGTATCTTATACTAAGTAGGGCCTTGTAGGAACGGAAAGGAACAAAGGGAGATGCATAACAATGGACTTTGGGAAATGGGTTCAGTCTCAAAGCTGTTTCAAAACTGTATAATTGTATATATCACTCCCAATTTGCTCTACAGAAGACCCCTCACTGACATAACTCTTTCGTAGCGATTTAAAAAATATATCATTATTTAGTGAATTGTTTATTACTGAAATTGGACATTGTTGAAAAGTTTGGATGTTATTCTTGCCACGTTTTCACTTTTATCGTGATACGTCATGATATTCGTCCACTATTACGCTCTTAAATATTTCGAATCGCGGACAATTACACCCTGTACTATGCACCCTTTGCTTACTGTGCTGTATTAGTAAGCAGGGGTTGTTAAAACAGGTAATGCGCAGGAAGTCCCGCAATAATACTGCTCTTATCTCTGAAGGTGATGTATAGTTTTATTACAAGAGTGCAGCTATTTGCAGAATACTGTTGGTAAGAACCTTGGTTTTCAATATAACCGAAACGAGCTACATTCATTAAATACGAGAGAACAACAAGATGAATCTGACAGATAAAATACCCATTAATACGAGTATATCGAGAAGATCAGAATATATTTTCAGTTGCAAATGTTAAAATAAAAACTAAATGTTTTTTTTACTGCTTGGGTACGAAACCCTTGTATAAACCTCGATGTCAAGAACACTGAAGATAAAACGTTTCACAGATAAAAAAATTCACATTACAACTATATAATATTAAATGAATCTTTCTACCTTCACGTCAAAAAAGATCAAATAATCTCGCTCGGCAAAATAATATGAATGGAAAAGATACCTGATTTTTACTATCTAAACATTCAAATCTTATAATACCCTTGAAGCAGTGATGTTAAAAAAAGTAATACTTTGGGTTCATTATTAATGAGGGTATTAGGTATGAGTATGTAATGGTCGAAGTAGGTATTCTTTATTTAGATACTTTAGCGATATTTGAGATTTTGCCAGGAAATATGTTAAGTGAACGTCTTATGAATACAAAATAGGGGAGAAATGTAAAGGGTTTATTTTTATCACATTCATTTTTCATATAGAAAATATAAATATGTAATATTATTTATAATCAAAGCATTTCTAATGGTAATCTTTTAGAGTAATATATTTCAGAATAGTCAAGGAAGTTCACAAATTATTCCAAAGCATGTGGCAGCTACGTACAGGACAAAATACTTTGAAAGGCCAATTCTTTGAACTAAGGCAAAGGCTCGTTTTTACGCATACATTTATTGGATGTTGTCTGGTACGAACACTAAAAACAATTTCAGAACAGTCTGTTGATGTATTTCAAAGTCAAAAATTGTGTAGCACGTAATAAGTTTAGTTTATTTCTAAATTTCCATGAAGGTGACAAATACTTACAGGTCTCTAATTCTAATCAATAATTCGTACCACGACACTACGCGCACACGTCTTATTGACACCAATAAAAGTGTCACGGATCGATGTTTTGTGACAGAGTAATATTGGACTAATTGGAAAATGGTCGAACCCAACGCCGATTTATTATAATGATTTGTGACCAAGTAGAACATCGTAACGAGGTTAAAAGTTATCTTAATACTGGCTGTCCGGTCGGTGGTGGATAATCTTTCAACTGTGGATGGGGGGACCGCAAGGTGTTCGCCCCTTGCCGCAGTGTTTCGTTTCATACAAGCTGGACGGTAAAAGCGCGAGGTCTTTGAAGAGTCCTAGGATCAATGTGTTACTGAAAGTGAGATGTATGGTCGCTTTCAGTAAATTTGAAGAGTGCCTAGCCTAGAGGAATTCTTTACATTTACATCTAGTTCCGGAGTTGCGCGCCGTGTCACCATTCCATGAAGTCAATTCGTAATAGCTTACTGTTATTATTGTTTCATTACTTTATAATGGTGCCCAAATAGTGGCCAGAAATTGAATTGTTTTATTCATAAAAGAAATAAGCACAGTTATTCGTAAAAGTACTGAGTGTGTTAAAAATGCTTTTGCAAGAGATGAGTGTTTGTCAAAAGTGTTACTGAATCAAGTAAAATCGTGCTGCATCGCAGTTCGAGATGAGCAATCATGGTGGAGCTGACAAATATGATTTGCTTCATTGATGAGCAGTTGCTTTCATACGAGATGCACGAATTCTTACCACCTTTTCCAAGCTCACAAATCACCAATCAGTGGCTCGCATTTCCGTTTCCTACCGTAAAACGTATCATGGGCAATGAGCATCCTATTTAAGTGGATACACGTCCTCGAACTAGCAGATATATTCAGAGCTGATTGTAGGCGAGAGGCCTGGTACTGGCAGCGAGTTTTGTCGTCCCTTCCATCGAGATCTTAAAAATAGGCAGATCAAGCCCTAGGCTCAAAACCTGGTAGGTACTGATAACGAGATAAGTCGTCTCATTCAGTGAGGTTACCTGAGTACCTGAAAGATTTTTGTCTTCCGAATACAGTCAGAGATAACGCACCGTGTCTCCTTTCCCGCAAGTGTTGATATATTGTTCATATACAACTGTTAATTTTCGTTTAATACTAGCTGACCCGGAAAAAGTTGTTCTGCATATACATTATTTCTGGTGAATATTTTGTTCGTTAAATAAAAAGTAACTAATGCATTGTAAGTGTGTGGGGATGAGATCTATGACGGAAAGAGGAATGGAGCGCTGTAGACGATACCCGCCGATAAAAAAAACCCAAATCACTCAATTTCTCATTTCAATACATATATTTCATTAAAGTAACTGGCATATTTTCTGATCTCTTAAAAGTTAAATGTGAAGTGAAAAAAAAGTAATATATTTTTTAACCTAAAGTAGGAAAATGAAATAAAGAAAATCAATGTTAATTTCGAAGAGCAATTGAGTATTCTATATTTTTTGTCAGTCCGTCTTTAGCCAACACAAATAAGCATGATGATTTGCGAGACCATGATGCCGAATGAAATATAAAAATGACGCGACGCTTCGCGTGAATGTCTTGCGCATGTGTGGATGAAAGTTCGATGAGGCGGATGTGTCATTCAACGACATAAATAATTTCGTTCTGTTTGAAATACGTCAGTTAAATTTTTCATTCAAAAATACTAAAATCGCGAAAACCCCAAATTTTTACCCTCCAAGGAAAATGATTATAATCAATCATGTTACAGTTGCTCTAGTGAAAAAAAGTTGATTTATCTACTCACCGAAATATATACTCTGTAAGATAGAAATATATCATTTTTAGAGCACATTAAAATACACAAATAATTTTTTATTATAAAAAACTTGTAATTTTTCAAAATCTGTACTACATACCTTTCAAAGTAAGCTCATTTTTCTTCAAAGCCGAAAAACAACACATTAAACTAAAAAAATGCACCTGAACGTTGCATATCTGAATAATTAGAGTACCAACTCAAATGTAAAAGACGAAGTATGGTCCTTCGAGAGGAGTAACTCTTGCAGCATAGTCTTAGGACACTTTTAACATTCCCATAATTTCAACAAAATATCCAAAACTTTAAGTAAAAATTTAAATAAAATCCTTTAAGTACATTAGAACAAGATTATATTTTATATCAATGGTATTCTCAATTTGGGAGGCGGGAATGGGTACCGCCGCCCGGGAACCTTTATTGGATAACCAACACCTCTGCCACAGATCACCCCATGTGGTTCGCTAAGTTTGGTGATTTATCAGGGGTGAGGACACACTGAACCCCAGATTCCTACCCACCCCTCAAATCCTTTTCCTTCCCAGAACTCTCCTCTCCTTCCTTTCCTTAAAAAAACCTACTACACAGCATCCCCAAAGATGACATAGGCCCTGAGGGAAATTATTTTTCTTGGGGCCTCCTGTGTGGAGCTCATGTAAAAAAAAAATATCTGAATTTAAATTAGACCAAAGACCGAATAATTAGACTTTCGGACTCTGATATTGGTCAACTCGTGCGTCAATTACCCAAATTAAGAATGCATTTGTTACCCTGTCTATTTGGTAATACACAAGTGACGCCTTTACTTTTTAGCTTATATGTATGTGGCGAAACACAGTGCGACATTTCGAAATTGGAATTACAAATGTATTTACTATTCAGAACAAGACTATAGAGTCCCAAAATAAAATCCATATTACTATATAGGGAATCAGATACCTACAAATAATTCGGCTAGTCAAAATATGCTTAATATAGACTTGAATAACTGTTTTTTTATAATAAAATATTTTCTTTTCAGACTAATGAGAGTGCACTAAACTGTTGACTTATTATGACTGATGAGCACTATGCATAAAACTAACAAAGATACCCGGGAGAATTATTAAAACACGCGTCTTAGTACGGAGCTCCGTCGTAAATCTCATTAATTTATGTTGAAACATGCGCCCCACTGCAATAAATTTATTTGAGAAACGAGCGCATTCAATATTTCATAAACCAATTCAGTTTAATCTCAGGAAGTTGCTTCCGAACCTCGCGAAAATATACATCTTTAGGGGGTAAACTTTCCAACACCTTCCTAGCTGTAAAGAGCATCTAGGTGAAATTCATTTGCTATTCAAAAGGTTTTTCTTATCGAGTTTCAAATACAAAATAAGTTAACCCTCAAAGGTTAGATAAAATACAACCATGTACTAACTTTTATCTCGACCGAAAAGTTGGATTTAGTGTACAGATTTCAGAATGTTCAAACAATGTTCATGTAAACAGAGTTCAGAATTGAGGTGTTGGGTAAATTGTAAAAGTAGTCAGAGATGCGTAACTTGAGTGATGAAATCCAAACATTGAACGGAATATTCCTGGTTTTTGATCTTTTTTTCTATTGAAAATAATAGATTTTAGTTCTGCGAAATGAATTTATGCAACAAATAGAGATAAAATCAGTTGAAAAGGGTTATCGCCTAGTCTATCCGCAGCTTTTCTTTTGAATTTACAATTTATTATATAGCGGAAAATTAGTTTATTTTTTTCTGAAACCACAAACACTATTGATCGGCCAGCTCTACTAGTGAAAGATAAAACAAATGCGAGCGTTCGAAAAAATAAAACTTAAAAAAAAATGGAAACAGAGATAAATAATAATGAAAACTAATTTGTAAAATACATTCTCATGAGCACCCCCAAAAAAGAAGTAAAAAATAACAACATATAATGAACTAAGTAATTGTAAAAAAGTTAGGACATAACAGAAGAAGAAGTGGTTGTGTTGTTTATTAAATAAAGCACCCTTTGAGAAATTAAATCCATCGTTTTTATTGCTATGTTTTTAAAGTTACAATTTACGGACACATAATTTTTTCCCCACTCAACGGACAAAGGTTTATTAATAATTTATCTTTTCTATGCAAGTTTAGTTAGAGAAGTGTTTTAGCTATCTTGGGCTATTTATAGTTATATTGGGAAGGGAGGAAGTTCAAAAAATGATCACACAATCAGCGACATCTGAAATTAATGGCGCCATCTTTGGCCTAAATGAATGAACTTGTTGATAATAATGATCACTATTTAAAATCCATAATTGGTTTGAAACTTTACTAGAAAACTAAACAATAATTAGGTTTAACAACTAACAACTAGTAAATAAATAAGTTTAAAAAAAATTCGATTTATTAAACTTATTTTATGGCCAGGGCAAGGCGGAAAAAAACATTTTACTTCAATTAAAAAAATGAGTTTTTTTTAATATTAATTCAGCATAATTTCATCACCACCAGTTGTATGTTGCATCAGTTGAATTGTTGAATCCATGAAATTGCTTGTGATTTGAAATAATATTTTATTTTTCTTCTTGTTTCAGATTTGCAGAACTTCGGAGCGCTACACAGACCATAGAGAATTTCGTTAATAAAAAAACTTTTAGATGTTTTCAAAGACTGTGGAATTATTACAAGTATAACAATACAGTGTACTTATATAAGCAATTCATGATAATAATACAAAGTCGCAAGGAATTGTAATGCGATTGTCAGAAAATATTTACTTGAACATCGGTGAAGTAAAATAAGTAATTAACATTTTCCGAGTCCGAGGCAAACAATGAGCAAGACGGTCTAATTTCCAGTTCAAATGAATTATTTCCATCAACTGGGAGAAGAAGAGCCAGAGAACAAGTTAGCAAATTAGTTCCCATAATGGGGCACTCTATTGACCCCAATCTCCTCGTGGCGTGCCTCGTAAGGCTGATGATCGGTAAGTACTTTCAATTAATCCGTCATATGCAAAATAATCATTTTCCATTTCTCTCCGCTGATATTCAATTTCTGGATATTCGTTCATATATTTTTTGTGGACCAAATACGTTTCGTGAATATCGATGATTCATTTTTATTCCAAGGAAACAATAATCAAAGGAATTTTCTCAGAAAATAATATTTTTATGTGAAGCGTGCTGTACTATTGAAAAACACGTATCTACATATAAGGGTACCAATTTTGAGCTGTATTTTTTTAGGCTGAAAGTAGTGAAGAAGGAAAGGAGACGAGAAAGAGGAAGGTAGGGAAGAATTTTCTAAGATTGTTAGAATGAGGGGGTATTCAACATATCCCTAATAGCTTATCCACGGTATAACTTATATTTTCCATTTTCAATGTATTTATTTATTAAGTCTGAGATTACCATTCGGTGCCCGAACCTATGGATAATGGCTATATTTATATAAGTAGCGAATTTTCTACCTATTGCGAGTATTTATTTATTAATTTTACTTTGTTTTTACTACGAGTATAAGTTTTAATTATTACTATTAGTTTTACTATGAATAAGCTACCAAGATGATGAGCAAATATCCCACTTAAAGAAAAAAAGGGTGGAGGGAATATTTGTTGTTTGAAAGTTTAGTACCTACCGTTTATTAAATTATATTGATTTAGCTGTTTCAAGGAATGAATCGATTCAGAATGGTTATATTACACCAACGCGATACTGAGAGCGTCGTCCAATATCCACTCTTCTCAATAGGTACATCCGTAAAAATCAAATCATTTCTACCTCTCATGATTCAACTCCTTTTTATCAAAGAGAAAATGTATTTAATCCAACGACGCACGTTGATTTGAGCACTTATATTTGAAATGTCCTATTACGGAAATAAAATGTCGGCAAAATAAGTCAAAGTAAAGAAATAGCAGTTTTTTTCATTTGCCAAAACTATTTCCTGAAAATATATACCTACATACTTGACTTTTTGTAGAATTACATACATATTTAGAAAATAACCATAAAGAAAGGCATTCTTAGAAAAAATAAGAAGTGGATCTACCTGAGATTTAAAGATATATAATAAGTTACACAGCACAACTGTTGAGCATGAAAATGTTAAAAGCAACCAATTCTCCTCCGAAAAAATGTCAATAGTGTATAAAGTTCTGCAAGCATTTGGCATATCACCCGGTTGTTTTTGATTCTGGATGGTCCAATGCCGATAGGCCATCTTTCATGGATCGATATGATACATCGGTCTAAGATTAGCCCCAACTGATTTCTGTGCAAAGAATTTTATTGCATTTCGTACACTAAGAAAGGGGTTGTTTGTGTGATTATTTTAATTGTATGCAGCAACTGATACAATAATAGAATAACACTGATGTAATGACAGAAATTGAATAGAACTTACATAGAGTTTGAAAATTACCTTAAAAATTTTGATGAATTGTTCAATTTTTTTTATACAGCTCGTCCTAAGATAGAAGAAATACTCAAACGGATTACCGGTATATTGGGTACCTAGATACTGAGCTCCAAGCCGGAGGTGTCTACCAAACTGAACAATAAGGCATACTAATATGAAAACTTTTGACCGTCAAGTGACCGAGTGGAAGCTCTGGGTTCCCTTAGCACGCTCTTGTTACTGAAGTTTGCAAGTCCTACATACTCGCACAACAAGTTTCCATTTAATACTAATACAGTTTAATAACTAGCATCCTACGGCCATGCAGACCTTGAAGAGCTTTATCCTGCTTAACGATGCCACTTGACTCCCTGAGAACCATTGCATTTTGTTTCCAGTAAAGCTTGTCTCCCAGCTTTCCGGGGTCTTCTATGGAATTACTGTTTATTCTGTTAATGCGTGGTACAAAGGGTTTTATATTTTACTAAGTCTTAAAACAAATCAACCTCTATGGTTTCTCGTACATGAAACACAAAGGTACACGGTATTTTTTTTACGTTATCTTTGCGGAAAAATAATCCTTCGCGGCCTCTGTCATGGCCTTAGGGGATGATGCGTAGATGATCTTTTTATGGAAAGGAAGGAAATGAAGTTCTGGGGAAGAAAATAGTTTGAAGGGGAAGTAGCAATCTGGGGGTCGATGTGTCCAGGAGCGACGGGTGCAAGGCGCTGTGTCAAGAGAGTCCAGCTGGAGAGTTCAAAAGCTATCCCTTAACCAGTCCCTCCCGATTCGGACCATCACGCAAAATTTGGGCAAACGCATCCGCCGTCAAAACCCCATGAATCCGGGCACCCGTGCTTAGCCATCAAATGTAGCGAACCACTTGGCGTGACCTCACCAAGGGTGTTGGTTATCCAATAAATGGTTCCGTGCAACTCAATTTTTTTAAATATATTTATTAATGATTTGTAATTGTGTACATACCGTGAGGTTAACATTTAACAATTTTTCTCGGGCTAGGTACCTACAGCTTTCAAATTGTAATAAATTAGACGCAATGGTTGCATGCGTAAGCCCTGAACTAATTATACTTGATTTCTTTCTACATACCTCGCAAACCTAAAACGAGGCAATATCTACCGTTCTATTATGACAACCCAACACAGAATCGCAATCGTATAGATACCCCAGTTCGCTGTATACAAAATTTGGGTAATGACTATAAAGATGTTGTTGATATGTTTAACACATCATTCAATAAATTTAAATACGTCATTACCCAATTTACATCGGAAAGGCGAAAATCAAATTTAATTTAATTTAATTAAACAGAAGAAAGGTGACGCATGGTGGGATGACGAGATCAAAGCACTGGTCTCAGAGAAGAAGAAAGCATGGTTACGTCTGATAGCGGCTGGCACTGATTCTAGTGAAGAGAGAGATAGAGCGAAAGAAGTTTATAAGGGATGTAAGAAAAGAGTAAGTGTTGAAGTGAAAGAACGAAAGAAACGCCTAGAAGAGGAAGAGGGAAAAAAAATGACAAAACACTTCCAAGAAAACATTAAACTGTTTCGGAAGGAGGTCAAAAGGTCCCGGAGTGGTTCAGAGAACGGAAGCCTGAAAGTCATTGAAAGATGGAAAAATGTTGACGAATGAGGAAGAAATAAAAGAGAGATGGATGAAATATTTTGAGGAGGTTTTCGAAAGCAATCTGGGTGATAGTGAGGCCAGCAGTGAATCGGGTATGAACGATGACGGAGTGAATTTAATCAAAATCAGCGTGGATGAAATAAAAAAATCGATAAAATGCATGCTAAGGCTGTTGGTTTCGACAATATTGCTGCCGAATACTTTAAAGGAGATAGCCATATTATTCTCACATAGTTGTGCAAACTTTTTAACCAGTGTTTAGAGGAGGGTTACACGCCATTAGATTGGAGAAGGGCTGAAATCATGCCGTTATATAAAGGTAAAGGGTCACGTATGGAATGTGGAAATCGTAGGGCTATTAGCCTGCTAAGTTCAGTCGGCAAGCTGTACGGAAAAGGGATGCATGGACCAGATTTTCTCCTTGCGTATGCTTACTGAGAAGTTTCTGGCGAAAAACCAGAAACTTTTCTGCGCCTTTGTAGATCTACAAAAAGCATACGACCGAGTCGACAGGAAAAAGCTATGGAAGGTTTTGTCCAAGTATGGAGTGAATACAAATCTCATACAGGCAATTGCGTCTCTGTACGAGGGAAGCGTTGCGTGTGTTAGGGTGAACGGTGGTTTTACGGGGTGGTTTGACATCACAAAAGGTGTCAAGCAAGGCTGCGTAATGTCACCATGGTTATCAATCTATACATGGATAATTGTATGCAAGAATTGAAAGAGGTGGGATTGGGCGCGAAATTGAGTAATCTGAAAGTATGTTGCTTGTTGTATGCTGATGATGCGGTGCTGATTTCTAACACTATGGAAGATCTACAGTCTTTCGTATCTAGGATGAACGAAGTATGTAAGAAGAATGAGTTAATGATGAATGTAAGTAAGTCTAAAGTCATGGTGTTTGAAAGAGAGAATACGAAAACAGTATGCAACATAGTTGTGAATGATGAATACTTGGAGCAGGTGGATGAGTTTGTATATCTGGGTAGTATGTTTACGAGAGATGGGAAGGCTGAAAGAGATATTGAAAGAAGGGTGAATGCCGGTAACTCCATTAATGGTGGACTGAATGCCGTTGGCGCTAATAAAAAACTGTCAAAAAAAGCGAAGCTAGCAGTCCACAATGGATTCCTGGTATCTACCCTGATATATGGCAGTGAGGCATGGAACTGGCAGAGGAAGGATGAAAATAAACTGAATGCTGTTGAAATGAGATCCCTGAGACGTATGTGTGGTAAAACAATGTATGATCGTGTGAGAAATGTGGATATCCGCAAAGAATGTAAGGCTGATGTAAGCATAATGAGTAAGATTAAGAACGGGACCCTCAGATGGTTTGGGCATGTAGAGCGAATGAACGAAGGAAGTAGTGTAAGAAGAATATACGACGCGAATGTGAATGGTAGAAGAAGGCGGGGACGCCCGAGGAAGACATGGCACGATCAAGTGAATCAGATACTTGAGTCGGGTCATGTCAAAAGTCAGAATAATAGAAGAGAATGTATGAGACGATGTATGAATGTGAATGAGGCAAAGAGTGTGTGCCAAGACCGAGTTGTTTGGCGGTCCGTCCTCTCTGCCTACTCCTGCGGGGAAACGGCGTGATGGTTAGTTAGTTAGTTAGTAATTAAACAGACTACGCAGCTCTGCACCGACTTATCTTACCAATGTATTGTTCTTTCCTACTATACTATTTCTCCATCTTGCATGGTGGAGTATTTTGTTTTTATTTTATTCTGTTTTCGACTTTGCTTTTGTTTTAGGGATTGTTTTTGATTTTGTTTTTGATTTTGTTTTTTGATTTGGTTTTGTTTATTTAGATATTCTTTAATACAAAAAATTACACGTAAAAGCCCAACAGGCATGAAATTCAAAAAAAATAAAAATAAATAGATTCAGACTATCCACCTAACGTACCTAATAGTATCTAAATCTAACCTTAATAAATAGATGTCAATCAACGACGAGGAAAAAACAAAATTAAAAAGGCATGAATCATTCGGGGTAATCCCTAAACTAAGTATGTATGTGAAAGCTTCCTTATAACCGTGGAACTGCGATTCGTTCTGAGAACGTAGCCGATTTCAAAAGCTTTTGGAGAATTTCATCAATAGAGGTAGTTATTAGTCGTTTCATCAATTCAATAGGCACAGAGCTGTAGGGTCAGCATAAAGTATAAACCTTTACGCAATTAAACCATGATGGAATAGGATTATCCATGCTTAAGGGATTAAATACATAATTATTTCTATAAGAAATTGAAAATTTTCGGTAGGCGCTTACGACGAATCCTTTTTGTTATTCCATCGATTCATAGAAAAATACTGCCAATCGTTACCAATATTTCTGGCATTCTATTTTCACTTTTTTGAGAAATTGTCAAACAGAGCGCCGCCAATTAGGAACCCCCTTATCTTTCAAAATATTGGATCATTATAGGTGTGCTAATTTTAGAAATATCTCGGTCTCTGTATAAGCATGGGGCGTATAAATAGCCCCCAAAACGTGGTGGGCGTTATACCCGTAAAATTGTGAATTGAGAATTTAATTCGTGGACAAAAAAACATATCAAAAATGGTAGTCTGGCCTAAATGTATTAACAACGACACTAAACTGTAAAGCGAATGTCTTCTACAAATGCGGCTCTTCCAGTGGTCTATACACGTTAAAAAACACCACACCATTATAGTTTACTATTTTGCTATGCACACAAGGACGGCCAAAGGAAATTACGTGGCCAACAATAGGTAAAAGCATCGTCTTCAAACTAATTATTAATATTGTGGAAATTTTCTCGACGATATTATGTTTTCCCTCTTTAAAAATAAAAAAATTTTCAACATGGATATTTAAGCTTCAGGTATGTACTTTAACATGAAATTATTTTTAACATAACAGTTTTAACTTAATATATATATATATATATATATATATATATATATATATATATATATAAATATATATAATATATATTTTTATGAAACACTAATTTTGCAAAATATATTGAAATCTTTATTAAAACTAGATTTTAGAAAAAAGGTTCACCAAGTTCCACGTTATTTTTCTGATTTCAAAAAACTGCCCTATAAGGAATATCAAAACTTAAAATATATAATATCCTTTCTTAAATCGAAAGAATTCTTTTCAGGTAGTCTTGGCGACTTTAAAGGAAATAAAATTTAATAATGAACAATTTTACAAGTTATCGTAATTTTGTAGTTTAATCTTATTAAAAGCGTTTAACCAGCCAGAGGCCGAAAATCCACATTTCGTCGAAAGTACTTCTTACGATCGTGCAGGGCGGTTACAATGAGAAAGATTAATTATTCTTCGTACCAGATTTTTAAAATTATAACTCATTTCGATTTTACTACATTTACTCACTCGATTTTATTTCATTCCAAATTTGCTTCAATTTAGACCTGCATCCAAAAATGCTGAAAGGCGTGTTAATAAAACTATTAAAATAATGTTTTTTTGTAATTATTGTTTGATTATAAGTATTTATCATTTATCAATAATGTCTAAATTAAATAAGAATGTTAAAAAAATCTGAAATAAATTAGTTTGTAAGTGCGCAAATAAATACACAAACGGACCATTTTTCGTCAAGAAACGCATGTACGTATATATTCTATAATTATTTTATTTAAACTAAAATTAAAGTTCTAAAACATGCGCTACCCAGATAATGTATTGATTTATTTTACTGCAGATTATTTGATTTGAAATGGGTGTGGTATAATACAAAATCTTTTTTGAAAATTTAACGAATCTGCCAACGACCTATGGTATAACCTTATTATACTAAAAATATTTTTTTTTTCTCAAAATTTAAAACGAATGCGAATGCTTGATAAAATAACAATCTTGTGGAAAAGAGTCAATTCGTCTAAAATCTGATTTAAAAATGACATATTTCTGGTTTTCTCTGGTAATACCCTCTTAATATGTTTTATGTAACCGTATCAATAATTGAAAATAAAGAAATAATACTACAACTACCTGACCCCAACCAACCCTATTAAGGTACTTTTTGAAAGATTTTCCAAAGTAATCTTCTCATACGCATTTCTGATTAGAATTTCGAAATAAAATATTTTTGGAGTCGTAAATTGATAATTCGGCTGTGTGGGCGACGGGAACAAAATTCACAATGTTTTAACTGCAGGGAGTTTTTGGTTATCACATTATTTGAAAAATTCAAATTATTGTTTAAACGGACACTAACTTGAACCACTTGTACTTATATTTGTTTAAAGTTTCGACCGGTTTCGTTTAATAATTAAATACCTTAAACGACTTTAACATTTAAGGTGTCTTAATAATAATAATTTTTCTGAGTTCGCTAACCATTTCATTGAAAATAACCATAGTCTTTAAAAAAATACGGGGATAAATATTTTTCATATTAACCATAAAGGAAAATGCTTAGATAACTAAAATAAAAAATTAAAAAAATCCCTTAAAAATAATGAATCTATTATCAACAAACAATAAATCACAATTAAATTAAATTCTCACAACAATAACATCAACTCAACCAAACAAGAAGACAATTATAAAGATTTTAACGATTATGTCAAAAATGCAATAGAAGCAGGTAAAACGACACCTAAAGTGAAAATAGCTAATCGACAACATTTAAATACACCGTGGTTCGATTCTAAACTGAATTCGCTGATCAAAGAAAGAAACCAGCTTCACAAGCAGTGGAAACAAGACCCAGGAAATATGTCTCTTGTAGTCCATAAAAATAAACTGAGAAACTTAATAACTAATTATAGGAGAAGTTTGAAAAACAAATATTATGCCAATAGCCTTCAACAAAACCTGAATAACCCTAGAAAAACTTGGAAAACCATTAACTCAATTTTATCTAACCGTGCACATAAACCCTCCAACACCATCGAATCTCTCATCGTAAATAATTGTGAGCTTAGGGGACCCAGTGAAATAGCTTCAGCATTTAATGAATTTTTCTTATCAGTTGGAGAAAAGTTGGCAGCTGCCATTCCATCATTCCCGGATGACTGTAATACTATATATGTAGAAGCAAAGGCAAGTCAATCCTTATATATGGCTAGGACAAATAAGGCTGAGGTATTAAAGATCATCTCGAAACTTAGGTCGAATGCAGCGGCAGGTATCGATGGAGTAACCCCGTACATCCTTAAAACCTGTAAAGAAGAACTAGCTGAGCACCTAGCGCAACTTATCAATTCCTCCATAGGCTCGGGAGTATTCCCAAATCAATTAAAGCTAGCAAAAATTATACCAATTTATAAAGAAGGCTGCAAAAAATGTATTTCTAACTATCGCCCAATATCGGTTTTATCAGTATTTTCAAAGGTGTTCGAGACTATTATCAAGGATAGACTTCTAAAATACATCTCTAACAACAATATCCTAACACCACAGCAATATGGCTTTCGAAAAAACTCCAGTACCCAATGTGCCACCTTCGATTTCATCTCGAACATTCAGCAATACATAGACCAGGGCGAATATGTAGCAGCTATTTTTATAGATCTAAAAAAAGCCTTTGATACAGTAGATCATGAAATACTCCTACAAAAAATGGAACATTTGGGTATAGTCGGAAAATCTTTAAAGCTCCTCCGAAGTTACCTATCTGATAGATATTGTCTTGTCGACATCGAAGGGAACCTAAGCGGCTTTGGAAAAATCACATGTGGAGTGCCACAGGGCTCGATTCTAGGACCCCTACTTTTCTTACTATATATCAATGATATAACTAAATGCGGCATCTTGGGAAAACTTCAACTTTACGCTGATGATACTGTGATTTATTATCGTTGTAAAAATCTGAGGGAACTTGAATCTCTAATGAATAAAGATCTCGCAAAGCTAGCTAATTGGTTGCGGATAAATAAATTAAGCCTCAATGTCAAAAAAACTCACTATCTCACTTTCGGGAAAAAAGATTATATGACAATGAATATTACTCTTGGAAATGAAAAGCTCCAAAATGTACAAGTAACGAAATATTTAGGGTTATTCATAGATTCTAACCTATCGTGGAACTCCCATGTTGAATATGTTAAATCCAAAATTTCCCCGATAACTGGTGTACTCTATCGACTTCAAGATGTGCTCCCCACAGCTTTACTGCGTGCCACATATTATGCTTTGATCCACTCTCACCTAAGTTATCTGGTTAGTATCTGGGGCACCATTACTAAGAAACAAATATCTGAAATACAAGTAATCCAAAATAGAGCCATAAGAAATATATACCATCTACCATGGGATACGCATGTCAAAGACATATACTCACTGACACAAATTCTTCCCTTTACCATTCTGCCAAAATATAGCATCACCACTGCCATCCTACAAATAATTCAACACTCGTCACACACCACCACTAAACCAGCCTTTAATTCCGATATACACCAGCACAAAACACGATCACAAAATCAAATACACCTATCGTCATCTACACACACAACTAAATTTGGAATTAACTCCTTACAATACATCGCACATACGCAATACAACGCATTACCTAATGTCCTAAAACTACCAGAATCAAACAAAAAAATATTGGCAAAGGCTCTAAAAGGATATTTTCTCAGCAACTTTATTAACCAGTGACGAATTTATCTGTCTTCCTTTGTAACTCTTGTATATTCTTCAATTACCTGTATCAAGTGTGTCTAGTCCATTTAAAAATCTATGTATTGTTCATTGATTTCCGTGTTCTTATGTAAAAATAATTTTCCTTTAGATGTATAATGTTGTCCTTCCCAAAATGAGTTTTATTAAACTCATTGGGAGTAATGTATTATAAATTTTATGTAATAATTTTGTAATATATTATCTCTAATAAAAATAAAATAAAAAATAAATATTATCTTACTGCCCAATCATGGATATGTTCCCCCACCCACTCTTCATTAATCCCTAGCAACGCCTCCACCCCTACCACAATCCTTAGTAATAATACATTGTTCCCACCCACTAATTTGCAATTGTCAAATCAGTACACGTTTGCCCTGAGGAAGCTACGGTCGTTCCGAAACCGGTCGGCTTTAAACAAATATACAAGTGGTTCAAACAAAGTAACATTGTTTCATTTATCTATAATGAATAACCACAAAGTTATAGATAGCTACACTCAAAAGTATAAAATATTTATTTATTTAAAGTTACTTCGAAACCCGAATAAAATACACGAATTTAATATTTATTTACGCTATCTGTGGTGTGTTGTTGAATGATCTATTTGATTAATTATATTTGTCCCTTAAAACACACGTAAAACGTAGTTATGTACGTTTATTTTTCCGATGAAAATCACCCATATTTATTTACGGATCTATTCTGTTATATCTGGTTGTGACATTTTCGGATATCGGAGGCTTTGTAAAGGAGATGGGCCGGCAACTAAGAAAGAAAAGAGCACGATGCGATGGTTCGGCAGGCGAAATAATGATGGAATCGCAGCATTCCTACTCTGAATAAGATGGGATCTAAGCACGCCCATTTATTACCTAACCTCTTTTACGACCCGGAATACAGAAACCAAGAGACGAGGAAATAGTTGATGAATTAATTTGTGATTTTGTGTTGGTATCAAATGCCGCGAATCTCGCGAATACAATGCAGAACAATCAATTCTGAAATGAGATAATTTTTTTTTATGTTATTTTTATATATTTATCGTGAGACAGATAATTTATCAGTTACAAATAAAGATTTTTTATTTTGACATTGAACAGTTGAAGATAGATATCTTTTGACATTTAACAGGCAAGATACGAGTAGAAATTCAAAAACGTTTCTAGGCAAAAAAGCTATTCCTTCAAATATTGGGGGAAAAGTGCATTAACATCGGGAGGTGATTCTACATGATAGTTAAGTAAAAAAAGATAAATAACTTTTTACGAAATTCCAACTTTTAGGAGTAGTTTTGTGGTAAGAAGATAAAATTAGACCGGCGTGCGCAGCCAACTTTATTATTTTCCGCTGTTACGATACGGGCCAATCACCACCATACAATGTTGCAACGATCGTGCCCGGCAGGCTCCCGGCAAGTAAGATCGTACCTCACAATGAAGATTTTTAGTAGGTAGATCTTTTAGTATGGGAAAAAAATGTTGGAATTTCGAAAAAAGTTGTCAATCTTTTTTACTCCTACCATCATGTAGAATCACCTCCCGAAGTTAATGCACTTAACACCCGGACACACTGTACATATATTTTTTACATTAGCTCCACACAGGAGGCCACGAGAAAAACAATTTTCCTCGGAGCCAATGTAATCTTTGGGAATGCTGGGTATGTTTAGGGAAAGAAAGGAGAGGAAGTTCTGAGAAGGGAAAAGATATAAGGGGTGGGTAGGAATCTGGCGGTCAGTGTGTCTAGAAGTGACGGACGTGTGAATCCATTCCTCCCACAGCGGTGCAAGGCGATGGGTCGAGAGAGCATAGATGTATAGTCTCCCTAAACAATTCTCTCCCGACCCGGCCCGCCATGCAGTGGATGGGCAAAAGCATCCGCCTCCAAGACCTTGAAAAACTTTACCTCATGAACCCGGACACCCCCTGTTAAGTCACCAAACGTAGCCAACTTCTCTGGGTGACCTATAGCAGGGGTGCTGGTTATCCAATAAATGGTTCCCGGGGTGGCGGTGAATTGTTATAAATTGTTACAAATCCACCTCCCAAAAATTACTTTATCTATCAACAACATGACACTGAAATATTTAATCGTGTATTTCTGTCACATACCTCAAAACAGGTTACATTTAGTGAGGTAGGTAATGTAAAGCGTACAATAGGCCACTAGTTTGGACTTCATAACGACTTGGAAAAAATCGTGTGGTTAGATTTTTTTACTAAGATTACGAAAATATTAGTAAAAATTTTTAGAAATGTACAGTTTTTTTTTAAAATAAATAAATCCATTATTTGGGCTCGTGACGTCAAAACATGAAAATGTTCCGTCTCCGAAAATGTTCCTATTAGTTTTATAAAATTCCACACTGATTTATTTTTTTATATGACATCACTTTGATTTCAGACCAATTTTTGAATTTGACATTTAACGTTCACTAGATTTAAGCTGGGAACATACTAGGCCCACGCCACGCCACGCGACGTAGGTAGACGTCATCATTTCCATATCTGGACTACTTACCATCCATACATTTTCTATGGAAACGGGTGCTTTAGAATCACACTAGCCCCACGCAACGCAAACCGACGCCCCCTACGCGACGCGGATCTGCCGCAGCCAGATCGGCGTGGGCCATGTGGAAGGTGGAGGGGGTATGGTCACGCCTACTACGAGATGATTTTACATCTTTCTGGTGTTATCTAAGCATCTAACGTTATGTTTCGCAATATCTGTGGTTGTTTTTTGACAGATATTATTCAAAAATGGATGACGAACAGTTCATTGAAACTGGACGGCACGAAGTTATTTATAAAATCAAATTACAGGATTATAGTGATTCTGCATACGCAGTGCAGCTTGGGAGGAAATTTCAGCCATTCATGGCATGACTTTCAATATTATACCCCTATAATTAATGACAATCAAACATGACATAGACACACTGCCAGTCTTTCTCTGATCCGAATGGACTTTCGTGTTTTCTTTTTTTATATTATATTAAATTATGCTGTGAAGCTCTTCAAATACCACTTTACTCATACGGAAGTACATGAAGAATCGTTCGTCATCAGATTCTAGTTAATTAGATTAGTTAACTAGATTCTACTAAAGTATGGAACTCTCCAAACATTTGTCTTTGTTTGTTAATGTTGTGGACCCAAATATTTCTCACTTTTTTCTTTTTACGAGAATATTGATTTAATAATAATAATCGTAGCAAATCATCTTCAAATTCACTTTCAAGACATGGCAAAGCTGTCATCTACTGAGAAGAGAATCACATAAACATAACCTAAAAAATAAATGTCAAATGTGTCAAATCAAACGCGCCTGCGCACAACCAGAGACCCCTTGTCACGTGGTCACAGCGACGCGTACGTACGTCGGCCAGTGTGAACGGGACAGTAACGTTGCGTCGCGTTGCGTCTGCTCAGTATGATCCTTGCTTTATTGTTTGTTCTCTGCGAACGTATCATTTGGTTAGATTTTTTGACAGATGTTATGAAGAGAACTCCGTACATTTTACGTTGTCCGTACGTGTTTTAGAGGTATAATGATAATGGTGCGGATTTTAACTAAATAAAATTTTATAATATTCTTATTATTATTACAATTTACAAGTACAAGTATATTACATTTGATTTTGTAATATAGACGCTGAACATTATAATGATTTATGATCAATAAGATGGATCAAGGAAAAAAATATTTATGAGATTTAATATATTTGGTATGCCTCGTTTTTCTCCTATGTCATTCGTGTGGAAAACGTTATTTTTTTTTTAAATGATTTTCGGCTATGTAATTATCGTTTTTTTGCACATATAAAATTATGTCCCGTCTTTCCGGTTTAAAAAAAATGTCTGATTTTTCGGATTGAAATTTTCAAAAAATCGCCAGGGTTTAAAAAAAAAAACACTGAATGTCTTAGAATATTTGCCTAAACCGGAATAAAATTTTTAAAAAATGTGATGCAAGTAGCCTATTAAATTAGTTATTTAGCAAACCTACTACATTTCATGAATCTCTAGAAATAATATTTCAATAAACGCCGAATCGTCAGCAGTGAAACAGAAACCGAACTGAAATTGCATGGGAACATTCAGAATAGAAAGAAGAAACTATTTCCGGAAGAATTGATGCATGGGGACGGTTACAGTGGAGATATTTTACCCGACGGAAGAAGTTAGGTGAATCAAGTTATTGATATATACAAGGTGTTAAGGGACGTACTTGACTTACTTTAACCAGTGATTCCTGACGTTATTTGGAGTAAAAAATGTAAATGAAATTTTGGTCTCCGGTGACTTTTTTTGACAACTTTTTTTTTTTTTCCAAAATTTTTTTCTTCAAAATCAAACAAAAAAAAATTTCTTCCGCATGTCGTCACTGGTCACTCAGCCGGGTCTCCTACGAACCACTTACCCCGCCTCCAACTGTTCAACAACTACCATTTTTCTATGTTTTTGTAGAAAAAAAAAAAAAATAAACATCAAAAATGCCGCCGGAGACCAAAATTTCATTTACATTTTTTACTCCAAATAATGTCAGGAATCACTGGTTAAAGTAAGTCAAGTACGTCCCTTAACACCCTGTATAGTTATTGATATTGGTTTCGCTTTTTGCTAAGAATTTTATTACGAGGCATACCGAACTGTGGTAAAACCTATTAAGAATGGTCCTTATAATTTTATCTACTGTGTAAGAATATCTACTATAATACTGAGAGTACCTTCCACTCTGGAACGTGCCGAAAATATAAATTATATATTTTTTTTTAATTATTGAATTGTGAAATAACGCAAATTAATAAAATAAAATTTACTGGTTCAGGCCGCGATTTGATCTCGCGACCTCCGGGTCGCCCACGGAGGCCGTCAAATATGCTACTTTAAGAATATTTCAGCATATCCCTAATGCATATCCCTATGCCTAAAGCAATCATTGAATTAGGACCCAGTTTGCCCTTCCTACAAAATTATATTTTGATGCTTTTGACGATTTTCTAATGAAGTGAAAAAACCATGTTGATCTATCTAAAAAAAAAAAACAATTTTAGTTTAGTGCTATACCAGTCATCCTTACCAATATTTTTGATTTATGACGCACTAGTTAGATACTACGAGTAATCGAACTCATTAAAGTTAAAAACCATTTATTATTATTTTAAGCAATTAATAACACATTGGAGCAAAACATGTTACTTTAGAAACTTTCTCACATTGCAAATAATCTATGTTGTCACCGTATGTTTTGACGTATGTCACAAAATAGTAAAACTACCCGTCATGACCTTTTTATATTTATATGAACCTTAAGTTTGTAATATCCTAATATATTGGTGTACAACCGTTATGTGGAGACCATGTAGAATTAAATAAAATAATCTGATAAGAGATGTGATAATAATAATAATAATAATAACGTAGTATTTATAGAGCGCAGTTTTGTGATGTTTCACTTCAAGTGCGCTTACATATAATAAACTTAAAATTAACCTACAGTGTTCCTTACGAGTCCTTAAAAAATTAATTAAATAATGTGAAATAACGAATATACAAAAATATACAAAACAATTCCTAAAGAACAATATTAACAACAATAGTGAGTGCTGTTTTGGCATAGGACAATATATAATGATAAACCATCACGGTGCCATTCAACAAGAATCATTTAAACTAAATTATATAGAACAGGAGGCAGTTAACATTTAGAAATAATACAAATTCAGAGTGCACATAAAACTATAGTAAAGAGGTAATCGAAACCAAACAATTACCAGAAACTTGAGGAACATGGCTTATTATAGTAGATTGAAAAGGAGTTAAAATTCATGAAAGGTATGATTTTTTAAATAAGTTTGTTTTTAAAGCTCTTTTGAATTGATGACCTAGAAAATGCAAAAAAGTTTCATGACGACACCTTACCGTTCGAAGGTTTTCACTGTTTCCTTGCATATATTTTCTGTTCTAGATGTACCTAATCTAATCTAGTTTTTATTATTGCACAATACGACTAGAATTTTAATTTACTAGAAGTCGCAGGCAAATCTTATTTTAACGGATTTAATTAAAATCATCGACGAAGCCAACTTTAATTCTGTAGTAGGGGTTACATGTCCCTTCCAGTGAACTGAAGTAATGCCCCGGGACATTTGCTCAAACATCAGTGTGCCGTGCCTCCAGAATCCTGGAATTCATTCCTAGAGCCACTAATAAACCTCCCTTTATTACTCGTTCCAAGTACCTAGATTCCCATCCGATGGATAAAGAATTAGCGTGCTCCACAAACTTATTTAAATTAAGGTCACTGGATGGACACTTACAAATTATGAAAGTTTATCTTTTATTAAATCACTGAGAACGACATAGAGAAGTTATTATAAGTTACTATTTAAAACATCACATTTTAACCCTTCAGATATTTGGCGTATTTTTTAGGATTCCATGCCCTCATCAACTCAGAACCACCAACTCAGAACCACCTCAGAATGGTCATTAAAAGCCATAAAAAAATTAAATAGCCGATAACTCTAACCTAACTTAACTATTTACTAATTTTTATAAATATTTTTTATCATCACTCTTAATGACCTTTCTGAGGTGGTTCTGAGTTGGTTTCATTCTGAGTTGGCCGGTCACCAATTTCGAGATGGTCAAAATATTTCCGCTTTACAATAAAACATAAATAAATGGAATATTTCCGAACATATCCCAATTCTAAAAACTGTTTTTGAAAGGTGATGAAATAAATACGCTTTAATATTTTATAATTCAAAATATAAATACAATTTTGGAAATATCAATTTTTTTCATGCAATCATAGAAAAGTTTTAAAAATGGCTCACCTCACGTTTTTTCTAACTAAAATTACTGATAACGAAAAAAAAAACATACATATTTTATTAGACTAATGTATTATAAACGTTATTGTTACCTCACTTTTTTGTCTTTTCATATCAAAATTTAAATTTTAAACACATAACACATTTAAACCTACCTACCTAGAGCAGTGAAGAGCTGTCAAACATCTCTGTTATTTTTATAAAGTTTTCGAGTTTTTGAATAATAATAAGGAGTAACTTCAATAAGCCTTAGCCCCAGGATGAGCCGCTAATGCATCTTCATGTTATTGTGCTATTAAATGGTAGTTCTTCAACAAAACATCATTTTTTCTCCTTGACCTCAATCGGTTTTTTGACAAAACCTTTGTGCTTCAAATAAAGTGTAAAGTGATTTAAAGTGACATTCAAATCATTTTCGAGTGCTCAAATCATCGACGTCTTTTTAATACGATGCTTTTAATAAAATAAAATAAAAATTCAATAACTTCAAATTTTTATACATCTACCACAACTGGTGACAGAACATTTCAGCAGTTGCCTACCGAGCACAGTTATTTCTAAAGAAGATTTCGTCGATAGATGTCACCTCAGTTTAAATAAAAATAATAAAATATTTTTATTAAAGAATAATAATGCGTCCAAAAATTGATAAAAGTGATACTCGTTATCGATACTGATACTGTTTCAAAGAACAGTTACTTCAAACAATGAGTGAAAGAATAAACGCACAACTAAAAAAATTTCTAACAAATGATTTTAATAAAATGTTTTCGGACATCATGAAAGAAATTCAAGATCTGGGCAAGAAAATGGAGTTATGCTCAAATAAAATTTGTGATTTTGAAGGCGAACTAAAAAAAAACTAAAGATTACCTTAAAAATAATGACACAAAAATGGAAGAAATGCAAAAAGAAATTAAATATCTTAAATCATCTGTCAACAACATTCAACAGCGCACGCTAGAGACATCTATCGAAATCCAAGGAATTGCTGTGAAGGAAAATGAAGACATTAAAAATCCTATAGAACTTCTGTTAAAGACTCTAGACTGCAGTGACCTAGTAAAAAACAACTCCATAGTGAATTATTACAACAACCCTGCTAAAAATATAATTAGTATTCAATTCAATTCAAAAGAATCCAAGGACCAGGTTATTAATAAGAAAAAAGCTAAAGGAGTATTAAGCCCAAAAGAAATAAAATATTCGGACTCCACAGATAATATTTACATTAATGAAAAACTAACGCCATCAATTAAGGAACTTCTCTGGCTAGCCAAGTCTACGAAATCTATTGGATTTAAATATATTTGGACCAAGAACGGGCATGTTTTGCTAAGGAAAAGCGATGATTCTCCAGTCATTCGCATACAAGATAAAAAGGATATACCACTGCTATAAATATGTAACCACACAGAACAAGATAAAATATTTACTAAAAAGTTTCCTTTTTTTAATCTGGGGGAAATGCTATTTTTTATTATTGTAAATAATACAATAAATCGCATATTTTCTGGAGTTTGGTCTGTTATAAAGTTTGGTTTGATTAGAATTTTTTTTACTCCTTTTTTGTTATCACTTTAACAACTATTTTCTAGCTCTTGAATCTGTTGAAATTAAGTTTATATGTATTATTTTATTTATAAATTAATTTTTCAAATTATGTTTATTACAGTATTCAAAAATTTGCCTTCCTATCTAATACCTAAGAATGTATATTTATATATATATACCTATAGTACTTTATTATTAGTGTATACACTTTTTACCCAAGATTTTCAGACAAAATGTAATCACGATTTTTCTTTATATGCCACTGTATTGTTTCTTTCTAGGTACAATAATATAATGTATTTAACTATATTACCCACGCACAGGCTGCGCCTTAGTGGGTTCCCATTATTCTTATGTTTTTTATCATATTGTATATGCCAAATGTAACAATTGGGAAAAAATAAAGGAAAAAAAAAAAAAAATAATAATTAACAAAAAATTCTCAAAGCTTAATTTTTTTTTTCAAATTGCGATTCAAAACTTTGGTTTTTTCAATTCATCATTTTTCTTTTTTGGTGGTTATTTTTTAGATATGACTATAAAGCGTGGTATTTTGCCGTTCTAATACCGTTTAGAACATATTCCTCGCTCTGATAGAAAGGGAGTTACATAGATTTATATGAGACGTAATTTATGTGAACTGGTCTCCTGCCGTTCAACGGGTTAAAACAATTTTGTGTTTATATATGGACCGGTTATTGTGAAATTATTTCAACCATTTTTTATTAATTTGTTAATTATACTATAAGGTTCCAAAAATAGACAGAATTTTAATTAACATTTAATTATGCTTTTCCATTTTATAAAGGTCAATTTTAGAGAAAAATAAATGTAAACGGTTTGAGATTATTAACTTTCTCAGGCTAATTCTTAGTTACTCGGGGCTAATTCTAGTCGTTTAAATTACGAGATTTAAAAAAAAACATAACTTTTCTAAAAGCTTTGAGAACATAACTGTAAAAAAAACTACAATCATTGATTTTTAATTTGTTAGAGATTGAAATAAAAATCAAAGCAAAAATAGTCCTAATTTTCTGGTGGTGAGATCAAAAAGCTTTCAGATTTTGGCAAGTTTCCAATTGAGTCATTTGTGAAGCGGTTTTTGCCTCTTGAAGAACAACAGTTTTACGGTTCGCCTGCTGCAACAATAGATAATTTTACAAATATTATTTTCAGTTGTGAATTTCAATGTCATTTTCAAAATTGGAAGCGTTTGTTTGGAGAATTCCACGGACATATGAATATATATCTGGACCTGCCCTAAGTGATAAAAACGTAATATTTCCCCCTCCCCATGGAACCGGTTATAAGCTCCGCCTTGGCGCCAGCTCGCTCCATGGGGAGGGGAGAGAATCTAAAATATGTGACGTCATCATTCTTGTTGTGACCAGCGCGAAAGTAACGTCTATACGTTTTACGAAATATCACGCCAAAAACGGCAGCTTGCGCTATACATTATAGGTACATATTATTTAGACATAGCGAATGTGGGCGGTTCTCCAGTGTTCGCGTCGCTGGTTACAGGGGTAAGTAAATTATGAAACATTTGTAATAGTGTTTTAACTAAACACGGCAACAAAATATTGCTATGTGTATTGGGGCGAGTCTTTTTGCGGCGAGCATTTGGCCTTAGCAAATATGTTATTATCGTGGCAAGCAATTCGCGCTCCCATGTAAAAAGGTCTATTCATTCAAAGCAGATTTTGCTTTTAAGAACTAAATGGTGATATTGTAATGCGAGATGCCTATTTACTGTCAGATTGATTGTATAACGAATCACAGTCATCTTTCCCCTCTTCCCCCTTCATAGTTTGGTTTTACCCCCTCGTCTGTATCTTCTGGTCTATTGAATTCTGATGTCTATGGGAGAATTCAGACAAGCGATAAAGTAATACGAAATATAATATTTCAACAGGGAAATATTTTTTAAATGTAATTATACCATACCGTGATATTTCAAGGCAATTGTGAAGATGTGATTTGAAATTCAATAGATAAACAATATTTTGTTTCTTCATAAATAGCTAACAAAATATGTTTAGAGGAAAGTCCAGTTTTCTAATGTCCGTGAACGAAAATACCTGATCCAAGCCTTTTCTATAAATTAAATTCGTTAGTAAAAGATCTGGAATTTCTGGAGACCAATCATTTGTATACGGAATAATTTGAATTATTTTTATCTTTAATATGAAAACCGCACAAGAGTCCCAATTGCTCCTGTCTGGAGACAGTGAGACTATGGCATCCCCTATTGAGGGCAACGAGCGTGCTGATGAACTAGCAAGGAAAGGGGCGAAAGCACCACTTGCGGGATCCGAGCCGGCCGTAGGAGTAGCAGCTTGCCACACCAAATTACATATTGAGAGGTGGGTCAAATCCCAGCACTGGAAGGAATGGGAGAGGACACCCGGAATGAGGCAATCCAAAGTACTCATAAATGGACCCGACCCCAGACGGACCAGGAAACTACTTGATATGGACAGAAACTCGCTGAGGGAACTGGTAGGCCTACTAACGGAACACTGCCATCTCAGGAGACACGTGCACATTGGGAGTGGAAAGCACCAATAAATGTAGAAAATGTGAAGAGGATGAAGAGACTCAGTTATGGTGCCAATGTCCTGCCCTGGTGGAAACTAGGCTCAGATACCAGGGAAGACAGGTTACAGAACTAGAAAGTACAATGGGTCCATGGCCTAAGTACTCACGGGAACTAATGGTAAACCGTCTCCGCTAAAAAAACAAACAAAAAATGGCATCCCCAATTAGGGTATGTTGTGAGGCTGAAGATAGTGGAGAGAGGAAGGAGATAGGAAATAGGAAGGTGGGGAAGTACCTGGCTATTCAGATCTGGTCACCAAACACGGCTAAAGCCATATAAAGCAACGTTTTAATTCTGAATGGTGGTCTTACATCAGGGCGATACTGAGAGCATCATCCACTCTGGAACGTGCCGCAAATATGCTACATATTATTTTAAATGAATAAATTGTGAAACATCACAAATTAATCAATTAAAACTTATTTGCCACGCCGGGATTCGATCCCGCGACCTTCGGAATGCGAGTCAAGAGCTGAAACGCTGGACTACGCCGGCTGTCAATGCAGCCATTGAGCAGTATATCAATACTTTCTGAATTTTATTCTTGTACACCATGTATACTTTTCGTAGGAAATGTGCATTATATGTAAAGATTTTTTTTTTGATTTGCAACAATCTTACCAATATTATTTTACGCACATATTTTCCATAAAATGTATTTTTATCTAGTAATATTTTTTTTTCTAAATGTATCTGTACCTCTTTATTTTATTTGCATTTATTATCTTACTAGATGTATGAAAAAATTACAAACATCTAAATAAATACTTTTGAATGTAGCTATAACTTTGTGGTTGTCCATTATAGATAAATGAAACAATTTTAACAATTTCAAACAAAGTTAAATTGTTTCATTTATCTAAATAAATATTCAAAAACAAACAAATCCATAACCAATAGCTAGGCGTATACATTTATTAAATGCTTGACAAATATTTTCGTAATTAACGTATAAAACTTTTTTAACTTGCAAAATATTTAACGATGATCTTTAGGAAAACGCACCCTCATTATAACTTGGTTTGTAACGTTCATACTTGTCATTCTTACTGGATTTTTACGATTTTAGAAGATATTACTCTATATTTGTAACATGATTGGCGCCGCGGGCAGTACCTATATAAATGCTGAAAAGAGAAGCTTTGATCAGGTTAGAGCTTTTCAAGAATAGCCATTTCGATTAGGAAAGCTTTCCTCTCTAAACCCATGTTATGTTGACGAGGGACTGGACACTGGTCACTAGTCTGTATTTATGACGTGGATTATTTACCTCCATAAATACAAAGTTGACGTCTTAAACTCATAAAAAGCGTTTTTTACATCCGATCAAAGTCACTAAACAATATGCAATCTTGATGTTCCCGGTTGTATATTTTAATTCCTAATGGAAATATTTAGAAGGTTTCTCTTTTCAAAGCCGTTTTCCTTTTTCCCAGAGAGAAAATACTTTGACGTGCTTTTGCGGTAAGGATGGGGCTTATGTCCTGCCGAACGACACACATAATATAATATTATATTTTCTGGAATAAAATTGCCTCAAAAATTATTTACAGCATATTTTAATTAGGTAGCTTGCTTCTGTATAATATTTAACGAGGTCGTTTTTTGGTAAAATGGTGGATATCTTATTAAATATTTTATACTTTATGCTATAAAGTTGCTCACGTAAGATAGACGGCCATCGACAAGCTCTCGACTAGCAATCCGGAAGTCGCTGGTTCAAAACCCGGAATGCGCAAGTAAAATTTATTAATTAATTTGTATTATATGACAAATGATTTAATAAAACAATATTTATTACAGTGCGTTTGCGGAAAGTTCCAGAGCAGACGATACTCTAACTCTCAGCAAATTGGTGAGAGAAATGAAACCTTGCTTGAAATGACTTTAGCAGTATTTGTTGACCAGAGCTGAATAGCCAGGTACTTCCTAACTTTCCTCTTCCCCTTTTCTTCCCCTCCATCCTACCTCTAGCCTCACAACATTCCGCAATAATTGGGGACGCCGTAGTCTCGCTCGCTCCAAATAGCTGGAGCAGGTGGAATTCTGTAGTATTCACATAAAACACTGTATATTTTTCAGATACGAATGTCAGACAATTAAGTTGTACATAATTATCAATTATATAGGTAATCTTATAGACAATCTTACAGATTATAGTAGATTGGCTAAATCACCTTTTAAAAATCACTAATAATTAACAAAAGCTGCAAAATTAGCATCTAAAATCATAAAAAATTAAAACAAAATTATGCATATATTTAAAACATAAATAATAAAGCAGCTCACAATGGTACTAGATATTTGCTAAACCTTTTGATTTGACAAAAAAATATTTTCAGTTTGGTTGAGAATTTGGCCCCAAAAACCAAAATTAAGTTATGCCTCAAAAAGTCTGCGTAGCCGCTCCTTCTAGCAGGAAAGCTTAGATGATATGGATAAGTAGAGATTGTAGAGGGAGTGAATGGAGAAAGTAGTGTTGGGAGCAGACTTGACGCGCAAGTGCAACGAAGCAGAAGTTTGAGACGGCCGCCCCAGGAAGACGTGGGACATGGCACCCGGCACGCTCTATTGAATTTTATCATACTAAAGTCGAGTCAAATCTGAAGACTGAGAAGAGGGATGCTGAATGAACGTGAATTAAGCGAAAGGTGTGCCATGACAGAATTGTATTGTATTACACCCCCCCCCCCCCGCCTGAACCTGCGGGGAAATGACATTATTAGAAGCAATTAACAAAATAAACGAAGACCTACAAAATATAGCAAAATGGCTGAAATTAAACAAGTTGAAACCGAACGTAAACAAAACAAAATATATGGAAATAGGCAATAAAACACGTAACACAGGGTCAAATTTGACAATTAATGGTGAAAAAATTGGAAAAGAAAATGAAATCAAACACATGGGTGTAATACTCGACTCAAAACTGACTTTCACAGTAAACTTTGAATATGTGCTAAAAAAGGTATCAAAAAAGGTAAATTTTCTTAGAAGACTAAGACGTAAATTAAATAGAAACACTACGGAGCTTATTTATAAAACTATCGTTGCTCCAAATTTGGACTACTGCTCTACGATGTTATATTTGGCCAATGAAGGAAATTTGAACAAACTAGAAGTTAACAAAAGCAAAGCTATGAGATGTATACTGGGGAAAGGCAAATACGCAAGGATTAATCAAATGAGAAAGGAGCTAAATTGGATTCCAATAAAAAAGAGACTACTATTTAATGTGTTAATTTTTGTACATAAAATTTTGAAAAACCAAATGCCAAAATACTTGAAGGATGAAATTGTTTTTAATAGAGACATTCATAAATACAAAACAAGAAATATACAGAGTTCGATTGCCATAAATGAAGAAATCAAAATCACAGAACTGCCTAATGTACAGAGGACTAAAGATGTATGATGAAATGCCTGAAAGTATGAAGAATGAATGTATTTAAAAAGAAATGTTATGCTTACTGTAAAAATATTTAAATTTATCAAATGAAATGTTACATTGTGCTTATTAGTTTATATTCATGTAGTATAAACTAACCCAATAAATAAAAAAAATAAAATTATGGTTAGTACCTTTGTTTGATCTTTATTTTGTTTGAACAGGTAACGTTCAAATGAGTTTTTACTTCATGTGTAACATGCGGGTAAGCTTACAGAGGTGAACATATTTTATAAGGTACAATTTGGCGAAAAGTTCTTACTCCAATTGTCCTAAGGCAGTACCTAGTAACTGCTTAGTGACTGAGTGCACAGGTCCCACCCATGCAACGTGAGTTCAAATTCTCAGCTGGCTAAATCCTCCATCACGTCAAAAGCAGCCTTTTCCGCTTACTGTGGTGGTAGTAGGCGATTTTCAGATTGTTGTCAGGTTATCGAAACTCGGAAATGATAGTCTTACTTAAAAAAAAAAAACTACGTTAATAAAAATAATTTTTATAACACGAGTAGGTAGGTACAGTACCAAAGAGTACATATGTAGCAATCCATGGACGATGATGCGTCAACATATATTCTGCTTTCTCTTACTTGACAAATAGAAGTTAACTTTAGAAGTCAAATTTAGAGTTAACATTTTTATTCAAAATACTTAACTCTAAATTTGACTGTTGCGAACTACTGCAACTCATAAACCTATGAATACTGACAGTAACTACACGACAAAATACACTATTCTACTGTAGCATTCATAAGCGGAACTACATTGCCCACTCTCCGATACAACGATTTCACACTATGGGAAATCAGTACTTAGGTGATGTTGACATATTTAACATAAACTTGGCAAAATGTGTTGATCTTGTAAAAAAAGCTTATTCCAAAACTATTCCTAAACCTATCTGTTTTTCTGAAAACCTATGAAATCGCTGAATTTTTGTATTTTTATGACTTGTGTGCTTTTTTATCAAATTTTATTTTTATTATTTCTGTATATGTTTAAAAATAATCTGTCATGAATTATTTGTACTGCCAAAATGTAAAAGCCCTTTGGGCTTTAAATAAATAAATAAATAAAAACATATCAAAGTGGTGATGACACAAGACGCCAATTATAAAAAAGCACCGCATTTTCCAATAGGGTGATGACTTTTGCGCCACTTTTTGTAACGGTAAAAAATAAAACAAAAATAAGCTCCCCGTGAAAGGTAGTGTACCTCATGTAAAACGTACTTTTAGTTCCCACCCATGGTCGAGAAAAGTTTTTTCTGATTTATGACCATCTGTGGTTCTTTCGGGGGTCCAAAGCATAATATATTATTACAAGTTTGTGTCGCAGTTGGCAGTTGGCATGTTTTCCATAAAGTCTAGACTCCACAATGCTCAATGGGCTTCATTAAAAAATAAAACGATGAAAAATGGATAATCTACTAAGGATTCTAAAGCTTTTCACGCCAGCGGCACGTTTGTTGACTCGCAATTACTCAAATGATTTCGTCTGCATTAATTTAAAATATATTCTTAAGATAGATTTCCCAAAAATTTCATACGAACAATGATTTTCTTCATCTCAGCGCAAATGCTGTACTTTCCAACTTGCAATATTATATTATTATTAGTGACCGACCGAAGGTTGGGTTTCGATTTCGGTTTCGACAAGTTTCGGCAAAAAAAATCTAGTTTCGGCATCAGTTTCGGTTTCGGCAGAAAAACTGTCGAACCTTGTGAATTTATGTATTAATTTTTATAGTTTTTGTTTGTTTTGTGGCAGTAATATCAAAAAATAAATAGTTATTTTTTCACATACTCGTACTTTAAATATACATGTATTTTTTAATTTCATTTAACACGTGTCATAAGAATGTTGTGATTTTAAACGCAATTAAAATTAAAGTACGCGATTAATGAGGTTCTTCCTTTATAATGTAAGTGTTGATTATTGAAAAATTTTTGTTCCAAGAAGTATTAATTTTTATGTATTTTTTTATTTTTTATTTTATGGCAGTAAAATAAAAAAAAATAACATACTTCAATTATTGTTTTTTATTTATAATACCTAATGTTCGGAGCATAATTTGCGATTTTTTTCTGTCGAGGGAATTTTATTTAATTTACGTTTTGGCGCAGCGTGGAGAATGTATAGATATTATCTTAAAAAATAACACACATTTTTTTAAGAGCTTAAAAACTTCAAATGTTTAAGGGAGATATGTAATAAATCGGTAGAAATTCGGGTAGCGGCGGCTTAAAGCGTTCCTCTATACAGTCTATACTATAGTTATTATAAGAACGGTATCATTACGGCGAAAATTATGAAGTTTAAAAAATGTCAAACACACAAACGTTTTTTTTTTTAAATAATTTTTGTACTGACTTACCATTATTATTCATGGAGCCGGTTGATTTGGCATTTACCACACACAATTCTAAATTTCTTTACAATCTGTTTTGTTGTTAATAAAAATGCTTTTGAATTAAGAATCTCCGAAAAGTACAACTCGAGCGTAATGCACATATGTGTGGGCAGACTCTAATGCTACGTTTCCACGTTTGCCAAGGCTTGGCAAGCCTCCACAAGCGCAAACGTGTAAACAGGTCGTTTGCCAAGGCTTGGCGTAGGCTTGCAAGAGCTTGCGAGAGTTTGCCACCGATCCAGTCGGGGTCGGATCCAGCGGCAAGCTTCGGCAAACGCTCAGTGGAACTTTCGAACTGGCGGCGGATGCACGCCGTTTTTGCTCCATGCGGTCTATGATAATATTTATAACATTACGAGATATATGTATGACGTATGAGGCGTGCCAGACTTATTAAAATGTATAAATACATAATTTTAATGCACTTATGTTATGTAATTTATTGCGACTGGATTTACCTAAAAAGTCAAAATAAATAAACAGTATTTTATTGATGATCTACTATTTATTATAGTAAAAAAATATATATGATTTTTGTTATAATAACTTATTTTATAATACAAAATAATTTTATATAAGACAAATGATCCTCGAGTTCGGGTCCCAATTGCGATCATTATTTTTGAAGCGAAAACTTCTTTAGCACCGTTGTGATTTGAAACTCGATGAAACGAAAAAGTGGTACTAAAAAGAGACAAAAATCTATAGGATTTAGCCTGTGAGATAATGTCTCCTCTTTGTGCGAAGCGACCTGGTACGATTTTTATGAATCTGAATCATCCACCATATTCGTGGTCGTCGAGCTTTCCTTGTTTTTGTTACACTTTGCTTGTATTTCAAATAAAAGTACGATAGACCAAACGCAATAGCCGACGCAAGTTCGGCGTCCGCCATGCTCGGGTGTAGGTAGCGCACTGACGCATTCACAAGCATGTAAACGACTTCCAAACGCCAAGCGAGATTTGTGGACGCTTGGAGCTTGCGGAGGCTTGCCAAGCCTTGGCAAACGTGGAAACGTACCATAAGGTTCATAGAAAATGCTTTTAAAAATGTTAGCTCATCGAGGAGGTAAAGCGGTGATTGGTTAAAAATTCGTGATGCAGCTTGGAGTCCATGTTCCACCGGGAGATTTGAATTACCTCTAATACAAGTGGCAATTTTCTGCTTTAAGCTATGTCACGCATTCGAAATTTCGAAAGAGGCCCGACTAGTTTTTTTTTCGAAAAAGGCCCGTTACGAGCTAACCTTGTTAAATGCATTTTCTACGAACCTTGCGCTGACTCATTGCACCTGTTTGCTTTTTTATACTAAACTTATGTAGATTTTTTGATGGTAATGAATCAGTTGTTAGTATTGATAAAGCACAATAGTAAAAATGTTAACCCGGTTCTTACTTGAGGGATTATTTACGTGAAACCATTGAAAAATGAGAATCATTAAAATTGTGGCTTGAAGTGCTTTACCGAAACATATTACATTTTTGATATTGGTTGTCGTGGATTCCAAATCCAGCACGCGTAAATAAATTGTATTTATTTAGTAGGTACCTAGAGATACGTAGATATAAAATAAATAAGGTTTCTTTCAATGTCGTCCCGGTGATTTATACTTGTTAAGTTAATAGTCATCTACTCTCTCTTCTCATTCATCTTCAGCCTTAAAAATACTCCAATTAAGGGAGCTATAGTTCCATTCCTTTTGGGCAGTTGTTCTCTTGAGCGGTGTCAAAAAAACGATGGAAACAAAACCGTGATTCCTCTAAAAACGACGCGTATCGACGTAAGTTTATTTTTAGGGATCATCGTACGGTCGCACCTCTACATGGTGTCAAAATTTAGAAAAGATTTTTGAAATTATGTTCCCTGAACTCGGGCTAGGACTACCGTTATCATTTTTTAAAAGGCTTATCGTGTTTCAACTCGTCTCCTTTGTATAAGGGTGCCAAAAATGTTGTGGACATTCCATATCAAAGGGTTTATTTTTCCAGAGTGACATCTAAACAGACAAAAAGCTTCGCCGGGGAGGGGTCGTGCAGGGGGGAGGGGGTGATAGACAGCATTATTAAATTTGGTCCAAAATTAAAAAAATACGTGAATTTTCTTAATATTCATTGCTTTTGCTACAAAAATACAAACAGTTATAACTTGTCAGCGTCTGACTATTTAAAATATCAATAGTTGTTTCAAAAAAATTGGGATAAATTTTGAAATAACTTTAGAACATTTGTTAATTAAGACACTCAAATTACATTAATACAAGTTATAAAGTATAGTAAAATTAAATTATTACAAGGTTAAATATATTAGCTGCAATTTGGCCTGTATTAGAACGATTCTTAAAACATAATTAAGAATGTATGAATAATAAAAAAGAAGAAAGTGTGTGGAGAGATATAGAGAAGTTTTGAAATCTAGAATCATACACGCCAAAATTGTAATTATTTCATTATTAATTCAATATAAGTTCTAAGTTCAATGAAAAATTAAGTAAAAGTAGAATAAAAAAAAATTCACATCATGCTTAGAAATGTAAAAATTAGTTTTGTATGTACAATATTTGTACATAAGTTATTATCGTAAAAATTTTCTTCCAATACTTAATTTAAATCAGTAATTTAGATTAGGTCGATAGTTCGAGAAATAATTTTCACTGCCATTTTTAAAGATTGGGTAACCAAGGCTGTTTTCGATTTATCGGTAAATGTTTCAGAAAGCGCTGGTTTGAAAATAGCAAAAATGGGGGTGTAAATTGTTTACCACAATAATTTATAAAGATCCCTGGAAGACCCAACCCTCCTGGTACCTTCTTGATATTGATAGATATAAATAAACATATTTACTGAAGTAGTGTGAGAGCAAATTAATAAGAATATTGCTCACGAATAAAATTATGTAACAAAATTTCATATCTTTACGAATGTTTTCATAATACTTGTACCTCAAATATTATTACTTTTTGTTATGATAAACCCTTTTTAACGTGTTATTTTAACATTTTTGTTTGGTTTTAGGCTATGTTGAAAGTATGTAAAATAAATTTTATATTTCCGTTTTTTTACTATATGGAAATATAAAAATAATCTCAATTTTCTGGAATACTATGTAATTTCGTAATACACATTAAAAAAAACAACATTTTTATAAATTTACTCCACCCCAATTAAAACTATTATTATATTATTTATACAACATTCACAGATGCTGGTACCTAAGAAAATAAAAACTCTGTTAAAGTTTTGGGGATCAATTTATTGTCCAAGGGATCACCTGTCCGGGGATCAATTGATGAGGACGAATTGTCGAAAAATCAACTGTCGTGATAAATGTTCAATGAATTTGATAAATATTTTTCAAATTAATGTTAAATGTTATTTTAACATTTTTTTGGAAACGTGTATGATAAACTTTTGTATGCACAAAATGTGAAGTTTGCTCTTTCTAATACTGTTTAAATCATAAATCTCACTGAAACGGAAAAGAAGTAAGAATTTTACGAGACCTATGAGGAAGAAATATCTCAAAAAAACTCAACCGGTGTTTGCGTCGTAACTTTGCACTATTGTTTATGTATCTTTACCATTGACTGATTATTAATTTATACATTCGTATAAATCTTCTCTGTATTTAACATGTTTTTACTATTAACACCGAACAGATAATTCACAAACACACATATTCAATTAGAAGTGCCTTCCATGTGGATTTGAATGGAAAATGATGTAGCCCCTGACTTGGTACCTTTTGGTTCCAGCTCCGAGAGAGCCAACGAAAATAGAACGCTCTGTCTCTCTTACACTTACTGACAAAGTATATTATTTTCCATTTAATTTTGAATTCACCGGTACTTAGATATAGAATTTCTGAATTTAAATATTAAGGTCCAAATAGCTAGAGTTTTAGATCACGAAATACATCCACCTTATAATTATTGTGTTCCAATATGAGAAGCGGGTATGGATACTTCTGCTCCGAAATATTTCTATTATTTCTTTTGGATAACCAACACCCCTGCCATACGTCACACCAAGGGCTGTATGTTTGGTGACTTAGCAAGGGTGCGCGGTTTCATGGGGTTATGTTTGTCTAGGTCTTGGCAGCGGATTTGTTTGCCCACATACTGCGTGGCGGGCTGAATCGGAAGAGACTGGTTGACCTCCCCAACCGAACTCTCCTGACCCATCGACTTGTACTGCGGTGGGAGGGATGGATTCATTCGTCCGTCACTCCCGGGCACAATGACTCCCGAATTTCTACACTCAAACATTTTTACTTCCCTTTTCCTTCCTTTCAAAACCCTTCACACCGCGCCTCCAAAGATGATATAGGCCTTTAAAGAGATTTTATTTTCTGGAGCTAATGCAAAAAAATACTATCATTAATATTTTAATAAAATATTCCTTCTTCTCATGACCAAACCGATTTGAAAGCGTGAACTCTCTAAATAACGTAATTATAAAGAGAGGTAGTTTATACATTTATTTCTTCTGTATTTAATCTGGGTTGAGTGGAAAATTGACCCACAAGGCGTGAACATGTGGGTGCATACGATGGTGGAGAGAGAACAGCCTCCGGGAGTACCAATCTCGGTGGTTTACCTTTGTGCATCTCACCCCTATCTCGCTCAAAGGATCAAGGGCTAAGGAGGTCAGTGCTATGATATATGACCATGAAGCTGTGAACACTATTCGTGGGTTGATGATCGATTTGCATTCTATATATTCCACATGCATCAATGTCCTTATTTCGGATATGGATCATTGAATCATTCATAGCAATATATTATTGTACAGGTCCATTACAAGTCAAAGAATTACTTCCAAATGATCACACTGATGTGTAATTAAAATTAATTCAAGTATTTTAGTAATTTAAAACTACATTTCATAGAACAAAACCTGCCTGTATAATCAGGGAAGACTGAATTTGAAACAGCTACATATGTCTCATATAAATCGTTGTATCTCCCACACTTTCATGGTGAAAAATATGATCTAAACGGTGTTGGAAAGAAAAAAAACTCCTCTCTTTATTTTCAAACTATAATTTAACCATAGAGCAATTTAAATGTGCCTCTGTGAAAAATAGTTTCTATATCAATGTGGGAAAAATGATTAAAATTTTCACAGTTTTTTATTCATTAATTCTTTATAAAACGACTAAAACGTGAGGCGATAATAACGCGTATAAAACATTTGCCTGATAAAATACGTGCGTGTTTTTTTTGTTACCACTAATTTTAGAAAAAACGTAAGGGAAGCCATTTTTTGATCTTTTTAATGTTGTATTAAAAAATTTTATATTTCAGAAATTACATATTTACTGACTCGGCAAACGTTGTTCTGCCATATAAATTAAAAACGAATGTATTGTAGGTGTGTGTGGATGGGATCTACTCGTATGTATGACAGAAAGAGGAATGGAGCGCTGTAGACGATGACCGCCGATAAAAACAAAAAAAACGAAACGAAAGACGGTTAAATTTGTTCATACAAAAATACTAAAATCGCGATTGAAAAATGGGAGGGTGAGGGTAGGAAAGTTAAAATTTGGGGTTATAGGTATTTATTGATGCCAAATAATAAAAAAATTGTCAAAAAATAGATTTTTTTTTTCTGGATAGGGACACCCTAATCACTTGGCGGTATGAAATATACTTTAAAACCTATTCTCATACCTACCAAATACACATAAAAAAATTAATTAAAATCGGTCAAGCCGTTTCGGAGGAGTGCGACCACAAACACCGTGAGATTTTTATGTATAAGATTTATTTCTAATAATAGCATATCAAATCATACTTTCAAAATCAGCTTTCCGTTTTCGAATACATTCAGAAATATTCCATTATTTGGATTTTGTTGTAAAGTGGAAATTTTCTGACCTTCCGATATAAACACGAGACCTGATGGGTTAATAATATATCAGTTGACATCTTTCTTCTATCAGTATTTCCATAGACGATACCAAACATGCACCGATGAATCCATAATTTATACATTGGAGAATATTTCACGAGAACGTGCCGTTTTAACGATTCGTTCACCGCTCAAAGGTATGCTTTGGAATGATTAGCCGAATTTGTGTGTATCTTCCAACTACTACATTATTCCCTTCGATCTATGTGCATACTTTCATTTACTGCATCCCCAAAAATTATATTGATCGTGAAGGAAATTCTGGTGCCTCCCGTGAGTAGTAATATAATATCAATTTAAAATTTTTTTGGTTCATTTAGTATATTTTGTTATTTTTTCCCAGCCCTCTTTTGGTTTCAATCAAATATTTACACACTCGATCGATGGACGTTATTGAAAAATTATGATTGATTATTTCGTAATAAATCTATGGATGATAAAGTGTACCATATTTTTTTCTACGATATTTTTCACAGAACGTCTCATATGCTGTTGGCAATCATTTTGAATTTGAAGGTGTATAAGACGTATACAATTTCCGAATATACGAGTATTTATTTCAACATCGAAGTTCAATGGAATGTTTTTAGAACAAATTCAAAAATCGTTTTGCTTTGCTCTAGTAAATAATTTATTTACATTTGAAAAGGTGTTATTATTTTACGCTTGAAAAACAAAACTTCTATATTATGAACATTTAATCGTTTTTTCAGGTTATTAAAAACCCATTTACATCATTGTAAAAAAACTCCTCCGAATGGTGCACAAGTTGTAAGTTAAAGTTATTTTTTCTTTCCCTGAGAAGGTTTTGATTAGCTTTGCACATTATGTTTATATAAAATTTCGTAGAAACTGTAAATAGTGATGTTCCAATTTATGAAAATTACTGCTGATGGTGAAAATGGTTTGCTTCTTCGCTAAGAAAATACTGAAAATTTGTTTGTAGGGGTAGGAAAAGCTTCGAACTATTTTCTATAGATGGCAGTTGAAAACACTTCTATAGCCTTTTAAGCAATCTGTTACATCTTTTCACGAAACAACATGAGGTTAGCTTCTGAATATTTACGATAGAGTGCCAAATAGAAAGCCTAACACAAAAAGCGCAATAGTGGACGACAAGGACGAAGGTTTCCTGTAAATAGTTCAACGAACAATTTATGATATTTTCAATATCCAGTTTTACTTTGGAGTCTAAAACTTTTACTAAATAATAAAAAAACCTAAATAAACAATTAAGTTTTCTTACAACTATTTTGAAAAATATTTTATAAAAAAGTCTTTTACTAATTATAATACTGCCATAGTACCATAAATATATTTTCCATGATCTTAATAATAATTTTATTTATTCCATAAACATCATAGCAGGCTAAATTAATTAGGTAAATATTAAGATGTTCGTAAAAAGGTATTTTTTTAGAGAATAGAGATTAATTTTTTTCTGATATTTCCAATAATAACTTAGAAATGAATAGAAAAAATGTATGAATGTAAAGATGGCAGAGTAGTATTATAAATAGAATAAATCATGAACATACTGTTTTTATTATTTTATTATATACATATATATAATTGTATAGGGTTTATTTTTAATTTTTAATAGTAAATTCTAGTAATTTTTCGATAAGGTTCTGATAAATCTAAGATATAGAATAAAGAATATAATACCAGAAGTGACTTCCGTTAAAATTTGAATGGAAACGGATTTTGTACCTTTTGGTTCTACACTATTTAGCACGTGTCTCTCTTAAACTTGCTTGGAATTGTTTATCGCTATCCAATTTGAGTTTCGTAATCATGATGAAACACAGTTTCGTACGGATATGTAGGTCGGAAATAGGCCTATCATGAACAATGCCCACAAGGCACTTTTTGTGTAATTCTTTATTCTATATTTCTGTGTATTAAATCTGGTTGGTATCGGTAACAAAAATGGCATTAGAAAACTTTTAAATTAGCTTTGGGTGAGTTGACTAATGCACCACCTTTATAGATGATCCCCAATAATTAATCAAGATTTTAAATTTTTTTTTTTTTTTTATTGTCTTCTTTCATTGAGTAAGTTATTTTATTCTTAAGTCACAATGCATTTGAAATATCTTCTTTTAATTTTTTTTTATTTGAAACAATAATTTCACATGCTTTAAAAATTTTAATGAGAATGTGGGCCTCACTGGGTACTTTTCCCGTACAGGGACCCCTTTTTATCATGATATATAAAACTGAATGTTCCTTTGTTTGTCCCTCATACGTTCCTAGCTTTGGTGATTTGTTGTGTGCACACCCGCAAAGATTTACATATATAATAGTGAGCTCTGGCGTTATGAAATTATTTCCATTACCATTTATTGTATTGTATAGTATGAAACTTTGGTGAGTTGTTGTATCCACGTCTGTGAAGGTTTTTTTAAATATACATATACTGGTAAGGTCTGAGGTTATGAAATTTGTATATAAATTTTACAATAAGTGGTGCGTGAATTGTTTAAAAAATGTGTGTATTTTATATAGATAGGCGGTAGAGAGGGGGGGGGGGAGAACCGGGAGGGGGGGAGAGAACGAAGGAGGGGGATTCACAGGAAGGGGGACGAAGGAGGGGGGAAGGCAGACAAGGAGGAGGAACGCGGGAGGGGAAAGGGACGCAGCGGAGGGTTGGAGAATGAGACATATTAACTGTAGCAGATAAATTTGGAAAATCCATACTTCTCACACCGGCAGCCGTGAGAAGTGTGGGTATTTCGTATAGTTTAGCGGTTTCCCTTCCCTCGGTTCTCTCCTGCAGAAAGAGAAGGAAGGAGGGAAGAGGAATACAATAAAGAATATAGAGAAGGGGGGGTTGTGGGAAGAGGGTTAAGGGAATGGAAAAGGCGGTAAAAGTGGAACGGGAACGTTGGAGTTGGAAAGCGCGGTAGGTAGGGGTCGTGGGATGGTAGACGTGCGAGGGGGAAGAAGGAAGGGGACGCGGAAAAACAAAAAAATTGTGTATCCAAAACAAAATTTAAACTTGAACCCCACCCTTTTTTAGTGGCATGGCAACGCATGGCGGGCACTCGCTAGTAATTAAATAAAATACGAAATAGCACCATTTCGTAAAATAAAATAAAAATAAGACGTGGTAAAATAAAATACTTAAGTGCGGTAATAAACATTTTATAGGTAGGTACGGTTGTACATAAATGTGTATTTTGTAATGATATTATGTATTACTTATATATTATGTCGGTCGTCCAGTTAATTAGTCAGATATCTCCGAAAAATCGAAATTTGTGTTGAGTATGCAGTTATACATATATAAAAGTGTACCCTCCATCTGGTACAATACCCAGATTACTCTTAAACCACCGAATCAATTATAATAAAGAAAAACTTTTAGTGAATTAAACAAAATTATGTTGTTTTTTTTAATCACTGGTAGAATATTTAAAATGTCATTCTAGAGTTATATATTTTTTTTAATTTTAAAAGAAAGACAAACATTCCCGGGTTACGATTAACCCAAAAATGTTTGTAAATCTATTACTATCACCACACTAAGCGGAAAATGTTGCTTTTGTTGTGATGGAGGACTTAGCCAGGCGAGGAATCGACGCCCGGGTGGGACCCAAACACGATGCCCACTCAGCCACTGACCGGTCATATTATGGTTATGCCTCTCAAAACTCAGTAATTGGAGTTGTCTGACTAATCGACTGGACCATCGATGTTTTATTCTATTGCTTTGTAATTTTTTTTGGAATATTGCATTTTGTGTTATTTAATCAATCTTTTGATTTTGTATCTGAAATTCTTTTCGTTTCCCTCATTTGTTGTCCAAATGTTATATTTGTTTTAGAGTTCGCTGGTTTTAAGCCGCGTTTTTCGTGTGTTTTTGTAAAGTAGTCTTTTTTTTAAAAAGACGAGTTAAAATTATTTTTTTGAATATCGGTCGAACGTCATTTGCAATTTGTTGAGTATACGAGCACATAATATCTACAGTGCTAAGACCTTTTAATAATAATAATAGTAATATTTGGATGACTTGTATAGCGCCGTTTTTGTGAAAAATCACCTCAAGGGCGCTGAACAAAACTTATAATACATTTCTACAATCCTACTTCTAACTACAAACTAGACAAACCACTACAACAACTTATGATTAAAAATTGCATTCACCGGTTCATCGATCGCCGATACGATACTATAGGTTTTTTTTTTTTTACATTAACTCCATACGGGAGGCCCTGAGGAAAATAATTTAACTCAGGGCCTATGTCATCTGGGATGCTGTGTGGAGGGTCTTTTTGAGGAGAGGAAGGAATGAACATTGGTCTTGAAGAGACCAATGTTGTAGGAAGGAGGAAACACAGAGGCCGGCAAATCATTCCACAGCCGAGCTGTTGAACACAAGAACGAGTCGAAGAAACGACCCGTTCTCATGTGACAAATGTCAACCGTATACAAATGTTGGGCACGCGTTTGGCGTGTTTCCCGACTACGCACCGGTGCCGGGGAGGGATCAATGACGCTAGTTCCTCGGAGCATCTTCCACTGTAATAACGGAAGAACAAGGATCTACAATTTGGGAGGCGGGAATGGGTACCGCCGCCCCGGGAACCTTTATTGGATAACCAACACCTCTGCCATAGGTCACCCTAAGTGGTTCGCTACGTTTGGTGATTTAGCAGGGGTGCCCGGGTTCATGGGGTGAGGTTTGTCTAGGTCTTGGAGGCGGATGACCAGGACATACTGAACCCCAGATTCCTACCCACCCCTTAAACCCTTTTCCTTCCCAGAACTCTCCTCTCCTTCCTTTCCTTAAAAAAAACCCTCCACACAGCATTCTCAAAGATGACATAGGCCCTGAGGGAAATTATTTTCCTCAGAGCCTCCTGTGTGGAGCTCATGTAAAAAAAAAAAAAAAAAGCATTCCCACCCGACGCCTGTGCTCTAAAGATTGCAATCCTTCTGTTAAGATTGGAGAATCTATCAAACGGACCGCCCGTTTCTGCACAGAGTCGAGGGTTTTTTTGAGGTATTTTGGAGCTCCAGACCAGAGGTGGCTGCCAAATTCAACACGGTTAGCAGTTGTGTACTATAAAGTATATGTGCAACGATTTGACCAATAAACGCGGTGTTGGCAAAGACGTTACATACTTTAGACGCGGGGTAGAAATCTCAAAGTGGGAAGCCAAACGCAAGACATGTTCCCCGTCCGACAATTTTGTACGTCATTTGAGAAAAAACACACATTCTTTAATTGTCTTATGGTAGGGTCACACTGAGGTCAACTTCAAACATTCGGACGATTGCGTAGAAGGGTAGTTCATGCGTTGGAAGTTTGGCTTCAGTGTGAATGTAGCATAACTTTTTAATATATGAATAACTTTTGAATTAAGAAATTACTGAAAACGAAAGAGTGTTGCTTACTTGCCACATTATTTTAAGAGCATGCGAGACTATGGCGAGTCTATTTATATAACGTCATTGGGTGTTGGTGTAAAAATGTACTGTACAGGCAGAAAATATATACAGGACCATACCTACCTGGAAGTTCACTAGAGATTAATACTGGTATTGTTTATTTAGAGAAATTCTGGTAGAGTTCGCACGCAGAGGACATAATTAGGAACTATAAACATTTTATTATATATGTTCTGTAATGAGAGTATTTTGAAAACAAAAGCAAAATGTTTATATTGCTCTCAGAAAGGTGTTTTTATTTAATAGTATGAGAGCCCACAAAGGTAGTTTTTTTTAATTTGGACCAAACTTCTGTTGGGCTTCTGTAGCGTAAATATATTGATCAATTTTTAAGTCTTCGATGATGAATCTATGCCTGATATTGTTGCAAGTGATTATTCCATATTCAATGATCGATTAACAAAAAGAATAGTATACCATTTTCGTACATTTTAAATCGAGTTTTGCTAACATTTTTAAAGCTATGTATATGATACGAATATGTATCTTTTAAATTAATTTAGCCGCTGAAAGGGCGGCCGTTAAGCGCGATTGGTTGGCGATCATGTAAAGTTGTATCCTATTATTTTGGCAGTAATTAATGACCCGATGGAGAGGTTTGCCTAGGTACACGATACACATAAAAATATATATAATCTCCTGTAAAGTTTCAATCGTTATTTTTAGTGATAAAAACCTGGTAGTTTGACAGTAAAATTTCAACATCCCTGATAGCAAAGTTTCTGGAGGTTTACGAAGGAACTCCACGGCGATGTTTACGGCCACTTTTCACAAGGACAAGTAGTTTTATGTAACTGCCAACATAAAGAAGGTGTCCCGGTTGGTTGGTTCTTGGTTCGCTCCGCGAGTAAGTGTTGGTCTCGCCAGGTATATTAAATTTATGACGCCACTAAATCCCCCGAAACAAGAAAATACACCGCGTAAAAATGCGGAAAAATATATTATGTAACAAAATTTGATGTGTGGTATGATTTATAATGGTGATATTAGTAATTAATATTTACATAATAAATCGTTACATTCGCGTTATCGAATGTAATTTTAAACTTATTTACGGAATAAGGTTGTTTAGCCGAACGTGTTGATTTTTATAAATGACGAAAAAAATCTTTCTGTTTTAGTTTCCACTCGCCTAACAATGTGGGTTGTTTTTAGCGGTTTAAGACACTTTTTAACCTCTCCATTACCTTTTTATTCGACTGGATCGGGTTAACCCTGCTTGGGTCATCAAAGTATTAGTACTTTTGTTAAAAAAATATTTTTATATTTTAGTTGTAAATTCTACGTTACACCTACCCAGAGGCATTGCTAGTTTCGTTCAAAGGCCTTAAAATGTTGTAGAGCTTTCTCTAAAATATATTAAACTAGCTGGTCCCGGCATGCATTGCTATGCCATTTAACAAAGAAATTGTTTCTCCCTGAGTGTCCTTTCCCATTCGTCCCGTTCCCCTTCCGCCTCCCCTTCTTCTGCTGCGCCCTCTTCCCCTCTCGCGTTCCCACTCGTCACCTCCACCTTCCCTCTCTCCACTCCACTCCCCCCCTTCCCCCGTCCCGCGAACCCCCCTCCCGAGTTCCCCTCCCCTCTCACACGTCCCCTTCCCCTCCCGCGTTCCCCTTCCACCTTCCCCGCCTTTCCTCTCCCCTTTCCCGCTCCCTCGTCCCGCCAACCCTCCTCCCGCGTTCCATATATTCAATCCAAGTACATTCAGTTTTTAAGCAGCCCGCGTGCCACCTTTTACAATTTTTATTCAAATTTCCATTTTTCATGTATATTAAATTTGGTACCTAACATAGGCACCTATTTAAAATATCTAAAATTCTTGATTCGATTCAGACTATTAGGGGAGTACCTACTTTAAATAAATTTATCAACTTAAAGATTTTCAAAAATATTGATGAAATATTTGACAAAAATATTTTCAAAAAATTATGAAATATATTGACAAAAATATTTTCAAAAATATAAAATGATTGCAAAATGTCATTCTCAAACACGCAAACTGTCAAACGTGCGATAGTCGTTAGGTTTTCTTAAATTATCCAATTTTCAGCATAATTTTCATAATTTTTCTATCCGTAAGAACCTTCCTCGTACTTCAAGGAATATTCTAAAAAAAGAATTAGCGAAATCGGTTCAGCTGTTCTCGAGATTTGCGCTTAGCAACACATTTAGCGATTCATTTTTATATATAAGAATAACATATTAAATGTACCTATGGTACTTACAAATGATGTTTTTCACGATTGGAAAAAATTGACAGCCACGACCTCTGAACAAGAAGGATCTCACCATTTTTCCAGAGGTGTTGTTTTTAAATTTCTGCGTTCAATTTATATTTAAATATCTGCGTGTCATATTTTCCAGGCAGAGAAGGTATGTGTATTCTTATTAAGTGGTAATATTTTTATGCAAGTTTGGTGAAAAGAAATATGTTTAAAATTTTAATAAAACAGTAAATTTTGAAATTAAACAATTGTTTTAATTATAAAAGGTTTGTCTCTTATGACTTTAAAAATTATATAAACAACCTTATTTACGTAATAATAAACGAAGTAAATTGCACAACAAAACATTAGTTGAGAATGGAATCAAGTCAAAGAAAGACGTTCTGAGCAGAAAGAGCATTTCAAAGCTGGAACTGGCCAGAGCGCTGAATGTCAGATAAAGGAGGCAATATCGACACAGCTTCTACCCTTGTTTTTTTTTATTTCTGTTCTGGGAATGGCTGAATACCCGCTCTTGCCTTTGGTTTTCGTATATTAAAAGTGTGGGACGTCGTTCCTATTGGGCGGTCGCACCGACTCGAGACTCTTGTAATTTTGCAGATTTTATGTCCGGATAAAGTGCACAGATGGACAAGTTCTCGGGACTTTGCTGTCGTTTTAAACATTTGGTATAATATCACTAGTCACAATTGAAGGAAAATAACACTTGCATTGCACATTTGCTCAGATAAGGAGGGCTTTAAAAGTTTTGAACCATTTTTTGGTACTCACCACACAATTGCCAAGTCCAATTCAACAATTTGCTGCGATTTGATTTCTAACTTGGAACCGAGATGGAAAATAACAAATAAAATTATAGTATCTTCTAATCTAAATCAAGAGTAGATTCAGTAAGTAGAAGAATCATTTTAATTTGGGAGGCGGATATGGTACCGCCGCCCCGGAAACCATTTATTGGATAACCAACACCTCTGCCATGGATCACTCCAAGTGGTTCGCAACGTTTGGTGACATAACAGGGGTGCCCGGGTTCATGGGGTTAGAAATGTCCAGGTCTAGGCGGCTGATGCGTCTGCCCACGGGTCGCATAATGGGCAGGATTGAGAGAGACTGGTCTGGGGTCTTTTTTCTTCTCCTCCTGGAAAATTTTGACTCATCGCCTTGCACTGTGGTTGAAGGAATGGATTCATACATCCGTTACTCCAGGACACACTGACCACGAGATTCATACCCACCCCTCATACCTATTTCCTTCCCAGAACTTTTTATCCTTCTTTTCCTTAAAAAAACCCTCCTCAGAGCATCCCTTGTTTTTTTTTATATAATCCACTAAAAAAATCTGTGATAAAACTGGGTTACTTCGAAATGTTAAGTTTAAGGAAAATGCCTTTTGATTGTTTAGGCATGTATAACGCAGAAGTAAAAGGTAGAAAAAGTGGGGGGCGGCCATGTCAAGAATCAGAAAAGTGTATAAATGTGAATGAAGCAAGGAGTTTGTTCTAAAACAAGGTTTGTGTGGCGGCCCATCATCTCTGGCTTTCCCTGCAGCGAAAACGATGGAAGGTTAGTTAGTCAGTTAGTTTTACACTTAATTTATTATTTCAGTTGGAGTTGGGTATGAAGGAAGCCGCGATAAACTAGTATTTTAACGATACATTCCGCCTTTCAAATCCCTTTCTGAGCAATAACCTTTTAACTTGAATATTTTTCTAACACATTTCAGTCGATGATCGGGAATTTGGTTTCAATATGAATTATACATATTTGCATAGTAAAATTTAAAGTTCTTCACAAGAAAAAAAAAACTAGTGTCCGACCGAAACAGGACTTTCCACCGAAACCGAATCTTCGGTGTGTGTCTCATTTTCGGCAAAAACCGAAACCGAAACTTTTTTAGACTTGTTGAAAATCGGTGGTTTACTGTTATTTGGCTTATTTTTACACTTATTCAGACAGTTAACACGTGTTAAATTAAGTATATGAAAAAATAATATATTTTTTTTGATATTACTGCTATAAAATAAACAAACATTTTAACCACTTCTTGGAACAATTTTTTTTTAATTATCAACACTTTAAGGAAGGACCTCATGAATTGAGTATTTTGCTGATGATGGCGGGTGCAATACGAACCACAAACCCACCCGAAGTCAGCCGAACGAGAAGTTCCAAGAAGTAGTTAACATGTTTTGTTTTTTTTTTTTAATAAATTTTGTTTGTTTTATAAAAGTAAAATAAAAAATATATATTTTTTCACATACTTACTTCAATTATTATTTTTTTTTAAATTTATTCGATTTTAAGGTGTTAACTATGTGAAGTAGTAAGGCGAACAAAGCAATACTGAAGAGGCTATACAAAAACTCAACCACGTATAACAGAACAATAAATAAACTCATATGTGAAGTAGTGTAAAAAATAAGCCAAATAACAGTAAACAATCGACTTTTAACATGTCTAAAAAGTTTCGGTGTTGGCAGATTTTTTGCCGAAACTTGCCGAAACCTAACCTTTGGTAGGTCACAAAAAAAAAATTACAAAAATGTTGTTCTTAAATCTAGCGACGGTAACGGAAAACTTCAGATCACCAACCTTAATATTATTTTAAGCAAAATAATATTGAAACAGTCTAAAAAATAAAGTTCAATCTTATTTTTTGCCCCTTTCCCAGTCTTTACTTTGAGGGTTTAAAATCCCATAAACCTTCTTCAGACACCAAACCTAATAATGTGCCGGAAGCATTATCTTATAAAGTGGTTCTCAGTCACCGTGACGTCACTGGAAATTGATCCATCACCAGGAGGAAGGTCCTTTAAAAAGGCTTTATCTTAAAAACAATTTTTCTATCCATATGATATACGATGTATTTTCGTGCTACGCGGATGTCAAACACTCACGTATAGTATAGATGTATTATTTGTATCAGGTTAATATACCGATATATTTTGTGTTTTTATGTGAAAATTTGACGTAGTTCTTATGTGTCGATTTGACGTTTATGTATGTGTCGATTTCGTTGGAGTGTCTGGGGGATAACCATCAAACCATACGCCTAAAAACTTTCAAGATGTCTCTTATCAATTTTATGTTCCATGATCTATGTTACATAGACAAAAATAAACATATTCATTGAGGTGTTTTTCATAAAACATAAAAAGGCGTTATACACAATATCCAAATATTATTATTATCATCTCAGTTTCATGCTTTAGAAATCTTAGACGTAGTGGGCTGTGTGAAGTAATAAAAAAAGTGTCACAAAAACATAGAAAAACATAAAATAGGTATTTTCAATATTTTTTTCGCATTAATAGACTAGTATTTCCGGCTTCACCCAAGTTAAAACGATCTTTTTTAGGTTATTTTTTATATTGAAAGTCTGATGAATATGAAAAAAATACGTCCAATATTATTTTTGAATGCCAATGACTGAGCAGACATCACGTTTGAGTCCCACTCAGGCGTTGTGAGTTCAATTCATCAACAGGTTTTTCAGTAGAAGAGCTTACGAACAGTGGTGGTATTAGGGGATTTTCAAATTATTGTCAGGTTATCCGTAACGGCAATTTTTGTTTTTCCCAAAAAATTTTGTCTTTCCCGGGAATCTAAGAAAATTTTGTCTATTTAAATAATAATTATTTTTAAAAAATAATAAAATAAATAAATATATTAGCATTTTAGACAATAATATCCGTCCAAATTTCATGTTGCCAGAGGTTAAGGATTGAGAGATTTCGCAAGCTTAGAAAATGTGTAGATTTCCTTTTTTAATCATGATAAAAATATTTTTAAATGCTGATTTTTCTTATTCCGCGTTTCTAAAAAATGAGAAACCCGTTAAAGTAGAAGTTTTCTAATTAAATGAATAATTAAGGATATATTTAACCCTAAAGGAAGTCAGACGGCATTAATTATTCAAGTCAAATTTTGCATAAAATTAATTTCAATGTTAAAAATTAATTCACTAACTTATTATTTTATCTTTAGTTCGCGTAAAGTAATTAAGGCTTTCATAATCTGAAGCTTTTGAAATTTACCTTGTTTTTATTCAGTAATAAGGGAAGTAATTGAGAATAATATATTACGCTTCTAAGGCGGGATCTGACCTTAGGGTAGTGAAACTTTCGGTCGGGATATCGAGAGACGGTAGATAAAGAAAATTATGTACGCGAGCTTAAATTAACTGTTGACATTATCGTTAAAATCAATTAGAAGAATGGCCCACTTAAGTGCTTAAATTGACTATTTCTTCAAGGGTGGAGGGAAAAGCCAATTACTTTTTACGATAACGCCTTAAGTAAACCCTTTTGAAGAATTTTATTCTTCTAGAATTTACATAGAAGATAAACGCATGTCCTAGAATTCAAGATCAACATTTAGTAACTTTTTAAACGTATTACGTTATTTAATTGCCCATTATCTTCTTCGCGATCCTTAAACTTTATGTCTGGATTAAGTTTCAATGTCAATTAAGATTAGAGCGTAGCAGAGTAAATAATGGGTTACATTACTTGTCAATTAAAGACATAACTTTCATAAAATTCCCCAATTCCTCGTGTGTGCACAATATAATACAAAATCACAGCATTGATTTAGTATTTTAGTAATAACTTAAAGAAATATCGATATGAAGTAACGCGTACGATCGATTATTAATATGAGAGTAAGGAATGTATCGGGAGCATCTCCTATCCTTATCCTATATTCCTCTTCCTCTCCCCTTCCTACATCCCAAAATTAATTTTAAGATATTAAAACGTAATTTACAATGTACTATAGCATAAGAAACTTCTGTGGCTTGACTTCAGCTCACTTGTATATCTATTATCACTGTATATTATGTAAAAGCTGTTTATTTCTTACAAATTCAGCAATTTGGGAGGCGGGTATGGGTACTGCCGCCCCGGGAATCTTTATTGGATAACCAACACCTCTGCCATAGGTCACCCCAAGTGGTTTGCTACGTTTGGTGATTTAGCAGGGGTGCCCGGGTTCATTCGGTGAGGTTTGTCTAGGTCTTGGAGGCGGACGACCAGGACACACTGAACCCCAAATTCCTACCCACCCCTTAAATCATTTTCCTTCCCCGAACACTTCTTCCTAAAAAAATCCTCCACACAGCATCCCCAAAGATGACATAGGCCCTGAGGGAAATAATTTTCCTCAAGGCCACCTGTGTGGAACTCATGTAAAAAAAAAAAAAAATATATATATATATATATATATTTATTTATTTAAACGCCATTAAATGATTTTTACATTCAAGTGATTCATGAGATTACACAGTGGTACCCAGGAGGCTATCAGTATTATAAAAATAACAAAATAAGAATGTACATTTAACAAACTGTGTATAATAAAAGCCCCCCGAAACTAAAACCTGGCTACGGGCGTAGCCAGGTTTTAGTTTCGCCGGGGGGGGGGGGGGGTTCAAGAAAATAAAACTACTGAAAGTGCATGCAATTACCTTTATATTATAAACCACCACCTTGGCAAATCAAAACTCGTGTCGGGGGAGGGGGGGGGGGGGGGGTGGGGGGGTTATTTTTTTTAATAAAATTAAAGTAGTATTCACCTGACTGTAATACTAATCCTGTTAAGCTTTGGGTAGTCCCACAAAGCTGCGACAGATCAGCTTGTCTGTAGGTTCTACCATATATATATATTAATGTTCATTTAATATTATCACATAACACACTAATGCTTAATTTACAATATTAATACCTAATATAAAATTTAGGTTAAATAAATGTGTTGTTCATTTATTAACCACTTTTTTGTCAGTTTTTTAAATTAATGTTTTGCTTCAATATGTTATAAATCAAAGGTACCATATATTCGAGCGCTCTGCTACCATACTTATTTGACATTCGTGGTATTTTTAGGCCTTTGTTTTCGGTAAATCTTGTTGTGTGGCTTTTTATACGCGCTTTCTCCCGAATTATCCATGATTATAATGCTGCGCCCGTGTTACGTGTTACTAAACTAACTATCATTCACTGCATTAAAACCACTGCTGATGACAGAAAAAAATGAACAAAACACAAATTAAAAAAACTAGACAAAATAATGGAATTCGTGACTCTCGACTCTCCTTGGTTACTTATTCGTGCAACCACCATTTATAAACTACATTCTAGATCTCGGTAAGTACGAGTATTATTATGTATGTACCAGTGGTGGTCCGTGAGTTTTCAGTGAGCTAGAGTGCTAAGATTGAAAAATACGACATTATTGATGTTGTTGTAGCTGAAAATGTTTTTTTTTTTCAATTTCAATATTTTGTATGAAGATTTTCAGGATTCTTTCAGTTTGGGAATGCGCCGCATCCACATTTCAGTATAGTTTCACACAAAAAGTTGAAATTTTGAAAAAAAAATCGTTTTCAGCTACAACAACATCAATAACGTCGTATTTTCCTAGCTCACTGAAAACTCTCGGACAGCCACTGATTTTTTTTTTACATGAATACCGCACAAGAGTCCCAACTGGTCCCGTCTGGAGCGAGTGGGACTATGGCATCCCCGATTGGGGTATGTTATGAGGTTGAAGGTAGTGGGGAGGGGAAGGAGATAGGGAAGAGGAAGATGAAGAAGTAACTGGCTATTCAGATCTGGTAACCAAACACGATTAAAGCCATTTAAAGCAACGTTTCAATTCTGAATGGTGGTCTTAGACCAGGGCAATACTGAGAGTATCTTCCACTCTGGAACGTGCCGCAAATATATTATATATTATTTAAATGAATAAATTGTGAAATACACAAATTAATCAAATAAAATTTATTTGCCACGCCGGGATTCGATCCCGCGACCTTCGGAATGCGGGTCAAGCGCCTTACTGCTGCACTACACCGGCCGTCAAATATGTACCTATACCCATTCCTCAGACGTCTTAAGGTGATACTTAAAATATTTCGTAATCTTCATTTTCATAGATGGATTAAATCACGATACAATATTGTATTTGTTAGCCTTTCATGAAAGATTTGAGTTTGTTTATGGGCAAAACAATTTATTCACATTCGTATTACGTATGTACGGGTGCAAACAATTAATTCATATTAATATTTTAAAACATAACTTGTAAAAAGCGTTTTTCTCTAAAATAGTTATCCTCGCGCCATCTATGAAAGAGGATATATGAATTCTTTTAAGTATCACTTTAATATAAGCTCCACACCATTATAAGTCCCTTAAGTGACAAATCGTTTGCATATCGAAACAAGCAAATGCTTTAAATGGAAGGGTCGTAAAAAAAACCTGAGATATAAAATTATCATGTAAATACCATGTAAAACAAATTATCAAAAATAAAAAATAATTTATTAAAAAATATATATATATATATATTCTCACTATGCAAAATGTGTACGTAGGACTATAATATAAATGCAAACACCAGTTACCACTTTATATTTTAATAATTTGATTGTAAATACATTTTTATTTATTACTATTATCATTTCAACAACTATGCTAAACAATCCACGGCTATTTTATGTTTTAATTGGTTATTTCATTTTTATTTTATTCTTTCTCTTCTCTTTTTTTTTCTTTTGCTATGCTAAACAAATAACAGTTAGGTACTGTATTTTAAACTGTTTTTATTATTTTATTTTATATTCTTTCTCTTCTTTTTATTTCCTCTTTTTATTTCATCAATTTTATTTCTTTTTTGTACAAATCATTCTCCACACGTTCATCCCCACAATTATTTGACTGTCCTAAAACGGGATAATACTCCTAGTTGGGCAGTCAAAATTTAATAAATAATGTATATAAATGTATAATATTGTGCTGTATAAACAAATAAATTTAAAAAAATAATATATATATATTTATTTATTAAAAGTACCTACCTAGTTATATTGTCCACCTTCAAAATATTATGCGAAGACGCTCTAATACGATTGGTGAGCAAAACATTAGTAACAAGTAAATATAAAATCTAGGGTTATAAAAAAGGGTTTGAAAAACTATACTTAGGCTAATTATCGTGAAGAGTCACTCTTTAACCTTATATAAAGGATACAATGAGAAGGTTGTGATGAGGCAACTAAATCAATTTACGATTTTTCAAAGGTAGGTACGTCAAAGAGAACCTAATAATAAAGTCGTTCATTATCGATACACTTTTCAAATGATGTATCATACACGAGGGCGTAGTTAATCACAAATAATTGACACTTATGTAGTAACAACAGACGTTATGCAAAATGTTCGTTTATATGTTTAAACTGTACAATTAAAATGGCTCCGGTATTTTTAACTCTAGCTTGTTTGATATGGTCAAAAAGAAGCATGGGTGAAATTTCAGGATATTGAAATATTTCCCTTTATTGGTTATACTGAATATTTCAGCAATTAATCAAACCGTAAGTGTTCCCCGTTGGCAAACAGGGCAGGTTTTATGTGTGAGGGTTAGGAACAAGGTTCACCATTAAAATGAGTGGCTCTGTGAACCTTCGCTTGTACCGTCGTGCGTGCGACGCGTGTGATGGCAGGCTTTCTATAAAAAAGGGATGTTTCATTGATCTGACGTAGTTGTTATCCCAATGTTTGAACATTTTAATCGAATATTGTCATCACGCAAGGGTTAACGTAATCAGTTTCCAATACTGGTACAATAATATTATCATCACGCGTGGGCTAACATAATCAGTTTCCAATATTGGTATAATAGGAATAATGTTGATCCCGCACTCTTTTTCTAAAACAAATAAGTACTAAGCACCTATCCAATTTTCGGAACATCCACCCTTAATACCTTTCAAAGACTTTATGAAGCCTCATATAATACGAAATTATTAATTTCAATTTTACATGTAGGCTTCTGTTAGGCGCCTCTCAATTTATTTGAAGGACCATTTTAATCACCTTTGCTGTTATGTTATTGAAGTTTGTAATAGATTTTCAGTAAAATTAATATGAATATACAACACACGTGGACATAATTATTATTACATGAGGAAACTTTGAATTATGAAACATAGATTTAGAGTCGTATATAACATGTACACATCCGTTCGCAGTGGAGTTATAATACCACTCTAATGTTTGGCAGTGAAGAAAATCGGTAAATGAAATACGAATGTGAATTGTGAACTGAACGCAGTTGAAAATAGATTGCTATTGCATATGTTTGGTAAAACTATGAAAGAAAGTAGATTGAAGAGGTCAAAAAAATATTTGTTCATATGAAGCAGATACTTTGTGATGTGACATTATAATTTAAAATAAAACAATAACTTTGTAAACATCACTTGATTTTTTATACTCCATGCCGACCAGGTTTCGCTACAACCCTAGCTTCTTCAGGGCAGTATAATACTCTACTAACATTAAGTTATATGTGTGTTATCACGGACATATGAATATATCTGGACCTGCCCTAAGTGATAAAAACGTATTATTTCCCCCTCCCCACGGAGCCAGCTGGAGCTCCTCCTTGGACCCAGCTGGGCTTTACGAACCTCGCATGAATAAAAAAAATTTGATGTCATCATTCTTGTCCTGACCAGCGCAGAGGTAACATCATACATTTTACGAAATAACACGGCAAAATATGAAAGCTTGTGCTATAGACCTACCTAGAACATAGCGAATGTGGGCGTTTCTCTAGTGAGTTACAGGGGTAAGTAAATTATGAAACATTTGTAAAAGTGTCTTAACCAAACATGGCAACAAAATATTGCTATGTGAATATGAGTGAACCTTTTCGGGGAAAGCATTTGTGCTTCACAAATATGTTATTAACGTGGCAAGCAATTCGCGCTCCCATGTAAAAAGGTCTATTCATTCAAAGCAGATTTTGCTTTTAAGAACTAAATGGTAATATTATAATGCGAGATGTCTATATACTGTCAGATTGATTTTTTAACGAATCACAGTCATCTTTCCCCTCTTCGCCCCCCATAGTTTGGTTTTACCCCTTATCTGTATCTTCTGGTTTATTGAATTTGGATGTCTATGTGTGTTACAGATAAATATGATTGAACAAAATGGGCTGGACTCCTCAAGTGAAGGATGAAGAAGGCATAAGTGTAGATGGAGAATCGGAAAGGGAATGGGAGTATTCTAAGGAAACTAAGGAGTGAACTAAGGAAAGCTATAAACACTAATAGTAAAGTAAATAATTACCAAATAAATCTAAATAAAAGTCCAATACTAAGGTTGTTCCCTATTGACAAAGAACACTCCCGTTCCCTTCCCGATTCTCCATCTACACTTATGCCTTCTTCCTCCTTTACTTGAGGAGTCCAGCCCATTTTGTTAAATCGTATATTATCTGTAACACACATGTAACTTAATGTTAGTAGAGTATTATACTGCCCTGAAGAAGCTACGGTTGTAGCGAAACCTGGTCGGCATAATCATTACATCATCATCATTACATCATTATCATCATTACATAGTATAAAATGAAGTCGCTCAAAATGTATGTGCGCGTTAATCTTTTAAACTACGTAACGGATTTTCATACGGTTTTCACAAATAGATAGAGTGATTGAAGAGGAATGTTTATATGTATAATAAATGTAAATTATATTAGAGAAAAGTCGAGAAATTCAAAGAAAACATACTTTTGTGCGATTTAAAACGGATGGCGGGCCGTACTATAGTCACTTGAAATTCGTTCTACGAAATAAATTGGAAAATAGATGTCCTAGAGTAAATAGATATTTGATTTTCCCTTTTCAAATATCCAGTGTTGCATTGCAAGCATTGTATAATTAGTGGCGAGTTAATTAGTTTACATGTATAATACATGCTTATTATAGTAGAGAAAAGCCGATAAATTCAAATATTCAATTCAGGCAGTGGGCAGCGGGCAGCGGGCAAGCGGGTGGTGTGGATTTTATAAAGATTGGGTAATGGCGTTGTGTTTCGTTAGCCACAGCAACGTGTGGCCGGGTCTGCTAGTAGAGTATAAAAAATAAAGTGGTGTTTACAAAGTTATTGTTTTATTTTAAATCAAAAATATATAATCAGAGTTCTAGTGAAGAAAACTGAGAAAGGAACTTGGGCACGAAGAACGGATGGAAGAGTTAGTCAGATAGAAGTAACATACACCTCGGGAAGACGATAAATGCACCAAGCACGATCGATTGATTTATTTCTTGGGACGTCGGTCACGCCTAAAATGGGTATTTAGGAAGAATATGGATAAAGGTGAGACCATGTGTGAAAGAAGCAAGAAATTTGTCCCATAACAGATTTGTGAGGCGGTAAATCCTCTTCAGCTTACTTACTCCTGTGGGGAAATGGTGCGATGGGATTTAAGAAAGCTTTGAAAACAGAGATAAAACGTATGTGTATATAATCCCCGCATGATATCAAGGCTCGTATATTAGGAATGCTTCACGTGGACCGGAGTATAAAAAAGATAAAGAAGTAATGAATAACTGGGTTTCGCAACATTGAATACGTAATGATGGCCTGCCGTAAAGCAGGGTGAAGGTGATCAAACTATAAAATGACTAACTTTTACGAGGGTGAATAATAAAGTAAGATTTTACGGTCCGCGCTAGATACCTACCACTTTTTGTCCAAGCCAAGCTATGTATTCGTTACTGTAAAAGTGCGAAAATTGGTAAATCTATTTTCTATGAAAATAGTAACTTCCATCTGATTTTAATTGCACAATTTAAATATCAAGTTCGCTTTACTCTAGATTCTTAACCTCTAATATATGCAATGAGCACATTCACATGAAAATCATTATAGCTGTGATATTTTATGTTCGCCATAATAAAATTGTTATTAAAACATGCTACATATACATAATATAATAGTTTTAGGCCCATATTTTTCAAAGATAATCCATCTATTTTGAAAGAGGTCAGCTTATATATGGATTGCAAGTACACTCGCGGGAGATCCCATGCACTTTTTCTTAATAATGATGATTTACCAGAGAACCCGGACCAGGACTCGGACTCAAACCTGGAACTCGGACCTGGACCCGGAGCAGGAACCCAAATGCCTCCATCGGCACCCCTTGCCCGCGGTCCGCGTCACTCTCGAATTTTTGTACGGATTCTATCTGGGTCCGGCTCGCAGGTTTGGCTACGATCGAACCCGTGCGTCCTGCATTGACCATCGAAATTTTCAAGGTCGCTTATAGACAGTTCAGCAACTTTCTTACGACGCGTGTAATAAAATACTTAAACTCCCCCATGAAAATTTTACATTTTTACATGTACCCCAAATTTGTAATCTTCTTCATAATATATTGGCATATGCTTTATGGATAATATGAAGAAATATATATGTAACATTTTATATTGATATTTTTAAACGTGGGTAAAAAAAATATGCACACGAAGCAAAAGATGTTAACATCCCTACAAGAAGGGAACCCAGTCAAAGCATTTACTAACACCAATTTTGTAAAAGTCCGCAATAATTACTTTTAATTCATCCAAGCGAAGCGATAAATTAATTGAATTAATAATCATTTATAAACGTACATTAATGAATTAAAAATCAGGTATAATTACAGCATTTAGAGTTTTAAACTAGTTGAAATCAGCGACAACTGACATAGAAAAAGCAATTGTAAGCCATAGACATCACAATCACACAAATTTGACACTTGATTACGTATATGTAGAATCGATTCCGTATCCACAAAAGATACAGAATCGCATGGCTGAAATGGTAGTTTGCATGTTCCAACATTCTAGTGACAATCTTACTGATCTGACCGAACATAACAATATTAGGATTTTACGGTAACATCTAAGATTTACCGGTTTTCAGAGTTTTACAATAACATATTATGTACATATTTCATATTGATGACAGCAAAGCGGTGGTAAAAGGGAAAATGTTGTTTTTTTAGCTGACTTGAAATGAGAAATAATAAGTTTCCAGGACGCTGAAAATAAATTGAACATTGTCAGATGGACCATTATTGGATCACCTAACATCTTTTGGCAAAAACCCTAACGACCTATATCTTCCCCTTTAGACTTACCCGTGATAGAGTGATTTCAATTTACTCGAGTCTCGGTAGGTTTTCTTACGAAAAATACAGTAAAAATTGGAAAGGTGGACGAAATCTAAACGAAGATGCTTCACATTAGATAGTAAGTGGAAACATAAAAATATGTTTATAACAAAAAATCGTTTCAATTACATATTGCGAACGTCACTAATTAGCACATTATTGCGTTAAGCTTTACGTGCATTTTCTGAATGATTTTTATTTTTTTTATTTTATTTTAGTTTATTTGGGAAACAAACAGTTATACATATTTAAATAAGAAAGTAACATATTACATGATTGCATTAACCAGCGAAGTTTCCAGTACAATTTATAATATATATATATATATATAAAAAACATGGATTAAAACATTAAAGAAAACATAAAGTGGTAGAAAAAAAAAGAAAAATATATATATATACAACAGAAATGAAAGAAAAAAACACACACACCAAATTAAAGCATATGGGATATATAAATCATCCAAATATTATTTTTATAATAAAAAGAAGGAAAACCAACATAATGAGAATGAAAAAAATAACATGCAGCAGGGGTGGAGAGTTCGTAATTAACAATTTGTTTTAATTTTTTCTATTATGGATTTAATAAATTGGCCTGAGGACAAATGGAAAATATCAGCGTCGTAAAAGATATCATTGTATTTTGTGCACGTCCTTCGGAGGAATGAATGTTGTGTGTAATTTGTTTTTGAGTGTGGGATGTGGAATAATTGTTTTGATCTTGTGTTTCTTATTGGACAGTGGAAATTAATGTGTTCTAGAAGATAGTTATTGTCAACAACGTTGTTAATGATTTTGAATAAAAATTTTTGGTCGGATATATTTCTTCTATCTTCTAAAGTTGATAAATTATGGAATGTTAATGAGTCTTTTAGGTTTTCTGAAGTTCGAAAGGATTTAAAGTCTAGGTGTTTCAATATCTTTTTTTGAATTCTTTCTAACCTTTCAATATTTACTTTGTATTGGGGATTCCATATGACTGATCCGAATTCTAATATTGAGCGAACAAAAGAGACGTACAGTATTTTGATTACGTGTGGTGACCTAAATGGTTTGGTCACTCTTATGATGAATCCTAGAAGTTTGTACGCCCTGTCACAGATGGAATTTATATGTGTTCGGAAAGACATTCTGGAGTCCATTATTATTCCTAAGTCCCTCACTTCACAACATCTTTTTATCTCTACGTCATTGATTTTGTACGGGAATATTAGGGGGTTTATGCTTTTGGTGAATGATATTGTGTTACATTTTTCCAGATTAAGGAACAGTTGATTGTTAGCACAATATATTCCAAGCCTACTGATATCATCTTGCAATTCTAGGCTGTCATTAATATTAGTGATTTTTTTGTAAATCTTAGTGTCATCAGCAAAAATTTGGAATTTGGAATTTTTAAAGCATTTACCTATATCATTGATATATAAAATAAACAAGACAGGTCCGAGATGTGATCCTTGCGGGATTCCTGAAGGTATACTGTAAAAACGCGAGGAGAAACCCTTAGCTCTAACTGCTTGACTTCTGTTTGTTACATATGATTTGATCCATCTGAGAAGGTCACCATTGATACCGATTTTTAACAGTTTCTTCAGAAGCAGGTCAATGTTAATTTTATCAAAGGCTTTTGAAAAATCCGTATAGATAGAGTCTACTTGATTTTTACCACCCATAGAATTTAAAATAAAATCTGTGTATTCCAGAAGGTTTGTCTCGACCGACCGTTTTCTGAAAAAGCCGTGTTGATTTTTAGATATGATTGTTTGTACCGCCGGAAAAAGTTGATCAAGAACTATGTTTTCCATGATTTTGCTGACAATTGGGAGTTTGGAGATGGGCCTATAGTTGGTAATGTTATTTTTGTCTCCGCTTTTGTGGATTGGTGTAATGAGTGCTTGTTTCCAGACGTTGGGGAAGTTGCCTTCTTCAAATGACATTTTGAATAGCAAGGAGAGAGGATAAGCCAAATGGTCCCGGCATTTTACATAAAATATGGATGGAATTAAATCAGATTCCGCACTTTTATTCGGATCAGGTTTTTTTAAATAATTAAGTACACATGATTGATTGAAGTTAATATTGTGTATATGTAGATTAGAGTTGTCGTCATCATTCTCACAGTTTATAAGATTGAGGCGAGGGTTGGAATTTTCTACAAAAACTGATCTAAAATAATCACTAAAATGGTCGCATATGGATTGTCCATCATTGCAGGAAATATCTCCAAGATACATTTGCTTTGGTAAATCGGAAGAGGATTTCTTTGATTTAACAAATGACCAGAACTATTTGCTGCACTTTTTTATTGAATCTTCTGCCGTCATAATGAAGTTTTCATAACATTCTAACGCGATCTTCTTTTGACGATTTCTCAGTACTGAAAATGATTGGTAGTCAGCCAGGTTCTTGTATTTTTTCCATTTCTTGTGATATTTTAATTTCTCTTTTACAATTTTAATAAGTGGTAAAGTGTACCAGGGGGAAACCTTTCTAAATTACCGTAAATTTTTTTTTCGGGGATATATTTGCGAATAATGTCATTTATGATATTGTAAAAATCTAATACGGCTTTTTCGGTATTCTTACCTTGAAATTCGAGTTTCCAATTTATTTTGGATAATTCATCAGTGATTTGACCGTAATCACCTCGGTGAAACATTTTAACTGTCCTAGATGAGCTGGAGAGAGACGGTACAGTAACAGGTGATAACTCTATGTCTAATGCTCTGTGATGTGAATCTTCAGGCGTCAGAGGTTCGGTACAATGGGTTATACTACATTTTGAAATATTTGTCATGATTAAATCAAGAATTCGTTTGTTTGTATTGGTTATTGAATTGAATTGGTGTAGATTTTAATGAATGATATTTTTTTTTATAAAGGGCACTTTATAATGAAATGATCTTACAAAATGTTGGGTTTTATACTACGTCTGAGTAAATTATTTAGAAATCCACATACTCTAGTAATGCTTTACTCCTCGCTAGTCAGAAGTACACTGGAATTTGCATCGCCTGTCTGGAATCCCAAATACACCCAATACGTCAACAACGTAGAGCGCATACAAAATAAATTTATTAAGTATCTCGGTTATAAATACAACAATAATTACATCTGCACTCTCCAATCCCTGAAATCCAGGCGAACGGTAGCTGACATGACATTCCTCCATAAAATTATACATAACGAAATAGACCGCCCAGAACTTCTATCCCAAATAAATTTTAACATCCCATCTAAAAGAACTCGCCACACCAACCTTTTTTACACAACCAGTAATAATACGAACGCTGCAGCCAACTCCCCTATTTCCCGCATCCTTCAAAGTTTCAACTCAATTCAAAAAACCACAAATACCGATATATTTTTTGATTCCCTCCCTCTATTTAAGAAAAACATTTTTAGCACACTGAATTCGCACACATAAAACACACATCCACACACCCTCACGCGCATTTACACACATACAAACACTCTCACACACCCCTCTCCTTTAATAAGTTACTAACTTAATTTAGGTATATTGTATTATTTATCTCACAAAAATATAAGTAGATAACAGCGACATGACATTGGTACCAATTATTGTATTAATTCTATAACTTTGTAACTATTTTCCATTATGTAATAATGTACTGTTTGTTTCTGCAAAATAAAAAAAAATAAAAAAATAAAAAAAATAAGACGATGTATTCTTGCCTCTTCGTACCGAAATTATGTAAATCAAGAGTTCTGATGTGTTAACAATTACTTATCCTCTAGAGTGCTTTTTGCCACAATATGGCACTATGTAAAATACCTCGGATTGCTTTGCTGCAAATTTTGGCAAATTTTTTTTTTTTAATTTTTAATTTTTTTAAATTTTTTTTTTATTTTTTCTACATGAGCTCCACACAGGAGGCCCTGAGGAAATTATTTTCCCTCAGGGCCTATGTCATCTTTGGGGCTGCTGTGTGGAGGGTTTTTTTAGGAAAGGAAGGAGAGGAGAGTTTTGGGAAGGAAAAGGGTTTAAGGGGTGGGTAGGAATCTGGGTTTCAGTATGTCCCGGTCATCCGCCTCCAAGACCTAGACAAACCTCACCCTATGAATCCGGGCACCCCTGCTAAATCACCAAACGTAGCGAACTACTTGGGGCGACCTATGGCAGAGGTGTTGGTTATCCAATAAAGGTTCCCAGGGCGGCGGTACCCATTCCCGCCTCCCAAATTGATAAGTAAGTAATTAAGTAGAAGTTTACAATTTTATTATATGTTTTTGATAAATTCTGATAATCGACAAAAGATAGGTGAATTCATTGACTATATAGAACTACAATCAGTTTTTATGAATCCATATTGAAATTCAGAGATATGATTTTTTTTTTATGTGGGCGGAAAATATTCAAAATGATTTCAAAAAATCTCAAGCAATCGGAGAAAAAGTTTTAAATTGCGCTGTCACTCCATTGGATAACATTAATTAGTAATTAATAATTATTAATATTGAGGATTAACCCCTTTAATGCCGGATTCGATCGAGCCTCAACCTCCGACGTGAGCCGTGCGCAAAAAGCGTTTTGCCGGCCGTGTGCTTGCTTACTCACTGAATATTATGTCGAGCCTGACTAGGGGCCTGGGCGCCTGACGGATTTTGAGGTGTCAAGTGATCAACCTAAAACCTAATCAATTAACCTTTATTTAGGAGGCGGGTATGGGTACCGCCGACCCGGGAACCATTTATTGGACAACCAACACCTATGCCAAAGTTGACTGGCCGGGTCGCGTATTTACAAAACCTATACCGATTCAATCGTAGCGACAATTTACATTTTAAATATACCTATATATTGGTTATTTTTTATCACATTGCGAAAACAAAAATTGTTCTAAAATCTAGATAAAATAATATTTTTGATGTGTATATTAGAAATTAATAATTTTATTTCTAAATATTTAAATTTTGATATTGAAAATGTAAATTGTCGGTACCGCGACTGAAACGCGGTGGGGATTGTAAATACGCGGCCGGGTCGGGAGAGACTGGTTGAGGGATACCCTTTGACCTCTCCAGCAGGGCTCTCTCGGAACATCGCCTTGCTCCACGGTTGGAGGGATGGATTTATACGTCCGTATGATCACACTGAACCCCGGGTACCTATCCAATCCCATACATAAAATAATCTAAGCACCCTTTTTATTTATATTTTAAGAAACATGTCGAAAACTGTGTCAAAAGAATTAGAAAACTTACTTACATATTTATACATTTAAGAAATATCCTAAGTCATTCAAATATTAAAATGGTTTACTTTGCTTTTGTGCAGTCAGTACTGCAGTACGGCATTATCGCATGGGGAAGCATCTATAAGAATAATCTTTATCCGATAGTAACGACACAAAAAATGATCATCAAAGTTATTATTAAAAAACCAAGAATTTTCCCAACCAACGAACTCTTTGAAAAATTTAAGGTCCTACCGGTTTCAAAACTATTTAAAAAAAGCGCTATTTTAACAGTTTTTAAAGAATCTGAAGTATCCTCAACACGAAGTATAAGACCTAGAACATCTGGGAACTTATATGTACCTAGATGCAACACGACAACTGCACAACACCATTATGAATACGTAGGCCCAAAGCTATACAACGAATTACCCAATGCAATAAAAAGTGAGAAAAACTATCTTAAATTTAAAAAAAAACTCGCGTTGTATTTATACAGATAAGCAATAGATTATCTTATTTGTATCGATGATTTTCAGATACAATCTGTTTCCAATGTTTTGCTGATATTATATTTCTATAATAATATGTATTTTTCTAATTTTACAATTTTTTGTAATATCTTACAGTATTTTATTTTCATTTTTGTAACAAATTATCTATAAGCAGTTCTAAATATAAGTACATAGACTAGCTCCCCAATTAGACCCGAGAATATTTTTCTACTGCTTGGGTAACCATAAAAACTGATAATGTACCATAAAACTGATAATGTAACATTATTATTGTAAAAAAAAAAATAAAAATAAATAAATATTATGCTTGCGGTTAGACAACAACATTCGCCGTTATTTGTATTTTTTTTACATTAGCTTCACACATGAGATTCTGAGGAAAATAATTTCCCTCAGGGCCTGTGTCATCTTTGGGGATGCTCTGTGGAGGGTCTATTTAAGAAAATAAAGGAGAAGAAGTTCCGGTAAGGAAAATGTATGTGGGTAGGTAGGGATCTGGGGATCAGTGTGTCCAGAAGTGACGGACGTATGAATACATCCCGCCCACTGCGATGCAAGGCGATGGATCGAGAGATTACGGCTGGAGAGGTCAAAAAGTTTCTCTCAACCATCTCTAAACTAATAAATTGTTCCCGGAGCAGCCGTATCCAAGGTTGTTAACACATTTTCTGCCAACCTTGGGCCACACCCATTCCCACTTTATAAATTGAAAAATTTGAATACGAATTAGAAGATTAAATTAACTATATTTTTATTTTTTGACGAAAGAAAAAAGAGACAAGCTTTGTGAAATCAAAGATTTCACCCATTTAAGAGCTATTTCGAAATTTAATGAGTCTTGTATAAAGTCATACGGAAGTTATAATTAGATGAAAAAATAAGGTATTTAGACTATTAACATTATTTATTAAAGTAAAGGTATTGTCTAAAGTATTATACCGTATATAATTTGTTAGCGTTTGCCATTATTGAGCTGCAAACATTTTTCATAGAAAAGTATTTTCAGCTTTTTTGAATTCATCAATATCATTAATAAAATATAATTTAAATATTTTTTCCAATCGTCCACGTCTAAATTTATGTACATTCCACCTTGGAAAATATTATTACAAGTAAGGTTATTCATATTTTTGTTTAAATAAATAAGTGCGCACGGTATAATGTGAAGGCAGCTTAAATCTGCGGGTAGTAAAGCAGAGGGTAGATAAGCCCGAGAGCGGATAAAGCTGAAGGGTGAAAACCCGAGGGCGGCTAAGAGCTTTGCTATATGGTATTCGATGGTTGGCACTTTGGGTGGTGCACAGACAGGCAAGGGCACAAGGTTCCCTCTCTCTCATACTCGTCAGCTTCCAAAGCTTCCGGAATATCAAAATATTATGGTAAATATTATATTTCAGGTGTTAGTGGTCGCCGGCCGTATCCAAAATTCGTACTTTATGATTATCGTTACTTTATTTTACTCCGGGAAAAATAGTACCTGACTCAAATTTCTAACCAGTTATTTACCGTTTCCTTAATAAGTATTTATTATTTTTTCCAATATTCTGGATATCATTTTTATTAGTTTTATTACAAGGCTTCGCTCGTGATTTGAATTCTTAAATAATGTATCTTACTAATATTATAAACGCGAAAGTTTGTATGGATGTATGTGTGTTTGTTACTCTTTCACGCAAAAACTACTAAATAAATATTTATGAAACTTTACAATAATATAGCTCATACTTAAAAATATCATATAAGCAATGTTCGGGCATATTTGTACCTACACCTATGTTTTCCTCCCGTCTTACCTACCTATCCTGATATATCCATTTTTCCATTGTCACCGGTTCAAGATTGATTCCTAACCGCGAAGTCAGTACAATTTCAACACCCGCGCGGTACTGACAGCCAAGTACTTTGGTCTCGTCGCCATATATTCGAAACCCGGATCCGCGCAAGATACGTGTCTACAACCGTGGAGTTTTCTTTAGTGCATGAGTAGAGACCCCGGGACATCACCAGCAAGGTAGGGTCATCTTGTTTTCGGTGGACATCCCATTTTTTCCACTTCATCCCTTTTAATTCCAACAGTGGTATGTAGAGATTTCGAACTCCGCGGAAGAAAATAACAACTTCCAATAGCTATCGAAACAAGCAATAATTTATAAAGCTAAGGAAGGGGATGCAGGGGGGGGGACGCAATGGAAAGGTGATTCAGGGAGAAACAACGTATTTTTTTAATAAGGCATTGCAACGCATGCCGGTAACCAGCTAGTAATATTTAAATATATTTTTACTTACTAAAATTCTTAAAGAAAGTTAACTTCAGTCTATTTAATATGGGATTTTTTTATTAGTTCCATGGAAGAGGCCATTCACAAAGATGACATAGACTCAGGGCCTATGTCGTCTTTGAGGATGCGCGTGGAGGTTTTTTTTTAAGGAAAGGAAGGATAGAAAGTACTGGGAAGAAAAAAAGGAGTGATGAGCGGGTATCTCTATTAAATCCCACCACTTCATTGAAAAGTGCTAAAATTAGTCATTCTCGCGAGAAAAAAATATCGAATCAAATCAAACCATCACTGCCTGAATATTAAAAAGTTTTTAGTAAACCCTGAGGAAGAGAGTATCGCTCTCGAAACATTATCGGTTTAATAGATATTAAAAGTGGTTAAAACAAAGAAATCTTTTAATTTTGTATTACAAAGGCATTTTCTTACTGAACTATTGAAATAAAATATCGAAAAATTTATATGGCAAAAGGTTTTGTCGTTTGACAATTATACCATTATTCCAACACTCCAGAACTTATAATAAAATAACGTTGCTACTACATAGCTGAACATTTGTAGACCTAGAAAATCGAAACAAAAAACCAATGCAAGTTTGACGCGTTTTTAGAGAGATGCCGAAATAGATTTTTCGCTTTACTTTTAGGATCATTATTATTTTCCGTTCCTGTCGGTCATATTTTGTGTTTTCCGCATTCGTATAAGTAGAGGGCATAACGGAATCTAACGGTTCATTTCCACCCTTATTTTGACACCTACATGGCTCACTACTCACAAACACACATAAGGGTTCGTGCTCCATTGTGAATCGTACATGAATAATATAACCTTCCGTATGAGTCGGAACACCTATGCAAGGTGGATTTCTACATTATCTTAAATTTGTTGGCGAAAAGGGATTTGAAAAAACGATCAAAAAGAATATTTCATACCCTAAACCGGTACATAAAGCGAAATGCTGGCACTTTTTATGTGCGCTTTTTTGTACCCTCGGAACGGAATGTAGAATGTAGGCATTATCGTAGGAAATAAAACATATTTATTATGATATTTGAATGCATTTTTTTATATGAATGGTGAGTCAGCTTTGTTTCATTTTTATGTCATATCTTGTTTCACGCAACGAAGCCATATTTTTTTAATCAATAGACTTCCACAAATCACCAAATTGACTGAAGTTTCTTAAAATAGATCTTAACCTTTAATATTTTAATTGTCCTTTGTAAAAGTTAGTTTAAAAATTTATTTGGATCTTCTCTAGATATTATCTAGATACGGTAAATTCTGAAATTATTAAGTAAGAAGTTCATTAAATTCTACAAAACATAAAAGTTTTCCACACTCCCGGCTTAATAAACTTTTAAAGGCTGTAGTTCTCTTCAATAAGCCTAGAAAAAATGACATCTCCATGGAAGTTCTATTATAAGTGCAGTCTTTTCTGCAGTCATAACAACCTTATTGTTTGCTTTCGAAAATTTGAATAATATAGTTTTAATGGTTCCATGACATTTCATCCTGCGACAATTCATCCGGCGACAGTTCATCCTGCGACAATTCATCCGGCGACAGTTCATCCGGTCGACAGTTCATCCCGCCGACAATTCATCCGGCGACAATTCATCCTGACAATTCAACCTAACCTAACCTAACCTAACCTATAAGTATAACCTATAAGTATAAGTGTGTCGTATTTTGTTATTCACGCATGCTTCTTCGGAGAGTCGAAATTATTGTTAGTAAAAATATTTTTACAGCGGATTTCCACTCAAGATGCCTTCAGACATAAGTATATCGATTTTGGTTGTACGGCCGTATATCCTCTTTACATACTTACTTCATAAAAATCTTCTAAATGATCAGGCAGGATGAATTGTCGCCGGATGAATTGTCGGCGGGATGAACTGTCGGCAGGATGAACTGTCGGCAGGATGAACTGTCGGCCGGATGAACTGTCGGCCGGATGAACTGTCGCAGGATGAACTGTCGCCGGATGAATTGTCGCAGGACGAATTGTCGGGTCACCAGTTTTAATATAACTCGTCAGTATGTCTTATAAAACGGTTTTACGTTCCGTTGAGTATAAGATACTTCGGGATAAATGACTCTTGTGTAATTGTAATTATCTACGGTTTCGAGGCAAATAATATTTATTTTTTCTCCTTCCTCTTCTCTCTTACCGAATGCTGGCTAAAGATTAAGTATCGAAGCCTATACAGGGTGTTAAGGGACGTACTTGACTTACTTTAACCAGTTATTCCTGACATTATTTGGAGTAAAAAATGCAAATGAAATTTTGGTCTCCGGTGACATTTTTGATGTTTTTTTTCTTTTTTTTTTCTACAAAAACATAAAAAAATGGTATTTGTTGAACAGTTGCAGGGAGGGGGGGGTGAGGGGTTCGTCGGACACCTGGCTGAGTGACCAGTGACTACATGCGGAAGAATTTTTTTTTGTTTTTGTTTGAAGAAAAAAAAATTGAAAAAAAAAAAAAAGTTGTCAAAAAAGTCACCGGAGACCAAAATTTCAATAATGTTTTTTACTCCAAATAATTTCAGGAATCACTGGTTAAAGTAAGTCAAGTACGTTCATTAACACCCTGTATATGGCGTCTTCCTCCATAATATTATCTATCAATCTCCACTGGATTATCAACTCGGAAAATAATTGTTTTTTTTCACTTGTGAAATGGTGCAAAAATGTCACTGACTGGTATCCCAGAGATGGCAAGAGAAGTACAGGACGTCAACACATAAGATGGGAAGATGACCTAAAACTCACGGCTGGATATCAATGGAGAAGAGTAGCGCGTGACAGGTCCCAATGGAAAATGTTAGAGTAGGCCTATGCCAAGAGGCAAACTGAGCTTCGGGATATATTATAACAAATAAGAACATGTCTAATATATACCTAACAGAAGTCCAGAATAAAAAGGCTTATATTATTATTATTACTATATAATTGTTTTTGGGTGATGTGATTAAGGTATTGTATTTTAGAAAGACATAATTATTTATTTAACAGCTTATGTGGGGTGGTTTTAATAAATAAGTTATATAAATAGGTATCACAATGCTCGATCAGCGGTATTCGTCGCGCATCCTTATATTATAATGAAAACATTGCGAAGTTATTTTATCTTTGCTTTATCTCACGTTACTGTTTAATCATGTCAACTTAATTATTCCTTCGATAGTGAGATAGGTGTTGTTAATATATTAAGCTGTCGATGCTTCGAAATGTCTGTACTTAATGGTGTTCCTAATAGAGATGGAAATTTAATTTTCCGGGGAAGTCTGCCTCTCCGCTTTGTTGAGTAGCATGCAACTTTCAGTGGAGAAATGATAGATTGCCATCATTTAGCGCTTGCCTGCGAGGGGTGCCTTTATATAATTACACAGTAACTCCCTTATTTTGAAACGCCGGGCAATCTCGGCTGGTACATGTGTACACGGTCAAAGACGGATGCGTGGTCTGAAAACGTAATGGGCGCTTGAAATAATAGTCTCTTGTCGGGACCAATTTATAAATTCGTTGTTGTTTTAACAACTCAGTTCTTAGTCGATCGAGCAGTAGTTACAGAAACTTGACAGAATAACTTTATAGTTATTCTGTCTAATTTGTATACTCTTTGGCAGCCACCTCTGGTCTGGAGCTCCAAAATACCTGAAAAATACCCTCGACTCTGTGCAGAAACGGGCGGTCCGTTTGATAGATTCTCCCATCTTAACAGGCGGATTTTTTTTTTTTTTTTTTTTTACATTAACTCCACACAGGAGGCCCTGAGGAAAATAATTTCCCTCAGGGCCTATGTCATCTGGGATGCTGTGTGGAGGGTCTTTTTGAGGAGAGGAAGGAATGAACATTGGTCTTGAAGAGACCCATGTTGTAGGAAGGAGGAAACACAGAGGCCGGCAAATCATTCCACAGCCGAGCTGTTGAACACAAGAACGAGTCGAAGAAACGACCCGTTCTCATGTGACAAATGTCAACTGTGTACAAATGTTGGGCACGCGTTTGGCGTGTTTCCCGACTATGCACCGGTGCCGAAGGGATCAATGATGCTAGTTCCTCGGAGCATCTTCCATTGTAATACCGGTAGAACAAGGATAGCATTCCCACCCGACGCCTGTGCTCTAAAGATTGCAATCCGTCTGTTAAGATGGGAGAATCTATCAAACGGACCGCCCGTTTCTGCACAGAGTCGAGGGTATTTTTCAGGTATTTTGGAGCTCCAGACCAGAGGTGGCTGCCAAATTCAACCGTGGGGCGCACTTGCGATTTGTACAGGGTTAGCAGTTGTGTACTTTTAAAGTATCTGCGGGCCCTGTACAGTACGCCCAGTTTTTGGGAGGCTAACTTTACTCTGGCTTCGATGGAGCCCCCATACCTGAGCTGGTCACTTAGGGTTACACCAAGCATATCAATGGAGGGCCTGTTCGGAAGATTGCTTCCGTTGAAAGAGACTAGATTTTCATTGCGATCCCTTTTAGACGTAATCAGACAAGATTGGGTCTTTGAAACATTAAATTCAACGAGATTATTTTTACCCCAAGAGAAAACACTCTCGAGGTAACCGTCCATTCTTTGCTTCAAAGCCTTACGAGCTGTTGGAGTTTGTGAGCCCTTTGGGGGCTTGTCAAACAAAAAGCTATCATGAACTGTACTGTCATCCGCGTAACAGTGAATTGGTGCACATGACAAAAGGTCGTTGATGTGCAACAAAAACAGAGTTGGAGACAGAACCGATCCCTGCGGGACGCCGGCATTTATCGAGTGAGAGGAAGAGGTGAAACCATCGACTACCGTCTGAATCGACCTCTCCCTCAAGAAGTCGGCAATCCACGTACACAAGGATGCGGGAAGTCCGTAAGAATGCAGTTTGTTGACAAGTCCTCGGTGCCAAACCCGGTCAAAGGCCTTGGATATGTCCAGTGCAACCGTTTGGGTCTCACCGAAACGTTCCAGGCATCGCCCCCAAACATGCGTCACATACGCGAGAAGATCACCGCACGAGCGGTTCCGCCGGAATCCGTATTGACGGTCGTTAATAATTTTGTTCTTCTCGAGGTATGTGAGCAGTTTGTCGTTGATCACACGTTCCATCACCTTAGACAGAACTGATGTGATCGCTATGGGGCGGTAGTTGGCCGGGTTGGAGCGGTCACCCTTCTTTGGAATAGGATGGATAACCGCTTTTTTCCAACCAGAGGGCACAGAGCCAGTCTTCAGGGACAGTTTAAAAAGCTTCGTCAAAATTGGAGCTATTTCTGCAGCGCACCTTTGCAGTACCAGGGCAGGTATTCCGTCAGGCCCACTAGCTTTATTAACATCAAGCCCTCGTAAAACATGGAGTACTTCCCGATGCCGGATCCTCAGCTTTTTCATACGAAAACCGCAGTGAGGAACCGACGTCGGGACAGCACCTTGGTCATCGAGGGTTGAGTTATCCGCAAACATTTTACCTAGTAAGTTAGCCTTTTCGGTGGCGGTGTTTGCTAGTGAGCCGTCAGGTCTGGTAAGAGGTGGCAGACTGGATTTGCAGAAATTGCGACCTATTGAGCCCGCAAGCGACCAGAATTGCCTGCTGCCATGCGGGCATGCAGTCAGCTTTCTGCTGATCTGCTGGTCGTGCTCGAATTTTGACCTATTTATGATTCTCTTGGTTTCCTTTGCCATTTTGTTGTAAGCTGTTCTGTCTTCGGATGTTCTAGATGTGTTGTAGGCTCGGTAAGCCGCGTTTTTTCGTCGCACTGCTTCAGCGCATTGTCGACTGAACCACGGCTTTGAGCCTACACCAGTTTCCTTAACAGTAGATTGGATGAAGCCATCCATCGCGGATGTGATGACCTCACCAATTTCCTGGGCACATCTTGAGGGATCCGAAGTCCGAAAACAGACAGCTGACCACGGGAAAGCATTAAAATGTGCCCGCAGACCGAACCAATCTGCTGACCTATAGTGCCACACTTTTCTCTTCAGCCTCTCGTTTGGTGGTCTGAAGTTTACAGGGATTGATGTCGTCACCAGGCAGTGGTCGGACGATCCTAAAGGCGCTGTGACTTCAATACTGTAACCGTGTGGCACAGTAGTTAAAAATAGGTCTAACAGATTGGAACGGTGAGTCTGGACATCAGGAACCCTTGTAGGCTCCTGAACCATTTGCTCCAATCCGTAGCAAAGGGCAAAGGATTCCGCTTGGCGTCCAGCCGAGTCTGTTGATCCTGAGAACTTCAACCAAGGTTCGTTATGAACATTGAAGTCCCCCAGGACCACAAACTCTGCCATAGGGTAGCGGGGCAAGAGATCATCAATAGTGTCGCTTAAATGTTTGAAGAGCTCGGACGTGTCTGATTCGCTAAGGTTCGGTGAGCGGTATAAACACGCGTAGAATCTTACCGTACTGGCAAGATTGACGCGTACCCACATTACGTCGAATCTGGAGTTTTCCAGATTCAACAGTAGCACACAGTTGACGTCAGCTCGACTATAGAGACAGACACCTCCTTTAGGTCTGAACTTGCTTGCGAGGGTGAAGCCCGGGCAGTCCAGATAGGAGGCGTCTACAGGCTCGGCTATCTGCGTTTCAGACAGGAATAGTAGGTTGGGGCGTTGAGAAAAAAGGTGGTGGTGGACGGAGTTTAAATTGGTATGCAGGCCGCGAATGTTGGTGTAATTCACCAACATTTTTGGCCTGCGCCGGGGTCGCCTACTACTCGCCGCTGTAATGATGTTAATTTTTGTTGTTTGTTTTGTCATGATTTTAAATGTTTTTATGATGGGGTGTGGGGGGAGGGAGGTCTGGGAAGGAAAAGGTATGAGGGGTGGGTAGGAAGCTGGGGATCAGAGTGTCCAAGAGTGACGAACGAATGAATCCAATCCACCCACTGCGGTGCAAGGCGATGGATAGGGAGAGTCCGGCTGGAGAGGTCACCCAATGCGCCCCAAACGCTACTGCTGGGTCCCCTCCGGTCACGAACCGGCACAACAGCAGCGGCGGGGTTTTTACACTCGTTGATGGGGCAGCCCACCCTCAGTCGTGAGCCTGAGGGTCGGGCCCCTGTACTACCGAGCGGCCCGGACAGCGGTAACCGGTTGTAAAGGGTCTCCCTCAACCAGCATCTCCCAATCCGGCCCGCCACGAAGAAGGTGGGCCGACGCACCCGCCATCAAGACTTGAACAAACATTACCCCAAGAACCCGGGCACCCCTGCTAAGTCACCAAACGTAGCGAACCACTTGGGGTGACCTGTGGCAGAGGTGTTGGTCATCCAATAAATGGTTCCCAGGGCGGCGGTACCCATACCCGCCTACCAAATTAAAAATTGCAATCTTTAGAGCACAGGCGTCGGGTGGGAATGCTATCCTTGTTCTACCGGTATTACAATGGAAGATGCTCCGAGGAACTAGCATCATTGATCCCTTCGGCACCGGTGCATAGTCGGGAAACACGCCAAACGCGTGCCCAACATTTGTACACAGTTGACATTAGTCACATGAGAACGGGTCGTTTCTTCGACTCGTTCTTATGTTCAACAGCTCGGCTGTGGAATGATTTGCCGGCCTCTGTGTTTCCTCCTTCCTACAACATGGGTCTCTTCTCCACACAGCATCCCAGATGACATAGGCCCTGAGGGAAATTATTTTCCTCAGGGCCTCCTGTGTGGAGTTAATGTAAAAAAAAAAAAAAAAAATACTTTGTGTGGCATCGAACAATAATCTCAACTACCTAGAGCCAGTGGAACTAAGGAATTTCTTGAGGAGAATGTGTTTGGAGAATGCAATACGTAAGACCAAAGGAATGGTGAGAGGGGTAGAAGCGAAGGGGTCTAAGGCAGGACGGAAGGAAGTGAAGGAGGGGAAATTGGTGAAAAGTTTCTGGCTAATGAGATCTGATCAATCAAAAGTTTAGGCCATTTCAAGCAACTTTTCATGTACTACAGTAATGTTGAAAAAGTATATGGTGTGAACGTATAAAGGGAATATATATTTTTAATTTCTTTTTTCTTAGTACAGTAACAGTAGTTTAGGAACACATTAAAATTTCCTGTACCTGTAAACAAGCTTTTATCATGCATAATTTGTTAAATGTTCATTCTTATTTTGTTATTATTGTAATACCGTGACAACCTCCAGTGTGCCACTATGTAATCTCATGTATCACTTGAAGGTAAAAGCCATTTTATGGCGTTTAAATAAATAAAAAAATAAAAAAAATCATTTGAACCCACAACCTTTGAGTTCAGAGCCAATGGAAATAGGTAAGAACCATTCTACAACGAAGCTTTAATAATATCACTAACCAAGATATTATATGACCTAAGGATTTGATATGGTAACTCGATAGAGAAGAAAATATCACATGTTTTGTATTACTATTTCCTTAGTTTATTATTATCGTTGCGTGTTTACAGTTTGTAGTTCTTTTTATTAAAATAATAATGCCGTTTAACCTCTTCCGCTTCTGTTTATTATACCGAAATTACGCTTATTACGCCGTTTCCACAGCACATTACTCTAACCTCCTACAAACCTTAAACCATTCTTACCCCAATGTTTCCCTACGCGTTCCCTCCCCTGCTAAGCGGTGTTTTCCATGCGAAGATCCATCTGTCAAAAACAACTCCTTTGCTTTTGTTAACGCACCGTTATAAGCGTTCAAAAAGAAGAAGAATAGTGCTGAACACGGTTCGAGTTTGAAAGAGAAATATGTAAATACGAATGATAGAGGGAGCGCGCTAATATAAAAAAAAATTGTAATTAGTAGGCGTAAGCAAAAATATTTAATAATACTCGAGCAAAACTCTCTTACAGTTTAGTTAAGTTGCGCTCAATGGAACTCTGTGATTTGATTTTTTCATACGTAAAAAATGTTATATAAAAAAACCAAACGTGTTTTTTTTATAATTTTCGGAGGATGCTCTGCGATTTTTTCCATCCGGGGTATTTCATAATTACTTTTTCAACTCGGCATCTGAATAGAGATTATCTGTATTTTTTAAAGATTATCGCGATTTTTTATATGGAAAGAATTTCGTGTAGTTACGTTTCATCTCGTCAAATGTATCTACAGATATTATCTCAAAAATAACGTTGTTATACCTACATCTTTTTTAGAGCTGAAAAAAAAGTAAGTATGTTACATGAATGTAGACATTTTGAATTTCAGGTAAAACGGAATACCTATATTGCGACATGAAGGATATGTCAAGAAAACACCTAAATTTTAATTACAAAATATTGATGGTGTTAGAAGTAATAGGATGTGTGCTAAAATTTGAACGCTTTGATCCAACGTTCAATCCCAGGATAAACGTTTTTTGATTGATCTTCAGAAGAAATACATTTTTGACAGGAATCCATTGAAATTAAGATTACGTCGTCGGGTAAAGCTAAAAGTTAGCAAACGAATTTTATAGAAGAACCTTAAAAAGGATTGGTGATTAAAATCATCATCTCCTACAAAATTATTAAAAGATTATCTTTCAAACCATCATCAAATATTATGTTAGAAACTGCACCTCCACTTACGATTTTTAGTAAGACGATGCTGATTGTCTTTTATTTGAAATTTAAAAATGTGTACATATACACTGCTTATAATTTTAAACTGCGCCTGCTCTCAACAAGAGTTCCTACTGAGGCAGATAATTGTAAAAAAAATCGTTTATCATTTACCAAGTTAATAAAATTACGTTCCGAAAAGGAAAAGAAAAACTATTGCTCTACTATCGACTTATATTTTTAGTTATCAAAACAGTTATACAAATACCTAAAATACTAAATATCGACCTGACACGAGTCACTTTAATCTGACACATGTTGTGATGTATTTATACCTAATATTGCAATTTGAAACATGAAACCGATATTTTGTAGTGCACAAGAAGTGTTGAGGTTGATTAAGGTCGACTAACTCTGAGAACTAATAATAACTGATATTACTTAACTAATCAATATTCTTGGAGTAACTTAGCTGAGCCTTGTCCCCTAATTACTTGTTCATCATGTCCATTTGGAAGCATATTGCCTGTTACAAGTGTTGCAATTAGAATACAGCCTTCGAATCTAGGACTTATACGACGTGTCGGCAAGTTTTCTTTGAGAATACTAATAGAAGGGAGTTGGTTAACTCAATATTGCAACTGATGCTGCGCCCGAAGTTGACGATGCCAAACTTGCCGGGAAATTAGTTGGCTTTTGTACGTCGAACAATGCAAAGTAAATTCATCGTTGTCGAACGTATCAGGCGAAATCATTGATCGAGGCAATCCACGATAACACAACTCAGTTATGAGGACGTAAACTATACATAAAATTTGAATTTGGTTAGTCCCGTTCAGATTATTTTCCGATATTGTATTCCACATATCATGTTTAGTCAGTGCTCTTTAAATCCTACCTACTTTGGCCAGAAAATCACAACACTTCAATAAAAGAATACTGATTTCGAGCCTTTCGTTATTTAGTGTCAAGAAAAATAATAATTTTTTTTATAAAATGTGACTGCGTCATTTAATTTTTTTATTTATATTGCACTTCAGTCCCAACTGTCTGAACAAAGACATCCCTAATTGGCTCAAAGAAAATAAGAAAGAAGGAGTTCAGGATTTATCAGGCAGTTCAGATCTTGTTCCAAACCAAAACAATCCTATTTAATTTTTTGTATTTCTTGGGCACTAACTATGTAACAATTTCTAGACATTTTTGTTTTGAAAAGTTTTAATTTTCGATGTACATTTGTTACTTTAATTTTAAATTTTTTTGCGACCGGTTTTAAGTTTGCTTGTAAATGATACGGACGTATCCGAAACCGGTCGCAAAAAAATTTAAAATTAAAATAACAAATGTACATCGAAAATTAATCCTATTTAAAGTAACATTTCATTTCTGTATCTAATTAGAGCGTTAATTAGGGTTTCTTCCACTTTTTAACAAAGTGCAAAAAACTTTTGAACTTCTTTAAAGTGTCGTTCAGACATCGAATATAAGCGCAAACAGGTATCTGTTGAACCGCGAGCGCTTATGTTTCGTGCCGTTCACACGACGCAGATCAAATATTTCTTCAAGTAGGAGAGGGGGTCAGATGAATTAGCGAGCGGCCACGGAGTGCGCATTTTTTGTATTGAATCTATCAACTTGATATCTGTCATCCGCCGGTCTAGGCAGCTCCATAATTAAAATGACCCCCTATCCTGTTTTCGTCGGAGTGGGGGGCGCTTAACTGTTGGCATACCGCCTCAAGTGCGGTTATGGCGTAAGATGTGCATTGTCTATGTCTGGCTGATGTGCGCATAAAGCGCTTAGGTGTGAACGGTCTGAAGGGATTGTATGGACAGCGATATTATTTGGCGTGCTATGATCTTTTATATTTATATGCTCAATCTGAACAGGCCTTAACTCCTCTGTGATTTGAAACTCGATGAAACGAAAAATAGCTACACTAAAAAGAGGCAAATACATAGTACGAGTATTTAGCCTGCGTGAGAATCAGATAGCAATAAAATATTTATTTAATTTACGGATACTCGGTTCCAATAAAATACAATAAATCCACAGTCTCACGCAAGTCTCCTTTGATGTAGTGGTATAAAGTGCTTGACGAACCACTGCAGATATTTAACGGACCACGCAATCGATCCCACAAAATCCAAAAAAAATAAAAAAAAATTGTAAAATTTATATCCAATCTTCAAACTATTCCAAGATGAAGAGGCAAAAGAAAACACAAAAGAAAGCAACATTTGGCGACTCTGAAGAAGAAAACACAAATACTAATAAGATGACCAAATGTATAGGAAAAGGTGCACTGGAATTCGGCGACAAAAATATGGAAAAAAATCATCATTCACGTTGACAAAAAGAGTTCTTCGTAGTCTCCCCACTTGTGTCTACTTTAGTTTTCTGAAGGTTTTACTTCTACTACACATATTTTTTTATCTGACAATAACAATTAACCTTCAATAATCGACCTCAGTCCAAGGTTTAGAAAACCGAACAATATGAGCGATAGAGATTTCCGGGTGTTAGGGTTTCGATTTGACCTTTCGGTTTAATTAATATCTTACTCCAAATATTAAGGCTCCGCAACCGCGCCCGAAAAGAAGAAGATGGAGAGATACGAAATTACGAATGTTAGAGGAGAGCGCTAACATTTACAGCCACAAAATCTTTAATTAAACACGACTCGTTTAAAATAGAGCAAAAATCTCGCGGTCATTGTCTTAAACAGCATTCTAAGAAACACTGTGATTTTTTTCATGCATATAACTTGTAAAATAACTGAAACAAACTTGTTTATAATAATTTTTTTGAGCATACTTTGCGATTTTTTTCTATTGAGGGAATTTTATATAATTTGCGTTTCGGCGCGGGCAACGTCTATACACTATCTTCAAGAATAACATATATTTTTTTAAGAGCTTTAAAACTTAACTTGTTTAAGGGAGATGTGTAGGAAATCGGTAGTAATTCAGATAGCGGGCCCTTAATACTGAAAGTTAGATTTCTTAGATTTTTCCGTTCATCCCATATTTCCAGGTCTAATTAAAAAAATCCTTGAATTTATAAATTATTTTAATTCATAAAAATCACCTATCCAGATTTGGGTAGCTATCGCTCGAGTGGAGGGAAAGCAATTTTTAAAGCATATTAGTTTTATCAAATATATTCCTATCTATCTACATATTGTAAGTCCTTATTTACAAAGCACCATTTTCTGACCATCGATTAAAAATATTCTAACAGTGATCATACTTGTTATTCCATAAACACAAAAAAATCATTAGTTAAATTAACTTCAGAGGAAATCTAAATTATTAAGCTTTTTTGGTCTTATAACTTCACATATTTTATACGGCTTTTCACCAATACGAGTATAATAAATAAAACATTGAAAGAGGAAACTATTGTGAGGATCTTCCCAGAAATATTGCAGTAGCAGCGCGGAATTACCGGCAACGACGAAGTCGCAAATGACCTGTAAACCATGCAATATTAAACTAAATTGTGTAAAATTTGCGATAACTTCCTTCCGTTATCCACACAGCAGCGAGTAAACCTGGCAAATAATTACACCGTTATTGTAAAATAAATTTCCTGTTGTGGGGAAAGTCTTGGCTTTTTTCAATTCCCGAAACACGCAAGACAATTTTTTTAGGGAAATTCCCGGGAACGGAGAGTATTATATCTTAAGAATTTATTGAGTGTAATATTTGAAAAAAAAAAGATTTTACAAAATTCTCACGACTTATTAATAGTGTATTTTACATAAGCAATATTCCATATATTGAGTGTAAAAAATATAATAAAATAATAATAGTTTTATCGTATTTGTATGCGGCAGCTTATAGCAACCGCAAATGGCGCGGTACGCCGTTTGTGGTTGTTTCGTTCCTTTCCCGCATTTCGTAGCTCGGTTCGAGTCTCGGTTCGCAAATGTTTAAGCAATATTGTGCTGTTATTTACGTTTAGATCTAGAATACAGCAATGGACAGCTTTTTAAAATAATACATTATCACGTTGTTTATTTTAGGATATAGGTATAATCTTTGTAATGAAACTCCATATACATAGGTATTGATTCATATATTTGGGTGGAAGTTTGTTTTTATTCTCTTTTTGCCTACTATTACTACACACACAAGTCCCAGGGAGAGATCTTACGCATATCATTGACGATCGCCATAAAAGCCTTTCATCAAAATCTTCCTTCTCACACGTATTTAATGAAACAGAAATTGACTGAATTTACTAGAATGTCGAATGTCTTTACTCTTATTCCGATAGACATTTCACGAACGTATATTTCTTACGAATTGTATAACTGTGTATTATGGTATTACGAAATACATGGTCGTAGGATGCACCCACCAAACCCCAACTCTCTCATGTGGAAACCAAAATTTCGTAACGGTACCAAGATTCACATACCTGGGCTCCCTGACAACAAACGACAATAATACCACAGAGGAGATCCAGAAGCGCATAATGAATGCAAATTGCCGTTATTTCCGCCTACAAAACCAATTAAAGTCCAGACTGCTGTCCAGAAACACGACGTTATTAGTGTATAAAACATTTATAAGACCAGTACTTACGTACGCAGCTGAGACTTGGGTACTAACTAAGAGGAATGAGCGAGCACTGGACGTTTTTGAAAGAAAAAAATTGAGGCGCATCTTCGAACCGGTTCTAGAAAATGGATTTTGGCGCAGATGTTATAACAATGAGCTCTATACTTTGTTTAAGATGAAGCCATAGTAAAAAATGCAAAATCATACAAAATCACATGTTTTTGTTTTGAAAATTTGATCGCTTAGAAGTATTGTAGATGCTTCAATTAAATACTACGTGTGGTACTTTTTTTATAAATCTTTTAATAAGCCTGTAAAAAAATAAAGTATAAGGTCTAAAAAACACACTTTCAAGTCCAAACTCTCCTATTTATAAACCTCTTTTCGGTTATAGTTTTATTGTATAATGTAGCAAATTCAGTTTATTTTATAATGATCGCAAAAAAAATTGATATTTACACTCAATCGTCTCAAAATAACATAAAATATGCATTTTGGCGTTGTTATTTTACAATACGGCCGCTAGTCAACGAATTTGGCTTTTCAAAGTGAACCCTATGGCGTCCACTGAAGAACTACTGTCCACGCCACAGTCGCCTAACCTCAGTCACGCCCTGAACTGAGCGGGAGATGGACGCGTCACTCCGCGTCACTTGATTTCGTGAAATCAATTTTAAATTTCCGTTTTATTACAATAAACAATGCGTAAAACAGGAATTAATATTTTTTACAGGCCTTTACGAAATAAACCTGTAAAACAAAACTCTCAAATACCTTTTCCAACCTTTCCAAAAGCTTTTTCTCAAGTATTTTTAAACTCCTACCATAAAGGGCGTGAATTCCGATTTCGATTTTTTTCTGAACTAGTGGATCGCCTTAAGGGTATATTACCGCAAGCGCAGCATATTTAGGGATTTTTGATGCAGTTTTAAGAACATTTCCATATTGTTTATTAGAAAAAAAATATTATGTTTTGAAAAGATAAACTATTCTTCTAAATGGTGCGTTAAAAAAACGTGTTAAAATGTTTAAAACAATTGCGTGAAAAAATATTTACAAAACCTCTAAAAATAGCTTAAAGTTCGATTATATCTTTTAATTCTAAATACAGGAGAATTATAAAAAATATACATTATCACCACATCAATGTTGTCTAAACGACTGAATAATAAAATTATTTTAAAAAGCATTAAAACAATGCTTAAATAAATAAAAACAGTTTTTCAATATCACGATATTGTTATTTTGTCTCACGCCATTATATAAACCAAGACACGAGTTATTTCCAGTCAGTATGCGAGATGAATTCAGAGTAAAAGCACGTCAAATTTTACAAAAAATGAATACGTAAATGTGTAGGCACATAAGAAAAGGGGTAACACTAAAGATTAGTCGTTATGTTATTGTGTTTTATTTCAGAACCAAGTTGACTTTTTTACTAGAACTTCCATTTCGCGGCCGCCTATTTGCAACCAGCGGCATAGAATGGTTTAGAGTGGCCCTTTACCCGTATTTTCGTATTCCTAGTTTTATTTATTTACGTCCTACTGTGCTTTTACATAAATAAGGTAAAGATAAAGATATATATAGTATTGTTCACTTTGCAGACATATTATTAGTATTTTTTAGTGAACAAAAGATAATAATTGAGAATAGTAGGGAAAAAGTTTCATAATAACACGAAACGATCCTCCTTGCAGCAATAATTAAAACTACCAAATGTGAATAACCAACAAATTGTGCTATTTCATATTGAAAAATGTTAGTTCACATTCCTGCCGCAAGTTTTTAATGAGAACTATGGAATATAATATGAATATTTTCAGAGACCTAGGTATAATGCCAGTAGCCGAAATAACAAATGGTAATATTTTTATAGTCTGAGAGTGCCAAATTCTTTTAATCTCATTTCCTAAATCTATGTATTTTCTAATTTTTCAGAAACTGTTTTTTTTAATATTACAGGAATTTGGAATAGCTACATCAATGATATAAGTTATTTTTTTAATTTTGTCATGTAAAACTATATCAGGACTATTATGACTAATTGTTCTGTCTGTTAGTATAGTTTTATCACAATATATTTTATAAAATTCATTTTCTAAAATGAATTTGGTTCATGTTCATAATATGGTAGTCAATCGTACGGTCAAGTATTACGGAAGTCAAACAAGTTATGTTTAATTACCAAACTTTGGTGGATTATTTTTAAAACCTGATTGTGCCTAAATGTATACTCGGACGGCGCTAATATAGAACATCCCGATATAATATGTTCTATAGTTTCCGGAAAAGCCAAACATTTTCTACATAAATCATCAATTTGATTTATATCTTTGATTATATGCTTCCTATAATTTTTGTATTAATGACTCTATCTTGAATGGCAAGCATAAATCCTTCTATTTCTGCGCTCAACTCTCCAATACTCAACCATTTGTTTGACGAAAGTTTGTCAACATACGTTTGGTTGAAATAATTGAAGTTTTTTGCATGAATAATTTTATTTGACCAGGAATCTAATAATTCCTGGTTAGTATTTATAAGAATTTTGGCATTCTCGTCATATAAATTTAAAGGTGTAATGTTTATATCCGCCTTGCAAATTATTTTGTGCATTTCTGAGCTATTGGCTTTCCTATGGAAAAAATTTCTAAGCATTTCTACCAGATTGTGTTTCAAAGATATTATTTTGATTACACCTCTACCTCCTAAATTTCTAGGTAAATTAATTCGTTCTATAGCTGAATTTGGATGATGGCAATTAAAATTTGTTAACGTTGTTCTAATTAATCGTCCTAAACTATTTAAATCTGTATTGGACCATTTAATTATGCTAAATGAGTACGTTAGTAGAGGTATTGCCCAAGTATTTATTGCTTTTACAAAATTTTTAGCAGATAGATTGCATTTAAAAAAATTTCTGATCCTAGTTTGAAATTTAATCCTAATATCATTTTTAATACTAGTGTGATCTAATCTATTCGATTGCGGGTATCCTAAATATTTATAAACCTCACCCCCTTTCATACTTTTAATTTTGAAATTTCTAAATATACCCTCGTCTCCATCTACAATTTTGCCTTTCTCTATATGGATCGTTTTACATTTATCTAAACCAAAAGTCATTTTAATATCATCTGAAAAATTTTAACTACCTTAATCATTTTCTCTTAATTTGATTCAGAATTTGAAAATAATTTTATATCATCCATATATAATAGATGTGAAACTATACTACTCTCTCCTGTATTACCGTTCAGTTTTATTCCAAACTTGCTTTTAATTAACATTTTAGACAAAGGATTCAATGCTAAGCAAAATCAAAAAGGACTCAATGAGTCTCCTTGAAAAATCCCTCTTTTTATTGAAATGCCCGGTACTACTATTTTCTTACCTTTTAAATTTACTAGTAAATCTGTATTCCAAAAGGACATAATATTTTTCAAAAATCTAATTATAATTGGTTTAACTTTATATATTTTGATTAGCTACGAGTGCGGGACACTATCAAAATATAACTTTTATATAAATATATAATTTTTATATATATAACTTTTTGTAAACAATAATAATAAATATTGAAAATGACCGATATTTTATTTATCTTTCCATTATATTCAGATATAATTATGATCACATATTACGAAAATAATGCGAAATTGAATACCGTATTGTTTTGACATCTGTCAATGAAGAACTAATGCCTACCGTCCAGCAGTGTAGTTGGTTGTATCGAATAATTTATCAAAGAAGTTTGATCAAAATCTGATAAAGAGTCATAAAATCATGAGCTCCTCCTGCAATAGGTAATGTTTCTATCTAAATTTACCTAAAACATGCGCATTCAATTTAATAAACATAATTTGAAAGATGCCCAATATTTAACGTTTCATGTGCAAATCTTACTCAAGTGTACCATCTAGTCTAGATTCTTCGCTGCTCTGACTTCGTTGGTAGCGCGCAGCGGTTCCCCGTTCGAGCATACTTCATACTTCCCCACCCCGAAATATTATTTCGGTTTTGGTAAATTACCCCTTAAGGAGCTAAACGTCGCAAAATTTATAAAACTGGGAAGACTTCGGTGGCTGAGTCATGTGGAGAGAATGACCGAGCATCAAGCACCAAAGTCCCTGCTGAACTCAAGACCAATAGGGGGAAGGAGCCTGGGAAGACCAAGACTAAGATGGAGCGACAACGTCCTCAAAGACATATCCATCTTGGAGCTTCTAAACTGGAGAGAGCTGGCACAAAACCGAGATGAGTGGAGGAAGACTCTTGAGGAGGCCAAGACCCACCATGGGTTGTAGAGCCAATAGTGATGATGATGATGATGGTATTGCCAGTTATAAAACACTCGAAAAATAAAAGCTAATACACACAATGGTAATAAAATTTGCACTGGCTGAGGTGGACATTTAATATTAATTATATACTCATTCGTTGTTAATTTTACAACTTTGTAACGTTATCTTACCATTACAAAGTTGTAAAATTGTTGTTTCCTGACGACATACATATTTCTAGATTTGTAACACTTTGAATTCAAATTTGAAATTAATGTCAAAGCAATGAAATGGTAAGGTGACCACCCGATTTTAAATTGGAAATTTTGAAACACTTGAAAAAATGTGTACATTAATATATTTCTTGATTTATTTGTGTGAAAATGTTAATAACGAATTTTTTGTTTATTATTGGCAAAATGTAACTAATTAAATTTTATTTCGATACAATCTTACGTTTCTAATCTCTATTTTTTAACAAGTCTTCATATTTTTACAATTTATCATATTTTTTATTTATTTTTTTTTTTTTATTTTTATTATTACATTTATTACATACAAGATATAACAATATAAAAGGAAGCTTTGACTGTCCAACTAGGAAGGTTTCCCGTTTTAGGACAGTCAATAATAACACATTTATTTAATACTAATTCGATTCCATATATTTTTTAACATATTCGTACAAAAATAATATTATGTATCTGTGTCATCGATGTAGATGCATTAATTGCGTGAGCTAAAAACGGAGGGGGGTATAGCAAAATCTCACGTTACTTGAAAAGAATACACGAAGTGGCCCAATTTTATCTCACCAAGGGAGGGGGGAGGGGTCCAGATTGGAAGAAAAAATGCTCATGTAATTAATATATGCCCCCTTATGTAAATATATCTACGCTATAATGTAAATATATTATAATGAAAGAGTTCCGTCAATTAAATAATAATGGTCGCTGTCACCCATAAACATTATAAGAAGCAAGTTACAACGCACGTTCCTTTCCAACACCCCACAATAAAGTGGATACAAACTCTGCATGGGAACAAATTTTTTTAGGAAAGCTTTAGGGCACTAAAAACACATCATAATATAAAAAAAACTTTTTTCGGTTGTCGGTGTGTTATGTGAAATATTCCAGAGTAAAATTATTCATGTTCAGTGAACTCAAATTTGCTTTATGTTTTTGAAAATAGAAATTGATTTTCAATTCAGACAAACGATAATTTTGGTACCTACCTGTAATTAATTATTCTGTATTTGAAATGCGTTTATCGTTTGTTTTAGTTTGAAAGATTTGTGATTTTTCAAGTTTACTAACAGTGTCCATTCGAAATGTAAGTTTATGATCGTCTACAAAATGAACAATATTTGATTTTGAAAGGCAATGAAAAATCTTGAAGCAAATATTTTATAAATTCTTTTATCTTCAAAAATCTTACAATTATAATATCCTTTGATGTTGCGCTAATATAAACAAATAAATTATATTAATGTACATTGTACAATAAGAAAACCGATGTATCAACAAAACACAAAACGGGAGGAATGCAGATCCCGCCAATGTGGGGGATTTTAATAAAAATGCACTTTGTAGATGAGGAAAGTGTGGAAAAGTTGAATAAAAAAGAAATTAAGGTGCGCTCGGCAAAATTGAGGGAGATACAGCCGTTTAAAGTATGAATAAAATGTCACTTCCTGAACCGATACTACGCCATTGCCAATGTTTGGTTTATGCCGAAAACGATGTTTTTACCGCGTTTTAAGTGGAGAACTTTAATCTGGAAGGTGAAAGAAAGCGCGGAAAGCAATAAAAAAAATTGAATTAATAATTAAAAAAATTGAATAAGTAATTAATTTGCAATTTTTCACTTTGCCAATCAACACTATTGACAGCCCACCCGCCATTTTTTCAATTGTCACTATAATGTTGGTATCCCTGACCTGATGCAAACAACAGCTAGACTGTAGCCGACTTCGTGAGATACATGAGGCGCGTAATTATGAAATTTGTCTAGCGGACTTTTTTTCAACGATTTTTTAAACTGTTTATCACCTTCCAAATTAAAGTAACCTAACCTAAGACTACGCTAAACATGGTTTGTGTAACATGGTTTGTGCCCCTTTATAACGCCTACTTGCGTCAACGACAGAAAAACATCCCAGTTTTCAAATAGTTTAGCGGCTACGCTAGGTTTGTGTAACATGGTTTATGTAACATGGTTTGTGCCCCTTTATAACGCCTACTCGCGTCAACGCAAGAAAAACATCCCAGTTTTCAAGTAGTTTAGCGGCTACGCCAGGTTTGTGTAACATGGTTTGTGACCATTATTAATTCTGTTTTTCATAATTACGCGCCTTATTATATATCACACGAAGTTGGCTACAATCGTATTAACCTTCGTTTATAGCAAGTCTGAGATACCAACATAATAGTAACAAAATGGCGTAGTATAAGTTCACGAAGTGTCATTTTATTCATTCTTTAAACGGCTGTATCTCCCTCAATTTTGAAAAGCGCACCTTAATTTCTTTTTTATTCAACTTTTCCACACTTTTCTCATCTAGAAGGTGCATTTTTATTAAAATCCCCCACATTGGCGGGATCTGCATTTCACCCCACAGAACCAAAATAAACAGGAAAAGAACAATGACGAACACAAATATATTATTGAATGAAAAGTTTGTTTATAAAATAAGAAAAGCCAATTTGCAAAGTAAAATGTGGAACGTTTGTTTAGTTCAAGGAAAAATAAGTTACTACAAAAACGGTGGCGTTTTATTGAGGTATCGGATAGACGTTTTGCGATTTTTGTGACGGATATTCCTGCTGTGAATAATATTCCTTTACGAAAGACACTGTGAAAAGAATATTCCTTCCGTTTACGAATGATACTGTGAAAACGGGCTATGAAGTCATGAATAAAGAAGAGGTTCTCAATCATTATTTGTATGCATATAATATTTTATATTTCATTAATATTTTTTTTAATTGTTTTTGTTTTATTATAAAGTATTTTCTTTTTAATTAAATGAAGAAAATATTAGCAAAACTCAATTAAAATCTGAAAACGATAAAATAAGAGAAAAATACGGTCACAAATGAAAATAAAATATTCATCACATACTTAATGAATAAAATTTATCCAAGACACTATCTAGAAAGCATTTAGTTTGGGTTTGAATCATGCAATCATATATAGCGAAAATGAAGATAATGTTGGTAGTTTTTAGTCGAAGTATGTACAGTAAATATGACCGAATCGGGTAGGGACATATTAGTTCACTTGTTAGAGCCCCGCCCTAGCTCCGGCAAGGCTTAGGTCCTGGATTCATGTCCTAGACGTGACCGTATCCTTTTCTGATTTTTAGGTTTTGAGATTTCCGATTGAGTTTCTCTATTATTATTTTTATTTAATTAAATATTTGCGATTTGAGGTTATACGCATCAAGTTTAAAATAAAAATGGTTTTCTATTTTTTTATTATCGTTTTTGCTCTGCAGACATTCGGTATTGAAATAATAATTATTTTATTATTAAAAATGAACGTAAAATAAAAATATGGAAGCCTCGAATTTTGGGTTAATTTATTTCAATCTCAGGAGACTGAAAAGGCCTAGGAATCCATAGAATTTATTCAAGGATTGTATGGACAGAATTTTTACGCAGTGTACGAACTTTCTATATGAAACGATCATTGGTAATGGAAAAATATCTTTTCAGGCAGAGGTTCGAGACAATTTTTCTATATTTTGTTGACGATGATGAATTATTATTGCTCATCGGATTGTGCCTGTAAATGACCTCTATTTGTGGTTCTTACTTTAACACAGACTAATATTTGTGGCCTTTGTGGTTGAGGGGTAAGTTCTTCAACTAAGAATCTGGAGGTCGGGGGATCGAATTCCGGCGTACGAAAGCAAATTTTATTTTGATTTGTTTTCATTTTTAATCCAGATTAAACGATACATGTAAACTAATGCAGTTAACTGAAATAATGTTGTAAAAGTGTTTGACGGCCTCCTTGGTTGAGAGGTAAGGCTCTGTATGCGATATGGAGGTCACGGGTTCAAATATAGGCGTGAGCGTGAGCAAGTAAATTTTATTTAATTAGTTTATTGAAGTTTACATTTCATAGCGTAGATACTCTCTGTATCACTCTGGTGAAAAACCAATAATTAGAAATGAAAAGTAACTTTAAATGGTGTCACGGCCGATACCGCAACACGAGACTGTAAATCCTTTTTTATTTTGATGAGTAAAGACCAATAATTGTGTTTTGAAATTTGATAGTAGGAAATAGGAAATGAGAGGAAGTCTCTTACCTTTGACAGCTTCTTGTGGCGTTTCAGGATCGATCCTGGCTTCCCAATATCGGCACAACACCAAGTTTTAAGACACGACACTTAGATTCGATAAAAAAATGAAATTTTGCGAATATTTGCGATATTTTGACGAGCAAGTTGTGACCCATGTCACTACGAAAGTCCAACTGCCCAAGTAGGTAATGTAAACTTGGGTCACAATATTGTTTAATTTTTCCACACGTAGGTATTCCTGTATCCTTTTCCTGGTAGAGACTTTGAGGAAAGGAGGAAAAGAAAGGAATACATGATTGATGAAGGACTTGAGGAATATGGATTAAGTTTTTTTTAAAAAGACTGTTTCAGAACCAAACAAATGGCTTGAGTCATGTCTCGTGACCAGATCTGAATAATCAGATATTTCCCCACCTCCCTCTTTCCAATCTTCTTCCCGCCCATTCCCTTCAGTCTCACAATATAAGCATTTGGGATGCCATAGTCTCACAGGCTCTGGTTAGCAAAAAGCAGTTGGTATTCTTGCGCGGTTTTACATAATTAAAAAATAATTAAAACAAAAACAAAAAAAACATCACGCTGCAAGAGACAAATTATCTACCAGTATCATTAGGCACTTCCAAATTAATCCTCTACCAAAAATTATACGTATAATTAACATTAAATTGGAGTTCATGAAAGTTTAATAAGTAACTCCTCCCCCAGCTTGGGACAGAGACGGCTCGTGGTCTTCTCATTGATCACATTGGGAGTTCAATCGGAAAAAAGAAAGAAAAAGCCGACTCATCTAAAAATTCATGTGATGGTTTTTTCGTCATTATTATACCACTTTTTCGGTAACCGACGAGTTCCTCGAAAATCAGTTCATAGAAAGCAAATTCATCGAAAACGAGTTCATCGAAAACCAATTCATCCAAAACTAATTCATCGAAAACCAATTCATCGAATACCAATTCATCGAATGATCAATTCATCGATTCGCCAATCCATCGAAAAAAAGGTTAGTTTAAGTTAGATTAGGTTAGTCTCCTTTTCCAAAGTTTTATTATCAATTTTTTCACATATAAATTTATTGTCAACTTTTGTTGACCAATGCTTTTTTAACTTCCCGGTCCGCTCGGCATTTCTCTCAAATATCTAAAAAAAATTTTTTTCGATGAATTGGCGATTCGCTAAATTGATCGTTCGATGAATTGGTTTTCGATTAACTCATTTCGATAAACTCGTTTTCGATGAACTTTTTTTCGATGAATTTGTTTTCAATGAATTGATTTTCGATGAACTCCTTTTCGATGAATTTGCTTTCAATGAATTGATTTTCGATGAACTCGCCGTGAACCCATTTTTTCACTAGATCTAAAAGATTTTCAACATTTAACTGAGACGTATATTAGCGACCTAGCAACAATATGCATAGCGTCTGTGATAAATAACACAAAGTTGTGGGCTATAATAAGTATGTAAGTGTGGGTTATATAAGTATTTTTAAATTCGTAAATAGAATTTAAATTTCGAAAAAATGGGCAACCAACGAGTTCATCGAAAATCAATTCATCGAAAGCAAATTCATCGAAAACGAGTTCATCGAAACCGAGTTTATCGAAAACGAGTTCATCAAAAACCAATTCATCGAAAACCAATTCATCGAAAACCAATTCATCGAATGATCAATTCATCGATTCGCCAATTCATCGAAAAAAAAGGTTAGGTTAGGTCAGTCTCCTTGTCCAAAGTTTTATCATCAATTTTTTTTTTATATATAAATTTATTTTTAACTTTTATTGACCAATGCTTTTTTAACTTCTCGGTCTGCTCGGCATTTCTTTCAAATATCTACAAAATATTTTTTTCGATGAATTGGCGATTCGCTAAATTGATCATTCGATGATTTGGTTTTTGATGAATTGCTTTTCGATGAATTGGTTTTTGATGAACTCGTTTTCGATAAACTCGTTTTCGATGAACTCGTTTTCGATGAATTTGGTTCCGATGAATTGATTTTCGATGAAGTCGCCGTGAAACGAAAAAATTACATCTTTAATAAATAACTAATTATTTTAATAACGACTTGAAACACGATCCCGTACACTTTTAATCGTTGATTCTTTCAAAATACTATTCCGTACAAATTTGGTGTTAAAAATTCATATAGTGGCAGATTTCTAAATGGTACACACTCGCACGGTTTACTGCTGAATCTCCACTAGCATGATTTTTGTATGAATTATTTCTTAAATGTATTCGCTGATTTTGAAACGCACATATGAGATTCATTTCGGACTCACTCTCGGGTAGAATTAACATGGACGGGTGGATTTTTCAGCACTAAATTTGAATAGAGCGCTGGTTGTGTTGTAATATTTATTACGAGTATAATACAAGTTCGTCTTAATCTTTCTATGGGAGTCCACTGCACACACGCATTTTAGAGAAAACCGCCACTGACTAAGGAACGACTTTACGAAGCCAGAACAAAGGAGATAGGTAGGTTGTCGTAGGCCTAACAACCCACCCCGTAGAATAACTTTATGTTAGGAAACCTACAGAAAACAATGCCTCGGACCACCGACTGTTAAATAAAGGACATTTCGAACGAAATATTATAGGTGGCTAAATTGGACGCTGGATCTTTGTGGATTAACTAAATAACGAACTTTCTGTAATAACGCTGACAAAACCGAACTTCATAAAATTCATTGAACTGATAAAAGACTTGAAAGAAAAAATAGATAATAAACATCTGTAGTTCGAGCACAGTGAAATCAATAACTTTACAATATCGAATCCGTAGGCGTAACTTCCGATGATTTTATGTCGTTGACCCGAGCACGGTTTCACCGTTGATAGCCAAGCTTATATATATATTTTTTTTTTTTTATTTATTACAAAAAATGATGAAATTAACGTATTTATTCTTACTATTGTAAATCGATCTAAAGGTCTTAACAAAGTTAAACACTTACTGAATTAGACTTCGATACATTTGAAAACATGGTGATCGAAACAACCTTGGAGAAATACTTCCCAAATAGTAGACCATGGGGATAACGTGCCCCTCAACATGGTGTATTGCCGCGATTACTAGTCTGAATAATTATGAATCCTACCCCCGTAGACCAACTATCGACCAGGTAGGAGTTTCCCGGCCGACTTGGTGACATTCCTATAATACTGACACTTTACATTTGTTCATAACTTTGCAAATGACACGTTCAACCGAGAACTCCAAACATATCAAATTTCATGTAAAAAGAAAACGTTTTAAAAAAATGTTATCATATTAGTAAAAAATGTGAAAAAATGTTTTAAATATTGAATGTCGCATTAGGATATAATCGAAACCACGTTTATATCATATTATGATTTCTGACAAGAGGATGCGTTAATATCATATTTTTTGTTTATTTCAAAGTGCTTATGGGGTGTTTACAGTAGCTACACCAACCAAAATAATAAATAATGTTGCTAGACATACCAATATAAAAAAAAATGATCTTAAAATCCTTTTATTTTTTTAAAGAAATGTTATCATTCCTGAGTTACAAATAACCCGAAAATATTTCAAACACTACTAACGGAAAAAACTACTACTATCACAGCAGTAACTAAAAATATTGCTTATGTCGTAATGGAGAACTTAAAATCACGACTCCTGTGTGGGAAACAGACGCAATGCCAACTAATCAACTGACTGGCCAATTCGATAAACTTAATTTGAAAATAAATAATAATAATAATTGAAGATCATTACTGCGATATACATCACTTTATCACTCAAAATGGCGACCAGGTTTCACTACCTTCGGGCAGAACTATGTTTACACATTACAATGGCTTATGTACTATTATTACGAAAGAACAGCCTAAGACAAAAGATAAGACGGAGCATCAGGAGAGGGGTTAAGTAAAGGGAGGACCCTTCCTCTCCACTTCTTTCCCAATAACGGCTATGCTGACCATTATTCAACAAAAACAACAACAAAACCGTTGACTGTTTGCAGAATTTGATAAAGTAGCCAATATTACAAATTGGACAATATTATAAAAGGTGCTCTACCGAGCATCATCGGTCCAATCCGATTTTCTATGGGAACAAACGGTACTTTCAATCTATCATTAAAACGAAATGGCGTGGCGGAGGCATTTTTGCTGATTTTGCTGCTATTGTCTGTAAATATCCTGTGAAGCACTATGTTCTGCTACGTTTCCACGCTTGCCAAGTCTCGGCAAGCGTCCACAAGCGCAAACGTGTAAACAGGTCGTTTGGCTTGGCTTGCGTAGGCTTGCGAGAGTTTGCCGCCGATCCAGATCCAACGGCAAGCTTCGGCAAACGCTCAGTGGAACTTTCGAACTGGCGGCGAATGCACGCCGTTTTTGCTCCATGCGGTCTATGATAATATTTATAACATTACGAGACATATGTATGACCTATGCGGCATGCCAGACTTATTAAAATGTATAAGTACATTATTTTAATGCACTTATGTTATGTAATTTATTGCGACTGGATTTACCTAAAAAGTCAAAATAAATAAATAATATTTTATTTATGATTTACTATTTATTATAGTAAAAAAATATTTGATTTTTGTAAGAATAACTTTTTTTATAATACAAAATAATTTTATATAAGACAAGTGATCTTCGAGTTCGGGTCCCAATTGCGATCAGTATTTTTGAAGCGAAAACTTCTTTAGCACCGTTGTGATTTGAAACTCGATGAAACGAAAAAGTGGTACTAAAAAGCGTCAAAAATCTACAGGATTTAGCCTGTGCGATAATGTCTCCTCTTTGTGCAAAGTGACCTGGGACGATTTTTATGAATCTGTATCATCCATCATCCTCGTGGTCGTCGAGCTTTCCTTGTTTTTGTTACACTTTGCTTGTATTTCAAATAAAAGTTTGATTTACCAAACGCAATAGCCGACACAAGTTCGGCGTCCGCCATGCTCGGGTGTAGGTAGCGCACTGACGCATTCACAAGCATGTAAACGACTTCCAAACGCCAAGCGAGATTTGTGGACGCTTGGAGCTTGCGGAGGCTTGCCAAGCCTTGGCAAGCGTGGAAACGTACCATTAAATGTTACATTCGTGTTTGAAAAAAATGAACACTTTTGAACATGTCAAAAACAAACAATCACAAACATGACGAAAAAGTTTGATACGGGAAAAACGTCGATATACTTAAAAAATTGTGTGTGGGATGAATATCAAAGAAATGGGGAAATATTTCGGTAAATGGAAATTAGTACATCAAAAAAGTAACGTCGAAGTAGTGGGTCTATGTTGAAGTAATTAGGCTCTTGTCGCAGGTATGTGAAATTAATAGGTCTACATTGAAATGCGGTGTACTACAATTTTGTGTAAACTTTTGCATCAAAAGCCTACATAATCTTTATTCTATAATATATGTGAAGTAAGGATAAAGATTGATGGTGCAATACCACACAGGATGACAACAGAATAACAAAGATATAGGGGAGGCTAAAATGGCATGCTCTGGCTAGAAACAGGAAACTTCCAAAAGACAAGAAAGGAGGCCTACAACCAGCAAATAATATTAAATATTCTTTGCACGGAAAAAGGTACAACGTATCAACCAAACACAGTAATTAATGCTAAAAGCAGTTCAAATAAACAACCTCTCATTATGTAAATACATTTTCAAGATCCCTTACATCAGCTGTGCTGCTGCAACCTGCGACCAGGTAAAAATAATATTTAAAAAGCAGCTTCGTGTTTTATTGTAAGCTTTAACGCAATATGTTATTTATAAAAAAATACTTCTAGATTAAATTTATGGATAGCCGCCAAAAGTTATAAATCACGTTGGCATTCATGTGATTAGTTGGTCGGCAAATTCATTAAATAAAAATAAACCACTATTAATGGTGACACTCCGGTGAAAGTTATGGGCGATCTTTTACCATAAAACGAAGGTCAACATTTGAACTGGACATTGACAAGAACATTAATCTACTTGAATGCGAATTTCGCAAGGGTTGACATTCGACCATTTTTTACTAACATATTTGGCATTTTCTTGTTTTTACAGAGTAGAGCCAGTGTTTTCAAATAAATAAAGTCGAAGGTTGCTACTTGACTTGTACCAGAATACCTATTAACCGAGACAAAATTGTTGATAGTGTTAAATTTATTCTGAATATTTTCCAACGTTAAAAAATTGTAAATTTTTTCTGGCAACTTTTTTAGAATCTATTATTATCGTCGAGCTGTTTAAACATAACAAGATTATTTAACGGGGATTTAAGCGTAAGGTAGAAACTCAGGAGTGGTCGGAATGTTTTTACCTGCCTTAAAGGAAAGTTTTTAATTCAAAGCAAATTTCAAAGTTTTAATATTAAAATATACATAATGAAGGTCCTTAAGGGAACCTCTCCGATACTTACGATTATATAAAAATATATTAGCATCTCAAAGGAAGTTTTTGAATTTGGTTTTCTGAATGTACGAATTGAAGGAGTTTTATGATTATGGCCATTACAATAAATTTTCACGTTGATATGAACACTTTTGAACCGTGGTGGTCTAAACATTTGATGAGACGGGAACTATTCTACTCCAACATGGCTCAAAAAACATTTTGCCCGTATTATGATGGTAGTAAAAGCGATTCAGGCCTGGAAAAGTTTGCTTTTGATTAAACAAAAAGTAGTCAAATAGAAGTTAAATAAGTCGTCATTTTTGTTGCCATAAAAATACTAATTACGTTGGAGTGTCTCTATGTCAATGGATACCGTAATGGGAACCATTATTGGATAACCAACATTTCTGCCATAGGTCACCCAAAGTGGTTCGCTGCGTTTGGTGATTTAGCCCGGGTTCACGGGGTGAGGTTTGTCTAGGTCTTGGAGGCAGATGACCAGGACACACTGAACCACAGATTCCTACCCACTCCATAAACCCCTTTCCTTCCCAGAACTCTCTTCTCGTTCCTTTCCTTAAAAACCCTCCACACAGCATCCCTAAAGATGACAAAGGCTCTGAGGGAAATTATTTTCCTCAGCGCCTCCTGTGTGGAGCTCATGTGAAAAAAAAACTCGGCTTTAATCTCGGGTTCGGAGGTCGCGGGTTCAAATCCCGGCGTGCCCAAGTAAATTTTATTTGATTATTTGGGGTAATTTCACAATTTATTCATTTTACTGGAAGATACTTACTGTATCGCTCTGGTGTAAGACCACCATTCAGAATTTAAACGTTGCTTGAAATTACTTTAGCCTGTTTGGTGACCAGATCTGAATATCCAAGTGCTTCCCCACCTTTCCCTTCCCTAAATCCTTCACTCTCCACTACCTTCAGCCGCACAACATACCCCATTTAGGGATGCCATAGTCTTACTGGTTCCAGACGGTTGGGAGTGCATGGACCCTTGTGCGGTATTCACATAAAAAAGAACTTTAGAACTGGGAGTTGCTTTGATTTTCAAAATTGGAATTCATTGTGTGGATGATAGAGCTAAGCAATAAAGCAGGTAGAAAAGATATTTAATTTTTAAATTTCATTGGATTACCTATTTAATAACTTTTGAAGGTTATATCCACCAATTAAATAATCACGAAAAAAGAAGATAATACTAATAAATTTAAATTTAAAGGAAACATGAAACCGAACAACACAGACAAATAAATATGTACATAACGGTTGTAACTTTTTAATTCTATTTGTATCTCATTCTGTTTCCTGTTTTATTCTTCTTCTCCGATGATTTTAATTTTAATTAATTATTTTATAACTCTGCATTTGAAATGCACAGCTATTTCTTTTATTTAAATTTATACCGATTTCGTGTTTTGTCAAGTATACTTACGATGTTAATTAGAAAGGTAAATTTTTGATCGTCTTATGAAATGAAATAATGACCCTAATGCAAATATTTCGTTAATGAATGTTTTGGTCTTCATAAAACCTGAAATCAGTATATCCAGTATTATGCTACTATTAAATAAAAATCACAAGGTTCTAACACAAACCTGCTACAGGAAATGAGTAAAACAAATAACAAAAATCCTGTATCTGCCAAAGAAAAGATGTTCCAAAGATAAACAAATTGGTTTGTTTTTGCCAACCTATATTATTCTTGTCTTGAGAGGTGGTATTTCTTTGATCCGAGCATAATAAAGGCCACATTGTTCAATATCTTTTATCCTATTAAAGTAAACACAGACAGCTAATATTGATCATCATAACTTCCCAATATTTTTTCCAGATAAAAACAGAAGGAAATCTTTTTACATAATGTTGAAATATTTCTATATTTTGGCAGGTGATTTTATAAAAAAACATGATTATTTTATAAAAAAACAGGAAGATGTTCGATGAAAAACATAATCATTTGTATTTAAATACCAGTATTCGAGTAATATAATAACGGAATAATTCTAAACAAGATATAATTGCCGAAATTTAAGCAAATTATTTCTTACCGTCTTAAGAAGGTTATTTATATCACGATCTTTGTTTTCTGAAAACAAATGATTTATTTCTTCTCGAGAGCACTTGCAAGCATTATTTGCCAATTCTGTTATAGAATTACCTCGCGAGGGCGGCATCTTGTTAAAATGTTAACATCAACAATAAACAATTAAATACAGATTTATTATATTTTTGAATGTAGCTATTACTTTGTGGTTATCCATTATAGAAAAATGAAACAATATAACTTTGTATAAACCACTTATATAATTTGCAAATCCGACCGGTTTCGGAACAAACGTTCCTTCGTCAGGGAAAGCTTATACTAATTTGACAGTTTAGAACAATGTTTTATTATGGTAGGGGTGGAGCCGTTGTTAGTTAATAATGTAGATTGGGTGGGTAGGTATTAGTGTAGAGTGGGTGGGTAGGGGAACAAATCCATGATTGGGCTATATGACAGATTTATTAATTTCGAAGTAAGATGTTTTCCATAAATTATTTAATTCATCAGATTAATTATTATTTTCATTAGATAGTTTACCAATTAAAAACAATAATTAATATTTGACAAGTTAAAGTATTTCACCAAAAAACGTCGACATAATTTGTCTCGACGCCACCTAGCGAGAGATTTAGCACTATCAATGCCTCTCTCACAAAAATAAAGTTGTTTGTTATCAGGTGGAAAAATGTAATAAGCAGTAATTGTTGAATGAAACACTAGTAAGTATTGAATTATTTGGCGGATATTAGATAAGCCGACATAGCTCAGTGGTAGAGTTCCTGATCGGCAATCAGTAGGACACGGGTTCAAGTCCCGTTGGCGACATGTATCTTTTCTCAGAAGATTTTTTCAATGTAGATGAGTGTTTCAGGCTGATAATTATTGCTTATAATAATCGTTAGATTTTGTAAATATTGAGGCAACTTTTGAGGAAATATTAATATCTTATAATAATAAAAAGGAAATAAAATTTACTCGTATACCTAAACCCAAATTCACGTGCCTCATGTAAGATGCTGTACTTTTAAATTGCATAATAAAAGCAGTCACGTTAAAAAATATTACAATGCATTCGTAATCCTTTTAGCCAAAGCGTAGAAGACTAATTATTTAACTTTACCTGTTTAAAATAATATCTCTATTCCATAGAATATTGCAAAGTTTGCACCTCTGGGATCCGAACCCAGGACCTTTCACTTTCCGGGAAACGATAGGTTTTTTCTGATTTTTCTGTTTCCAGATTTTCGATTGAGTTTCGCTAATATTGTCTTCATTTAATTAAACTTTTATTTGGTTTATTTTCATGCAGCACTAGGTAATTTTTCATTTGCACTGCAAGAATACTGCAAAAGAGGCAACTGTTTGCGGTTTAAATTTTTAACGGTAGTTTTTCACCAGGACGATGCTGGGAGTATCTTTCACTCTGGAATGTGAATTTAAATGATTTGGTTGTGAAACGACACAAATTGATCAAATAAAAATTACTGGCGTATGCAAGGATTTGAACCCGCTACTTCCGGATTGCTAGTTGAGAACCTTGCCATTTACCTTGACCACAAAGGCCGTCAAGTATTTATTTGTAGGTACATAATTATTTCAAATGAAAAACACACACTTCCATATTGGTTACGCATTGCAATATGTTTTGTTTGTTCGTAAATTTAAATAAATATATATTTATCACAAATATGGTACTTACTCACTCCTTGGAATTAACAGAGACGCCTAAATGGATTGTTTTTTAAAAATAGAATCTAAAACAAGAAAATAACTGACACTGTTTGTTTCTTGGAAAATTTTAATCATTGTGAAAAACTTTTGAGTTTGTGTATTGATTGACAAATTTCATCTCTTGTGCAAATTTTGAAGTCACCTAAGGATTGCATTGATGGAATTTAACTATTGATTGGATGATATTACGGAGGCCTCCAAGCTACAAAAACTACAAAAAAAAGGTTGGTGGATCTGATATTTTCCCTGGAGTTTTTTCTTCGTGCCATTTCTTTGTGATATATTTGTTCGCGCAAGTAGAGTTTTTTCACAATGATAATTTCTGTGAGTCTTAGGCTCAGAGGGTTTGAGATTATTTACACATCTCACACTCATATTTATAATGCACATATAATATCTCCCCCGTGAATGTTTTGCGGGAAATTGTGGATTTGATTGGAATTTACCGGATAAAGTGGACAGTGATATGAAACATCCATATTTATCTCATAATATCTTCGAGATGTTAGTTAACATAATTTTAACGATTTTTTATAAGAAAAACTCTATTTTTATAACAACTTTTGAAGGTTATTCTCATCAATGTAATATATATTGCTATTCTTAGTTTTAACATAATCCATAACTGTATTGACAGCCCATTCCTCTTGGAATGCTATGGCTTAAACGTGCCTGAAAATTTCAGCAGTAGTCGACGACACGACTTGTTCGAAATACCACACGGCAGAACAGATGTTCTAGCACAGCATAGCATGACAAGGGGAATGGTGCTGTTGAACGAAATATCGGAAACACTAGATATATACGACTCTTCTTTAGATAGCCTTAAGATTTTTTTGTATAATAATCATCTTCCTAGATGGTGTTAAGACTGTAAAAATGAGAAAATTGTACGGTAATTGTATAATAATCTGTTGTACAATTTAAAAAATATATATTTATCATTGAAGAAGAAGATAACAATAATAATCTAAGAGAAAATATGAAAGAGAACAAGACACACAAAAACAGAAAAAGATAGATCATTATCTTTTTTCTGTTTTTCTGATTATTATTGTTATCTTCTTCAATGATATAATTTTAACTATTCACTAACAGAATAAGAAATACCTCACACCACATTCGGTAGCTGCCATTTTCTGATACGAATCTTGGTGTTTGTTATAAACACACAACACAAATTTCAAGACACAAAAACTAAAGACACTTCCCACAAGCTGCCTTTTAGTCGGAGCTAATTTCACAAAAGACAAACAGAATATTCTTGTCTTTTTACGTAAGAGTACTTACTAAAGGCCAGAAGGCTTTTCTCTTTGCAGGAGTTGAGTACAACAAGGGTTTGAGTACGTTGTGTAATTTTCAGGCTTTTCCAAGTGTTGTCACGCGCACTTCCCCTACTGCTGGAGCTTGATTCTCTGAAATATTAATGTGGGTTCGCGCCGACGGTGATTTTTCGGTATTTTGAATATAAATATTAAACGTATCCTGTCAGGATTTATGGTAATGTTGGTCGCAGTGTTTGGTCAGACTCGTCATTTACAGTGGCCGAAATGAGGTCCTTTATATGCAGAAGAAAACGAGCAAAACATTTTGTAATAATTTCACCTTTCTCATCGAATTTTTGTTGAATGCTAACAAGCTCAGATGCTTGAACACTTCTTCAACAATTGCAAATTCCCTTCGAAATGTCATTTTAAATAAATGAAAATAGTGAACTTTCTTAACCTCGCTATTTAATCAAATTATACAAAATGTTTCAAATCCAAAGGTTTCATCAGCAGAGTACAACGTAGGCTTGTTGAAAAAAATATCGATATATCGAAATATCGATATTTTTAATTCAAAATATCGATATTTTTAGGCGATATATTTTGATCCGATAAATCGATTTATCGATATTTTTAATTCAAAATATCGATATTTTTAGGCGATATATTTTGATCCGATATATCGATACAAAATATCCAATATCGAAAATTGTATCAAAAACAATATATTTTAAAATTTATGTATTTAAAGTCACTAGAATCCAAAACCGTATAGGAACAAATGGAAAAAAGTAACTGTATTGGGTCATGACATCTGGCTATTAATAGCTTACAAATCTATTGTCTTTGCATTAGTATTTGTGATCACCAATACTATCTCATGTGTGTAGGTACATACATAGAAATGTATGCTATTTTTCGCCATTTTTTTCTAAAACACTCCTTTGTGTTGGTTCCCAATTGTCTATGATTATTGACTATACCTTGTTCCAAACACGAAGTCCTTTTTGACAGATTAATACGCTAATAGAATGTTAACTGAGATGCATACAAAGTTTGTATGCATCTCAGTTAACATATAAGTTAGAAGACAGCTTTTTAGTTTTTGTATTTTTGTAATTATTACGTAATAAAAATGAATAGTTATAAAAATACCTTCATTTTTATTGAGATTTTTGTACATTAAAAAAAGCAAATTGTGTACAAAAATTACTTTTGATAATATTGAGCTGAATACACTATTATTTTAAAAACGCAAAATCTCTTGAAAATTTGAATATATCGATATTTTTACTCGATATATCGACGTCGATATTGATATTTTAATAAATATCGATACATCAATATATCGATATGTTTTTTCACTTCCGACATCGCTAGTACAACGTATACGTAGGTACTCAATATTAATACATGTAAGTATGGTCAAATGAATATTACAATAAGCGGTGATTAATTAGTTACTATTACATGGAGAAAATAATTATTTAGAATAAATATAACCATTATGAAATAATTATTTTATTTATATACATGACAAAAACTTTATGAATTAAAAATGAAAACTACACAATCGATGAGCAAAAAAGATTTAAAAAATGTATTAATGTGAAAATATACAACAACAAAAAAGTTTTAATTGTATTCAGAGTACAATATTTAGTTTACTGTTTGTCACGCGTGGATATCATTATTTTTGTAATAAACAAATCACAAATTGTTTAAAAGGTTTGAATATTATAATAGCAATTACAATGCACGCTAAGTCATTTTGGTTACTTTTGTCAAGAAAAATATTAAAGGAGCACAATACTGCGAAACTTTGCAAACATTAGCGCTAATATTAACCATTCCTTTCCGGTAGCTATCCTGTAACCAATTACATGTTCCACGTTATTAAAAATTCTTGGCATGTTCTTTTGTACCTACATGATGGAGCGTCATTAAAATTATACTCCACGCGATAAAGCCATTATGGAAATGTAAAAAGATGTTTAATAATTATGTCGTCATGCATAACATAACAAGGATAGAAAAACGGTTTGTTCTTTGCCACATTATTCCGAAGAAGGGCTTGCGTGCCAGGAAATCTGTGGGAATGGAAAATGAAGCTTCAAGAGAATTTCAGAAAAAATAGATAAGTTTATCGCAAAGCGGTCAGAGAACAAAGAGATTTGAGTAATTTGAAAAAGGTGAAATAGAAAGTAAATATCAACAAAAACTTCAGATCACAAAATACAAAAAAAGACATTCCGGAAAGGCACGAAAATTACTATCCAGGAGATATGTTAAAAACATCAAATAAATAACCTAATTTTGGGTATCTTAATCACATTTATTTTAGCTTGAAGCGACTAAGAATGAATATTCCTGAATGGAGAAAAGACTAAAGTACACGTATTATCGATGAACGATGATTATGTTGAGCTCAATTTATAAAATAAATATTGGACTCCATTGTTATTGAATGATCACATAAAGTAACAAATACATCCAGCCCATTGAAGAATCCAGTGAACCAGAATACATTGACTTAAATAACCAATGATATGTCATTAACTATTTGTTGTAAGTATTACTTCATGTAAATGATACGAATAAATACCACTCTCAAGAAAATACAAAGAAATACATGCGAGAAATTTCAACATAAAGTTTTATTTTTCTCACTAATTCTTAATTCCTAAAAAAAATAAACAAAACATGTACTAACTTCTTTTAGTAGCGGAAAAACAATTTTGTGGGCTAAGTGAGTCCCTAAATTTAGTAGTTTTAGTATGGGTAATAACATAGTTTATTTCATAGCACAGCTTCGAGTAATAAATTGTTTGATGAATTGCTACCTTATACTCACTTAAACTCGTTAGTAGTTTTCTAAGTATGGTGCAAGGGAAAACACACAAGTTGATACGTAACAATAAGCGAATAAAATACTGACAGATTAAATGATAAGTAAAAATATTAGGCAAAAGAAAATAATCGCGGTGATTTTGATTTTGGGAAAATATATGAAACCGTTTTTTCGATCAATATCAGGCAAGAATTTTTCATGGAAAAATCTAGAAAACAAAGATTTTCCCTGACCTCACAGTGCGATGTGTACTTTATTGGAATTTAGCCTTGTCCATCAATTCATTTACTCAATACAATTTTGTATTGACTTCGGACTTTAGTATTTTCAGACCTTCGAAGTGTACGAACAAGAGATTAGAAAGTTGTTAAAAGCTTTTACAGTCAGTTTCCGTTAGCAGGAACATTGTATATTATTTACGATGTATATATATATATATATATTTTTTTTTTTTGCAGTAAATAAATAACCGAGCATTTATTGTATACTGTTCCATCTTGAACATCCTGAAATATCTCTATTGTAAACATTTTGAAGTCACCCATTTCAATTGCATCCTGAATAAGTAAATAGTTTAAAGTGATTAAATTCTGGTTTGATCGTAATCATCTTTAGCGTAGTCGAACTAGTATCGAATTAAATAGTATTGAATTTCCAGATGTAAAATACATATCAATGGCATTAATAGTGCACAATTGTGTTAAGTGCAATTTAATGTACGTGTAAATATGATTACCGCGTTTGAGCGGCATCTCCCAGTATGAATTATTTATCAGGTACGTAAATGTTAGATGTGAAATTTACACGACTCATAATTATATCGAATAAGTTACATAATTTGGAGAAAATGTTACAAAATTTATAGGGTGAGTCCGTGGAAGTTGTCCATACGGGGGAGATGGCCCGGAGCAGTAAATCCAAATCCTAATCACAGATAGCGCAGCATGCACGTTAGTACGACTCGCCGTGATGAAAATGTCGAACGTTTGCATGTTTTCGTCGGGAGAAAACACAAAAAAAGTAAGTGATTAAGTGTTTTATTTTGTGTTACATCCTGTTATTTTCAAGTCCAGTTAGTTGACATGTTGTTTACCATATATTTATGAAAGGAAGTGTCTTGAAACAATTTATTTATGAACCCGACATACGTTGACGTGTTTCTAACCGTTAAAATTGGTGGCGTCGTTGTTAACAAGGTAGCCATCAGATCATCAGTATCAGATTAAAGGTATAATGGCCATATGTATAAATGTTGGTTTCTTATTTTTTTCCGATGTCTAACTAATTCAAGCGCGTGGGTCTTAATGGAAACTGAATGGAGGAGCAGTTACGATATGCAATAAATGCTGAGAGAACCATCACAAAACTGAAAAGACCGTATACTGGATACTCAAATAAAGTATGAGTTTTACTCCAATTGGTTGCATGAACACTACCCAGAGTTTTCTGACACGTACCATCCAGGAATTAAAACGTTAGAAAACTGAAGGAAAATGCAAGAAAACTAAAAAATTAGGCATGGTTATCTCTACGTGATACTATAAAACTAGGAGGCACTAGAAATTTGTCCAGTTCCTTTGCCATGAAAATTGTTAAATAGAGAAGACTTATTGAATTATTATATTGACAACCATTGTTCATGATGTAGACATATAATAGGTAAGCCCACAATACAATTACATTGATCACGATAAATAAGATATGTCCATGTATTTTGTCATCAAAATTATTATAAATCCTAGACTATTCAATTATTCAGGGCATGGAAATATTGTCCTGTGTGTAATGCCATCAATTTAATATATGTAATATATAAGACTGTTACGTTTCTTTATTTAATCATTTATTAACGGAATTTCGTCCAATAATGTAGCATGAAATTAAATAAAAATATAAATTGTAAGAGAAAAGGATGTAAGTTACCTACTTACGTGAAAACAAAAACAAAATGCATAGATAAACTTAAGAAAATAGAAGTGTCAATACTCAAGTCAAGACTTCGCTTGAAGTCAAAATATTTATAATTGACATTTGCTTAGTGACCGACAAAAATCATAAGACTTATAGCAAAAAAAAATCATGGTCTTGACCTCATAAAAAGACTCCGGGTTCAGTACAACAACGCCTTTCGCATAATGTTTGGTCTCCCCAGATATTGCAGCCCTTATTAGATCCAGGGTGGCAGGAATGAGGGAAAGTATATGCAACTCTGGTAATATCCTAGTCATGGAAGCCCGCCTAAGTCCATCATCCAGCATTGATGCACACTGGAGAGAAATAAATGATAGATGGGATCCTTCAGTTGAAATCAAATGCCGCATTGTGCAAGCTCGTGCAAACTTTATCCGCATGAAAAAAATGTTCTGCAGTCAAGATCTCAACCTTGGATTACGAATGCAAATGGTCAGATGCTACGTGTTTTAGATATTATTTTACGGAATGGAAGCATGGACGCTTACTGAAGAACTAATTAGGCGACTTGAGGCATTCGAGATGTGGATCTATAGAAGAATACTTAAAATAAGCTGGATGGACAGGGTTACAAACGAAGATGTTATGGTTCGGATGAATAAAGAAAAGAAAGTAATTAAAACTATAAAAATCCGAAAACTTCAATATCTTGGACATGTGATGAGACATCCAGAGAAGTATGAGATCCTGCATCTCATAATGCAGGGAAAGATTGCCGGAAGACGGGGCCCTGGAAGAAGGAGAATCTCATGGCTGAAAAACCTGAGACAGTGGTTTGGCCAGTCTACCGTGGAGCTGTTCCGGGCCGCAGTAAACAAAGTCCGCGTAGCCAACATGATAGCCAACGTCCGTTGAACGGACAGGGCACAAGAAGAAGAAGAAGAAGGAGAAAAATATTGGCTCCTAATGTGGTCACAGAATTCTAAAAGCAAATAATTATTACTATCTTCTTATATTTTCATTTATTATTATTACCTTTGTTTCATGCATTTATAATCATATTTACGGGCTTTTCTTATTTATTTTTTCTCTTTAAATATTTTGAATATTATTATAACTTTTATGGAATGTGTGGAATTCCACTATTCTCCACATTTATTATTTTATTGAAGGGGATATCGAAAGGGTTAATTAACAATGCAATTAATAATTTTGAAGAAACAAATGAGATTAATTTCCTACGCTCTTCTAAAGGAGACAGGTTAGAGTTAGTTCAAAATCACTATTTGGGTAATTGCATCATGTATGCATTTTCCATTATTATGTCTGTATTTAATACCATCAATATTCAAATTTATGTACAATGACATAACAATTAAAATGACTTTGATGTAGACAACTTGTCCGTGCACTTTTCTATCAATATCTAAACAAAAGTAATCTTACGCGAAAGCCATAATTGAGAAAATAAAAAATCGATATATTTATTATGAAATTTGTCCATGGAAGTAGCAGGACTGCTCTAAATCCTAATTTCCTAGATTTTAAGATAGGAAATACGGACGCCAACGGATTCCAAACATTAATTGGAAGGCAGAAGCGGTATCCATCCCTCAAACAGTTAATTTTCCGACTCTGTGTCGGGCAGGACACTCCTGGGCCTTTTGACCAATGGCCATCAAACGTAATATGCGAAGTATTGGAGTTAAAAAAAATGATTTATCGCTTTGACAACTCGACCCTAAATTGACATTAAAATTACGGTTCAGTTACAAATTATCCCCAGGAGTATCCTCCTTCGTCGACTTCACATATTTACGACCGCACTGGCAGAAGATCTACTTCCGAGTAATTAATTAAAACTTTGCTACAATATTTTCACCGAACGGGAGACCTTAACTGCATAATGAGAATGTGATAATATCGGTCATAATATCACCACAATTTGTTCAGATTTTTGATAAATTAATAAAAACAGGAAAAATGCCTTGCGGGTGAATTCACAGAATTCTTTTTATTCTTTCTTTCATTAAAAAAATATGTTTGATCTTTCGTTGATGGCGGTGGAAGTATTTTTGATCAATATATTTTTACTTTGAAATAATATACTTCAAATGAATACAGATTACCTAAAACCAAGTTCTCAATAAAAAAAAATTCTGGCCACAAGCAATTATTAATAAAGCTTTAATTTTTACATCTTCCGCGGAGAGAATATTAACGACGAAGATTTGCTTAAGATCAAAAAGAAAGAAAAAGCAGTGTAAATAATACGCCATTGTCAAAACAGAAAGAGAGAACATTGTCGCCAAACAGAGAGAGTCTTTGAAGTATCAAATCGCCATTGTACACAACCATGATATTTTGAAAATAAAATCTGAAATATGTAAACTGAATTAATATTATATCGAAGCCATATTGTCAAATCGACAAAACCTTGAAATTAAGTATCTTGGGCCTTGAGGGTTGGTTATTTATTTTTTTTAAAGAAAGACAAACATTCCCGGGTTACGAATAACCCAACAATGTTTGAAAATCTCCTACTACCACCACAGAAAGCCGAAAATGTTGCTTGTGTTGTGATGGAGGACTTAGCCAGCCGAGGAATCGAACACGCGACGCTCGGGTGGGACCCAAGAACTGTTTTTTTTTTTTTTTTTTACAGTGAATACCGCACAAGAATCTCAACTGCTCCCGTCTGGATCCAGTGAGACTATGGCATCCCCAGTTGGGGTATGTTGTGAGGCTGAAGGTAGTGGGGAGGGGAAGGAGGTGGGGAAGAGGAAGGTTGGGAAGTACCTGGCTATTCAGATCTGGTCACCAAACACGGCTAAAGCCATTTTCAAGCAACGTTTCAATTCTGAATGGTGGTCTTACACCAGGGCGATACTGATAGTATCTTCCACTCAGGAACTTTTCTACTGTGCCCACTCAACCACTGACCGGTTATGTTTTCGATGTCCAATTATTTATATCTCAGAATTGATTTATTCGCCAATTTGTGAGAATTTCTTACGTGTTGTTGTTTGATTTATAATGCAATTATCGGGGGTAATTCATTTTTATTCAGAACTGACATTGTTTATCGAGTTGGGAGAGAACGAACTGAAAACTCGAAATTCTTTCGGCGAAAATAACGTGGGTGTCTAGTCTACGCCGTAGCGGGTAAAGGGTTGAATTTCATTTGACTAATGTTAAATAAATTGAGATGCCATGCGAAATTTTTGTTCTAGTCAGAATTTAGGGCTTGAAAATTTTAAAGGAACTTTTAAGACGCCGCCGGTGACTTTTAACGAAATTAAACCTGCCATTAAATTTAGGGTGTTTGTATTTTAGTCCATTATTTAGATAATTTAATTTATGTTAATGTTTAATGAGTTTAATACATTTCAGAATCTAAGTATTTCAAATATTTGATGAATGGAATAGCTCGCGAAAGTGAGGCCCATAAATTTACCATACCAATGGACGAATTAAATTATACAAAAAAATTATACTTATTTAAACATACACAGGACGACACTTCGAACCACGTGGTGTCAGCGGAAATATTTTGACGTAGTAAAATCAAGGAATATGGATATGGTGAATGTGGGTTTGAAAAAGATGCGGAGAAGAGAAAGAAGAAGAATAGGCGGGTTGGGTTACGCACTCTTTAGAATTTCACAAGGGTGATATTAATATTGAACGAATCGTCCTCTCAGAATCAGGTGGTAATAATATAATAATATAAAGCGGTATTTTCAAATAACGAGAATTATTTAAAAATTGTTAGAAAAAACAATCTTCATAATACGAACCAATTCTTTTATTTTCAAGACATGAATTGCTGGAGTTTATAAGAAAATCAAACTTGCTTAAATATTATTCGTAGGTATCAGTTAGGTACGATTTCTTTTGTTTTTGCAAAGGCTTTCCAAGAAAAAGGGGATAATAAGGGTCCAGAATGTCCAGAGGGATCTGCCGGGTGGTAGAATCGGCCGAATTGGTTGGTTCTAAATAAAACCCAGGATCAAATCGTCCTCATATTTTAAAATGAACTCCCTTACTTCGATATTTTAATCGTGAATAAACTCGCTTCTCTTCCATCTTGCTTTGAATAAAACAAAAGGTTTTACATTAAACATTTTCTATTGACTGGAGACTTCCTGCGCAGTAAATTATTAATTCACTACATAGCAATACTTCGCTTTGAATACACGCTTGACTAATGGCTCCTTTATTCAATGAACAGTAACTGTATTAATTAAAACTGCACTATTCATCCTTTGATGCCATAAATCATACCTAACCGAAGCATTAGCATAGATTATCCGTAGTTTCCGTACCTTTAGTTTTGGCGCCAGAATTGAAAGTAGTCGGGGTGGAATGCGCATGCGTGCCCTTCCACCGCCCCATCCCTTGGCGCGCGGCGGCAGACGAGGTACCGGATCTGCTCAGTAGCCTACAGCCACAGCATTCTAGCCTTTGTGTGCGAAGCCTCTCGACGCAGTTAACTACACACGCCGCTCAAAAGTTTGTCTCACCTCATTAGCCCGGTAAAAGTTTGTATGATTGCCTTAAAAATATTAACACGCCTCCCGCCGAGATGTTCGCATAATTTATTGGTGCGGAAGTACGAGTACCGCTTAGGGAAAACTTTCCTGTGAACTAAGACAACTTTCTCTCGATTTGCCGGGGACAGACCTTGGAGACTTTGGGGAGACAAATCAAATATTCCCTCTATTAACATTTTTGTGATGCGTATTGTGTTTTCGGAAACCAGACAACATGGTAGATCCGTTTAAACTTTTTTGGGTGCTCACCAACAGCACTTACTTAGGTAAGTAGTTCATATTTATGTTTGGAAAACTTTTAAACGTAGGAAACAGTGGGAAATTATTTTGGTATGTATTTATGTTACTTTTTTGCAAAATTGTTAAGAAAGAAAACCTTCTCATATACCCACAGGTATTCAACTTCTGACATGATTGTGATTATTGAAAAAATATGTATCTCTTAGATTTGCACCGTAACATGCTCTTTTCATGAATCTTCGAGGAATGACACGATAATCTAAAATAGAAATATAATTTTTCTAATAGGGCAATCTTTTTGGTTATATATTTATAGATTGCTATTTATCGCTTGAGCCTAGTTTTTATTTTTTCTTTCGAATGTATTTCACGTCAATCTTATTATTAGCCCATCTTCGCAAAATCTCAGGAACTGGGGGTACTTAGATACGTTTATGTGGCTAGCGCAAGCTTTTTTAAAAAAAGACAGCTTGAATTTTTTTCTTTGGAATTTCCAAGAACTATCGCGGATGGTTGTGAAGCACGGTGTATAAACTTGAATTCTTTGAGATTTAAAACGTCGTGAAGGTCAAAATAATAGCGGTTTTCTTGTAGTTTTTTATCTATGGGAGCTGGTGAGAGCATCGTATAAAAACACTAATGTCCTAAGCCCACACTTACCAACCTCATAAGTCGTGAGTGATGTTATACACTTAAATTAATGTTAAAAACGTCGTGCGTCGACTTTTGGTAAGAGATATTCCGTCAAGACCCGAGAAAAAATGCGTCATTTACAACCTTGATGCGATTTAGTCAAATAATTTAATACAAAAATAATATTAGTATTTGTAACTTCAGCAAACTTAAGACTACTTCGAAATAGCCCTAATCTTCTGAAGTTTGATTGATTTCCCGAGATGCCAGCATTAAAACTTGATCTTCGAAGTAGGAAACCCCGAGAGACAGAGCAATTCAATCTGACCTAATGATGACTGAAGCGAAAGTTTATAAACAATATTTACAGCTTGATTCAGTTACTAAAATTACAAGTTCAGTATCAACAATTAAGGTTGCTCACGAACAGTCAATTTGTATAAGTATTGAATTAACTGACACAATCGTTTAGAATAGATATTAAAAATTAGAAGGCAGCACAATGAAGTTAAAAACAGAAGATTGTGACACAATCAAATTAAATACATGTTGAGTGACACTCGTTTTGAATTACCTCTGAAAATGATACAATTAACTTTAATATGACTTTATTGAAGAGGGCGACACAATTCCGCTGAACAAAAAAATTAAGATGAAAGGCGTCACAATCAAGTAGAATAGATGAAAATAGATGATTAAAGGGCAAGTCTTGATGAGATTTTTATTTTAATTTAAACAGAAAAATATTTATTTTTAACTTTGGAAATTTTTTGTACAAAATATAAACAAATTGATGCTGTGAATAATATAAGAAACATTTTATTTTCATAATTTTGTACCTACATTTTAAATTTAAATATGTACTCCCATAAAAAGCTGTGCTTGTGTGTATGGGAGAAGGGTGTTATTTATTTAGTTATTAAGAATTTTAAATAATAATATATGAGTTACATAATACTCATTAAACATTTTAATTACCTAGTCAGTAGAGAAATAATCTCGGGTCTAACTGGGGAACTAATCTATTTACTAACACTTATTTATAAATAATAAAGGCACAACTTACTAACGTGAGGGGTTGTTGGGTTATTACGCCGCGTATTCATTTTGAGGTCACTGTGAAAAATTAAATTGATTATGTTAAAAGGGGTGTCCCAATCAAATTAACTCCTAGACAAATTTTGAGAGATATTATTTCTCCCAGACCTTAAACCCATAAAGCCTATTTGGGAGATATATGGACTGAAATGGAATCATAAAAATGGTGCCATATAATTTTGTATTACGCTGATTTAAAAAGCGTTAGAAAGCGAAAGCACTGCGCTTTCTATTTGCTTTTTAAAGTTCACCGCCAACGCTCTCGAAAATTTTGAAATAATTCTGTAAATTAACATTATTTAGATTTGAAAAATGTTTGTATAATTTTTTTAAAACCAGTTTTTAAAACACATTTCGCACAGGAGGCCCTGAGTAAAATATTCCTATGTCATCTTTGGGGATGCTGTGAGGAAGGTGTTTTTAAGATAGGGAAGGAGAACAAGTTCTGGGAAGGAAAAGGGTATTAGGGGTGGGTAGGAATCTGGGGGTCAGTGTATCCAGGAGTGACGGACGAATCCATACCTCCCACTGCGGTGCAAGGCGATGTTCCGAGAGAGTACGGCTGGATAAATCAAAGGTACTCCCTCAATCATTCTCTCCCGATCCGGCCTGCCATGCAGTTGGTGGGCAGACGCATCCGCCGCCAAGACCCGGATAAACCTCACCCCATGAACCCGGGCACCCCTTCTAAGTCACCAAACGTAGCGAACCACTTGGCGTGACCTGTAGCAGGGGTGTTGATTATCCAATAAATTCGACGGCCGGCATAGTCCAGCGGTAAGGCTCTTGACTAGCACTCCGAAGGTCGCGGGATCGAATCCCGGCGTGACAAATAATTTTTTTTTTATTAATTCTGTGTTATTTCTCAATTTATTAATTTAAAATAATATATAGTGTATTTGCGGCACGTTCCAGAGTAAAAGATACTCTCAGTATCGCCCTGGTGTAAGACCACCATTCGGAATTGAAACGTTGCTTTAAATGGCTTTAGCCATGTTTGGTGACCAGATCTGATTAGCCAGGTACTATCCCCATCTTCCTCTTCCCTATCTCCTTCCCCTCTCCACTACCTTCAACCTCACAACATACCCCAGTTGGGCTCTGACAGGAGCAGTTGGGACTCTTGTGCGGTATTCATGTAAAAAAAAAATGGTTTCCTGGGCGGCGGTATCTACCCATACCCGCCTTCCAAATTAGTTTCGCGTGAAGTGTTAATTACATTTTACACGATAATAACCACCGGTACGCAACTTTAAAAACTTTATCTATGTTTGCGTTCATAATTTTAATATTGTAATACTAAAATCTAAAAGAAATGATTCTTAAATCTGCCGTTGAAAACAGCATTAAAATGTGAAATACGTTCAAAAACAGCCAATTTATCTGGAATCGAATGTAACGCAAAAATATTTCCCACGCAATAAATATTTCGACAATTCGATATACTTTGCAAAATGTCAAAAGCTCTAACTGTTAAATTAATGTTGGAATAGAAGTGACGAAAATTTGGTACATTCAACAATGAGTGTCGAAGAAGGTGGCATTCAAAAAATAAAACATGAAGTAAGAGACACAATGAAGACGAAGATAGTGGCGCAATGTCTTTGTAGAAGGGCAGCAGGATAATCCCAATATTCGTCTTACGACCCGTGACGAAATAAACATTGGTCTGACTTTTTATGAAGTGAATTGTGAAGAATATTGTAGAAGTTAACCGTAGAACTATGCGTCACTGCTAAATTATTTAAAACTTCTCATGAAAACACTAAATTTTTAGATAAAACGTTTGAACATACGCTTAACCCGTTGCCTTGATAGGTAAAGTAAGGAATATTAAATTAAAACCCATGAAATAATTTTTAAATCTTCCATTTGGACCGTCAGATAAGATAATATGCAATTTAAATCGGAAAAATTTAAACGGCAGTTTACCCACGGGTTCAGTGAGAAAGGTTCAACTCCAACCATCCCATGACCACCACGTTTTTTATTGTTTAAGGGCCCGTTTATATCGAGCGAATCTAATCAGTCCATTCCTTGAGCGAGATAAGACAATTTTCCACCAATTTACAGAGATCTATGTTTATAACATATGGTGATGTACTCAGGTTGGTTTACATTCCACGACGTACAACTTTCCCAAGGTCTAATTGAAATCCGAATATTTTATTATTTGCACGGATCTACCAATAGATGAAATCAGCCTACATCTGAGCCGATTAAAAGAGTGGATGGTTGGTCAAACATGGAAAAACCATTACTTCGACTTTCTCTGATTACAGAGTAACAATGTGAACCCGAGAGAGACGCTAAAGAAAACATTTATCCCAGCTAAAGATTTTTGGACTTTTGCCATAAAAACAATTATTCTGGGCATGTCTCCTAACAGGTAGGTAGCAACATCTTGATACAAAGTTTTCAGACAAATTATAAAGTAGATTGCTGATGCTCCTTTTACAAAGTACCCACTCGTATTTGCGCTGTCCCTGTTACGTACTTTCTGCTCGCTACGGCGTAGTTAGTTTCGACTTCATAGCGTGCTTCTTCGTACGCTGTCTTTATGATCAAATCATTTTTCATCTCAGTATCTCCCTTTACATCATTCATATTTCCTAAATATTTATCGATCCGTTCAGCATCCTTCAGCGCGATTGGACCAGTGTCGTCATGTGAAAGAATTTTTTTTCTTACGTTTCGAAGAAAAAAAAAAATTAGAAAACAAGTCAAAAATCAGCGGAGACCAAAATTTCTGTTACATTTTTTACCCAAAATAATGGCAGGATTTCCTAATAAAAATAAGTCAAGTTTGTTCCACAACACCCTATATATGTGTATGCCGTAATAATATTTTTTTAATGAAATTAATGGAATTAAAATGAAAAAATTGGCAACACAAGTTTTTTTCGCATATTGGCATACCGAATGTTTAAGAAAATAGAGTTCGTACCTTTAAGCTCACAAAAGAACCAAGAAGATTGCTAGTGGGCAGGATTGACTCACCAAATCAAGGTTGAAGTACATTAAGGGTTCAATAGGTATAAGATGAAACACGTGTGTACTGAACCCACAAATCGACGTCAAGAGAAAGAGAGACGAACCAAGAAAAACGACTCCTATTTAACAACTTTATGTGCCGTGAGCGACAATAAATGAAAGGAGATCGTCTCGAAACGTCGTCAGGAAGGAATCGATTATCTAGTATCATCGAATCAATTCCCTATTGGATTGGATGGGGTGAAGTTACAAATGATCTTCGATGGTTCTAAAAATCCGAGAGAACATAGATTTATTAGAGGACTTAGATGCCCGGAGAACAACACCCTAAGGCCTAAAATTCGAAAGTAATCGGAAGTAATAATAAAATATTATTCTTTAAGTATTATTTTGTCATCAAACATTAACTTTAGTCTCTTTGTTCTCTATCAGCATCCGTTTTTATTTAAAATGAGATAAATAAATAAATCAAACAAAGCAGATTAAGATTGATGATTGTGTATCACTAATTTCAAACCGTTTCAGCGTTTTTCATGGAGATTGATGGATTTCGTCGTTAGTGCTTTTTATACTTAATATATGTATATTATTCCGTGAAATCTCTCCTTTCGTTCGACCTAAAAAACTGTTTACATTGTTTTAAGTCCCTTTTTCTGAAAAACAGCGCCCTTTCTTTACGCACAAATGAAAAAAGAATCGATTGACGGATAGCGCAAGGGTTTCTTGACCAATAATATGGCTAGCGTTGACTGACTTACGCCTTGTATTTCTCCACAATCTCTACATGGTCTGATATTGCTCTCTGCTTGTGTGCTTAGTCCTCACTGCTTCGATGCGTACTTAATTAATAATAATTGGCTACTTTATATATAACCTAGTTTACTTGAGAAATTAGCTCAAGCAAGCTTCTGAATAAGAAAGAACAGAACTTGTAACAATAGAACAAAAACGCTTACTCATATTTTATTTTAATGAGCATTAGAGTATTATAATTTTGAACTGAAGTTTTTTGTCAGAAAATCACGAAGAAAAGAACAGTAAATAATTATATTTTTTTACATTGCCCCCACACATGAGACCCGGAGGAAAAGAATCCCTCAGGGCCTGTCATCTTTGGGGATGCTGTGAAATGAAGAAGTGAAAGAGGAATACAGGGTCAATGTATCCAGGAGTGATGGATGTGTGAATCCATCCCTGCCTCGGCAAGGCGATGGATCGAGAGTGTCCATTCAGAAGGTCTTTCTCAACCAGACTCTCCTGATCAGGCCCACCATGAAGTAAGTGGGCAAACGCATCCACCGCCAAGACCTAGAAAAACCTCACCTCATGAAACCGGGCACCCCTGTTAAGCGCAACACTTGGGGTGACCTATGGCAGTGTTGTTGATGGTTCTCGGGGCGGCGGTACCCGTACCCGCCTCCGAAATTGAAAAACGAATTACTGATAAGTTAACATTTATTTTTTGGTTACGAATTTGGATTTTTTTTCCTTTCATATGTTCCCATTGCGAATTAAGATGTAATTTTTTTTAAGTACACATTAAAGTGACTACAGCTGAAACCATTTTTATTAATGCGGGAACTACCAATACCAACTGAGTTTATTTATCTTTCAGTATGATGAACATTTATTTTTAAATCTTCTTCCATATTTTTTCCGACAACCTAGTTACTAATGAATATTGTACGTTTCCTTCGTTTAATGGAGCAAAGTTTATCTCCGGAGAATCTCTGTTCTTCAGTGACGTTCTAATAAATCAACTTAATATTTTTTTTAAATCTTAGCGCTAAAGAAGGGATTTGGAAACACATGTTCACAGCACAACACAGCCTGCCATACTTTTATTGCCCGACTCCACTAGAGGATTTCCTTATTTATTGCAAGATTCCTTTTATTGGCACAAAAAAGTATGAATGACGCATACGCAGCTTTCACGGTTATTTCGAGTCTGTTTATTGCTTTGTTTTTCTTCCGTTCCCCGTAATTCTTCTTCCACTGGATAGTGAATGGAAACTGAGCTAATAGCAAATATTTATTTCTCTGCGATGAGAATAAATTTAATCTAAAGGTAAAAATACAAAATAACACCACGTGATTTGTCAGTAAAGATAAGCAGTGAGTGGATTTTATTCAGAAACACAACTTTATGGAGGACTTTCCACCGCTTCCGATCCGCGCTCGGTAGTTGATGGAATATGAATTTACTGGCTAATTAAATTGGCATATGTCAGAGTTTCGTGAGTAGGGTTAGATACAAATGCAGCCATATTTCATGATGGAACTCAGAACAAAAAGCATTTTACATAATTTTTCAGTAAACAAACCCCGAGTTGCGAAAAAACCAAATTTCCTCATAAATATTCCAAAGTATATATTGAAACAAAGTTTAGAATGGGAAAGTTTTGTTTTCCTATAAAATAATCTATTTCGCATTATTTTCTTCCAACCCGTTTGGTCTCGTGAAGTATTTTTAGGCCCAAAGCTTTGGTAATGTCTTTTCAACCGAGTGCTTTGTTTCTTCTCGCGTGTTGGGACACTTGAATACTTAGACCCTCAAAGGATCTCTGTTTCTCACGGCTTGCTTTCTTTTTGAAAGAATGTTAATATTAAGTTTCACGAAATTTATTTGCTCGGAAAATTATAAGAAAATGAAATTTATCCCAGCATTTCATTTCGGATTAGTGATGAGCTTAAACCAGATATCATTTTTTTAAATGATCCACGTGGGAGGCAAAATGAAGAGAGGCAAGAAAACCTTTTCAGCGAATAAATCGAATCACTCGACTATAAACAAAATTCGAAAATAGATGTCATGAAATAAATATCTGAAATTACTTGTGTACTTTTTTATCCTCTTAACGCCGTGTACTTTTGATCCAGTGTATTATTTTAAATTTCCCTCCCATTGGACAATAAACTACCATGGTTGTAATCCATAGAGATAATAAATACGAATAGGAACATAAAAAGTACTATATATTACCCCGAAATCTCGAATAAAATGTTTTGTAAAAAAGTTAAGGTACATTAATTTTTCACGTCTAAGTTATTTTATTTTGTTGCTTTAGATTGGTTCTATTATTTGATCGTATATTCATTGTATGAAATATCATATAAGTTTTATGGCGGTTATTTAGAAAGCAATGTCTACGATAAATAATCACGGTAAATAATGTTGTTTTCAACGGTTATTTATTTATGATTTCACAAGCGAATTTGTTAGAGTAATGGGGACCAGAAAGATAAAGCTTTGTCGTGTGGATCAGTCGTCTTTCATTAATTTGTTTCCGATTACATAGTTGAAATCATCCGATGAATTTGTATTTGACAGTAAAATTATGAAACATCGTTGTTGGGGAAATTCTCGACCGGCTTTGCTCAATGTGGGTTGTGAAAGCGAGACAATTATGTGACCGTACTTTTGATGACTGTTAAGAATTAAATTCGTAAAGTTTAGTGATGTGTGTGCTTTATTCTATGTTTTGTATGGATTCCACGGCCTGGAGGGCTGTGCACGTGCAGGAATGTGGTGGGAGATAGTACTCATACCAAAAATGTGTTTCGATTCTGGGGATCACAGGGTGAGTGCGATGTGCTCAACCAACGAAAACATTTAAGTATTATTGGAACTCGGTAGCAGGCACCTAATTTTAAATCTTATTTTAGATTGGGAATAATGTAGGCGCATATCTAATTTTAAAATGAATGCAATTATTAATGTTCTCCAAAATGACTTTGAAAAAAATCTCATTATATACAATTCTTAATGTTCTCAAAAGTTGTATTGATAGAAGCAAATTCCCGTGAACGAAACCATTCCTTTGTTAAGAATATTTTATTTATTTATTGAAAAATAAGACATACATGAAAAACATAAGCTGCATATCTCACTAGGGCATTCCTGTATCGAGATATGCAGTTTTATAATGTAATTTAAAAAAAAACATACATATAAACTTAATAAAAATATAATTATAAACCTACAAAAGAAGCACTGAGAACAATTATTCAGATATGGATTATATTAATAATTTAATTATAGCTGGGAAGTATGCTCATCGTTGGCAATAACAAAATTATACTGTAAACTAAAAATACAAGGTACCTGTTAGTTGTGGCTTACCAGATGCATTCATAGGGTGACCATACCACAGTAGCATTTAATATACAATTTGGCTGTCCTGAAACGGGTATTCTTCCCAGTTGGACAGACAAAGTATCATATTGTAATGTATTATAATATATATGCATATTTAAATAAATTTAAAAAAATAAAATGAAAAAAAAAGTGTTCCACGACAATTCAACAAGGTGGCATTTCAACACACTTATGAAAAGTCGTTTAAATTTATGAAAAAGCAAGGAAAATAGCCCATTACCTAACCCTACGTGACCTATTTAACAAATTAAAAAAGAATCGTTTTTGATGGCTTTTTAAGGTCTTTTTGGGTGATGAAGATGCATGTTTGTTGTCCGGTCCGCACACCCGAAATATGTGTTTATCTTGGGATCTTTTATTTTTCTCTGGACAAAACTGTCTGCTTTTTACCTACTACCTAATTCAGAATCATATTTTTGTTGTACAATCTAGATATTGTCCACAATTTTTTCTATACTCACACGAATGTTATTGTTAAGACGACAATATACCCTAAAATATATTCAGAATCATAACGACGCAACTAAAGAAACCGTGTATATAAATTGCGACTCGCGACCCGTGCACTGGACGGACCTACTGTCGAATTTGCCGTATCAAAGAAAAGAAGAAGATAAATAATGTGGGAATCTTAACGACGTAAGTGAAGAAAGCGTGTAAACAAATGTACGCCGCGGCACGGGTCGAATTCACCCTAGCAGGCCTGGAGATTCGACTTTTCTGCCGCGTTCATTTTAATTAATTCTGAAGAACCTGCTACAAATATTTAAAATGAGCCTCCATGTTGTCCTTCCGAAATTATTAATTCATCGTCTAGAAAAATAAAATCTGGTGCTTACCGCTAACTTTATAGTTGAAAAACGGGTTATATAGTTGTACGTAAAATATATTAATCGTAAGGTACTGTTTTTATTAATCTAATATATAAATAACTCGCCTTTCGCCGGAAATTATTAAAATGTGAGTTTTGAGCATAAAAAAATTATTAAGATTGTGTACCGCCTTAATTACCGTAAAAAATACTATGTACGTGTAGTATTGTTACACTTACCCGTAAGTTTTAGCTATAGGAGTAGGAATAAAAGATACAAAATAACATTAAAATGTACCTTCGGCACTGAATTCTTTACCAATCCGTGTGTGCACATAATAGGGGAAAGGATTTCAACTTATAAAGCACCCTATATTGGACATGAGGCATTCCGATCCCGAAACATGACTCGAATGATATATTTCGTATAAAAGCAATGCTGGATATGAACATTTCCACTTTGTAGATACTCCCTGTTGAATTAAACACATTTTATATTTAAATAATACATCGCGCAAATAACGATCCTGGAATTTATATTTACGAATTTGATTTACCACGCCCCAGATAAGACCACAAAGCATTAGATGTATTTTTGAACATCATTTTCCGGCCACAAAGCGTAAAATTTAGTTTTGTACTTCATTTTCATAATACGAAAATAAATTTCATTTTATTATTAACAATCGTTTACCTGACTCGATCCCAGAAGGCCTCCAGCTGAGTAAAAAGGGTGGGTAAATACTCCTTAAAGTAAATATTAGAGAATATAGGATAACAGTTAAACATAAAAAATGAATCTTTTCATCCTACCATCATTTTCACAAAATCAGACAGTAACGAGGCACCTAAGCCAGATGACGTGATATAATATGTAACTTGATAGATGAAAGTAAATTGATTCTACTTTATCATAATGGTTTCACCCTTCGGAGTAAGTTGTAAAGGCTAGGATTTTTCAAAGCACCAACGTGGAATAGTGTCGCTATGCGGAAGCACGTCCACGTGATAACATATTATTGGTAATATATTACGTTACGTACGTAAATGCGTAATTTTATAAAGAGTTTCATGCGTTTGTTCAAAATATGTGCTATTTTTGTAGCTATAAAAGATGTATCAGGTTTGCATAAGCCGATATTTTATCTGTGTTCAAGCATTAAAATAATAGTTGTCTCGTAACATCCATGCGTGAATTTGTAATACATTTCTGTAGATAAGTCTAACATAGACCCTTCTTCAATGTCATTCACGATCTCTTATTTTTTGTGTAATTTCGTAAATTCCTAATATAAATATTTAATTTTAACCGTAGAAATCACCGCTAAACAATGCATATAAAAATAAAGGCCGTGCAATAACAGGTGAACTCATCAACTCAAGACTAGGGAATTTGTAAAAAAATATTGTTGATTGATGAGCGATGAGCAAAGTTGTCAGCGTTATATTTTAACAAACATTATATTTTGTTAAGTAATGATAACTTTTTAAAAATCTATAACCATTCAATTGAAAAATATCTATGTAACGTGTGTTGGTAAACCATAGCCAGTACGTTAATTTATTTTTTCTTAAACAATTTACATCAATCCAGGTTCGTTTATGGAGACGGGCCTTGCAACTTAATTAAGTATATTATTTTCTCTTTATTACTTTGCTTTTTTTCTATAATATGTTCTCATATGGGTATCTTATTTTATATACATATTTATATATATTTTTGATAATAATAAAAAAAAATTATGAAAAATATTTTTTTCGTAGATCTACTTCGATTTTATAGTAAGTTCCTACCTACCAACTACCTCTGTGAGAATCTCTAATCGGAAATTATAAGAGTTTCCGTGGATTATCAGTCGTTGAGTAGGTACATGCTCTCTTATCACAAAGGCATATAGGATAACAAATTAATTGAGTTTTTAACAGGTTCGTTGCATCCGCTACCAAGGCCTAGACAAGCCACACCCCATGAACCCGGACACCCCTGCTTAGTCACCAAGCGTAGCGAACCACTTGGGGTACCTAAGGCAGAGGGTTTGGTTATCCAATAAATGGTTTCCGGGGTGGCGGTATCTATATCTTCCTCCCAAAAAACATGGATTCCCAAACTTAGCAGCTACGCGACTAACTTTCAAGAAAATAAATTCGTGACCCACTTAGCATTAAAGTTCACGATGTGGTGGGAGTACTTTTCCATTAACTTATTCTCTTTGTTCTTCAACCTTGTGGTATATTTTAAGCATGATATATGTAATTGTGTAATAGAATGGGACCATACACAAGATTAAGCCCTATTAATAAATTGTCTAGGTAAGTCTAAATACCAAGTATATTATATTTACCTGAGCATCCATTCTGATTTATAAAGTAGACAAGTGAAGCGCGGGCGATCACAGTTTCTCTTTCGTTCTTAGAATATAATTTATTTGTTTAAACCTTCTTGTCATTCTCTAGCCGCTTACGTATAATAAAACGAAGTTTTGACAGATGATCGATGAGTTCTTCTTTTAACTTTTTACGGTCGTCATAATATATCTTAATACATGTACCACGGCACAAAGGGTCCCAACCCTAACCGATCTATCCCAATAATTACATTTGAGAATACTGAAAATATTATTTTTAATTCAATATTTTAAATTTACAACCGCGGTTAAGAAAAATAATACCTATCCTAGTCGTAGGGTAAATTGGTTATGCCAGATAAGTTTTGAAGAATAAAATAGAGCACTAGCAAAAACTCTCATAAGATATTTGTTGGAAGACGATCCCCATGGAAATCATCGTAAAAAGTAGCTCCCAACCTTAGAAAGGTTGGGATCCCTTGTACCATGGTGATATAGACAATTATCATACAGATTGTGATTGGATTCAGATCTGTATTTTAAATACATGTGCTTCATATTTTTTTCCAAGTCACGCAAAATCAAGAAATGTATTTATTCATGTGAAAAATGTTCAACAGATTAGATACAGATTGTCTTTCGCGATGTAAAAATATGTAAAGCGTCAATTACATTGAGCGAGTTTTCAAGCCACTATCTACTCAGTTTAAAAGCGGATAAATCGGTAAGTGAGATTGTCATGATGACACACAAAACTGTCCACTCGCTCAGTAGCGTAGGAAACTGAGCTTGCAGATCGCTGCTAGCGCCAGCAGCGAGAATAACGACGCCTGCTTGAACTAATTCTGTCAGATGTATGACAGTCAAAATCAGCTTTTTATTGGCAGCTATACTGAAAACATAAATAAACCAATCACGAGTAAGCATGTGGTGAGTAAAGTTGACGACCTTTCAACTTTTTTCGTAGATAGTCAAGAATCTGCTAGTTAGCAAGTAACACGATGATACTGAGAGAGTTTACTAATAGATAGTGAATTTCCCAAATAGTTGCTTGTAAACTAGCTCAGTGTCATCGACGCTTAAATATGGTATTTTGGTGATAAAATTTTATCCTCAAAATATATTAGGAAACTTATCGATTCGGTTTATCTGTTTAAAAGTAACCGGTTAAGTTTAAAAAGTGTGCATTATTTATAAGTCATAGCTCACAGCCCGCATATTGAGAACCCCGGAGCTGAGCCCCCTTTCAGTGTATTTTGAAATGTTGAACTAATTTGATGAACTGTTTAAAATAATAATAATTGGGAAAGTCTTTCCTGGAAACAAACGCTTCAACAACTTGTAAGCCCTTTGAAAGGTTTATCTGGTTTTCCCGCTACATTATAATTCTTTTTTTCAATATTCCCACTGTGCAGACAGAAACTTTGTACTATTATTTTTCCCATTCTTTCTGAAAACATTTAAGATAACCTCTAAAAGTTTAATGAGAAAGCATAAGAAAATTTTATCTTTGCGAACTTTTAAAGCCAATCTGGTGAAGCTTAAGATTTTTGCCATCGACATTAAATATACTTTTATTTTTCATGCCCATATTTGGTCTTTTAAAGTCGTTTGGAAAAAATTCTTCAACCTTTGGGATATAAAAGATTTGCCCGAATTCTGATTCTTCAAACTGTACCTATTATATCACAAAAAACATCACTGTTTATAGTGAGAATTTCTTTTGGCAACTTATTTATTACACGTTAAATAATAAACCTTTAAGGACTGTTGACTTGAAATTAAATACCTGCTTTTATCCATTTCGTTTCACTCTCTTTATTTGTCCTTTTAAGTTCAGAAATAAAAAAGATTCCACGTTCAGTTATAATTAAATTATTCACCCCAGTAACTTCTTTTGCGGAGAAATAATTTTAAAGAACGAAATCGATGAGTTAGTAAAATGTTATAAGAAAGTAAATGTGAATTTTTCTAAGTATTTCAATGATTTACTGGAAAACCTCTTCCCGTAATTCCCGGCTTGGTTGGAATGGTTTCAAATTACACGGAGCTGAGTTTTTGGTAAGGGACTGCGCCAATTGTCATTGTTATTGTTGAATCCAGCACAGCGTGTTCATAATGCTTAAGTTTAGGACTACCCGGTGTTGGCGGTACTCCACTGGTCCAACAGCTCAACATGCCGCAGAAGGTATTTGTTTCCCAGCGCGCAATGGCGCAAGTTTTCACTTGTCCTAGCACAAAGCGTTTTTTACGTTCCCAGCGAGTGTAAAAACCTCCGTGCCTACCCGTAAACGCAAACGTTCTTTCTTGAGAATCAAAGTTAAAATAACTTCGTGATTTAACAAAGAAGATAAGAGAGTTATCTGGAAGAAAACAATTCTCTTGTCGCCCATTAAAACCTAATGTACTTTTAATTCTTGAGTAATGAAAGGCTTTTGTAAAATTTAAATTTCATAACAAAGGTTGACTGTAACCAAGACCGACCAAACTGGTTACAATGGAACATATTTTTTGCCGTGTAAACTTTTTAGTTATAAGAAACTATGCAGGCTCACGAGGGTTTAACACAAATACTACATTACTAGAAGATATGAAGAAGAAAAAAAAAAACAAAAAAGTTTTACTTATATTTTCACGAAAAAACCTTCATCTTGAATATTTTTCCTCTCTTGTAATGTTACACACCTAAATCAATTCACCTCCAGGATGAAATAAACATATTATTCGATTAGTAGATTTACGTCTTCGATTTCCCCGTTAAATACGGTTATTGATTAAGTTCATCCAGTTACTGCCAGCTGTATTTCCTTATTAAGCAGCTTCCGATTTCCTGTTAACCACAGCTTAGATCTGAAATGCAATTAACACAAACAATCCAGTAAAATTAATCGCAATTCATCTCCCTGAAACTAAATTGGAAATCCCACGGACTGCTTCGAAAAAAAACGCAACTTGATTAAATTCAAATCATTTAGAAATAGTATAATTCTGCTAAGGAATGATTTATCGTTTATTTACCGATATAGAGCAGAATTTCCAAAAGTTTAGGAGGGAAAGCAAATTTGGGAAAGGCGATGAAAATAAATCTAGATCATAATATTTATGATGATTAAAAGCTCTTATTTCAAACGCCATGAAGAAATAAAGAGAATTGCGAAAGATCGTCTAAACCGTGGCGTATATTATCTACTATTTAACTAAGGGTGGGATATTGATAGTAGGGGCAAAGAATAAAATGTATGTATACATAATATACAATACCATTACATTACATACATGTCATACTTCGTTATGTACAACCGTTTTTCGTAATATTTGCTGATTTAAAAAAATATGCCTCTTTGTATTTTATTTTATTTCATCTTTGTTTTATTGTATTTATTTAAAATTTATCAATTCAAATTATGTGTCATTTTAATAGATTTTAATATGGGTCTCAGCACGGATGAAGAACCCAGTGAGGCACACAGTATCAAATAATATTTTAAAAACTTAGTTTTATTAAATTATCAAAGAAAGCAAACACTTTGGGGCTTGACATTATACAGAATGAAACAAGTTCTTTGTTTAAAACCACTTTATTCTGATTTAAAATTTTTGTCGACCGGTTTTGATTGACCTCAGGAAGGTTAAGGTCAACTGAAACCGGTCGACAAATATAAATCAAAATAACGTTAGTTTTATTAGTTTAGGAAACAAGTATCATTTACATTTCAGCGAAAACACTAAAGTCAAGGATATAATGATTTTGCAAAATATGATAAAATATTTGTAATAAAATGTGAAAACAAAAAAATTAAGGATTAAAATATTATATTGATTTCATAAGTTCCTTTGCGGCTATAACTTTGGATTAAGAAACCAGCATGTAGGTTCCTATCTACATGCTGGGAATAAAGCAAAAATATAAAAAAAAAACTTGATGAATGTATTCTTGGGAAATCGAAACTTTAATGATAAATGTATTTAATACCATTGGAAATATTGTTAAATACCATTGACCGAACTTTCCCACTCCATTATACTCGTAGTATGACGAAAGCCCACTTTCAAAAACGTATACATTGCTACGTGCCACATGCCAAAATTCAAGCAAGCCCCAAGCAGCTGCATGCTTGCTATTATTATTTTACTATTTCTTTCTAGAGCATGCACAGCACATTGCATAGCGATTTTGCCTTTGTGGACTACACACCACGGAAACAATATTTTTACAAAAATGAGAAACTGAGAGAGAATTTAATTATTGTACAATAGAAGTTACTTATACATATTTTGTAGAGTTATTCATTTTATTGATCGAAAGCCCTGTGTTAGCAGCAGAACCCGACATGGTTCGTCACTCAATAACAACCAGTGTAAATAGGGCTTTCGTGAACTCTTGAGGCTTGGAATGAGATAATGAATTCGGGTTAAATGTAAATCGAGGGACAGACATTTTGACAGTTAAGACCAGAAATTTACCCAAAAACAGTAAATGTTATCACGCCTCGGGCTTAATATGAATGCTGTTCCCAAGATATACAAGAATCAAATCGTTAATAACTTAATGAAGATTTATTGACAGACTTTAAGGTTCGAATATGATAACTTTGATAAATTATTCGTTTCTTTGAAGCTCAAGTGAGTTTATATCTAATCCTATTAAAGTACCGTACTCGAAAACTACAAAGAATGATTTTCAACCATAGTAGAGTAATACACCTTTTTATGTATTATGAAATGCAGAAACAGTATCTATTTACAGTTAGATATTTATTGTAAAATAAATAAAATGCATAATAAATGTCAAGAGCTAATTCGGGTTGCTCTATATGTCTGTATTGTAGTTTCTCGGAGTTCGCTAATCATTTATTGGAGACGAGTCGAACCTTCGATTTTGATAATGAAATAGAGTTGCTACACTGTAAGGTTAATGGGATCCTTTTAAATAAAATTGAAATCTTGAAAATTAGATAGTGTAAAGATGAGCAGAAATATTAGAAATAAGCACATAATATTTTTAAATGACACGTTTTTAAATTTGTTCCCTTTGTAAATTACATCCAATTTCACCTCCCGTATCCGTTGACATTGAAATCTATTGTTGTAATTAGGTTTAAGTAAACCCCGATGAAGTAAGTATTGCTTACGAAACATGTTGGTTTTACAATAAAAGAGGTGATTACTAAATATATTATTAATTTTGAATTATTTTTTATTTAAATTTTAATATTTTTTACATATCTCCCTTAAATATTTGGAGTTTTTAAGCTCTTAAAAAATATATGTTATTTTTGAAGATAATATCTATATATTCTCCAAGCCGAAACGCAAATTATATGAAATTCCCTCGATAGAAAAAAATCGCAAAATAGCTCCGAAAATTATTATAAACACGTTTGTTTCAGTTATTTTATAAGTTATATGTATGAAAAAATTCACAGAGTTTCTTTGAATGCTGTTTTAGCCAACCCTCACAAGATTTTGGCTCTATTTTTAACGGGTCGTGTTTTATGAAACATTTTCACAATTTTCGCTTCAATCTTATCGTTTTAAATATTAGCGCGCTCTCTCCAACATTCTTAACTACATATCTCTCCACCTTTTTCTTTTTGGGTGGGGATACGGCGCTATATTTACGAGTATTTATTTATTGGTTTGCTATTAGTTAGTTTTAGTTTTCTGAAAACCATAATAATTTTGTCAAAATTTAAATTTAATGAATGTCACTATTATACTTTTTTCTAGCTATTGTAATACTTTATTCCATACAGCTGTTACGATAAACTCTCAAAATAGTGACCGATTAATATTACGCCATGGAAAAAAAAAATTCTAAGATCGAGGTATGAATGGTGGAATCATCCGCTCTTCTAGTGCCTTCTATTTCAATTAGGCGATCTCGGTAACCTCAAAACTCACTGTTCTTCACCAATACAGCCTTGTCCTAGAATACTCAGTAATTATTAATTAAGGTACGTTTCAGGTTTTATACACTAGATGAAACTAACTATATTTATTCTAACTGAAGTGAATTAATCATCTTCGAAATCTAGTATATCGGAATTTCTCAGTTCCTTGTGGATTTTCGACTGCCTTGATTTATTTGTTAAAAAAATTAAATCTTAGCAATATTTACCTTAAGTTGAAAAAATGGGCACCCTAGTTTGTCAATATTAATCAAAATAAATTAAAAGTATTGAAGGTTTTAATGATTTCGGAGAACTTTACATGAGGGAAGAAAGTTTAAAAAGTAGGCAATGTTTTCCGCCGACCGAAAACCTAGGCCTGTAGCGACGAAGCAAAGTTTTGCAGGTGAATAGCGCCCACGACTAAGTGGTATGGTTATACAATACACCGAGTTCCAGTACATTCCACCTTTTACTTATCTGTGTTAAGGTATTCAACGCGTAACTTCCACCCCGACAAACTCTTTTGGGAACAATATTTATCTTTTCACCACATAGTTAACTGAAAAATATTATTCATCGTTAAATTATAACGTCAAATGTTCAGATGAAAAAGTTTCATCATGAATTTAAAACGAATCCCTGCAAAATGTATGTAAAGTATTATAAACTACAACACGGGAGCGTAAAACACGATTGACATTATTACTGCGCAGTAGAAGGGGCTCTTTGAAGAAAATATTTTTTTAATAAGGCAAGACTCGGCACGGCAAGCCTACAAGATTTACGTTTGAGTAATTTCATCATTCGAGATTTCATAAATGTAAAGATTTTTTTCTGGGTCGTCTTCTATAATTAAATATGAAATGAAAAGCAGACGTCCGGTAGGATTATTAAAATTGTGCTTTTAGATTTCCATTTCAAAAGATGGACGCGTCTTCAACATTAAATTTAATTTTTCGGCCTTCCTTAATTTTTTGACAAAATACATATTTTTTTTGCTGTAAAATTTTTGAGAAATTATAAACCTTCGATGTAAGAAATTGCGTTATTTGATGTTTAACCATACAAATCGTAATATTTATCAAGATCTATCCATTTAACCGCTGTCAGATCTGATGACGGGGGTCGTTTATTTTTTGCAGGGATATTGTTGATCTGACAACAGCCAAGAACAGTCCTGAGGCAAATACATTTGTAAGTAATGTTTCAAGATAAGAATGAAAAGATTTTGCAAACGATAACAACACATTACGTATTCTTATCATTTGCCGGGGTTAGAAAATAGAGAAATTGTTAAGTCTGATAACACGCTGATAATAGGACAAAAATGTCGATTACGTGAAATAAGAATTTTACGTGAAATTATTACGTGAAATTAGAAAACATAGAGGAGGGCGCCACTGTTGATCAAATGGCAATACTAAAAATACAACACATGGTGGCAATCTAAAGCTGTGTAACCTACATTCTTTCTAAAAAATCAAAAACACATAGACCGGGAAAAATATATTTTTATTGTAATTTCGCGATACCTACTATCAAAATTAGATTTGCATATAGGTATATTATACCTTTGCAATTTTTGTTAATACAATGAGGAATAACAATATTGTAGTAAAATAAAAAGCACAGTTAGAAATTGATCACATTTATTTAATACTAGCTCAAGTACCCAGCGTTGCCCGGGTTTTGGATCATATCTCTAATTTTAGATCTGAATATATTTAACTCATTCAGACCTAAAAGTAGTGTAACTAAACTCATCATTAGTGATTCTCCCTTTTTACCTAATGTTAAGTTCAAATTTTTGTTTTATTAAATGAAAGCAAATCACTTTATAAAACACCATTTAATCAATATTTTGAGGTACCTTTAAAACAGTGCTTCTTCGAATATTTTTTTTTCTTTACAAACAAAAAAGTGTTTTTTTTATGTGACTTACAGTGTTTTATACATTCAGTGTCATTGCGATTTGAAAAAAAATATTTGACAGTTAAATTGGTGTTGCCAGCCTACAAAATTAGTAGTTCCTTTTTATTATTTTCTACTCTTATTTGACAGACTCTAAAATGGCTCTTATTACCTAGCTACAAAGTTTTTCGTTCGGCGGTTTTATAATATGTGCTTTTTTTCATAGAGTGTACGGCTCTATATTAAAACTTAAATCATGACCATTATCCCCTTTTCCTGGTCGGATCATATTGCTTCGAAAAGCCACTTACTAAATATAGGGAGATCAGAAATAGAAAATATACTGAAATCAAATACAGACTAAAACCGAATCAAATGAACTGAATTATAAAAAAACACTATCTTATTTACTTTATTATTATTAAAAAAAAAATACTACATGATATATGTTATGTCGAATTCAAATTATTCTTATAATTAAATTATAAAATGTAAATGAAATCCTCAGCACGGGAGATCCCAGTGAGGATATCATAATCTCTATTTGTTATTAAGAAATGAAGACAATAAATCATTATTATTATTATTATTATACTTCAAGAATTCCCCAGCTTGCCCTAATTCCACGATCTCTGTCCATTCCAGGCCTAATCTCTACTCGCACAACTTCAGCTCTTGTTTTCCCCAACTGTACTTAGGGCTACAAACTGCACGTCTTCTCTCTGAAATGGATCATTGAATTTTGTGCGGTGGTCGTTCGTTGAACAAACGTTATCGTGAAATCCGTAACACGTCATACAACATCGTTTCAAAATATAACGCAGTATTTACGATTGGGTCAGGGCTTCACTATAAAACGATTATCTGGTCAAAAGGCGATCAAGAATGGTTTTGCACTATCCTTGTTAACAAACTAATAAGGAGTTGCAGTAATTTATTCCGGTCTGCGGCTGGACTCTGGCTTGGAGGCATTTACCGGCAAGTTTATATAAAACGAATGTCGGCCATTTAATGCCACATTAACCCGAATCTGTACAGCCATTATGTATTTCCACTAATTCCCAAACACAGGCCACTGGGCCGTAGTGGGATAATTGCGGATTCATTCCCTCGCCTAAACGTACCCTATTGAGTGGGAATGCAGTGACTTTTATGCGGTCCCGTTTATCCTGGCGCGGCGTAATTGTTACGGACACTTTAAATGCTTTAAATTGAAATAGATTCACCTATAAAGTAGGTGCTTTAGAACTTTAGATTATACGGATAGGAACGTATACAGTCACATCAAGAGTACTTAAGGATAATTGATTTGTAGTTTGAATTGATGTGAACGCGCGGCGCCGGGATTAAGTTATGGCTTATTTATACGACTACCTATTAATGAAATACAGTCTTAGAGGCTTTAACGTAGAATTGGTTAAGACACTAAAATTTTGAGGATAAAACACTTAAGACGTCGATTCGAAATCAAATAATTTTGTTTTGGGTTTGACAACATATTCACAAAAAATTATCGCTCCACTGATGATATTTAAAAAAAGCTATTTGAACGTATCGTTGTTTATTTTTAGGGTGTTTTGCCGTGTCGCGCTACCTCCTTCTTTAGCCAACGTTACGGGCAGTGTTATAGTGTCCATCATCAGTGCAGATGTGTGATGATTGATGTAACACATTAATGCCGCCCGGAATGTTGACTAAAGAAGTAGGTGGCGGAAAACTACATAACACCCCAAAAATAAATAACGATAATACATTTGGCAATGAAAATCTAAAATCATATATAAAGATACAAATAATAAAAATTAATTTCTTACGATTTCGTTTTTGTATTGAAAATTTTGACTGGCAAACCTGTTGGCGGGAAATATAACTGAGGACAAAGGTGAGAGATTTATTTAGAAGTTCCAGTTTGCGCCGCTAATTCGTATCAGTTTTCGCTGTTAATTATGTATTAGTGAGATTTTATGTGAGTTTCCTGTCTAGCGATAATGGTATCTGCGGTCGGTTAAACTTGAGGAGCGGAAAGATCGTTTTGGAGTGCAAGGGTCGTCTAAAAACGCCTCAAGCAAAAGTGAACCTTAAGGTGGGTGAAACGTAAGGGCAAAGTGGTCGTTTTTCGGGTCAAGGAAAAAGTGGGTTTTCAAAAAAAATTGAGCAAAAGTATTTTTCACTAAACACAAAGAATTCATAAATCTGAAAGAATAAAAGGAATCAATAAAAATTCCCCATTCCGAAGTTTAAATACTTAAAATAAATCAAAGGGACGATAAAAAGTTTTGTATTTACAAATATTTTTCGATGAAAGTTGAAGACAAGAACAATTCTTCTAGCAATGTTTATTGGGGTGAGTTAATTGAAAGCGTCACAAAGCGCGATGTCGCCATTAGCTCAAAATCTCATTACCGATCTTTCATTTCCGGCGGGAATAGCTGTGCTCCAGATTCTACTTCATTCATCTCAAATATCAATAAGAAATGCGTAGATGAAACAAGACATAGGATGAGGATATTAACAAATGTGTCACAACACTCGAACTCGTTAGCGGAAGATTCCCACAGAACAAATGATGCGAAAAGAATGGAAGGGAATAATAACTAAAGCACGCGCTAATAATAGATACTTTTCTTGTTTTGTGCTACAAAAAAAATTATAAAAAATCCTTCCCGTTAGCTCTCGAATATTGTCAGAATCTATTTCAAATTATTGACACTACTTTAGTCTAATATTTCAGTTTTCTTTCAAGTTCACCAACAATGAAAGCTTTAGACGTAAAACTGGGCTTTCCTGGAATTTCCATTATACGTTTGCAAAATCATATTAATTCATATTTCAAAAGAAAATTGACACATCAATCAAATATGTCTGCTATTAAAATATTCGCGAATTATCTCCCGAATACGTCACAATTTGGACATGAACATCATGATGACATAAGGTTTTTAATGGTGTTGTCATTTGGGTATAATAAAACCCCGGGTAATTATATAAATGATTCCATTCTAATCATTTTAATAACTTCGTGTGAAAAAAAGTGATTCCATTTTTTAATTATTAATTATTTTAATAGTGTTGTGGGAAAAGTTAAATAGGGTAATCTAATATAATAAAAATACCAAATACCCCATTATTAACACTAATTATTATCAACACGCTACTGAAATACAGAAGGCCACGGATGGTTGAAATTTTTTTTATTACCAAGAAAACATTATCATGGTTGTAAAAAGCCATGGTACCATCGAACCTCTGGACTCCGCGTGATGCCAAAATAGAAAAAAATTACAACCGAGAGATTGCCCCCGCTCGTAATAATAATAGTAAAAATAATACGAAACTTTTGCTTCGAAGCTATTTGATCATTACAACCATGCTGTCTTCGGGACACATAAAACCGCTGGTTTTATTAAAACGGAAATTAGTTTGCCCCAGTAAGACCCCAGTCTAAAATTGGTGGGTGAAAATGTCAAAGTTTTTACTTGTTCTTCTTTTTGACATTTGAAATTTTCGTGACACACTGGCTGCTCTGTAAAATTTAGAACTTCACAATTTACATCAAAAAGGAAGCTCTGTTTTCAAGGTTTTATGGCTTATTATATTTATAGAGTATTATATTCTACAGAAATATTAAGGAAGGCAAAATCACAATTAAAATAGTCCCTGTCAAATGACGAGCATGGTCTATTTCAGCATTTCTTTACTGGCATTTACAGCAACGCAATTATTATTTTTTTATCGGTTTGCAACGCGCAGTTTATATCTTTTTTAAATCTTATCATGTATTTTTTTTATGTAAACATCTTGTATTAGGTCTGTATATTTTTGAGCATGTACCGTTTATTATATTTTTCCTGATTTTTTCTTCATTTATTGTGTCTGCTTATTGGGTTGGGTTGGGTTTAACTTTTCAAATGTACCAATTGGCGATCCCTTAATGAGTTTTGATAACTCATGGGAATGCAACTTCGTTGTATGTTTTATTTAAATTTAAAAACAAAAAAAAATCTATCCAGAGTTACGAAGCTGTGAAATTATAAATACTAATTTCTTTTGTTGGCGCATGGGTAGGTAAGTAATGTGAAATATTCCAGTGTAATGCGTAACATTATTCGTGATCATTTAATTTTCAAAATTGGGACTACTATATTTCGGACAAGCGATAAAGTAGGCAGTTTCATTTTTTAGCATAATCGCTTTTTGAATAAATAACTTTTTAATTAAAATTGGTACTTAATTTGTTCAAATGTTTGACAGATGTTTAAATGCATTAATACCGTGAAGACACATGACTGAAACGATGCGCGTGGTTTCATAAACAAGGTTCAGTGGACACATTTTAGCCGTAAATTTATTTTTTAAAAGCCAATGATCCCGAGTCAATTTTTTTAATATACATTTTTTTTAAATTGCCGATAACCCGGGAGTTTATTAACATCAATAGTTATTTACAGATCATGTGCGCTACCCGACTCACTAGACAATATCTGTTCTGAGCCTGGTTGCAGAATGTTTCACAAATCCTACAAGCATATTTAACCGTAATTTTTCACGAGTTTGCTTTAGAAATATATATTTTAATAGCTCTCTTCTTAGTTAAAAAAAAACACCAAAACGTCTGGGCTTATAATATTTCAAAAGAACAGCTATTAGCCACATCATTTGGTTAAAAAAAATTAAACGAGTTGACTTTCACGCTAAACCGGGAAGTTAAAGGATTAATAAACATTACATGGTTATTTGTCAATTTTTGGTACTACAGACAAAATTAAATAATCAATACAGTGTCTACGTTTGAAATTTATTTGGAACCAACAGCAAACAAAATATTTTCGCGATTTCAATTAATCCTGGGTCGATCGTGAAAGACCTGATCGTCGAAACCCGCTCACAAGCCACCAAAGAGCGAGCGGGTTATTTATTCATCAGCACCCGGGTCTCACGATCCGCGACTCGCGAACAACAAGACAAGAACAACGCGCGCACTCCCGCGACCCGTGAACCGCGACACACTCCCGCGACCCGCGATCTACGACACATTCCTGCACCCCGTGACTCACGGACCGATCGCCGGGTGCCGGGTGCGGGTGGGGCGAGACGTGTCCGCTCCTGGAACCCGCAAACTGCGACACATTCGATATGCATTCGATCGCCGATTGCCGATCAACGCACACACGTACGTGGCAGTATCCTGCTTCCTGCCCGTGTGTCACGTCATCGCGGGATTGTTAGGTAGATTCGATTTTTGAATATTCGACTAGAAACAGCGTCGTTTTAAATTAGAGCGTATCTTGGTATTGTTAATCAACGGGTAAAGTTCATTTCTTTTCACATTTTGTTAGTGTTGTTTTCATAAAAACTTTTCATTTTTCGTGTGAGTGTGAATGTAATTGTGCATTGTAATAGAAACCATAAACTGGTAAAAGTGTAAAATGTCTGACTTTAAAAAAAATAAATTATAATAAAGCATTAGCTTACAGCTAATATATTTATTTAAATTCTCAATAAAAGCTTCAGAACAACACGTTTTTTACAAGGTTTTTATATCCTCCAAAACATGATAAAACATTGTTTTTTTACCCCTGGATGTCTTTTTAAAAATTAATTTCTGGGACATGACATTACTAGTTACAGGTGTGAGCAGTGAGAGAACGTTCACACAATTACAGCCTGGGTTTTGTGTCGCGTATGACTTGACCGGTCTGGGCGGCGACAGTCTACCGCGCGGAGCACCCGTAGAAAGTAACTGGGTGATGAGTAATCGAGTTTCGTATTTTGTGTCGCGAAAAGAGCGGGTCTTCGCGACCCGCTCGTGATGCCAGTGGGTCGTGAGCGACCCTGGTCGTGTAAAACGATCGATCGACCCAGGACTAATTTCAATAGGCAGATGCGAGTAAAAATTTCATAAATGTATTATTTCGGCGAATATTTTGTATGTGAAAATGAATCAGAAAGTACATTTTTTTCCAAATATCCGAAACCTATTATTACCCCCCAAGTTTTTTCCATGTGAAAATGATTTGGAAAGTACGTAGAACATGCGTACCGGGACGCGTGTTTCTCAATTTAAATTCCTAAAGTGACGGGGATGAGCGCCGTTTTCGGCAAATGAAATTTATTTGAGACGCATGTCGAATGATCAAAAAGCGTCAAAGAAACATGAATTATAATTTAAAAGATAACGTGCTACGTAGTGTATGTCGCGTCTTGAACGACAGTGACATTCCAAATAAGTACAACGACTATTTTATTCATAAATCCTTTCGGATGATGCGAACATTCTTTTGAATATTTAATAAGACCTGTAAAAGAATGAATACATGGCGTACTCCGTTAGTGAGCATTTGTACATTTAAATGTCATTTCTTGTCGTTATTGGATTTCACCAAATATTTTTACTTCTTCAAAAACAGCTAACTTTTTTTTGGCTCAGTTTTCATTGGCTATATCTATCCTTATTTAATATGTATATTTTTTAGTTTATGCATGAAATGCTAGTAAAATGGTACTTGGTACATTCTTTGTAAATTTTTGAATTGATTGACACAAAATAAAGGAATTTAATTTTTATTTCTTTCTTCTCTATTTTTCTTCCTTCACTACATGTGATTTAACAACATAATTGTATGATTATAGTGTTAGTATCTCGATTAACATATTACATAAAATTATAAAATTATAAAAATCATTTTTTGTATAACGTCTGATATTTAGTGTTAAAGCTATACGGAATTTTTGTAATCTATATAGTGACTACTACCATGGTTATTAAAAAAAAAACACTTTCGTGAATTATATTCAAATATGTTTAGTTTTTCAGCGAGGTTGATTGGGGTGTATAATGCACTACCCGATATTTAAAGAAATGAAATACAAATGCATTAATCATAGAGTGCAAACAGAGAAGGTGCCAGTAACACGCAAAAGTAACCTTTGTTTAGGAACAGCTACTTTCAAGAATCAATATTATAGCAAATTTATTCCCCCAGCTCCCAAAATACCGCCTTTTGAAGCATGAAAGATGTTCTGTTGCCGGCCCAGCCTTAGAAAAAAATGATATCCGTAAGAAAATCCTTCACAAAAATCTGTGTATTCTGCGAAGGTCAATTTATGTTTTCAGACTATTGTGAAAAGCAATAGTAAGAAGTAACAAATTATAATATTGTTAAAACCCAGATGATCTGCGAATCGGGAAAGATAAATAGAAAGCTTCTAGCACTTTCATGAAATAATATTCATGTTTTTCTAGCACAACCGCTTTCAATTTTTCCCCTCTAAAGATTTTGGTCCGCACTTGAAAAGGGGACAGTTTTTGAGTTAATTTTGACTTAATAATAAATATTTTAACATGGGTAGGAAATATTAACTGGTAACCACATTGTGCCCTTTTCGTACAAAATTTCGGTTAGTAAGGATCAATGATATGTTTAGCGCCGTGGACATGTTCCAAAGAAGAGATATCTTTTGTTTTAAAAAAGAAAAACTTATTGTATCGTCACTGTCAGACAATAAACGTATCCGTGTTCGGGATTGTTTAGTACGAAATCACTCTCATCACTTAAAAGTCTGCCTCGATTTAAATCAAATTTAGAATCAAAGTAGACACAGATGCATTACTAAAACAGTTTGTGAACCATGTTATTTCAAAACCGTATAAAAAGGCCTAGTAAAAATAAAGATTGACTTTTTTTCTAAATGATTCTCTAAAATTATTATGTATATTAAAAGAAAACGGAAGCATGCTAGACAAATGCCAAACCATTTAATTAAAAACACATTTCAATTCAGTAAATATTTTATTCTTAAATCCGAAATAAAATTGACGCAGCTCGCGTTCTAGGGATTTCAGCTTCCACGAATTAATATATTAAAAAGCTCTAGAAGCAATCAATTAGAAGAAACAATAAAAAAATCAGTAATTAAATGCTTACGTTTATATTTATATGTACTTAAAATATATAATTATATACATACAACCGGTTTGCCCTTCAAAGCTTCTGTGGGTCGGTCATTTATAGTTATTATTTATGTAAATTGCATTCAAAATACATTTAGTCTGTATACTATCCACCGTCCTCTTTACGTAAAAAAAATATTTTTACCACGGCGTAGGTATTATTTAACCAGCCATAAACCATGGTCAACGTCGGCTTAACAACTTAATTAACTCGGAACCGGTGCATAAGAATCTTACAATTAAATAAATAATTAACTTATTTTATATTTTTGTTTTCAGTGACGAAATTCATTCGGACTGGCATCGCCGACAGGAACGAGAGCGCCCCCTACTTTGATCGCGCCCTCTACGAGGTGGATGTTGATGAAAATGAAGATCTCCAGCATACCGTCCTCAAACTCACTGCCAACAACCAGAGCAATTGTACGTATTAACGATAAATTTCAGACGAGTTTATATTTTATTACATCCGTAGGCACTATCAATCAATTTTATGTCGGAAAATGTAATTCCTCTAGGGCGGCTGATCAACTGGAAACGATTAATGAAACACTCTTCTTCTAGATGGCAGTTTATGACAAGATATCGAATGTACAATCTATTCTCAATAAATCTACTAAAGTAAGATTCTTGCATATTACAATTGGAATTTATTGCTGATGTATTTAACGTCTTCAAAATCTTTGTAAATTTAGCACCTGAAATTAGACTGTTCAGATGTGTAGAACTGTTAAGAAAAAAGATTGATGACTCTCAAAGCTGAAACAGCAGGGGTCCGAGAATGGGCGATCTATAAGAATTGATAGAATAACGTTCGGTAACTTCCCATCGTTCTCTAGGACAACAGTAGATCGCAAACGTACAAACAACAGTTGACTTCGAATATATTTTTTTATTTTGTTTATTTTGTTTGTTGGCTCGCCAACAGAACGTATCACATATAATTATTTTATTAGTTTTCAATTTGAATACGATTACAGTGATAATTCCTATTAAAGGTGAGCACACCATTCGTACATTAAGAACACTCAGTCAATGTGAACTATTACTTGTTCGTTGGCGATCTGCAATTATGCTAGGGAACGATGAGAAGTTACCGAAAGTTATCCTATCAATCCTTATCGATCGCCCTTGCTAGGATTCTAGGAATGAATGAAAATTTGAAACAGTAGACATTTTTTGTTGATAAAACCTAACATTACGAAAACTAGTGGCGAATTTGATTAACGCAAATTAAACATTCTCGTTGGAACTTTTCTCCTTATTTTATGTACGTTTTACTAATTAATATTGTTTAACTATTTTTTTTACGTGAATACCGCAAAATAGTCCTAAATGCTCTCTGCTAATCGGAACCAGCAATAAGGTATTATTATTACCAATTGGGGTATGCTGTGAGGCTGAAAGACATGGGGAGGGGAAACAGATTGAGAAAGAGAAGAAGATTGGTGAAGAGATAAGGTGAGAAAGTACCTGACTATTCAGAGCTGGTCACCAAACTTGGCTAAAATCATTTCAAGCATCTTTTCAAATCTAAATTATGGTCTTTCATCAGGGCATTACTGAAAGTATCTACAACCCTGCATTAATAATAAATTTATTCATCAATATTATAATGGAGCGTTCAGCTCTAAAAGAGTGATACTTTGTACCTAAAGTTATTTAAATGATAAACATGAATTATATATCATTGACATTGTTTGAAGTGTTATCGACTAAATACTTAAATGGTAAACATGAATTATATATTATTGACATTGCTTGAGGTTTTGTCGACTAAAGGCATCGACTTGTATTTATTGTAAAGGAGGTGATTTAATCATTAACTCGCAGTTGCGTTAGACCCTTTTTTGTATCTAAATACATTACTTTTTTTTGTTAAAGGACAAGGTTTTGAAAAGTATAGCTTCAGTAACGATATTAAATGTGGAAATAATGTGAATAGTCATCACGCCACGCTAAAATATCTTCAGTCAGAAACATTTTCATGGTAGGTTTTTCTGAAGCAAAGAGTTTGGTGGCTTTTTAATTCACAAGTTTAAAGCTCGTCAGTATGAAAGTAAAATTAATCATTTCGAGATCGTCGGCAACCTCAACACATTTTCTATCGAATTTTGCTAAAAGTCTAAAATTTATCTTCCGAAAATTGTAACTTCTTCCCGTCATAGAATTTTCATTTCCATATCCAACTACCTTTCAACATTAATAATTTGTCGACCCGTATGAATCGTTTTTATGCATCGAGCTAAAAGCGAATAAATTGGGAAAGATAACGATTACGATAGATTACTTTTCCACATTCCAGGCAACTGAGCATAAATTTGAGAGGCGATTATTTTTATTGGATTTTTCCGATGCATTGTGAACATTTTATCGTGATTTAAATGTTTTATCCGGGAAATATTTTTGAAAATGAGACTACGTAATTCACAACTTCGTCAGAGCTCTAAACAGAAAAACCGGAAGAGCAATCTATATTAACATGAAAAAACGCCGGTGTGGCTCATTTAAATAAGACCTTTCGACTTGTGGGCCCCAAACTGTTCACTTAACTTGATCATCAGTTCAAAGAAATAGTTTTGATTTTTTCAAATCTATGATCAATTTAACTCGAAGTAAGATAAAATTGATCTCATTTCGGGCGTATCAGACACGCTCCCAACACTCTTTTATTATCTTTTTATGTCTTTAGTGAGTCGGACGGTATTGACATTGAAGCTGATCCCGCTTTCAAAGAGGGTTCTTTACAAGCGTAAGGGCTCCTATATACCTGGATTGCCGTATACTCTGAAGCTAAAGGATGCATTGAAAATACGTTTTGTTTACCTATTTTCAAACATAAAACTCCAGAGGAATCTGGGTAATGTGAGGGATGGCTGCTACCCACGTGTATTAGAACATACTTAAATACATGATGTGATGTAGAAGTATGGGAAAAATAAGTGATTTTATTTCTTAAGAAATATATAATTATACCTAAATACCTATATTTTGATCAAAACCTAAAAACTTACATTAAAATGTGAAATGACTAGCAAAATCCTAAAATCTTTTTGAAAACACTTTAACAATGTAATCTTTTCACCAGTCAGCCAGATGGTGGTTCTCTGGGTGATCACTGCCTGATTTCCACCTCTGTCCCATCGTCCGTGAACCGTCAACCTGACAAACACGAATAAGGTATGGGACAACAGGGCAGCAAAATGAGATAGCATGCGGTCATTCTTTAGCCTTTCCTGGAAGTGCGGTTATTCTTTAGCCTTTCCTGGGAATGCGGTCTGCTTCAGAATAGTAAACCCATCAATCTGTACACGCGAGGAGAGATAGGTTATCACATCAGCAATGGATTGGTAGACTCCCTTCTCCGTCAAATCCTCTGGGGCGGTTACAAAGCCGTGGTTTGACCATCGCTGTGCTGAAGCAGTCAGACTCAAATACACGACTTTTAATGCACTCCGGAAAATTGGCTCCTTGGAAAACTTTCGGAATACCGAGAACAGACAAATGATAGCAAGATAATTCTATATAGAGCTAAAATAACCACGACGAAAGATTTGCCGAAAAGCTGGTAGACTAGTAGACGGTCTTTTTGGTCGCTCGTAGGTTTGATCGGGAGAAAACATTTTTCTGCAGAACTACTTTTCCACGTCTGACCAAGCCTGATGATCGGCTGGCTAACTCGACCCGCGAGAAGGAGTTACTATGCAATATTTTTATGGGATTATTCCGCACTATCACTGTCCGCGGTTCCCAAATGAAATAACCAAAGATCCGGAACAAGGAAGTTCTCTGGGTTTGAAAACAGTTGAAAGTCAACAAAGCTAGCGTACCTAAGATAATACCTGCCCTGGTCCTCAAGAGGCGTTCTGCAGAATTAATCCCGGTACTTTAACCTCAAAAGTGAAAAGATACCAGACCTTTGGAAAAAGGCGATCATCGACCCAATGCCCAAGAAAGGCGACCTTTCCGATTCTTTCAATTACCACCCCATAGACATCACTCCATACTGTCAAAGGTTTTGGTAGGGGTGGTTAATAATGAGATGCTCACATGCCTCGAGAGTAACAACATCCTAGGCGATTGGCAATATGGATTTCGACGAATCCGATCGTGTGGAAATCTGTTCGGATACGTGATGTATATTTAGAGGCGATACTTAAAGCATTTTGGAGAAACCTAAACCATTGGATTCTGGTTTAGGTTTCTCCAAAATGCTTTATCAAAATGTCTGGTACTGAAACTAATCAGGAAATTACCATCGTACGGGATCCATCCAACCTGCGTTGTTGGATTGCGCACCTTCTCGAGGAAAGAACAATCAAACCGTAGTCAACGTCTCTTCTTCCTCTCCGCACCAAATCAAAAAGAGTATACAACAAGGACCTGTTCTGTCATCAACACTGTTTGGTTGCACATCAACGATCTCGTTGAATGTGCACTAATTCATTACTACGCTGACACGAGGTTTAGCTTTTTGACGAGTCGCTTTCCAATGATGATGTCCGAACTCCTCGGGAAGTTTTGAGACAAATGTTGACCACTACCTGAGAAAGTTCGTGCTAGTGGTAAGGCGAATTTGGTCAGTTTAAACGTCTTAAAACCCTAACCATATCTAATTTCGGAAAAAAGGGAGATCTATGACTGTCTGGTGAAATTTGATGAAGGCACCCTCCCCAATAAAGACTCCACTGAAATGCTTGAGGTAAGTATATCAGATCGACATATTACGATCGACATATGAGCCCGAGTAAATCTGACTTCCAAGAAACTGAGCGTCTTTTATAAGGCTAGCATATTCAGTGACCAGCTGCTACCTTTTACAAATCTCAAGTAAGCCCTACGATTGAATTGTGGAGCCACACCTGGGCTGGAGCCCCCCTTGATAAACCTACTTAATTCTGTGCAAAGAGGGTGGTCCGTCTGATTGTTAACAGACCGTCAATTCGTTGTTAACATACCGATTGCATTCTCTAATGCACAGACGCAATGTGGACATGCTGAATATGTTCTACAGGTATTTTAATGGAGTCTGTTCCAAGGAGCTAGCAGCATTAGTCCCCGGTGCACCAGATGTTGACTTCATGAGAATGGGTCGTTTATTCCTTTCGTTTTTTTTGTGTAAGTCGGCTCGTAGTGGAACAAGCTACCGGCGTCAATTTATTCTCCTTCATATAATCGAGGCCTCTTCAAGACCCACATTGATAAATCCTTCCTACAGCCACTCCCTTTTAACCTGCCTCATAACGCTGCCCAATTGGGTAACGATATAGTTCCCCTTACACTATAAAGACAGGGCGCTCCTGTGAGGTGTAACATTTTTATTATTATTTTTTTTTTTAAATAAAAAAAACTCTTCCTAAATCATGATTTTTTTTTCTATTATGTACACTTAGAAATGTACAAAATATATACAACATGATCAAAACGATTTCCCTCAGGGCCTATGTCATGTTAGGGGATGCAGTGTGGAGGGTCTTTTTGAGGAAAAGAAGGAGAGGAAGTTTTGGGAAGGAAAAAGCTATGAGGTGTGGGTAGGAATCTGGGGTTCAGTATGTCCAGGTCACCCACCGCAAAGACCTAGACAAACCTTACCCCATGAACCCAGGCACCTCTGCTAAATCACCAAACATAGCGAAACACTTGGGGTGACCTATGGCACTGGTGTTGGTTAGACAATAAATGGTTCCCGGGGCGGTGGTGGCCATTCCCGCCTCCCAAATTATTTTGACATTTCAAGCAACGTTTTAATTCTGAATGGTGGCCTTTCATCAAGGCGATACTTTGAAATATGCTTAGCATATTTTATGCTTAGTATTAATAAATTAAATGATAAATGAAATAATGTTACTTTGTTTAAACCACTTACATATTTGAGTAAAGCCGACCGGTTTCGGAACGACCGTTCCTTTTTCAGGGCAAACTTATACTGATTTTACAGTTACAAAATAGTGGATGGGAACAATGAATTATTACTAAGGATTGTGGTAGGGATGGAGGCGTTGCTAGGTATTAATGAAGAGTGGGTGGATAGGGGAACATATCCATGATTGGGTTGCAAGACAATATTTTTTGTTTGTTGATAATAGATTCATTATTTTAAAGGGATTTTTTTTTTATTTCCAAGGCTTCAAAGTTATCTAAGCGTTTTCCTTTGTGATTAATATGAAGAATATTTATCCCCGTATTTTTTTCCGAACTATGGTAATTTTAAATTTTTTTATTTTATATTTATTAGTTTTATTTTAGTAATTTGTATATTTATGTTTACAAATTTCTAATTAATTAGAAAATTTCATATTGCAAACTAAATTTAATGTAGCTCCTACAATACGTCTTGAACTTTCGTGGTGTGGACTTTAAAGTTTCTGGTAGCTTGTTATATAACTTTATCCCTTTGTACAGTTAACTGTTCTACGTATTTGCCTTGTCCTTTTTTTGAAGCCTGATTTCTTTGCACGTCCTAGTGTTGTCTGTGAATGTCCTTGTTGAATATAATTCTATTTGAAAAGTATTTTGGTAAAATGATGTTAATTATTATAGATAGTTTTTGCCGAATTCTTCCCAAAAAAGATATTTTTTCCCAATTTTCTTTTGTGTATACTCAGCATGCTTGTTGAATGTTAGTTTGGAATCTAATATAACTCTTAAGTATTTCATTTCAGTAACATTTTCAATAATTTCATCATCAATTTAAATTTTGCTTTCACTGGATGTCTTCTTGTATCCAATCACCATACATTTGTTTTTTTTTGTTGTTGTTTAATTTAAGCTTATTAATTTTAAGCCATCTCGATACATTGTTTAGCTCATTATTTAAAATATTTATTTGTTCTTCATAGTTATCTCCAATTAAGTATATTAGTGTATCATCGGCAGATAGTCGTACTATGCATTTTGAAAATATTTTCACCATGTGATTAATATAGAGTATGAATAATAGAGGTCCAAGGACCGACCCTTGTGGTACCCTAATTTATTTTCCATTGGTTTTAAAAACTGATTAGAAATTTTTGTTATCTTTTTTCTGTCTTTCAAATACTCTTCTATTAATTTAATGGCTACAGATGAAAAATCTATTTTATTAAGCTTTTTTATCAGGATTTCTCGATCTATAGTTTCGAATGCCCTTTGAAAATCAAAAATATTGCTAAGATATATTTATTACTACTCATTCCTTCCTTCCATTCTTCGACAATTACGTTTAATGCTGTTTCACATGAGTTATTAGATCTGAATCCTGATTGCTCTTGGTATAAAATATTATGTTTATCTAGGTATTGCAAGATTTGTTCTTTTATTATCACTTCAAGAATCTGTTCATATTTTGGTAAAGTGTTGATTGGTCGAAATTCTTCACATTTTCTAGTATTTTTAACCTTTGGAACCGGCATAATAGTAGATAGTTATATGGTAATAATGATATGGTTAGCGAACTCAGAAAAAATATAAATGTTCTTTGATTCTGATTTCAAAATTACGAGTTGTCTTTCCAATATAAAATGAGGGACAATCATTACACTAGACTTTATATATTCCGGAATTAGTCAATTTATGTAACTGTCAAATCAGTATACGTTTGCCCTGAAGAAGGAACGGTCGTTACGAAACCGGTCGGTTTTACTCAAATATATAAAGTGGTTCAAACAAAGTAACATTATTTCATTTATCTATAAGGGATAACCACAAAGTTATAGTATGTATATTCAAAAGTATTCATAAATTAATTTTGGAACAACACACATTATTGCGGCACACAAAGCATTTGTGCATCTATATAAAGATTTATTTTTTAGTGTATTGATTGAATTAACTGTGTGGAATGGCGAGATCATATTTACTCGTATATATGTAGGCAATTCTCTTTTATGTATCTATATTCAAACATTTCATACTAGGTGTGAAAAAGTGATAATTATTATTGGTATATCACATCATAATAATAAGTCTACACTAGTGATACTATTTGGCTGATTTTTACAACGCCGTTATGCGAAAAATAGTTTCAGGGTAAGAAGGAAGTTCAGTAGTAATTAAAATTAATACCTTTATGGAAACCTTGAACAAGCTACGTGGTATTGCTACATGTAAAACAATGAGCACAGGTCACAGTGGGGTTGTAATAAAAAATAATAAAAAAACAGATTATTGGTCGTCAGTACTACATACTGGACCGCGGATAGTTCTCAACGATGCGATGTACCTACTAGCCATCGTTATATTGCAAATATCAAACATTCTTGCAGTGCCTACCGTTCCTCCAGACTCTTATATTGAACGTGCTGCTTGGGACACCGCCTCGATGGAATCATAAAAATTCTATTTTATCAATCGATAAACTTCTCCACCCTTAAAGAATGTGAATTGAAAATTAGTGAAGCAAAGAAAATAAACTAAATTAGATGTGAAACGTTTAAAAACGGTGTTGGGTTATAAATTAAATTTGAACCAATCAATAAAAGCTCTCGGTCACATTTCCAAAAGAAAAAACCTCAATAATTTGTGTATCTGCTTACAAACATTTTTGGACGAAGAAAACAGTTTAAAAAGTCTCATTTATACTCTTTGTTGTTATGTGCTTTTCTATCTAGAATAGAAAGGTCACCGCTAAGGAAAATGCGTAGAGTGATAGGGGTGAGAGTTGATTTGATTCGGGGCCGATGGCGTCAGATTAAATTCAATACTAATAAAAAAAACGATTGGACTATTTAATTAAGAACAATTAAATTAACTAACAAAGAACCCACTTTTTTAACAGGTTTTTTAAATGAGTCTGTTTAATGTTTGTTCTATGGTAGCTCACGTGAGAAGTTTTTTTTATTACTTTTGAATGTAGCTATAACTTTATGGTTTTCCATTATAGATAAATGAAACAATGTTAATTGTTTGAATCACTTGAATATTTGTTTAAATCAGGTTTTACGACTACCACACTGGGGCACTTGTCCGCATTATGTGTTTTAATAATAATAATAATAAGTTATCTATGTATGCGTGGTCGGTCTTGTTGTATGGATTTTGAAATGTGGCTTCACCGGAGAATGCTCAAGGTCCCATGGACCGACATGATCACCAACACAGAAATTCTCAGGCGGGCTGGAGCAGATAGAAAACTGCTTACATTAATAAAAATCAGGAAAATTTCATATCTGGGTCATACACTTCAAGAGGGGAAGTATCACTTGCTCCATTTAATATTGAAAGGCAAGATAGAGGGTCGCCGAGGGCCTGGTAGGAGACAAATGTCTTGGCTGTGAAATATACGTGAGTGGACCGGCATTAGAAGTGTGGAGGAGCTATTCCGGGCAGCGCATTTCCAAAACCTATACCGGTTCAGTCGTGGTAGTGACAATTTACTTTTTAAATATACCTCTATATAGGTTATTTTTTATAACATTGCAAAAACAAAAACTATTTTGAAAACTTTCTGATATGTGTATTAGAAATTAATATTTTTATTTCTAAATATTTAAATTTTAATATTATTCCCATATATTGTAAATACACCTCTATATTGATAAGTTTATTTAGATTTTAGAACAATTTTTGTGGACCGGCAATAGTGTGGAGGAGCTATTCCGAGCAACATATTTCCAAAACCTATACCGGTTCAGTCGCTTTACATTTTCAATATCAAAATTTAAATATTTAGAAATAAAATTATTAATTTCTAATATACACATTGAAAAGATTATTTTATCTAGATTTTAGAACAATTTTTTTTTTTGCAAAGTGATACAAAATTATCAATATAGAGGTGTATTTACAATACATGTGAATAATATTAAAATTTAAATATTTGCAAATAAAATTATTAATTTCTAGTTTACACATCAAAAAGATTATTTTATTTAGATTTTAGAACATTTTTTGTTTTTGAAATGTGATAAAAAATAACCTATATAGAGGTATATTTAAAATGTAAATTGTCGCTACCGCGACTCAACCGGTATAGATAGGTTTTGGAAATACGCTTCCGGGCAGCGCAAGACAGAGAGACATTTTCAAGAGTGATCGCCAACGTCGCGCGTCGGGGGGACCTGATAGGGCACACAAAGAAGAATAATAAGTTATTCCAGAAGGTATGCAGGGATAGTGCAATGCAATGCAATACTACCATAATAGATAGATTAAAACAAAATAACAATAAATCAAAGAAAAACAGAAAAAAAAGAAAATACACTATATAGAAATTAGGCAAATTGTTTGTTAGGGCGAATATTTGACTGTCTCCCGTCAGACAGGGCCATAAGAGGGCCATAAGGAGGACTCCCGGCAACCATGGTAGTAATGATGGTATTCTTGGATTGGTGTAGTCTACGCCATAAGCTTTCTCCAAGAACATTTCTGAAGCGCTGCAGTTTCTTGGTAGGCGGAATAGTAGCATTAATAGTAGCAGTAGTAGGTGACTTTTAGCTCATGCCTCATGACATTTAGCTACAAGTCAGATAGATTAAAATCTACCCACAGTTTTGAGGGTGACCGGTAACATCTGCTTTAAAAATTCATTAAAAGTGATAAAAAAATTCAAATTGGTTAAATAGGTTAGGCGAGGTTAGGTTCTGGGCTATTTTTTTTTTCACATCTTTGAATGACTTTTCAAAGGAGTGTTGAAGTTGCATGATTCTGAAAAATCATGGAACCGTTCTGACTGCAGCAATGTGTAGAATGCGTTGAACGGTATTCTTTTGACGTTTTACGTTGCACGGAACAAAAACGCTATCATTCTGTCATGTGTCATGATTGTGTATCATAAAAATGCTCTTTTTTTAACTGTACCGTTTCTGTTCGTCCGTTGCATGTTAAAAATCACCATTGTCTATCGCCATAGCCGTTGTTAAATTCTCCAATTATTCCAAACACTTTAAAAAAGGGATATTTCACTTATATTTTGTAGTAATGAAAAAGTCTATAAATACATCCTCATTAATATGTTTCGGAGAACCATGGAAAATTTAATTTCTTTTTGCAAGTTCCTAGGTACTCACTTTCTATCCACTTGCCGTTTTAATTTGTTGGTACATTGTAACATAATGTACGCTTTGGCAAGCATATCATTTTTAAGATTTTCACGGCCAAAAGCATTTTCGTTATTTGTTTTTGGGGTGTTATGCCGTGTTGCGTATCTACCGGATCTGCCGGATCTGCCCCGATGATGGACACTGCAACGATGTCCGAAACGTTGGCTAAAGAAGGAGGTAGCGCATCACGGCATAACACCCCAAAAACAAATAACGAAAAAAGCATATCATTGTTTGTATCATATTCGACTTAATAGGCAAAAAAATATATTAGAGGTAGGGCATCTAAAGCGTTTCGTATTAAAAAAAAACCTTATTCGTATTCAGCGATTAATCGAGTGTGGTGGAATTTTTTTCAGAATATATAAACAAAAGGAAGGGGGAAAAGAGGGAGTCGCAAATTACCACTCTACAGGAGATTTATTTCTCGTTTAATTTATATTCCAACGAATATATGTTTTTTGCTGTGGCTTATTTTGTTTTAATATTTAGTGGCCAGCTGTTATATTTAATTTGTTATGTTTTCGAAGAAGAAATACGATATTAAAAAGTGGTTTGAAATTAGATATTGTGTCCTGTAAATGTAGAAATATATTATTTTTACGAACAAAACACGTACTCGGGGTCGATGATCAACATTAGAGAGTTTGAATTACGTTAAAGTATTCAAGATTCTCCATCTGTATTCCAGGAAATACTGATTTCCTTAAATGGTGTCGTATTCAAAGGCTCGTATTTGTATATGATGATATTTTCTTGCTTCATATAAAGCTACAGAAATTTCCAGAACAAAAACAAGTCGAATTTTCAAAGTAAATTGGATAAGTAACTTGAAACTAACGCCAACGTTATAGTTTGAACAAGCGACGAACTAACGATGTGGGTACTGGATAAATCCATTGTTAAATAATGATTTACAAATTTGCTAAATAATTTAATAAAAATTATTTCCCAAAACACAATTAATTATACTTTGAACAAAGTCGGAAATAATTGGTTAACCATTATTTTATTACCAATTATATTCGTAAGCTTTTTCGAAAGGAAAAAATCATTGACTAAGCGAGATAATAGCCAATTTGACGAGAAAATGTAAAACATTTTTAAAAAGAATTTATCGCAAAATTTTTACTCGCACAGATAAAATAAATAACGATAAAATCACACAAAAATGTAATTAATATACTTCAGTGGTAAGAAAAAATACAGTTTGTGGGATCTCCATAATAGGTATGAAGGATCAAGTTTTGGCAGTATAGCACCCATTGTCTTTCAGAAAGACGACAACGTAAAATATTGCATGAAAATATTACATTTAATTAAATGAAGACAATATTAGCGAATCTCGATCGAAAATCTGGAGACAGATATTGGCACCTCTGGGACTCGAACCCAGGACCTTCTGCTTTCATGGGAACAGCTCTACCAACTGAGCTAAGGCGTCTATATCCAATTCGGTCCATCATGAACAATATCGTAAGGTGGACTGTAAATCTAATTTTTGTGAATCAAGACAATTGACTGCGTTTTTTAACTTCAATCACAGGATTTGGCGATTGGAAGGAAAAAGCCCCTACCTTTTGATGGGTTCGTTCGCTGTTTCTGGTCGATTTTGATGTTGGTTGCTCTCAGAATAACGGCACAACAATAGGTCACAATTACGACACTTTGGGGTTAAATTGATGAGTTTTTTATGATTAATTATCGAGTTTTCGAAAGCGACATATGAACGATATCACTGCGATTTTTCAACTCATTGATGTAGGCAAATTTAGATTTTTGTTCCAATATTGTAGATGTGTTCCACGTAGGTAGAAAACACCCTCTTCTTCTAATGAGTAGGGACTTCCAAGTAAAGGAGGAAGACACGAAGGACTTGGGAACAAGGATTTAGTTTTTAAACTGTTTCAGAACTAAAGACGGTCACTTTTAACTGTATCATACTTCGATTAAGAACTACCAACATTATCTTAATTTTCTTAAGTCACCTTGTAATACATTGGGCGTCAATATAATGGTTTAAAAAATATACACCACACTCGGGCGTCAATGTAATGCTGGTAAAAATATATGTAATGCTGCGTCAATGAATAAGAACAACACTTTAAACATTAGCTATAAATAAATGAGTTGTGGCAACAATTAAATTATATTATTAAATAATAAAATCAGAACATGACACTCTAAAAAAATAATAATATTTTTATACTTTAGGTTCGTGTTTAGCCTTTAGAAAAAGAACCTTAATAGTTTACGTAAATACAAAAAAAAATACTAAATTGACGTAATTACAAAAAAACTAACAAGGTACATATACTTCTTTAGAAACATTAGTAATATCCTCAACATAAACGATATTTAAAAAGTATACTATGCTTTGTGTCAATCACAAATAGAGTACGGTATAACTGGATGGGAGTCTGCCTTGAGCACTCACACAGAGCGACTCAATATAGTCCAAAAAGGAGTACTAAAGACAATACTGAAAGTTCCGCTTAGAACTCCGACGGAAGAAATATTTAATAACTTTCAAGTCTTCAATGTACAGAAACTTTATTCAAAAAATATTTTATTTAAACTGAAAAAAAACATATATGTATACTCCACTGCCCAACATAAATACTCAACCAGGGCAGTAAGCAATAACATCCTGGTTACTCCCAGTTTGAACACATCTTTTGGACAGAGAAATAATAAATTCCATGCTATGAAATTATACAATGCTCTACCAGATCAAATCAAAAATATAAAGGAAATGAATATATTTAAAACAAAAGTAAAAACATGGCTGAGAGATCAAAGTGATAATAAAATTACAAACATCATGAAGACGATATAAAGACAATCCATAACCAAATACAAATATTTAAAAAAAAATTCAGGCCACCTCAGAACAGGAAATCCTAGTGAGGAGGTCTGTGAAAAAAAAAAAGAATCTATACTTATACTATACATTATACATACATGTACAAACCTTGCTATTGAAACTAATAATAAATAAATAAATAAATAAAATAAATAAATAATTAAAAAAAAACTAATAAATGAATCGATAGCTTGTCGTGTTCTTAAAAATGAAATTGAACAAAATATTAATGGTAAATCAACAAACTCAAACTAACCGAAGTTATAGCTCACAGGTAATGGATATTTCACCGAAGTATGTGCCTTCTCACGTTGAAACAAATGACCGGAATCTCTGGCTGCTTACTTGGAACTGCCTGAAGAAAAATTCCATTTTTCCTAGTATGTTTTGGGCAACAAAAGAAATGCTGGATTCGATTTTTTCAAAGAATATTTTCCAGTAGGAATTCAAATTTCAATTTGATTTGATACGTAGCAACCTACTTAATTATTTTTTCTTACTTGATTAAGTGATTACTTGTGCATTATAATTCCAAACTGTTACAACCTCTGGGACTCGAACCCAGAACCTTTTGCTTTTATGGTAACAGCTCTACCAACTGAGCTACGGTGTCTATATCCAATTCGGTCACTTTTAAAAATAAATATTCATCCTAGACTTGCAGAGAAGTCAAAGGATGTCGCATATTAAAAAATAAAATTATCCAGACTATCTAGATAGCATTTAGTCCGGGTTTCAATCTTGCAATCATATATAAAGATAGCAGCCAATAATGAATGTGTGATAAGAAAATGAAGATAATTTTGGTGGTTCTTAGTCGAACTAAAAGTGACCAAATTGGATGAAGACACCTTAGCTCTGTTGGTAGAGCTGTTGCCATGAAAGCAGAAGGTTCTGGGTTCGAGTTCCAGAAATGCCAATATATTTTTCTGATTTTTCTGTCCAGATTTTCGATTGAGTGTCGCAAATATCGTCTTCATTTAATTAAATTTTACGATTTGAGGTTTTACTCGTAAAGTTAAATAAAAACATAAGTTTATCCAGCGTTCAAAAATATTATTACATTTGATTTGGACCACTTGTTTATCAAGAGTACATAATTATATAATTTGTTATTAAAACCAAGGGTCTTTTTTTGGTTAAAATTTATAAATTATGAAGATTTCAGAACTAAATTAAATCAAATACTTTGGTGAAATAACAGAAAAGCTAAAATATTACCTACATATATAAAATTTAGGTATAAAAATGATAAAATTTTCGTTTTTGTTAGTTTGGTTATCGAATTTTGAAATATGATGCTTGCATATAAATGATGTTATAACGATGACATGACGTGCACAGCGCTATATAATTTAAGTAAATAAAAATCAAACCAACACGTCGTGTAAAAGCTTTTTTCGTGCACCAACAATTGACCCGTTCTACGCTTGCTAACCAAAAACTTTGGATATGAAAATGTACAATTTGCATATATTTTTAAATGGTTTTTCATGTTAGAATATTAAATTTCCCAGTCTTGTTATTGTTCTGCATGTGAATTATTTAATTATTTCATGTGAATCATCATTCATTCTCTCTCTGACTGTGAAGCGTTACAAAGTGACCTAGATAGGTTTTGCAAGTATTGAAAGGATAACTGTTTAGATATCAATGTTTCCAAACGTCGTACTATGACATTCACTCAACAGTGAACCTGTCATCTCTACAACGAATTGTAAAGATCTTGGTGTTTACCTTGATAGCAAACTTATATTTAATAAGCACATCGACTCAATCATTCACAGGTCATATAAAATGCTTGGTTTTGTTCAGTAACCCGCGTACAGTAGTAATGTTATATTTTGCATTAGTCAGAAATACACTGGAATACGTTTCGCCTATTTGGAACCCGCTGTACAAAGTATACATAGATAGCATAGAACATATTCAAAACAAATTTATAAAATATCTTTCCTTCAAATTCAACAATAACTTTGAATGCACATTTAAAACTTTGCAACAAAGGCGAGCAATAGCTGATTTGACATTTATACACAAAATTTAAAATAATAACATTGACTGTACCGAACTTCTTTCCCTAGGTAATTTTAACATACCATTAAGACGTACACGCCATACAGAATTATTCCACACGCTTAATTACAAGACAAATGCAGCATCTAATTCGCCAATCAATCGTGCTCTTCATAATGTGTTCAATAATGTCTAAATTCTAACCTCGAAATTTTCTCCGATTCACTGCCCAAATTTAAAAAGAGCATCATGTCAATAATAAAATTTGTTCAATGCGTATTCATACATACAATCATATACACATACTCCCACACACACACCCTCACACACACCCTCACACACACTCACCCTAACATAAGATACGCAGATGATACTGTATTACTAGCTGACTGTATCGATGATCTCCAAGACCTGTTAAATCTTGTTAATAATGCTGGTGAGCAAGTGGGCCTAACAACCAACGTCAATAAAACTAATTGGATGTGACATTTGGACGACTAGATCGCTCTGAATCAGTGATACAGTTAAATGGTTGCAATGTCGCAAAAGTGGAAAGATTTAGATACCTCGGCAGTATTCTCACGGAGACTCTTGACCCAGATGTAGAGGTTAGGTGCAGAATTGAAGCAGCAAGAACTGCGTTCATTAAAACGAAATCCCTCTTCTGCAATGGCAATATCAGCTTAAAACTAAGGCAGAGAATGCTAAAACGTTATGTGTGGTCGGTCCTGCTGTATGGATGTGAAACATGGACCTTGAAAGTAAATACCATGAACAGGTTAGATGGTTTTGAAATGTGGCTTCACCGGAGAATGCTCAAGGTCCCACGGACCGACATGATCACCAAAACAGAAATTCTCAGGCGGGCTAGAGCAGATAGAGAACTGCTTACATTAATAAAAATCCGGAAAATTTCATATCTGGGTCATGTACTTCGAGGGGAGAAGTATCACTTGCTCCATTTAATATTGAAAGGCAAGATAGAGGGTCGCCGGTAGGAGACAAATGTCTTGGCTGCGAAATATACGAGAGTGGACCGGCATTAGAGTGTGGAGGAGCTATTCCGGGCAGCGCAAGACAGAGAGACATTTTCAAGAGTGATCGCCAACGTCGGGGGGACCTGATACGGCACACAAAGAAGAAGAAATTACCTCCAAGGGGCTCTGAAAGAAATAATTTCCCTGATGGCCTGTGTCATTTGGGATGCCGTATAAAAATAAGCAAAAAAAATAGTTTAACTTTGCACGTTAACCAGCAGATATTGTATAAAACGCCTAGGTAGGTACTCGTAAGTGTGAAATGGACATTATTTCATACTTTGCCAGATGGTTTTAGGCATTTTACACATTACCAAGGCATCCTTTAGAATGCCTGATTAACACGAATTTATCATTCCGCCCTTCTGCCATGGGAATTAAGAATAATGCGCGCACACTAGGCGAAGTACCACATTAATCACGTGTTCTATCTATAACGTTTATTAGAATAAATATATAATCCGTAGTAAAAAATACACTTGCTTATTTTTTGCAAATTACGTTTACAGTGTTATAAATGTTAAAAATTGGAATTATTCTAAGTGGCAGGTGGTGCTTAGCGTCTAATGTACTCACATACGTTCCACCTCATGGTCTTAGGAAATGGCATGGGTTTCAATGAAGTCAGAACGCACCCGGTTAAACAGTTAATATAATATAATTCTTTATTGTTTTTTAAAAGTTTTTGATCATGTGAATACCGCAAAAGGATCCCAACTGTTCCCGACTGTCCAGTGCCAGAAAGGCTAGGCTGAAGGAAGTGGGAAAGGGAACGAGATGGATAAGAGGAAGGTCACTAAGCACGTAGCTGGCCATTCATATAGGGCCCTTAACACGGTTTAAGTCGTTTCCAGCCAATTCTTAATGATGTCTCTAACATGGGCGATATCACTGTCCTACTACTACCGTTACTACCACTAGGTACTGTAATACAAAATATTTTTTGATATATATACATACATGGGCGATATCGCTGTCCTACTACTACTACCGTTACTACCACTAGGTACTGTACTATAAAATATTATTTGATATATATATATATACATATTTTTTACATTAGCTCTACATAGGAGGTCCTGAAGAAAATATTTTTTCTCAGGCTTACGTCATTATTATGATGCTGTGCGAAGAGTTTTTTAAGGAAAGGAACAAGAGGAAGTTCTGGAAAGGAAATAGGTATGGGTAGGAATCTATGAATCGATCTCTCCCAGTACGGTGCAAGACTCTCCCGATCGGGCCTGCCACGCAGTTGGCGCCAAGATCCAGGCAAACCTCACCCCATGAACCGGGGCACCCCTGCTAATTCATTAAATATAGTAAAATAAAAACTACTTGCGCAAAAAAAACTGACGATTATACTTTGTTCATGAATGTAGCTTTTACGACAGCTCACCAAATAAATTTTCAATGAATGTCAAATTCCGTTTTCGTAAAACGGCGTCGCAAAACGAAAATATAAGAGTTTTCAAAACAGAATAAATGTCGTTATTTCTTTGAAAACACATTTTGCTTGATGTTTTTCGTGTTTTTAGGTTTATATAGAAAAAAATATTTGTTACATTTTCTTGACAGTTGTTACGTTTTCGTCTCCATAATAATAATAATAATAATAATAGTAATAATAACCTTTATTTCAGGATGTGGGGAGGATAGTGCAGTCCCACACGTCCCATATAGTTATACATATTTATATATTTACACAGTAAAGAAATAAGAACGCAAATAGCAAAAAATAAAAATAATAGTAATAAGAATTAATAATAAGAAAAGTAAATATTCAATTATATTATATTATATTATTCAAATAGCGCTCGGGCCCATCGCTCACTCAGGAGTGGATCTTGGTGCTGGAAGGCTGCGGTCACCAACGTGTTGTCGGAGGCCATTAGCCGTATCCTGGCTCCAGTGACCCGGTGTCTCATCAGACTGGCGAATCCATGGAGTCCTAATTCTGTGAACATTGTTGAAGCGCTGCTATACCTTCTGAATCCAAATATGATTCTGCACGCATCATTATATTGGATCCAGAGACGTTCCATTGAGCTTACTCGGTATTGACACCATGTTTCACACGTATGCATTAAATAATGTTTTTTTTAACATTATTATTATAATGGGAGTTTTACTTTTTTTTCGATAATGTTATATGTTCTAGGGAAATATGTTACAATATAAACACGAAAAAATGTTCAAATTATGATATATTATCTGGTAAACAGAAAGCAATTGAAAAAAAATGATTCGTTGTTTCTAGTCCGATTTTTGAACAAAACTCGCCAAGGTGATTTTACGCATTCGAGTGTATGCTAATTTTTTTCCGAGCACACATTAAAAATCTTATCGTAAATGACCAGTGCTACGAGTACTTCAGAAATGCCCGATGTTTGAGGCGCGACTCTAACTAAATAACACGTGGCCTATCGGCTACTGTTCATTTCGATATGACATACCCGTCCCCGCCGCGACCTCGCCGTTTACACGAAATCATCGGCTCTGAGGCGGTCCCTACGCCTGCCTCCTGTATTATTTTGCCTTCTGCGTTCTCTTTAGCAGCTAGTAGCTCAGCGAGCGAGAATTCGCAAGAGGCCAGCAACCGCGCACTGTAGATAATATTTTATTATTATTTATTTATTTCAACGCCACAAAATGGCTATTACAATACGGTGATACATTATGCATGATACACAGTGGTACACAGGAAGGTAAATTACATTGATATACAAAAAAAAAGAATATGAGCTCGTACAAAATAGACATTTTAATGCAGAGTAAAAATAAGTAAATAAAGGTTACTTTTTAGAAAAATTCTCAACATCAAGTATAATTTACCTACTTTACTTTTATTTGTAATATTGTTGGATTCTAGGAATTGGCTAAAATCGAGTAACTTTGTAATGATAATATTATTGTTACCTTTAGTTGAAATTACTGCAGTTTGAAATGACTACAGGTACTGCTATGATGAGTTATGAGTTATGATGAGTTACACATTTTAGAGACAACCAGTACTGGTAAAATTCTAAAATAATAAATGGGTAATGCTTAAATGAAAGTGGCTTCTACAATTTATAAATCGGTTATATTTAAATCGAAGGTTTTTGGTTACCAAATTCTTTTTCTATTTTCAGGCACAGCCTCCCATGCCTCATTGAAGGAACCGCCACTGCTGTGTTTAATGATCTAAGACCGTACGAAAACATTTTAGTCGAAATATTAATATAATATTACGTATTTTACATTTCCTCAATGTTGGTTTGAAGACCACCAAAACAAATTTGCCATTATAACCTCGTAACATTTTGGCATAAGAAGTTTCGTAACTCTGGTCGTAAAATAGGGCTCCGTTGTTAATTCTGTATCTGCTTAGGAAAATGTGACGAAAAGTTAGAGGCTGGGAAATATTATCTGTTTAATTTGTAGACACAACGGAGTAATCTCGTCTCTCGCGAAGTGGATATCCAATGTTAATCGGTACGTCAGCACATCAATAACATTATTTGTAGGAAGCGCTAAACTTCACACATTACCATTGCCATAGCCGAACTAGGTTAGTTTGTAGTTTACACCGCAAGCGAGCTCCTAAATTAGGGCTTGGGAGGTGGACACCGCACAGTGTAAAACAAAAAACAGTTCTTTAAATATAAAAAAAAATATATATTTACTCCACACAAGAAGCGTAGATGAAAATAATTTCCTTCAAAGCATCATCTTTTTGAGGGGTGGAAGTAGTGAACAAGGGTCTAAGGGTCTTAAAACCCATGTTGTAGGAGGGAGGAAATTCAGAGGCCCCCAATCGTTCTACAGTTGAGCTGTTGTCGTAGAAACGACCCGTTCTCATGTGACAAATGTAAACCGTGTACAAATGTTGGGCACGCGTTTGGTATGTTTCCCGAAAACACCAAAAACCAATAAATTTTTTCTGTGTTTCTTAATGCATATGGTTTGATCATTATTAAAATAGTATATACTAGCAGACCCGGCCACACGTTGTTGTGGCTAAGGTAACACAATGCCATTACCCAACCTTTATAAAATCAACACCACTCGCTTGCAAGCTGCCCGCTGCCTGATTTGAATATTTGAATTTCTCGGTCTTTCTCACTCTATCTATTGGTGAAAACCGCATGAAAATCCGTGGCGTAGTTTAAAAGTTCTATGCCCACGTACATTTTGAGCGACTTCATTTTATGCTATGTAATGAATATATATATACACATTATACTAACTTTTGCCCCCGGCTTCACTCGCATATTCGCCCCCCCCCCCCCCGTCACATTCATTCAGCTCGCGTGCCACCTATTAAAACGTAACAATCAAATACGCGCAGTTTCGCATTTATAATATTAGTATAGCTGTTGACTAAGATCAAAGTAGAGATTAGTATATACCAATTTTATACATATTTGAATTTTTATATCAACGGAATCTCCGTAGTAACCTAAACAAATAACAAAATGATAGCGCACGTCAAACAATTACTTAGTAACGCTTTGCTTTTCGTCCGGACAAAAAACGTATAATAAATAATTGCACAACTCCAGAGCTTTTTTATAACCCTAAAGCTTACCAATATATACAGCCTATACTACTCGCAGGTAATGTAGCATTCTATTAGTGAAAGAATTTTTAAAGTTCATTCAGTAGTTTTTGTGTGAAGGAGTAACAAACATACATCCATACAAAATTTCGCGTTTACAAAAATAACTAGCTTTTGCCCCCGGCTTCGCTCGCATAGTATTAGGAGGGTACCCACAGCGCCTCCTCCACCTTCCCTGTCCCCACTCCAATCCCTCACCCCTCCTCCTCTTCCCCGCCCCCTCACCCCTCATCTCACTTAAAAACGGCGAAACAAATTATTTTGTTTCTCTGAATTGAATAATCTCGCTAGAAAGAACAACGGAAGCTTTATGCGTAAAAGTTGTATCCCTTCTCCAAAATTTTTAATTATTTTATGAAATTTGCTAATAACAAAGTTTTATCTGTAAAATTGTCAAGATAGTATAATATTTGATGGCGCGGTCTGCTAAGAAAATTCTTAATTATTGAAGTTTTAACAAATAACATTTCAATTCCTCGAAACAGACAAATGGTATTATTGTCGTATTGTTTTATGTTTTAAAGTTAACTAATGAATTCAAAACTCCATAAACATGGCGGTAACGATGCTGCGATCCTTAAATTAATGCTTTGGTTTGGAAAATCTAACAGAAAAACCAGTGAAAATTCCACGATGCCATCGAAAGCGTTTTTGCTACTCCATATACAGTGAATATTATACATATACTGCTTACTTAATTTTACCGCTTTACGGAAGAAGTTTTTTGACGGTAATCCTCAAGAATTCTCCTATCAGCTTTTTAAGATCTTTGGTTATAGGATGGTTCACACTACATAGCTAAAATATTGTTTAGGTGATTCCATTTGATTTATTTTTTATTAATGCCGGTTTTGTTGGGTATTGTGGCCTCAATTCAAAAATTAGATTTCGGATGACAAAGGCAGCGCAGTCGATCATCATTTTTGCATAAAAATCGTATTCTTAATATACCCCCTCCCCCCACCCCTCCCTCCCCCAAAGGGCCCCATGTATACGTTTGCTGACTCCCTTTCAAAAGAATTATGTTATGCGAGAAAATAGAGAACCTGTTTAACGTCGTTAAAACGTCAGGGAAGAACCACACGATTAGTGCTAGTCTAGACTGTGTTCTTCTCTATGAACTTTGCCCCAATTAGTATCCCATTGTGCCCCTGGTTCATTTTCCATTGAACCCAGGGGGTTGGGCAGAATGGGAAATTCCCCCTTTTTTTCAATCACACTTTTTAATAAGTAATTATTTATTTATATAAGATTAGCTTTAGTTTCCTTGTAGATAAATAAGTATATAAAGGTACAAATTGACAAATAATGATGCTTTTACTTTCAACCTCCCTCAAATTGTAATCAAAGCTTTGCTACCCCGTTCCGCCCGGGTTCTCATATATTACATATGATTCTAAAGAAGTACACGAGCTTTGTGAGTTTCTTTGTATTGATATTTATGAGATAGTTCCACCGAAATTTTTAATCGATTTCAATAGATATTTTATGTTTCTAGAGTGTGTTAAAGTGGGGCCATGACATGATTGCATAAAGTTTTTCCTAGATACGCATTAATTTGAGAGAATAATCAATAGCTGGCTGTCTTCTGGCCGTTTAGCACCGTTCTGATAAGGTAAGTAATTTAGTCGAGTAGCGAGTAACTCGCCACTTGACCGACCAAAATGCTACTACTTACTACTAAATGTATGGTGTTCGGACGCGTTTAGTTACTAAAATACTCGCCAAATATTTAGTTATGCAAACATTTAAGTGTAACTGAGTTTTGTTTGAGCCATTTTTGCAGAAAGACAATCCCGTTGTCCGGTTCTTAGCTAAGCACTTTCATTAAATAAAATGACAGTGTCGCCGGTAAAACCAATGATTTTTACTTTGGTGTTATAGTTGCAGATATTGTTGATTCATGGGAAATATACTCGTATATCAGAAATATTACATATATAATAAATGTTCTAAGATACTTCCTTACGGTGCACCATATTTCATTGGGTGAGGTTCACTTTTTCGCTTTTCAATTTTAACACACTCTGAACGTTCTAACATGTTAACAGGTTTGACATTCCAACTGTTTAAAGCTTTCAGAAAAAGATTTTTCGGTCTATCCTATCAAAGGCTTTTCCAGGTCTATAAAAATGGCCAATGATTTATATTTTTTTTACTCTATAATTTTATTTTACAAAACTTAATCTGATGTACAATAAAAAAATTATACCGAAACATAATACTAAAGTGTAGAATAAGAATAAAGTAAAAATATTATACTTTTGAATGTAGCTATAACTTTGTGGTTATCAATTATAGATACATGAAACAATTTAACTTTGTTTGAACCACTTATATATTTGAGTAAAGCTGACCGGTTTCGGAACGACCGTTCCTTCTTCAGGAATACGTTTGCCCTGAAGAAGGAACGGTCGTTCTGAAACCAGTCGGCTTTACTCAAATATATAAGTGGTTCAAACTAAGTTAAATTGTTTCATTTATCTATAAAAATATTATGTTTATACATAAATTATAAATCAACTCTCTGAGAGTTCAGTTTTTTTAATACATTACCAGAAAGTATGGGAAATATAAATAAATAAATTTCATCTTAAAAATATAAACTAAATAGTTTAACATTTAATAAAGGTACAACGAATATAAATACATCCCCCGTACACACAAACCTAGCTTTGTTACGATGGTAAATCCTATATATAACAAAATGAGAATTGATTGCTATGTACATCGTACCATAGTTTCTGTAAAAATAAACATAATTTTTTTGAGTAAAATGAATAATTGATAATTGAAAAATAATAAATATAAAAAAAATAATAAGTGATGAAAAATGTTAAAGTAGGACACTAAACATTTTCTTGCGAACATCCTTTATTTGGCTTCCGATTTCTTTTCGCAAAAGAACACCCGCTTTCACGCTTACGTTTACAGACAAGGGTTCCGTAAAAGTGTTAGTAGGGATCTCATAAATAGAAACGAACCCTTCAGCGGTGGGCCTTATATTAATACTAAAAAAACAACTTCTTCTTTGACATTCTGATGCAGATTGTACACACTTATGAATTCACGTGTCCTCCATTGTTTCCTAACGCCAAGTTTTTCAGGCTCTATTATGTGGAGGTTTATTTTAAGGGATCTGTTAGTGATTTACTCTAAAAGGTTTCGCAATTTACTTGGGTGTTTATATTAACATTAACAATGTTAGCACTTAACGTTGGGGCTGTGATAACATCGAATAACTGGACTGAAATAATTTCAGATAAACAAACATGAAATATCTCTTATTTACTTATTACGTAAGCGCGCAATGTTTACTTGCACACAATTATAAATCAATGTATCATTTGTAACTCGGGCGGGGTAATTGTATATCATTAACAGAATTGTAAACAAAGATAACATCATTAATAATTTGTTAGAAATATTACGTGCGTATTTCATGAAACAACCCATACGCAGAAACACATATCTTTTTAATGAGGACATTTAGGAGCTTACAATATTCCTTGGGGCCTTTGAACTTCGAAATTTTAAACAGATAAAAACCACACGAAACTGCAAACACAGATAACCCTGAAATTGGTTTAGTGATAGACTTAATAATTTAAATATCGTCGGCCACCAATATACTAAGTGCAGTTTTGGCTCGAAACGCGTTACAAAAGAATAATACTCTACTGTGAGCGTTTGATGACTACTCTACGAAAAAAATTCACTGTTGTGTACTTTATCTAGAATAAAGCTTGCTTTCTATCCCAAACATAGAAAATAATGCCATAACACCAAGTGTTCTAGTTCTAGTTATCTTTTGGTTAATAGCTAACGGTTTTTGATACCTACAGGTGAATATTAAATTTGAATCGTTGATTAATATTAGAATTCACTGAGTGGACAATAGAGAACTCCAGTCCAATTTTTATTTTTTTTAAATGAATAATGACCTTCTAACTTAAATAACTGCATTTTTATTTTTTATTTTTAGAGTTAGTTTTAATAGTTAAAATAATTATCAAAGTTTTGATTTTTCAAGACCCTCGAAAACCACCGTATGTATGGTGAATCGTGTGACGTCATCACTCCTGAAAAATTAGTATAGGATCGGGAAATCAGCTGATCTACTGCTGCCATTTTGAATTCCGTTGTTCGAAGTATTCTCCCTAGAAATAGCATTACTATTTTTTTTGTGCAATAGTTTTTGAATATTGTCAATAATAGAGATAAACTAGGAGATACCTTTATTTTTGAAACATTATTTAGGCCTAAATAATGTTTCAATAAACACAACAACTAAATCTCTATAAACAGTATGTAAATAAACGAATAAATTAATACTATGGCTTGTGTCATATCATACATTCCCATACAATGACTTTATGGTGACGTCACGACACGTCGAACAGTGACGTCACCTTGACGGCGTGTTTTTACAACCCGATTAAAAATGGACTTTTTAATAATTTTTCTAAAACTCTGCGTTTAATATTATTAAATAAAACTTATATATTCAGAATCAGCGTTTATTGGTCTATATTATGAACATATTTTTTAAAGCCACAATATTTTTCACTGGAGTTCCTTATTGTTTCGGGAACGGGTCGCTCGAATAGCGGCACGACTATCTGAGTCCGATGCCCACTTGTAATAGATACCAGCTTCTAATAAACTTTTCTAATACAAAATGAATTTTCCTCAGTGGCTCAACTTGTTTCATGCTCTTAAGGAATTTTAGTTTCACGGCGACGATACAAAGGTAATCTATTTTTGTATACGCCGCTCTCCTATTTGCATTAAATGTCGGATTTATCGGCGTTCAATATTTTACGATGGTTTCAAGAATATTGGCATATTCTTTTGACATTTTCGTAGGTCTTAGCAGATCTTACTTTTTAAAGTTATCATATAAATCAGTATCACCCTTTATAGTCAAAGTTAGGCGTACGCGTTACGTTCAATGATTTAGAAATAATTAATGTTCGTGTTCATTCCATAAGCAGTAGATACTTTGTCGCCTTGTTTTTCTAAAAAGATATTAATAAAAATTATCTTGTTGTGTAACTACTAACCAAAAGACTACTTTTTAAATTTCGTTCTTCATTCTGACGCTAAGGGAATTGGTTTATTTGGTCGAACCTTTTTGAATTTAAGTTCAAGACAAAGAGTATTTAATCAGAATAGTTGTTTCCTTCTGTAAACATAATGGGGTTAAGTTTTACTAATTTCACCGAGATCTCTGGGCGGCTTCTTGGTCCCCTCCGAGCACAAAAGCCAACTTCATATTATTATTATTGAATACAAAAGACAACTTTGTGTTGAACGAGAAGTTAACTTGGTTATTATTATTGTTCAAAATTATAGAGTTAGCAACGTGCCTTGTACGCTGTACAATTTTTTTTAAGGTATTCAATTTTTTTTTGCAAATGCAACATCTCTAACTGCCTGGAGCCAGTGAGAATATAGCATTAGAAGTTTTGGATGTTTAAGTCTGAAGAAACTGAGGATGAGACGTTGAAAAGGAGATGAAAGGCAAGCATATGGTGAAAAGCTAGAAATTGGTGAAGAGAAAGGTCAGGAAGTACTTGCTATTAAAATTAGGACCATAAACGTAGCTAAGCTAGATACGATTTTAGATTTTCACGGCCAAAAATATTTTTGTTATTAGTTTTTGCGGATACCGTGTCGCCAGCTCGTAAAGGAGTGGAGCTGGCGCTACAATATACTTCAACATGTTTTTTTTAAAATTTTTTTAGACCCAAAACTCATAGAGCACGCCTGATTACGGAGGCAATTGAAATTCACAAAAATCCTATAATTATTAACAGAGACGACGGAGCTTCGGACTTAGTTCTTGGTATCCGGTAATTGACGGTTACATCAAGGCTAAACGCAAAAAAACATGTTGAAGTATATTGTAGCGCCAGCTCGTAGAGGAGTGGAGCTGGCGACTCGGTATCGCTCCTAAGTAAATAAGTACAAACATCACCCCTAACTATTACACATCTTCCCTGATAATGGACACTGCAACGCTGTCCGAAACGTTGGCTAAAGAAGGAGGTAGCGCAACACGGCATAACACCTCAAAAACTAATAACAAAAATTGCTAAGCTCAAAAACGTTTCTGAATGGTGATCTTTCATTATGGCGATACTGAGAGAATTACCCCTTTCATATGAATAAAATAATTCATTTCGTTGGTTTCAATTTAAAAAATTAACAAACACGAAATTTTCCTTCACATTAAACATTATGAATTCTTTTTGCTTTTTGATGTTATGTGTAAATGCTTTAAGAGCTCTCACTAAAAGCTATCAAATGATTTCAAAGAAAAATAATTAAGCTTTAATTTCATTAGGCAGGTGCTCGCTCGCGCTGAAATCACAAACTCAAGTCAAGAATCCACGTGTTACGATAGAACATTTAAGAGGCAAAAATATTTATTTTTCTCAGAAAAGTGATATTCTGGGTCAAAATTTCGGAAAAGCCACCTACGAATAAATTTCTTCAATTACGAGGTGAAACCCAATAAAATATTAGGGAAATAATTATTTATTTAATTTTCCTAACGTAATACCTAACTGAATCCATTCAATGAAAGTTGATAGCAATTCCAGTTAATATAATTAATCATCATTGAAGATGTTCGCCTCGTTTTGGAATTATAAATACGTTCAACATTATTTATTTAACTAAGAGGGAGAGTTATTTCAAATTTAGAACAGTGCTTTTGACGGTAATTATGTAATAATAAATTGGTAAACATAAGGTAAATAATTACCGACATTAAATTTGAAAAATAAAGTACTTCAACTATAAATAGGTAAGCACCAGGGGTCCGTCAGAAATACGACGCTATTGATATTTTTGTAGCTGAAAATATATATTTTTTTCAAAATTCGAACGTTTTGTATGAAGATATTTCAATAAGTGGATGCGGCGCATCAACAAACTGAAAGAATCCTGAAGATATTCATTCAAAAAGTTGAAAAAAAAATCATTTTCAGTTACAACAACATTTTTCAACCTTAGCACTCTCATTGAAAACCCACGGACCGCCACTAGTAAGCACCACTTTTATAAAAGACTGGCTAGTTTCCGGCATGCGTTGAAATGCCACTTAAGGCGCCGCATCCGCTATGTAATGTAATTACGATATGTAATGTAATTACGAATGTTAGAGGAGCGCGCTAATATTTAAAGCGATAAAATCAATGCGAAAATTTTGAAAATATTTAATAAAACACGACTCGTTTAAAATAGAGCAAAAATCTCATGGAAGGCGTCTTAAGTATCATTAAAAGAAATATTTTGAATTTTTCACAACTTGTGAAATAACTGAAACAAACATGTTTATAATATTTTCGTTATTTGTTTTTGGGGTGTTATGCCGTGTTGCGCTACCTCCTTCTTTAGCCAACGTTTCGGACATCGTTGCAGTGTCCATCATCAGGGATCTGCCGGATCTGCCCTGATGATGGACACTGCAACGATGTCCGAAACGTTGGCTAAAGAAGGAGGTAGCGCAACACGGCATAACACCCCAAAAACAAATAACGAAAATGCTTTTGGCCGTGAAAATCTTAAAACTTATATGTTTATAATAATTTTCGGAACATACTTTCCGTTTTTTTACCATCGAGAGAATTTCGAGGACAAATTATATGTTAATTTGCTTTTCGGCGTGGAACGCATCTAGATATTATTTACAAAAATGTGTAAGAAATCGCTAGAAATTCGGGTAGCGGGGGCTTAAATAAAGATATTAGACCGGGAGGCGAGATAGGTAAACCCTACGTCATCGACTACACAGATGAAACTACCTTTAAGTGATAATGGGCATTTAGAAAACCTTAAAAAAGCTGGTCTGCCGGTGCGCCTCTTGGCAGGAGCCGCGCAGTCATGGAAATAGTCAGCGATTTTTTTGGTCAAAATTACGTCATCGACTACACGAACGGGAACGGTCTCATATGATAAAGGTCGATTAGAAAATGAGAAAAAAGCAGGTCTGCCAACTGGCAGCCTGGCAAGTTCGGAGGCAGCCGGCGTCAAAGTGGGGAAAAATTGGTCGATTTTACGTCATCGACTACACGAATGAAACCAATGAATAACTATAGTCCAGATCATTCCATATAAGAATTTCGCGGTCTGCCGACCAGCAGCGTTATTTTAATTTTTTATATAAATTTTATAAAGACAGAGCTCATCAGTGTATACAGAAACCTTCAAGGACGTGCACACAAAAACCCACCAAAGTTTCATCCCAATCGGATGAGTAGTACATGAAATAATTTCATAGAGCTCACTATTATATTATACAGAAACCATCGCGGGCTTGCGCTCATCAAATCCCCAAAGTTTCATCGCAATCGGATGAATGGTTAAGGAAAGCATAAGGCACAATCAAACAAGCAAGCAAGCAAGCAAACATACGAGGAGGGACAAAAGTAATCACCGTATTGGAAAACGCTATAACTTTTGCAAATGAAGCCCAAATTCGGTTTTGACATTTGTGAAGTAAACAAACGCAGAATAGAAATCGACAAGCCATAAAGCCCTCCGTAAGAACGCGGAATAATTGTTTCCATTTTTTTGCCCAACAAATCGTTGGTTGTGTTGGCGCAGCATTAATTTCGTCGTAGATTTCCTGGCCGTCCGACACCAACTGGACAAACACTGCGGCGTTTGGCCACTCGTCTTGAAGAGACTGGGACAACACGAGATGTTTCCAAGGCTGGCCGGCCCCGGAACAGCCGGTCTGCTGAGAATATCGCTGCTGTTGCCCATATTTATCTTTTGTATAATGTTAATGTAAGTACTTGCATACTGCTTACTAACCCCGTATGCATGGACATTGGAGGGTCTAGAGTCGTTCAAATAAATGTAGCTTCGTTCAAAAAAAAAGTAGAGTCTTGACGTGTGCGGTGAAGGAGGAAACCATATGTTTCCTTATAACGCCGTTGGGAAAGTGGTGGGTCCCCTCCAATGCTGTTGCCCAAGATGTCGAAGATGAGCCCAGATCATCGACCAGACGACGTGCCATTACGACAACCATTGGGCATTAGCCGGCGGTCCCAATGCAGAATTTTGGTGAAATATTTGAAGATGTTCCCTTACAAAGTACAGACGGTGCATCAGCTGTTAGCTGTTGACCGCCAAATGCGTATAACCTACGCTCAAGCCATCCCGAATCTCAACGAAGAGGTGGACGATTTTTCATCGAAAATTATCATGAGCGAAGAAACTCATTTCCATCTTAAAGGTTAAGTTAATAAACAAAATAATCGTTTCTGGGGCACCGAAAATCCGCGTATCACCACAAAGAGTCATTACACCCGCTCAAAGTTACTGCGTGGTGTGCCGTTTAGGCTGGAGAAGTCATCGGGCCATTTTTTTAGAACGCCGCGGGCCAAACGATGACTGTGGACGGCGCGCGCTACAAGGCCATGATTACCGATTTTTTTCTTCATCAATTGGAAGAATTGGGACTGGAAAACATGTGGTTCCAATAGGACGGTGCAACGGCGCACACTGCTCAAACCACAACCGATATTCTGAAGGAAGCATTTCCGGGTCGCTTTGGGTGATTTGCACTGGCCGGCCAGATCACCCGATTTAACCGTTCCAGACTTATTTTTATAGGGTTTTTTGAAGTCGCAGGTTTACGTCAATAAACCTCAGACTCTTGAAGCCCTTAAGAAAAATATTCGCCAGGCATGCGAGAACTTGTCGCCCGAAGTTCTGGCAAGAGTGATGGAAAATGTCATAAAACTGGCCCATGTGATCATCAACTCCGGCGGCGGCCACTCGGCCGATCTCATTTTCTCGACTAGATGGAATAAATTCTAATGGATTAAATAAACAAATTTCACAAGAAGAACCATATTTTTCATTAAAACTAAAAAAAATACAGCAAAAGAACATCAGGTGATTACTTTTGCCCCACCTTGTACATTGATTTATATATATACAGATGTAGTATGCTTAAATTTGTTTGGTTTCTTTCTAAGTAAATTGACCTTTCAATAAATATACAAAATTTAATATTCACGAATATTTATAAAGAAAAACTCTTCCAAAGTTTGTCAGAGAACGAATGAATTTTGTTTGATGGCAAAACCAACCTCTGCCAACATAAATACTTTATTAATATAAATACCTGCATATAGAAATAGATCAGATCGATTGAGACCAACCGAAACATAAATAATTGTTAACGGATATTTTGTCCTTGCTAGATTGAAAATTTCAGGCTTGGATTATTCAATATCCAATTTCAAAAGGGTTTTGCAAATTAACTCTATTTGATAACTTTCTTGATGAATTCAGTTATTTCAATCACCATTAAAATGTATAGATATTATTTAATGAATACTTGTTTGTACAATACAGGTCACCCCAAGTGGTTCGCTGCGATTGGTGACTTAGCAGGGGTGCCCGGGTTTATGGGATGAGGTTTGTCTAGGTCTTGGTGGCGGATACGTTTGCCCAACCACTGCGTATCGGGCTGGATCGGAGGAGACTGATTGAGGGAGGCCTTTTGACCATTCTCCCGACCCTTCGCCTTGCACCGCAGTGTGAGGAACACACTGACCCCCAGATTCCTACCCACCCCTCATACCTTTGTCCTTACCATATCTTCTTCTCCCTCCTTTCTCTTAAAAGACCCTCCACACAGCATCCTCAAAGAAGACATAGGCCCCTAGGGAAATTGTTTTCCTCGGTGCCACCGGTGTGGAGTAATGCAAAAAAAAAAATATATATATATATATATATATATATATATATATATATATTTATTGAGGACATGAAATTGTTGATATTCTACGTTTTGTATAGTTTTCGTGAAGGTATTTAAAAAAAATGTGATTAATAAAAAATATAAATATTATATTTGTTAATTTTTTACCGTTAATGGGATATTTAAAAATTTTAGCAATTCAAATTTTCAAGGCGATGATAGTAAAATGCCTGGAACCTAAAAATACGTATAGTGCAATTTCATAAAGCCCGAGCTCACTGTTTGATAGCTCATGTTCTAAATTTTCATTAAAACAGTTTTCCTGCTGTAGTTAGGACCGTTCGCAGGAATATACGATTATACCAGCTGAGTAGGTACTTAAATAATACAATGAATTTTACGATTTATCTCTTTGTAAAGATAAAACGCGTGTGTAAATTTGTCCCGTTTTCGTTTGTTCCCGTCTGGCTTGAGCATCTAATGATTTTATAGTGTCATATTATAATAATTTGTAGGTACATGTATTATGCGAGAAGGAAGGATACTTAAACATGAATGGTCGGGTTACAGCCTACCAGTAAAGTCTTAACAACTGCCTCTGCCTAAAATATTGTAGCACTCCATACAATGACTGATATAATTAATATTTGCACGTCCTACGTTGGAGCTGTTTCATACATTTTCATGTGCTAAGGGCGAGGTTTCCATGCTATTTTGTACGTAACAATTAAGTCTGATCAACGATATTACGTATAATATAGCCTTATTAGTCAGGGTTTTGGCATTCACAAAACAATGGAATTTCACAATCCAAAATCCATTGAAGATTGATTGGTATGTTTACTAATTGGCAGATCGGGGAGAGGTTTGATTCGACTGGCGATATGATCAAACTCGGTGGATCTCCTATTTAATTATGATCCTCTTGAAAATTTTTATTTCAACGCATCAAAATGGATAAATATTTTTGGACATTGTGATTAAGAGATGTCAGACTTTTAGACATTCAAATGTGGGGTCTCCTTAGACGGATGATATGCAGTTTGGGTGCTTATGTAGGTATTATCCGTAATCATTTAACAAAACTAAAATAACCTTTCTTAACTTCACCTAACTTAAGCTTTTCCCTGCCTAAACGAAATGGTAATGGATAATATGTAGCTTGCCGGAGCTTGTAATTGCAAAAGCTATTTTTTCGAGCCGTGAAAAAAATATTCATAACATGGAGCTCTTTATTCGGGGACAAGTGTAAAAAATTCATAAAGCCGTGAAGAAATATTACACTCTTGGCACAGAATTCTGTTGAAATATAAATAGCCATTTAACTTTGCGAGTCTAATAAAAAATATTAAAATTTTAGTGTTACTAAAGGCTGAAGAGCGAACGTAAACGAACTAACGTGAAGCGAGGTTCTTATTTTAAGGCGCAAAGGCGTAATTTTTGAGGTAAAAATTAATGTTGATTGCTTTATATTTTCGGAAATCAAGGAAATAAGTTATTATAATTTTACTTGAATAATAAACCGGAAGATTTGCCAGAAAAATGGAAAAAAGTTCGGTGAAAAAATTTTCAATGGGAACTTATCAGAATTTATGTCGTAAAAATGGTAAATCAGGAAAAAAATGGGCAGCGGATTTCAATGAATTATGTAAACTACGACGAAGCACTAACGCGAATGTAGTGGATATGATTTTGTTAATGTTGTATTTCTGTAATAAATTAAAGTTAAATATTGATATGACATCAATAATCAATTTATTCAAATTAGATGCATCAGAAAAAGGCCATTGCCGTCACAGTGATTTCATCGCCATTACTTTACCGGTTATCTGACCCACAGTATTTTTCCAATTTCCAAAGAAGCGTTGGCTAAAGAAGGAGGTAGCGCAACACGGCATAATAGCCCAAAAATTAATTTAATTTTTTAAAATTTCGAGGGTTCTATACTCCGTTATGCAAGAAATTTAGTTAAGTTTTGCCAAAAACTAAGCTAATATGACCACTTCCTAAGGGCGGGTGCGTCTGAGTAGGTAATAGATAAAGTTTGAGAAGGTTTCTATAAATGAAGCGCTCAGCGGAAGAATGGCCCAACCCACAAAAATCTGTAATCAACGAAAACATCATATTTTTATATAATTATGTCATATCTATGAAGCCACAGTGACGCAATTTTAGTTTTCACCAATTTCAAAGGATCTTTGAAATATAAAAAATAAATAACAAATGACGTTTTAGCTGATTACACATTTTTGTGGGTTGGGCCATTCTTCCGCTGAGCGCTTCATTTATAGAAACATTCTCAAACTTTATCTATTACCTACTCAGACGCACCCGCCCTTAGGAAGTGGTCATATTAGCTTAGTTTTTGGCAAAACTTAACTAAATTTCTTGCATAACGGAGTATTAGAACCCTCAAAATTTAAAAAAATTAAATTAATTTTTGTTATTAGTTTTTGGGGTATTATGCCGTGTTGCGCTACCTCTTTCTTTAGCCAACGTTTCGGACAGCGTTGCAGTGTCCATCATTAGGGCAGATGTGTAATAGTTAGGGGTGATGTTTGTACTTATCTACTTAGGAGCGATACCGTGTCGCCAGCTCCACTCCTCTACGAGCTGTAATATTAATATAGACGACGGAGCTAAGCTCAATAGTTCTTGGTATCCGGTAATTGACGGTTACATCAAGGCTAGACGCAAAAAAACATGTTTAAGTATATTGAAACGCCAGCTCGTAGAGGAGTGGAGCTGGCGACACGGTATCGCTCCTAAGTAGATAAGTACAAACATCACCCTTAACTATTACAAATCTGCCCTGATGATGGAAACTGCAACGCTGTCCGAAACGTTGGCTAAAGAAGGAGGTAGCGCAACACGGCATAATACCCCAAAAACTAATAACAAAAATATTTTTGGCCGTGAAAATCCATAATCGTATCAAATTAAATTAATATTATGAGCCCGAACTTGTTAAAAAAAGATAAAGAGGTCAAAGAAAAACACATGGCAGTAAAATAAACATGATTTTTTCCAAAGCAAACACTCAAAAACAATTCTGAGTTTTAATAAAGGTACGAAAATAAAAATTATTTTCTTAAAACACCCTTTTAGCTCCCAATAAATTGCCAACGGGCATGGTTTCAGAGATATTATTGGTCTAGATGGGGTGGGTTTCTAATCGATTATTTTCAAATGTAAAAAGAACCCTTATAATTCACAAGACGAAGGAGTTTGTAGATATAGTAGATTCGTGGAATTAGTTCCACATTATCTTATTTCGCATTCCACGGAATGAAAATGTATGAGTGCGACAGTTAAAAGTCTTTACATATCATAATATTTTGCCGCATGCAAATTTCATATAATAATAATAATAATAATAATAATAAGGATGATTCCTATAGCGCCATTTTCGTGATAAAATCACCTCAAGGGCGCTTAAATTAGTTCATATATTACATTTCATATTTCATATAAAATAATATTAATTATTTTTGCCTCGAATTCTAGGCAAGAATTCAGAAAAACTTGGTCGCACTTTTATCAAGCTGTTAAAAATCCGCGAAAATTTATCATCTCTCACTACTACAGATACTCGTACCAATCAACATTAATATCACAATGTTTTTATTTCGCAAAAAGACCTACTTTCGATTAGGAGAATGTAAGTCTGTTCACATTGGGAGTAAAAAGCTCCTTTCTTTTTTTGTAGCCAGCACAGCGCACAGAAGAAACAAAAACTCCCCTATGTGACAACACTTTGCGAGTGTTCTCATACTTCTGTCAGATCCCATACAAATTGAGGATTGAAATAATTGCATCGCCCTAAAAGAATCCGGTTGTGAATGGATAAGCAAGCAGCTATTGCGAGGTTGAATAGTTCACTCGAATTATCTCAAAGCCAGCCAATATGTATAAGTTCAAAGCTCACTGGGATCGACTGAGCAGTTTAGGGTATACGACACACCTTGCTAATTTCAACAATCGGCAGTCGTTGACTTTTACGGCCTTTCTTTCTGCCTGCCCACCTCTGCCTCTAAATATTCCTCTTTTAATATCCTCGCAGTAATCTTCCCTTTGAATATGGAACGCGGAATCTTATAAAAGGCCAGGACGCCCATTATTTAGTACCAATGTTCCAAATCGTCTTTCAAACATTTGAATAGCAAAAGCGAGGACTTCACGAAATGAAAATTTTACTAAACAAAATAGCTTTAGTTTTCGAAAATGTTTCTCAAATTCAATGAATTAATTTGGTTTTAAGTAATATCCTTTCGTTTGAAACATTAGGTACAATGTCCATTTATATATTTAAGTACCTACATGTATACATATTATACGCAGTACCTAGCATTTCTTGGGAATCTTTGCTTGGATTGATAAAGATTTTTTTTTGCACATCTCTTTTATTTTCATCACGTCTCTTTTACTAATTGGATTCCTTTTTAATTAATTTCCTTGACGTTTTCGCAATATATTTTTTTCACAAAAACCGTTGTGTGTGCTCCAAAAACGTAATAAAAAAATTAATAGAACCCTTTAAAACCCCGAAATACCGACCCCAGAAATATACCTTTACATGTCAAAATTAATCAACGAATTTCAACTATTTAGAGTATGCCATAAAAAGCGGTTAAAAGGGCCTGAATTTCTTTCACAAAATTTCTCTAAAATTCCATTCATAACTTCTCTAAAATTTGAGTAATTAATTAAACTTGTAACACGCAAAAATAATTTCATCGGTGGCTGGTGCAATTTTTTTTTTACCTACATTCCTCGCAGGAAGGAATGCGATTTGCGTCAAGGAGGATGATTAAATGTTTTTTATGAGGAAAGAAATGTTCATCATGTAAATGTGCAGAGGCAAGGGTTGAGCTTGGAGCGGCTCCCAGGAATATATCATTGTCCCACGCGTTTTGTCGTACAGAAAAGGGATTCACGTGGCTGACATGACAAATGTGATTTGTGGGGTTAGGTAGGGGTTGTCACAAGTGTTTTGAATAGATGCCTCCTGTGTATATAAATCACTCATAAGCGGTTGGGCACTTGCCTGCTGATTTCTACAGATATGACATGTTATTTATCGATGTCGAAGGTAATGTAAACACATTTTCGTATTTTAATAATTTACGACCACTTGAATGCCGCCAACATAAAATTATTAATTTGCGGAGAGCGCTGAAATTACCCATGAGCCACGATTTACCGGCTCCTGTAATTTTACTCTCTAATAGCAATATTTGGGACGTAGCTTCCTAGAATTTAGTAAGTTAGCATCTTTTAACACTTATACGGACGCTTTACAACAATTGATGAATGACATTTTTTTAATTTTGAGTGATTTAAAATTTTATTTATTCAATTTTATTTTTTTAATTTGGGAGGCGGGTGTGGGTACCGTCGCCCTGTGAATCACATATTGGATAACCGATATCTCTGCCATAGGACAGCCCAAAGGGTTCGCTGCGTTTGGTGACTTAGCAATGGTGACCTAGCATCTGGTGACTTAGCGGATACCCGGGTTTATGGGGTGAGGTTTGTCCAGATCTTGGCGGCGGATGCGTCTGCCAATTTACTGCGTGATGGGCTAGATTGGGAGAGACTGGTTGAGTGAGATAATTAGGCCTCTCCAGTTGGTTTCTCCCGAACCATCGCCTTGCACCGCAGTGGGTGGGATGGATTCATACGTCCGTCACTCCTGGACCAACTCACCATCAAACTCCTACCCACCCCTCATACCTTTTCCTTCTCAGAACTTTATTTTTTTCCCTTTCCTTTGAAAGACCCTCCACACAGCATCCCAAAAGAAGACATAGGCCTTAGGAAAATTATTTTTTTCAGAGCCTCCTGTGTGAAGCAATTGTAAAAAAAAATTGGTACTCTAAATTGCAGTGGAACGGTTGTATTTTAGTTCCAATGCACTAACTTTTTTTTACTTTGCTTCCCACAGGAGGCCCTGAGAAAAAAAAATCTCTCAGGGCCTATGTCATCTTTGGGTTGCTGCCTGGAGGGTCTTTTTATTTAAAGGAATGAGAAGAAGTTTTGGGAAGAAAAAAGGAATGAGGGGTAGGTAGGAATCTGGGGGTCAATGTGTCCAGGAGTGACGGTGTGGTGCAAGACACTGCGGTGCGAGGCGATGGGTGAAGAGGGTCCGGCTGGAGAGGACTAGGTTAGGTCAACCTCAACAAGTCTCTTCCGATCCGGCCCGCCACGCAGTAGGTGAACACCCCATGAACCCGGGCCCGCTTGGTAAATTACCACTTGGGGGACCTGTGGCAGAGGTGTTGGTTAATCAATAAATGGTTCATAACATAATCTACATAAATTATAAGACAACCTACTTATTACATTTTTTTAAACCTGAAGCTTATAAACGTAAGCGCATTGCATATAGAAGAGTTATGCTAACTAATGAAGTTGGTATAATAGTAATCACAGATTATTGGGAAGAGATGCTATACCAATTTATGTTCATACGCCATTCGTGCTAGCATCAAAACTGATTGGAAGCTACTACAGCGGAAGTAATATAAACGGATTTCCGTCGCTCCATTTATTATCGATTGTATGGCGTTAGTTGTATGGTAAATACTGGACTATTTCGGTATAGATAAGTATCGATAGCCAAAACGCACTTTTCCTTTTTTTACATTAGCTCCACGTGTGGAGAATAATTCCATTCAGGGCCTATGATATCTTTGCTGTGTGGAGGGTCTTTTTAGGAAAGGAAGGAGAGGAAGTTCTGGGAAGGAAAAGGGTAGTAGGGGTAGGTAGTAATATGGAGGTCCAGTAATGACGGACGTATGACTCCGGTGCAAGGTGATGTTCCGAGAGAGTACGGTTTGAGAAGTCAAAGGGACTCCCTCAACCAGTCTCTCCCCTCATACAAACCTCACCCCTATGAACCCGGGCACTTCGGATAAGACACCAAAAGTAGCGAACCATTTGGGGTAGAGGTGTTGATTATCCAATAAATGGTTTCTGGGGCGGCGGTATCCATACTCGCCTCCCAAATTGAGAAAATAATCTCATTAATACTCTAATCACAGATATCTTAATATAAATAAACCGAAAAATACCGTACCATATATCGTACCTGCCAATATTTACTTATTTTTTAAACACATTATGTGATGTCACAGAATAACATAAAAATAAATTAATGTTCTCCAAAACGAGCTTGAAATAAATCATTTGTCATATATTTTGTTTAAAAGTGTGTAATTTCTACTATTTAAGAAATTCTAAAAATTATAGTACTTTATTTAAATTAAATAGACATAAATACGTTGGGAATTCATATGTCAAATATTGGTTTATAAATGTGTAAATTCTAATTATGCAATTGTAAATGGTCACTAAAATGGTCTGGAAAGAATCTCCTAGTTGTGATCTCACTAAAGAAACCACTTACTCACTCTGAATGCAATTATTATTGTTCTCCAAAATGACCTTGAAAAAAAAAATCACATCTTTGCGATTCTTTCAAAGACATAAAGAAATCATCCCTTTGTTCAGAAAACAACTTTTAATGTTCTCAAAAGTTGTCTTGACGGAAGCAAATTCCTGTAATATCTTGAACGAAACCATTCCTTTGTTAAGAATATTATGAACTAAATATACAATTTGGCTGTCCTGAAACGGGTATCCTTCCCAGTTGGACAGACAACGTATCATTTTGTAATGTATTGTAATATATATGCATACATAAATAAATAAATAAACTAGCTACGTCAGCTTATTCGTATATGCTTTTAATTTTAACGGCTTATTGTAATGAAATTATCTCTCAATAGTCCGTCTGTCTATCTTTCTCTCATAGTCTACGAACAGAAACAAAGCGGGTTTCGGTTTTCTGATTAGTCGGCGCATGGGCGGCCGACTGGAGTAGGCGTGCCGACAAGAATGTTTGTATGTCAACGTATCAGGCCGAACATAGTGAAGGTAGGTTCAGATCTATGTCCGCGCGAGGTGGCGCCGATAAACTTTACCGGAATGAATTCTTAATTCCTGCTCGCAAGTGACGTCAGTGAAACTCAATGTTGCCAAGTGCTTGGTTTTTGCCATGTTTTCATGGATTTAGTATCCTCTCGTGATTTGGTGTCCTCTATGGTCACCTCCACGGTTATTTCAAAAAACCAAATCCAAATTAACAGTTATATAATAATAACCAATTTCAAATTAACAGAAGTGTGTACTTTTTAGTGGGATAAGTAGGAATAACACGGAGAAATTCTGAAATCAGGAATGTAGTTCAAACTTAAGTTTAGAATTTTTTTATCCTTGAAACATTTTCATTTTTGGGACATGGCAATACTGGTAAAGCTTGTTGGAAGGGAATGTAATATCAAAAATAGCGACCTATTAATTGCCGCTGTTTTCAACAAATCGCCAATCTGGGACAAAAGAAACACATTACATAGCAACCGAAATGTTGTTGACAAGTGCCGGAAAGAAATCAACAGGATAACATTTTAAAATAACCTCAAATGTCACAAGTGAATTCCTTTCAGACGTATACATAAAATATTATCATGTCCTCGTGGAGGTTATTTCCACATTTAAAGATACCAATTACCAAATACCAATTGTTTTATTCCTTAATTTCAAGAAAGGATTCTCCAAGAGTAAAAAATCGTCGTCTGTTGAACGCGAAATTTCCTAAAAAACTGACAACTGCTGTCAGTCTACCGCGCAGGTAGCGCAGGTTTTATCTGCGTTATGTTTGTCCACACCTCGGCGTCAACTGCCGCCGGTGGAACCGGGCACTGAGTGCCGTTAATCTGAAAACCGAAACCAGCTTTGCTTTTGTTCGTACCCCAATGACATAAATACGATTTTCTGTGACGGGCGGGCGGGCAGACACCGGGCGAGCGGCTTGGATTAGTTTGTTATAAAAAAATCGGTTTTAATTCGAGGTTTAAGAAACTGTTGCGTTCAGTAGTTTTTATGCACACAAGCAGGTACTCCAACACACCTTGGAAGGAGATTACTTTTAGAATTAATAGAGTTCTTTGATGATCACCTGTATTTAATAAATACTTCGCGTATTACAATGTTGCGACTGCGAATAGTCAACCTTACTAGAGGCTAGCTGAATTGGATCTGAATTGCAAGAGCTGCTCCAGACTTTTCAGCGATCACTAAAATCATAAATTTGAAATAGATTTTTTTTTAAGTCGTGGCAAAAAAAGTTTTTTTTATCACGGTTGAACATCGCCTAACAGTCCATCGAAATGGTCAGACGATCGCTTTTGTTGTCGACTGAGAGCAAATGCGGCACCCTTCTGGCAGAGAGCTTCCTCATTCCCAAAATTTCATGCAAAATGTTGAGCACCTATTTGGTTGAGATGCCCAAAGCCTTTGCTGTCTCACGCCTGCTCATTCGTTAATCGTCGATTATTATTCCATGGATTCCATTCTGGTTTGGTGATCTCTTTTGGTCGGCCTGAACTCTCGTCAATAAAAGTGCTCTTACAACCGAATATAATTTCACTGTCGATTATTTAATTGTTGACATCGAATATGTGGAGTCCCCTTAATCGTTAATTAATTATCGTTCGTTTTCTTTTTCAAAAACAAGTTTCTAATAACTGCGCGATATTTGACTTTCTACGTTTTAGAAAAATGTTAAAGTTGTTCCCTTTCAAATGACTGCCAAACAAAAACTAAATGATACAATTGGTTAAAAATTTTACAGTAGTCATTTGAAGGATAGGTTTTACAAAAATCAATATTTATTTGACACTGGTGACGCCCTTTCTTGCCTAGGGCTATTACTTTTCTAGGTGTGGCATTGTTTTTATACAAAACTACAGTTTTGTTTCGAGATTGATGAAATTTTACAAGAGGAAGGTCACTATTTATGAGTATTCAAAAACTACCCCAAACTTTCTTTCCCACCTCTAAAGCAGAATTTTGGTACTTCGTGATGAAATTTTCCACATTTGACGTTAAAGATAAAAGAAAATTTACCTCCTCTATCTGATTTTAGAAAACACTCTGCATAAAACTCGGGCAACGCCGGGAATCATAAAATTTTCTTCGACAGGTGTCAAAGATGTTTTCTAAAAGGTTTACTTTCAAAGCCAAAACGCACAAACCTTAAGTCGTACGTTATGTGCATGTGATGAACGAATAAACTGGTGTAAGGGGAATGTATGAGGTGGAAGTGAATGATTGAAGAAGTCGGAGTCGCGAAAAAGATATGGCACGATCAAGTGAATCAAAAACATATGTTTGGTAAAAGGAGGCGTATGTGATGAACGAAAGAAAGGGGTGTAAGCAGGATGTATGCCCGAGGAACACATGGAACATCAAGAGAAACAAATACTTTTCTACGATGAAATGAGGCGTGTTCATAAGGCTGATGCAAGCGAAATGGATAAAAAGGAACGCTTAGATTTTTTGGGCATAAAGAGCGGATGAATAAAGAACGGAGTGTCATAGGATGATGACGTAGAATTGAATGGTAAAAGAAGTCAGGGAAGCCCGACGAATACATGGCACGATCAAGTGAATCGAATACCTTAAAAAATAAACTTTTTCAATTCTTAACAAAATTATCATTTCTACCTTACCACGAGCAACTCCGGGTTCACTTCCGTAGGTGGGTCTATCTATTTATATAATGGAGTGTCTAGGCTCATTTGTATACATATATATATCGGTGTTGATTTGATTTTAGTACAAATCTGCAGTTTTACTCCGAGATAATGAAATATTGCACACTTGTCAATATCTGCCGACAAACTTTAAAAGTAAGATAACAGGTTTCAAATGTTAATGAAGAAAAAAAAAAACAATGCGCAAATGAAATTAATTCGAACGGGCTCGAGCCAAAATCAAACAAAAAAATTATAATTTCACTTTCATATTTTTGTTCTGTACTTAATACTAACAGTTAGTTAGACTATTCTGAATTCGAAGAAAGCATCTTTATTGAGAATGAATACTTATTTCATCAACACGCTTGTAAAATTAAGAGTCAGAGTAGGTATATTTTCGGAATCACAATAATTATACACACAATTTACTTTTACCTAGAGTTGCTTGTTTTGCCAGGTTTTTCCGTGGTGTCTTACTTAAAACGTTGTTATTCAGCGTCACGTGAGATCACTTCGTGCGTTACAAGATACTCGTATCATATAGTAGTTGCAAATGTTAACTATGGACATGTCTAAAATTCGTAATTCTTGTGTTATTAACAAAACCAAAAGATTTTTCTCGTCAGTAATCCTTTAGGTATAATAACACAGGAAACGATATCATATCAAATTGAACTGTAATCAATAACTTCGACTGTAATAAAAAATTAGAATTTAATCCAAATGATTGCATTTCAATGTAATACAACTATGGGAAATGTGAACAGTGGACACTGGAAGGAAATCTGACTCACTTTAATTTCCTTTAGCACGTTTTTGTTTATTTATTACTAGCAGACCCGGACACGTTGCTGTGGCTAACGAAATACAATGCCACGCCATTACCCAACCGTTATAACTAACGCCATCTGTTAAATCAAATCCACACCTCCTGTTCGCCAGCCGGCTGCCCGCTGTCCGCTGCCGCTTGGCCAGATATATTATATATTTCAACCAATATACACAAAACCTTGTCAACTTATATACCTAAAAAACCTTCCTCATGAATCACTCTATCGATTGGTGAAAATTGCATGAAAATCCGTTGAACAGTTTAAAAGATCTAAGCGCATAGACAGCGTGAGCGAATCCATTTTATAATACGTAAAGATGGTACCGATTAATCACTTGGTTGAGCACATTGCACACGTCTCGGCGCGAATCGATGCGCGGCCTATTTTGGTCGGTTTCATACAAATCTTAGATTTGGATTTGAGATCAAAATACCCCAACAAACTGAAAAATTATTTTTTTAATCAAAAGGTATATCATATAACTTGTACGGATGTGAGCTACTTTATTTATTTTTACTTTAAATTATAAGATATGGGCCATTAAAGATTTTAGTGTTTTTGTTTTTGGAGGCAACTTAGGCAATTATTTGTGAGTAAATTAAAAACATAAAAAAATTATTTCACTATATTTATTTTAAAAATACAATGAAAAATAAAATAAAAAATTCTTACAAATGCATTTTTAGTAGTAATTTTTATATACATAAACGACTATTTTTTATTCCACCGTAAATAGGTAATTTGTATTTTTAATTTACACCCATCAAACTTATTTTTTTTATAAATTTTTATTTTTTATTTTATATCCCATAATATTTTTATAATCAATGTTGTAAAATAATTTTTCTGTTATTTTTTATTTACTCACAAATAATTGTCCAAATCGCCTCTTAAATCCAGAAACATTGAAATATTTAATGGCCTAATATCTTATAATTTAAAGCAAAAATAAATAAAGTAGCTCACATCCTTACTAGATATTTGATATACCTTTTGATTACAAAAATTATTTTTCAGTTTGGTTGGGTATTTTGATCTCAAATCCAAATCTAAAATTTGTATGAAACAGACCGAAATGGGCCGCTAACTGCACTAGTCCCTTTAACAGACTCCAATAAAACACACTGAGAGACCACTAGATTTGTGATCATACTCAACAAGTCTCCGCACGAATCGACATTAAAGAACCGATGTATCAAAGAGGTGATAACTGCACTAGTTTCATTAACATACACAAATTACGCACACTGAGAGATCACTATTTTGGTAATCTCTGCTTAGAGGCTCCTTTAGCATATGTTAAAGAACTGAGAGATCAATTCCTAAGCAAAGTGATTATGCATTAGTTGCTCTAACAGACCGATTCTTCCTTGAGAGTTTTTGTTCCACAATATTACAGGTAGATAGTAATCTAATGGGAATATAATGGCACATAATATAGTCAGTTAGGATAGGTGTAGAAAGTAGGTTGGATGAAGGAAGGCGTTTATATTTATATACATAATATACACAGTTGCGTCAAAGACACCGTGCTAATGAACTGTTATTCCTTGGCTTTTATAAGTGTTTTTCGAGTAATGAAAATATTTTCTCGTCACTCGCTAGGGCATTTTGGCCCTTTATTATTGCAATTTACTTCCAGGTTACGACCCTACACCTACCTTAAACTACGAAATCGAAAGCACTTCTTCTTCTTCTTCTTTCGTATGGTGGGGGGTCAGAGGGGGACATCTAGGTCTGCGAGCCAGTCTAAGGCCTCAGGCGTTGCCCTGTGGACCTCATCAATCCCGCCGGGGAATGAATGGAGCGGGCATTCGTTGACCACATGTTCGGTGGTCTGCACCGCACAGCATTCACACGTCGCCGACTCTTTAAGGCCCCATCTATGCATAATGTGAGCACAACGGCTATGGGAGCACCTTCTCTTATTGATGGCAGTCCAGAGTTTGCGAGGCAATGAGAACCCAGGCTGTCTCTCAGTGGGGTCTTGCACGAGATGGGCGTTTTTGACGTTGGCTGATTGCCACTCAAGCTTCCACCTATCTTCTGGGGTGAGAGGTGTTCGAAGGAGTCTTTCTCCTTCCGTCCAGAAGGGTTTTCGAGACTTTAAGCGGCATGCCGGGTGAGAAACGACATCATCGTGCAAGTATTTCGCTTTTTTGCAGCGCCTTCTTGTATTCCCTCAGTGTTGCAATCTCTCGCCTGATATTTGGCGGGGTTATATTTGCAAGTACGGGGAGCCAAGGAAGAGGAGTCGATTTTAAGGTTCCGCTGATAGTTCGCATTGTGGCATTAAGCTGAACATCGAAAGCACTACAGTTGACTTACTTTTGGCTCGCCACTTTGAGATTTATACCGCGCGACTATATACACATATACATATGTACACATTGTAACGTCATTGAATAAAACATACTACATTGAATAATAATATATTTGTGGGCTAGTCAGAGATGAACCGAGTTTCGTACACTATTATTTACGAAAAGATACCAATAAATTATGCTTGAGCGATGATTTATTCGAGAAAAATAAGTAATATAAAAGATCGCACTTTGCTCCTTCCCTTCTTTTCTTATAAGACCTCCCTTTAATTTGTTTACCTTGCTTATTTTTTGGCCCATTAACATACACCTAGCCCGTGTTCAAGATGTAAACCAGGTATTCTGATTTCAGTTAGAAATAGGGTTGCCGGTTGACATCGCCACATTTTAAGAAGAAATTGAATGTTCCCTTTCTCAACCCCTTTAAAGTAATATTATTTTAATATTTTTAACCAAAAATATTACACGTAGATAAAATAATTCCTAAATCCAAATAAGCGAGCTTCAAGGTATACAATAATAATTATTTCGAAGACCTATTTGAAAGATCGCTCATTTTACGTTGAAATTTTATGAACTTAATAACTGATATAAAGTATTCCCTAATGAAGCACGGACATATGAATGAAACATGAACACACGAATGAAACAAGGACATGAGTACTAATAAACTTAATCATTCTAATGAGACTTATGCAAGCCAAAAAGTTCTCAATGGCACGTTTTTTACTGAGCATTTGCTCAATACCAAGAGGCACGAATAATAGTTGAACCTACCTAGCATTTTTTTTTTAAGTTACCACGACTTTTGATCCTTAACATAGCGATCACTTAGTTTGAAAATTGGAGTAAATATGAGATGTTTATTTTTGAAGGTCTAGTTTTTGTTTACATAATATAAAAGTGTGTGTTTTGGTTTGCTCGCAATTATTGTGAAAAGTGTGCAACATATTTGATTTTATCACCAAAATTATCCTAACTTTAGTTTAGCTGACACAACTATATAAATATTCTAGAAAAAAAATATTTTTTAATTTGTATGTGACTGAATAACTTACTTAATTAACTATTTACTTTTAAAAATCTTCATAGAAAAACAAATTAATTAAATATTTAGTTTCAAACTCAAATAAAGTGGTCTACTAGACTAAGATGTTTTTTGATAATGTCTTACCACTGCATAGCCTTTCCATATTGCAAAACATTGCACACCTCGCATTGAATTGAGAAATAGTTAACTACCTATCTAATAATTAAAATACAGGAACCTACATACAATTTCAAATTAAACCAAACGAAATACATTATAATCCCAAGGTTTCTATAACAAGTTTACAAACCCGCTTATTACGCTATCTCCCTGGTAAAACGGGTATATAATTATACTTGAAATAAATTTAAACTGGAAGCATGTATTGTTTTAGGACTAGAAACTAACCAGCAAATACAAATTATCTTAACGTGTAAAGTCTTCAGCGAGTTTTCAAGAGCTAATGAAATATCGCTGAGTGAATGCGTTGCCAACATTAATTTTTATTTATTTTTTATTTGTAAGAATAGAGAGATAAACATGTATGTATATATGTCAACAAAAGTCCAGCCAAAAAAGTCTCTTATGCTAACGTTTCTTGGAGATGGGAGTTTCATTGCACCTTAAAATAATTTTAGGTAAGGGGGAAGAGGAAATGAAAAAAAAGGATAAAGATAGGAGACTCTCTCGATACTTTCTACGGTCTCATATTAATTTTCGACCGCACGCGTTACTTCTATTTGATATTGATAAAAATTTCCATATTTTGAAATTGTCTGTTATATTGCGCACATAGGAGGGCACAGAATAGAAACTGGACTTAGTTCAATCAACTGATATACACTGAAGTCTACTCCGAAGGCATTTAGTGAGCCACATGAGTAGTCACCATGGAGGCCTAATTGATTTAATTTTTTAATTAGGATGAAATGGTTTACCTTATCGAAGGCCTTAGAGTAATCACTAATCAGTGTAGATTACTTCTACTTGGTTTCCATTATCCGTATGTTCTATATATCATAATATGTGAGCTGAATATTGAATTAACGACAGGTTTTCGGTTTTTTAATTGCGATACCAAACAAAGATTTGAAACATGAATGAAAATATCCCATTGTACACGAATAACGATAATAGATGCTTATAAATTTATTTCTTCAAAAAATCAGGAGGTTCTGTGTGGTATATTATATATACATTGTCTTTTTCTATTGTGTCTTGTTATCTTTCCTATTTTCGTTTATTTTTTTTATTTATTTAAGTTTTTATTCCAGCAGGACTGGGAGGGTAGTGCAATACCAGTCTACCATATTACATAAACAACTATAAACTATAAAAGAAAAAAAAATGTTTACATATAAGGTAGGTACCTAATTAAAACATAAAATGAAAACAAAATTCATCACACAAATGACAAAAAATAAGCATAAAATTAAAATAAGTAATAATTGAACAGAATTAAAAACAAAAAAGATATTTTAGGATTATCCATCAGGGAGGTCGCCTCATCATCTGCATCCATCGCTCATTTATTGGGGAACTGAGCCACTCGGATGCAGCCATGACAATGATATTGGTTGAAGTCCATGTCCTGCTCCAGAAGCTGGCTAGTCGGTGGCGAAGTAGGGCTGGGAATGAGTGCACCTTTCCCCTCGGTGAACATCGTGGAGGCACTGCAGAACCTCGGTAGTTGCATAAGTTGCCTGTATGCATTGTTGTAGCACACCCTCAGGTGATTATTGATGATTATTGTTATTTTCTTCTTCAATGATATTGTTATTTTATGAGGTAGGAAATGATGATGATCTTTACTAATCTTAAAATGATAACGCGTGTGGACGAGTAATATACATATATATATATATATATATTTGCACAATTAGGACACGTATGTGTTGTACAGCTGTGAGCTAGCTAAAGGAGCTGTAGGAGCTAAAGCAGAGCGAGCAGTATCAAACATCCTTTTTATACCGCGGCATCTGCCGTCTCGCTCTTGCATACTAGAAAGCAGTACCACCAAAAACCATTCTCACAGATATATTACATTGATGGGAATAACCTTCAAAAGTTATAAAAAGTGAGTTTTTTCTTATAAAAAAATTGAATATTCATTCCAATTTTTTAACAGCAAATTAAAAAATCTACCTGTCGTTTACTACTAAAATATATTTCTGGACTTTTTTTAATGCAACAGCACAGCGATTGGAGTGGACTCAAGGTCCGGAAATGGTTTTTAGCTTGCCACACCATTTGCCACATCCTCCGGTTTGATAAAGCGAAAAATAAGCCACCCCTTGTATATTTCTTCGCTTGTCGGGGGTGAAATATAACAGGTAATAAAACGCGTGGTGTGGCCATAGCCAGGTAAATGAAGCACGTTGCTTTGGAAAACATAACACATTGTGCATTCGAACCGGGATCGGGCACAGACGATGAGCGCATACATTTTACACGAAAATACGCCCATTCGGAAACGTAGTAAGTCGTAACTCTTTCATTGGTAGACCATAAATCACACGAAGAAAAATATGGATGGGTGCAGAGCACGCACAATATGATGCTGAGAGTGACTGTTGTGAGATAAGGTTGAGATAATATTGTCGACTCACAAAAAAATATGAAATGGGCAGTTAATATCACATGCGTATGTTACATGCACCGTGTACAAAAAAAATAGCAGTGTAGAACAAAAAAATAATATAAGCTTAAGAGTAATAAAAGGGCGTGAGTATTAGGTAAGTACTCTTTCGTCAATAATTAATTAACTGGATTTGAAAAAAGCTTCTTTTTCCATAATTCCATTAATATAGTCTCATAATCTAGTCTCCTTCAATGGAAGCAATCTTCCGAACAGGATCTCCATCGATATGCTTGGTGTAACTCTAACAGCCTTACTAAAAAACCTCGTGAAAATTTTATTCAATTGATAAACTACCGCGGATATGAAAGCATTACTAATTTTTAAAAAATGTTCTTGAAAAGATATAGTATACACTGCTTACACTGTCAGAGGTGGTAGTTTATCTGTTATGTGCGACTGTTGTATTTATATTTTTATTTTATTTTTATTTCTATTATCGCTTATGTCTTTTATATTTGTTTGTTCTATTTACTTTTTTTTTACTTTATCTGTTCTGTAAATATGTACAACTTTATGGGACGTGTGGGATTGCACTATCCTCCCCACATCCTGGACAACAAAATTATTATTATTATTATAGATCATTGTGACAAGTTCATATCAATTTTACTCCGTCTTAAAGTTTATTTTAAACGTTAAATCGAAATATTCAGCAAGAAAATAATAGTGCTTCTTGTCTGTGGCATCATAGTCTAACATATTCGAATAATATCTTGGTGTTTTACTGTCGCACTTATTTTAATTCAGAATAAATACTATTCTATTATATTAACGTCGTGTCGGTAGTCATTATAAATCATTCACAATGCACTGCCGCGTATGCCCTGAAGTTATTCTATCAGACGAGTCGATATTTGTGTGTTCGGTGTGTAAAGGCACCTACCATCTAGCCTGTGGAGGAATAACGGAAAGTACTTTCCGTCGACTCACTCAAGAACGCCGAGAACAACAGAAGTGTAAGCAGTGTAAAAGGGACACACGGTCGACCGCCGCGGCCGCCAGCGATAACACATCTTTGGAACCGCCCAATAAAACAACGGCCACTAAGGATCAAGCAGCTCCATCATCACCTTCGTCCCCCGCTAATCTCGAAGATATTCAGAATTTAGTCATGTCCAAAACGAACAGCCTGGATAAAAAACAGAACGTCATCATGGACCAAAACAACAAGATACTGGAAAGCATACAATTCATGAACGCACAATATGAAGACTTTATGGCCAGAATCCGCGACGTCGAGCACCGTAATGATGAGCTTACAGCGAAGAATACTGCACTGGAAGCTAGAATCGTAATACTGGAGAATAGTCTTGATTCCCAAGAGCGCGCCTTAAAGTCTTGTAATGTAGAAATAAGAGGCATCCCCGACATCAAGGACGAAACACTAAAAGACGTGGTCTTCAACATCTTCAAAACAACAGGATCTCCCTTAGAAACTAAAGATATCGATGCTGTCTATCGTCTTCAAAAAAAAACAATAATCAGATGCAACCCAGGACAATTGTTCTTAAACTAAAATCGAACATGGCTAGAAATCAACTGCTAGCTGATGTGAAATCTTTCAACAAGAACAAACCCAATACCGAAGATAAACTTAACACGTTAAATACCGGTCTCGCCGGCCCCCGGTTGCCGATTTATGTATCTGAGCAGTTAACATTTCGGGCGAAACAGATTTGGTATAAAACTCGCCAATTTGCAAGAGCGAGACAATATCAATTTGCATGGATCCAACAAGGACGTATATACCTGCGGAGAGAGACAGGTTCAGGCGCAATTCTTATATCCGATGAAAACAAGCTGGCTTCCCTATGATTATCTCAAATACAATATACCTACTGCCGACAACGATTACAAGATGAAGGTTCTATTATTATTATTGGTACTACTACTACTTATTACTACTGCCGACAATGATTACAAGATGAAGGTTCTTTCATTAATTTTACTACTACTACTACCTATTACTACCGCCGACAGTGATTGCAACATGAAGGTTCTATTATTATTTTTAATACTACTACTACCTATTACTACTGCCGACAACGATTACAAGATGAAGGTTCTATCATTATTATTGGTACTACTACTACTTATTACTACTGCTGACAATGATTACAAGATGAACGTTCTTTTATTATTTTTACTACTACTACCACCTATTACTACTGCCGACAATGATTGCAAGATGAAGGTTCTATTATTATTAATAATACCACTTCTACTTATTACTACTGCCGACAACTTTTACAAGATGAAGGTTCCTGCCGACAACGATTACAAGATGAAGGTTCTATTTATATTATTACTACTACTACTTCTACTTATTACTACTGCCGACGAAGATTGCAAGATGAAGGTTCTATTATTATTATTGCTACTACTACTTCTTCTACTTATTAATACTGCCGACAAAGATTGCAAGATGAAGGTTCTATTATTATCATTGCTACTACCACTACTTATTACTACTTCAGACAACGACTACAAGATGAAAGTTCTTTTATTATTATTGCCATTATTATATCCTGTGATTATCCACATCCAGTCATTCGAACCAAATATACCTACTCACGAGAAATGGATCAAAATCGTTTAGTAGTGAAATTTCCATTGCATCACATCTCACCTGAATAATCATGATTCAATTACCTCCTGATATTTACAATGACACAGATGTAACGTGCAACACGTATGTGATTGACGATCTCAACAAATTAAATAATTTCAGTTGGAAGTCTTATAATTTAAAGATTATCCATCAGAATATCAGAAGTATGTCAAACCTTGATGATTTTCTGTTATTTCTAGATCAATTCAATCATACTTTTGATGTTTTAATTTTATCAGAGTGTTGGATCAATAAAAACTACACCTCTAAAATAATACAAACTTACACGGAATATCACTCAATTAAAAATATAAATAAATCTAGCGGGATTGTTGTCTACATAAAAGACGGTATACAAGCACAAGTCGAAGAAATTATATTATCACAAGGTAACTGCCTTAGAATTGTTCTGAATAATAATTTATGTATCTTTGCTATTTATAGATCACCTTCTTTCCAGAGCATAGATTCTTTTCTGAATTCACTCCAAACTGTTATTAGCAATTCCAATAAATTTGAACGTCAAATCATTATAGGTGACCTTAATATTAACACTTTACCTCCATTTCACAACCAATTCAATGACTACATATGCCTGCTCACAGAAAACGGATTCATATTGACAATCAATACACCAACTCGAGAACAGGGCACGTACAAATCCTGTTTGGATCACATCAACGTAAAAAATATCAACCTCACTGACTCATTCGTTATCCACACGTCAATTTCTGATCACTATACGACAGCCCTGTGTTTTAAAGATAAGCCGCCCCCCCCTGCTAAAATCAAGTACGTCCCTCGATTAAACTTTAATAATTTAATTGAGGACTTGCATTTAGAAAACTGGCAAAAAGTATTTGATCAAATTGACACTGACATTGCGATGAAAGAATTCATTTGTATTCTACATACATATATATCTAAACATACAAGTAACAAACACATATCGAACAGCCAGTTTAAACTTACGCCCTGGATCTCTCCTGGCCTTGTAAAATCGATTCACAAAAGAAACCAACTCCACAAAAAGGCCAAAAAATTTCCAGATAATATTTTAGTACAAACTCACTACAAGAAATATAGGAACTTATGCAAAAAGATTATTAAATATACAAAGGAAAATTATTTTAAAACGTTCATTTACGAAAATTCTTATTCTCCAAAACGTATGTGGGAAGCATTTCGTAATATTAGTAAAACAAAAATAAACAGGTCTTCCGAAATTAAATCGTTAGATATCGGTAACGTAAGCTCTTCTAATCCTAAAAATATGGCGAATTTTGCTAATAAATACTTCACATCGGTGGGAACCACACTTGCCAAAAAAATTCTCGATAAATGCAATAAAACAGAAATCGAACTTGCCAAGTTGGTCACCTCTAACCTCGTCCATAAAATAGACAATATACAAACATCGACGAATGAAGTCTTGGAAATAATTGACGACCTAAAGCCATCTAACGCTTGTGGACCAGACAAAGTCTCGACTAATCTGCTTAAAGTAACTAAGTCATTCATTGCATCTCCGATAGCGTTCATTTCCAATCTAAGTCTCAAATCAGGAATATTCCCTAACCATCTAAAACATTCAGTTGTTGTATTACTGCACAAAAACGGAGATAAATCTGCGATTCAAAATTACCGGCCCATATCTTTGGTCAATTCAGTCTCAAAAATTATAGAGAAAATTGTCAAAAATCGTCTTAGCTTTTATCTTGAAGATAATAACATCCTTTCTGAGAGACAATATGGCTTCCGGCCGGGTTTAGGTACTGAAAATGCCATTGGCAATCTGACTAAAGTAATTTCTAATAACATCGATCGAGGAATCAAAAGCATCGCGATCTTCCTGGATCTGGCTAAAGCTTTTGATACCATCTCGCACAAAATCCTTTTGAAAAAATTACAGCTAATCGGAATACAGGGGCAGTTACTTAAATGGTTAGGAAGCTATCTAGAAAATCGGAGCCAAAGAGTTATTATTAGTGGTACTCTAAGCGATCCAGCCAATATCGAATTTGGTGTACCACAAGGAAGTACTTTGGGACCGATATTGTTTAATATCTATATTAATGATCTTTGCAACAGTAACCTTGCCGATCATATCATCACTTTTGCTGACGATACGGTCTTAATATTTGAGGGCAAAAACTGGCATGAAGCGCATAGAAAAGCAGAAATTGGAATAAACAATGTCAAACATTGGCTAGACTACAATCTTCTTACTCTTAACACGGACAAGACAAAATTTATACGTTTTAGTGCAACACAAGCGGGTCAACCTAAGGTAATACTAAATATTACTATTCACATTTGCAATGAACCGAACACTTGTACTTGCAATAACCTTGAATGCGTGGATAGTTTAAAATATCTAGGGATCACCATAGATAAATATCTGAGATGGGATGAACACATCAACGCAACGGCCTCAAAAGTCAGAAAACTTACACACCTTTTTATAACCATCAGAAATATTCTCTCTGTTAAAGATTTGAAATCAATATACTATGCCATGTGTAATTCTTTACTCGAATATGCATCCCTAGGATGGGGTGGATGTGCCAAAACAATATTAGACTCCCTGGCTAAAGCTCAGAAATCAATACTAAGAGTCATCCTTAAAAAACCATTCAGGTACCCCAGTGATGCATTATTCACGGAATTAAAAGTACTTGATGTTAGACAATTGTATATTAGAAAGATTATATTACATGCTCAAAAACAACGTCAACACTTCCCGTCCATTGACCACCTTCACGACACTCGACTTTCAAGGAACAATCCAATAGTCCCAATAAAAATCACGACGTCCCTCGGCCAACGGCAATTTTCGTACTTAGGACCTAAATTATTCAATATCATTCCTAATGATTGGAAAACTAAAAGTGCAAATGTTTTGCGCAAATTGATCAACGACTGGCTCCTTGATTTAGGGAGGATCAAAAGCGAAGATTTGTTGACCAATAGATAGTCTCATCATATAAAATAAAACAAAATTAAAAATATATAAGAAAAAAAAAAAAAAAAAACAAATAATAAAAAACACTCACTCATAGTTCCATTCATTACAAAAACACGTACTTATCATTTCAGAACACAATTGTCTATTCTTTTATCAATACCCTTCCCATTTTTCTACATTCAACTCCTGTGGAGATCTTTCTTTTTATTATACAAAATTACGTAAGCTATAATTTATACAAATACGTACAAATATAATTTATACAAAATTGCGTACTATACGTAATATTACAAAAACACGTACTTATAACTTCAGAACATAATTGTCTATTATTTTATCAATACCCTTCCCATTGTTCTACATTCAAGTCCTGCGGTGATCTTTTTTTTTAACATTACCATCTGGATTTTATTTACTTTACAGGTTTTATTTTATATTAAGTGCTCTAAGGGAAAATATCTTAGTAGGATGAAAAAATGAAGCAAGGAAAGGGAAATAAATACAATTTGTTATCAACCACTCTGTCATGTCACTATTTATACACTAGCTAACTTATGAAATATTTATATACAAATTGTTTTTATTCATTTGCTGCATCCTTTTCGAGTCACATTCTTTTTGAGTTTCTTCACCCGCTCGTAAAGTTAAGGGATACGTCACTCACGTTAATTATAATTATAATTATTTTTTGTAATCACTATTAAACATCCACGTTCATTATAATATGGATATTGTCACCACGCTTGAAGAATGTCTCGATTCTCAATTTTTGCAAGCGATTTAAATGACCAAACATTTATCTATTGTTAAACAAGCATTCAATACTAAATTTGTACTTTTAGACATTGTTTTTTCTCTTCGCTTATTCTTCTTCTTATTCTTCTTTTTTTTATGAGTTCAAAATTGTAGTTATTAACAAAAGCTTCTACGAGGAATTCAATCGTAACACTTGTTTCATTCAATAAATAATATGTTTATATAATTAATCAATGTAATATGAATTTATGATATGAACTAAATTTGTCAATTTGACTGGCCTAAAACAGGATCCATTCCTAGTTGGCTAGTCAAAGTTTCCATATATGTTTCATTGTAAAATTTTATGTGAAATAAATATAATATTTATTATTATTATAATATTTATTATTATTATTATAATATTTATTATTATTATTATTATTATTATTATTATTATTATTTCTGTATGAACGAATTTTGGAATTTTTCCAACCTATTTTAAACGTCTTGTATATTTCTTATTTTTGAAGATATCCTAAAATCATATACTTTTATAAAAACTAAATAAATTTGCCTTTTAGATTTTTGTATCTGAAAAATACGATCTTGGCTGAAAATTGTTGTATTTTAAGCTTCCACATGAAAAAAATTGAAAAAAAACAGCTGACCGTCAACATATTCTATTAAATAGTCGAAAAATTTAAGAAAATTCAAAATTTAAAAAACACACTCCGTGGTGTCGCGAAACTGCGACTCCACTGTAAATTGGCCATAAGTGCTGCAGAGCAAAGCCTATGCAACCCTCGAAGGACCAGTCACGAAATTACGTGATCGCTAAGTTATACGGGACTCGCAAAACCTGATGGATAGTCAGTCGATAGTTCAGATCTGTGCTTTTGGAAAATTAGATAAGCCCAGATTAGAAAAAGGAAAATAGGACCCACCGTTGTTGATGGGGTCTCACTGAACTCCAGTTTGTGGTGAACTCGTACACTTCACAAAGTTTAAATTTAAAAATTGTAATATTCTTATGGCAAGAGGTTACGATTCATGCGCCCTGTCTGAGATGTAAATTTGCACTGAGTAGCAAAACACACTGTCACCCCTCCAAAGTTGAATACTTTTTCTTGCAACAATTTTTCATGGTGAAATTTAGGAAGGAAAGATTAGGTAGGTGGGATAACTTCAGGATTTTGAAATATGCTACCCACCAAGTCTGCGAATGCAATACCCAACCAATCCCATATAATAATGCACGAACAGTCCTCTCATTTCATGAATTTCGAAGAAAACTGTCACTTCACTTTTTATCTGGTTCATCCAATCAAAAATGATAAAAAAATTATAATAATTCCGAAAGAATAACTTACATCTTGGATTCATATTTACACAATTAAAACGTTAATTTATCGAATTTGTATTTATTTACACGCATAAGGCTTTTACATAATTAAATAATACTACTTTCATGGAAGTTTTATAAAATTCACAACAGTTTTGGGATGACCTACTGCAGAGGTGTTGGTTATCCAATAAAAGGTTCCCGGGGCGTTGGCAATGCCAGGTGCCAGACTGCCATCTCTTCTTAAAAAGTGAGAGTACTAAGTTTTTTTGTGATTAAGAGTAAAGTTAGCCTATCAAAAACTGGGCGTACTGTACAGGGCCCGCAGATACTTTAATAGCGCACAACTGCTCACCCTGTACAAATGGCAAGTGCGCGCAAGGGTTGAATTTGGCAGCCACCTCTGGTCTGGAGCCCTAAAATACCTAAAAAAAACTCTCGACGCTGTGCATAAACGGGCGGTCCGTTTGATAGATTCTCTTAACTTAACAAACGGATTGCAATATTTAGAGCACAGGTGTCAGGTGGGTATGCTGTTCTTGTTCTGCCGGTATTACAATGGAAGATGCTCCGAGGAACTAGCGTCATTGATCCCCTCGGCGCCGGTGCATAATCGGGAAACAAGCAAACACGCGACCAACATTTGTACACGGTTGACATTACTCACATGAGAACGGGTCGTTTCTACGACTCGTTCTTGAGTTCAACAACTCGGCTGTGGAACGATTTGCCGGCCTCTGTTTTTCCTCCCTCCTAAAACATGGGTCTCTTCAAGACCCATGTTCACTCCTTCCTCTCCTCAAAAAAAACTTTCGCACAGCATCTTCAAAGATGACGTAGGCCCTGAGGGAAATTATTTTCTTCAGGGCCTCCTGTGTGGATTTAATGTAAAAAAAATCGAAAGCTTGACGTACTCGTTTTGGGTTGGTGGACAAAATTGAAATAGAGGTGAGAAAAATTGTGTTGATTTTATTTAAATTTAGATTTTAAGGATAATTTAGGCAGGGAAGAAGCACGTTATGATATAATACAGGGTTTTCGGAAGACGAATTTGAACCACCTATTACACACTATAAAATATTATATTGTGATTTCAAAACCACTTATTTTTTATTACTAGGAGGAAATTCCATTTTCCGTCAATACTGAAGGATTTTTTTCTAGCAGGTATGTTGATAATATCCAATGCGTCACAAGTCACAACACATTACGAAATAACCTTCAATATTTTCTTTGGAAAAACGTTCTTACCCTTATCACATAATATATAAAGGGAGTATAACAGCAATATATACTGTATAAACATAATTTTGTTTAGAATTCGAAACATATTAAATAAGTTGTAGTATTAATCTAATACCAATATAAATATTGATGTTGGTTTCGTAATTACGCATTATCTCAACACTGGAATGAGATAAGTGGTTAAATTAAAGCCAATATAATATGGAGTTAAATACAGACTTTCGCTTTTGTTTTCTTGATTGAATAAGGTAGAATTGTGGAAGTGAAAATTAACCCATTTTCCGACATCTGATCGAGTTGAAACTCGGCACATAGAATCGTTGTCTTTTGGTGGCATTCATACACACGGTACTATCCAATTGGGATTTTGCTTAGGTGTTAGCATCATTGACTCCAGTCCCTGGGGAGGAAGGATTAATCAGGAAGGCATCTGGGGAGGAAGGATCACGCCAAACAAAATAAATTGAAAATAGATGCATTATATTAAAAAAAAACGATTTTTTTAAAGTTACTCTATATGGCGTGCTTCAAAACGACCTCTGAAGTCACTGGACGGCACAGAATATAAAATTTTCACTAAAAATGTAAAGCATTGGTAACAAAAATGGAAGATCATATTTATTCATAGCTGTATCCCATGGTCGCTACAATTTCTAATATTGTTCGGACCTGATGGTCTTTTGTTTTGAAATGTCTAAGACGTCAAAAAAAAAATTGCTGATATATAATTATCTTTAAAGAAATTGTTGAAAACTTATGAATATTTCGCTTCCAAAATGCGACCATTTTCAAGAGGTTAGATAATATCTCATGCTTTATTTTTATGCACGTGTTATATTTAGTGAAGCTATTTTATCATTGTCTTTATAAGCTATTTTTTAGTGATCTTTTGGATGCGTTTTTCATTTGCAAACTTCAGACACGTGTGCGCGGTGAATTAAACGTTGATTGTATGTTATTATCATCATCTTCAAACAGTATTAATAGACTAGCATCTGTGTGGTTGAATTTCAGAACCCAGCCAAGAGTGCATGTCGGACGCCACGCTCAACGGTCGCGCCTCAAATAACATCTTTGTATGTGGAATTTCACACAAAGCTTCTGATATAATTCGGTTTCAAATCAAGAATTCGTTACAAGATGTCACTATTTCCGTCAGTAGCTCGCAGGTGTATGTTTCCCCCTAGGTATAACTGCTACGGATTTATATATCTTAAGTATCCTTCCGGATTTGGGAGATTGACGGAAATACTTTACGAAGTTGTTATAAATTACATATAACGTCATTGCGTGTTTCGGTTACTTTGACACGGTTACTTTTGCACTGTTACTTTGTCTCGGTGAGTCACCGACGGTGACTAGCTGTCACTGGATCACAGTGGATCCGAGGAACTGGCTATTTTAGGAACCAGCTCCTATCGGATTTATAAAATGGTCACAAACACTCAAAAACCGTCCTCAGGGCCTAGCTGCAAAAACCTGCGGAGCGGGTTTATAGCTGCTAGTAATATATAATCATTCTGTTTCGCTACTTTGATATTATTATGTAATTGAATATCCTTGAACCTTTTCAAAAATGAATGATTGTAAGTAAGTACCTACAACACATTACGTTTTGGATTGGTGGTCAGCTAATATCTAATGAGAAATAAAAAGAAAACACTTTGTTTACGTCACTTTATTATTTCTTCCGTCTACCGGTTTCGGTACCTCCGTACCATCATCAGGACTGAATATAAAATACTGACAAATACAGAGAAATATACATATATATATATATATATATATATATATATATACAAAATGTAAAAGAAAGAGACAGTAAAATAGAGCGGGACAGTGCGTCAGTTGTGGGTGGGAAGTGGGGGAGGAGCAATTGGGATAACGGGAAACATACTTATAATAGGGCTGAATTTAACATTCATTTAACATTCATTTAAAATTCAGCCCTATTATAAGTATGTTTCCCGTTATCCCAATCGCTCCTCCCCCACTTCCCTCCCACAACTGACGTACTGTCCCGCTCTATTTTACTGTCTCTTTCTTTTACATTTTGTATATATATATATGTATATTTCTCTGTATTTGTCAGTATTTTATATTCAGTCCTGATGATGGTACGGAGGTACCGAAACCGGTAGACGGAAGAAATAATAAAGTGACGCAAACAAAGTGTTTTCTTTTTATTTATTTAAAATGTCAAGTCACAATGTGTTTGCTTCTTTTGAAAAATTAATATCTAATGCTTCGGCAGCGCCTGGTGAATAGTACAAGAAGTTGGGGACACCGAGTGAATCACATACTTGAGTCAGGACGTAATAAATCACATACTTGAGTCAGGACGTAATATATCACATACTTGAGTCAGGACGTAATAAATCACATACTTGAGTCAGGACGTAATAAATCGGGAGTCACACTAGCAGAAGAGCACGCATGAGAGGATGTACGATTGTGAATGAAGCAAGGAGTGTGTGGCAATATAGAATTGTGTTACGGTCCAACGGATCCTTTACCACCATTCATACACTTCCACCGCGATATATTATGTTATTAGTTTTTACAGTTAAAATTAACCCATTTCTTTTATTTATTTGTTATAAAAATACATTAATAGTAAAAGGAAAATTTGACTGTCCAACTAGGAAGGCCTCCCGTTCCAGGACAACCAAATTGATAGGTTTCATTTATATTAGGTAGATAGGTACATGATGATTCATGTATGTTGTATTAACTAAAGTTAAGATTCACACATTCCATTTACATAATTATAATATATGATCGGTGCAGTAAGATCTACAGTAATAGACTAGGTTCTCGAATAAATTAAGTATCGAATAAACAAGAAAAAGTGTTTTCGACGTGAATATATAAGAAAAACGGTAGAGATGAAACGGATAGTTGTTTGGCCGGATACCGGATATCCGGCGAGCTGCGAGGCCGGATGGCCGGATATCCGGCGGCCGGATATTTGGCCCATTGTATCGTTGTATGTCGTGACGAGTTTAGCGCCGCACAGGTGCGATTGTGATTAGTTAATCATGTTAATTTAAGTTTTCGCTACTCTGCGAAGTTTTTGTAAGTTTTTAGTTTAGATGTTTACTATTTAGGTATTTATCATTAGAGTGAATATCTCAGAAGAAAATTTTAGTTTTTTGGAAGGCCTTATGGCTTTTTTGTAACTTTTACGACTTTAAATAAAAGCCGTAAATAATTGTTAGCCATTTTATTGACATTTACCTCACAAAGATTAATGTATTGCATTTTATTATAGAAAACTTTCGTAGTTTTTGAATATCCGTTATCCGGCCGGATATTGAGTTACTATCCAGTATCCGGCCGGATAGTAAATTTAGGCCGGATACCGAATATCCCTTTCATCTGTAAAAAAACAGTAAAGGAAAAAAAGAAAAATTTGGGAAACAAAAGAAATATAAATATAAGGCATTCGCAATACATAATTATCGCATAGCATTTTTCTATAATATTTCTGACTCCGTCCTGCCTAAATCTAGTCTAATATTAAGCGGCCGAGAATCCAAATTTCCAATGAGAAAGATTAATTATTTAACTCCGTAACAGCTTTTTAAAATTATAACTCAATATCGATTTTATTTCATTCAAAATTTGCTTTAATTTATACCTACTTCAAAAATGCTGAAAGGCGTGATGATAAAACTATTAAAATTATGTACGTTTTGTAATTATTTTTTTATTATTAGTATTTATAATTTTTCAATAATATCTAACCAAAATAAGAATGAAAAAAATCTTAAATATATTAGGTTATAAGACCGTAAATAAAAAGACAAACTGAAGTATTTTAGTCACAAAATACGTGCGAGGTTTTTTTTTCAATGATTTTATTCAAACTAAAATTAAAATCTTTATTTTACTGCATAATTATATGATTTGAAATGTGTGTTGTATAATACAAAATTTGGTTTGAAAATTTAACAAATCTGCCAATGACCCATGGTATAAATAACTTTATTAAACTATTTAAACTCTTGGCATTAAATAGTAATCAATGTTTTCTTTACGATACAGAGGATGATTACAAAATTTCCCCTGGATAATGGGGGCTTATATTTCCAGCTGCGTAAATTGACTTTTATTGTTATTTCAGCATCCAATTTCCGATACGAGATTACTGGAGGAAATATAGGAGGAGCTTTTGGCATCAGGAATAGGACCGGTGACATCTTCGTAGCGGGATCCCTGGACTATGAAACTAAAAGAAAGGTATTTATGACAAATTTACTTCAAAAGATAAACCAAGTTTTTGTGGGTATCTTTGAAAAATCAATAACTTACTATAAATAGGACATTTAAGACGCCTTTTAAATGACTGGTGAATATTCTCTATTCTTAACAACTTTTTATACTTTTTGAAGTGAAAGCGACACTAAAAAGAGAAAACACATGGATACATCCAGGATTTAGATAAGATTGTCTGCGAGAGAATGATATAGAATAATCGGTCTCCTCTTTGCACGACGCTTCGTAGTCTCCACATACTTGTCTACTTTAGTTTTCTGAAGTCTACCGCGTGTAAACTGCACACAAATATTATTTTTCTTTTACTCCAAATCGAATCTCCATGACTAGACGATTAATCATTTTTTTTATAAAACAGATAAAAATATGGAACAAATAATAATATTATTTTGTCTTAAATTATTATCTAAGGTTAAATGGCTATTTCAAAGCCCTAAGCTCATAAATTGGTAACGATGATGTGGATGTGGGCTGAAAATTATGGCGATCGCCTAGAAATTAAAAAAAAAGTAATTTTCAAAAGGTTACAGTCTCGAGAATTTTGGCTACTTTATCACAAAGATTATGATTTTGCTGTTTTTCTGAGATATTAAGATGAACTCTTATAGCAAATAATATTAGCAGAAAAAATATTTTGAAGTTGTTCATGTAGAAACTAAAACGTGTTTTCAACATTAATGTGTTCAGATTTATAAAATGTAATTTGAAAACACACAAATTACTGTTTTAATTAAATTGCACGGCTTATTGAACTAAACATAAATTTCTAAATCCAAGCTCAGTACTCGGTAGGAAGCCTAAATAGGTAGGTGGGTGCTTATTTGCAGCCTGGCTGAATATATGAAGGTAATGTAAATATAGTTTAACATTGTTTTGCCCCGGCTAACTTTCGGGTTGAGATAATAGAGATTTTGCAGAAGTTGAATAATAAATACATCCTCCAATATAAACACACGTAAATAATACCATCAGTGGTAGAATTCGAGCAACCCTCGTGCAAAATTGATGATGGAGTTTTCGCAACAAAAGATTTATTTATTTACTACGGACGAGTAGGCGTCGACAATTTCCTTGAGTTCTTGGCCTAAGTAAGAAATATGATAATTTTATGTGGAAATAGATTGGAAATTGGGTTCTGTACTTACCTTAAATGTGAATTACCTTAAGGTAGGTATTTACCTGAAAAACCACTTTTACTGGATCTTTGCAACCCTTATTATTTGTGAGATCAAGTTTTATTGAAATTTTATTCTTCTTCTTCACGAAATGAGAGTTTTGATAGATTATTATAGATTGACACACTTATTTCTGCAGGCTGCCAAAAGAGGTACTAAGACCGTCTTATTTTGGGTAATTGTTTACAGTCGTGAACTTTACAAACCTCAATAGACCTACGAGCTCCGTATCAGAACGAGATATCATCAGTTAAAGTTGCGATGTAGTTGTGAAGTTAGTTACTCGTACTTTTAAGGCGCTGCAACCGGGCTCAAGAAGAAGAAGATGGAGAGATATGAAATTACGAATGTTAGAGGAGCGCGCTAGTATTTAAAGCGACAAAATCGATGCGAAAATTGTGAAAATATTAAATAAAACACGACTCGTTTAAAATAGAGCAAAAATCTCGTGGGGGTTGTCTTACACAGTTTAAAGAAACACTGTGAATTTTTTCATATGTATAACTGGTAAAATAACTGAAAAAAACTTGTTTATAATAATTTTTGGAGCATACTTTGTGATTTTTTTCTATCGAGGGAACTTTATTTTATTATTTTATCTTAAAGAATAACATATATTTTTTGAAGAGCTTTACGAATGTAAGAAATCGGTAGAAATTCAGGCAGCGGACGGAGTCTTAAATCATTCATGATTGGTAACAATTTTTTAAATCAATATATTATAATTTTTGGTAGTGAGCAATAATTTTTTCGTTTTCTTTTCATCTTTGTTAATTCTATTACAATTGGTGATATGCTATGCCAGTCTCGTCGGGAACTTCTGTTTTGAGAACATTCGCAACGGAAATACAAATAACAACACAAAATTACGTTTAAAATAAAAGACAATCAACATCGTGTCATTGGAAAAGGCGGCATTGTACCATTGAAAATCCATACATATTTTAAGGAGTCAAAAGATAAATTAGAATATTCAGAGAGTAATCAATTTATTTCAGGAAATTATTTAGCAGGACTATTTATTAACAATCTTGAATATTTAATGACTCTATTCACTGAATAGTTAAGTGTTTCAATCTGTAATTTTCGCACTGCTTACGTGTGATCTCCTCTTCGACTCAAATTATCAATATCATTTTTCGTCAGCGGGGAAAATGTTAGCACCGTGAGGAAACCACTTTAAGAACAATATTATATTTAGTAAAGAATAAAAACCTAGCCGGTTTACACCAGAAGAGAAAATAAAAGACGTTGAATCAAAATTCTAAGAAGCTTTGATAATCTCCAAAGTAAAATAGAGTCTGTAAATTACAAGGCAAGAAAATTTACACGATGGCCCAATTAAAACCTTTACGACATAATCCTCAGCTCAAATACTAAACAATATCAGTAATTAAACATGTTGATAAGTTGTTTGCTATTCTTGAGCAACTTAAAACAATCGTAAGATAACCATTATTTTAATATATAAAAATGAATGTTTCTTTGTTTGTCCCTTATGTGCTCCCAAACCATTCATGAAAAACTCCTAAACCACATAAAAATGTATTTAAGCATATTTGGATGGATTTAAAAAAAAACGGAATTTTACTAAAGGTTTCACAATATTAGGCAAAAAAGCACAATACCTTTGCTCGATGATGTCGTCTCTCACTCGGCATGCCGCTTGAAGTCTCTAAAATCCTTCTGGACAGAAGGAGAAATACTCCCCCGATCATCTCTCACCCCAGAAGATAAGTGGAAGCTTGAGTAGCAATCGGCCAACGTAAAAAATGCCCATCTCGTACAAGACCCCTCTGAGAGACAGCCTGGGTTTTTATTGCCTCGCAGACTCTGGTCCGCCACCATAGGATAAGGTGTTCCCATAGCCGTTGTGCCCACATGATGCATCGATGGGGCCTTAAAGAGTCGGCGATGTATGAATGCGGTGCAGACCACCGAATATCAACGAATGCCCGCTCCATTCACTCCCCGGCGGGTTGATGAGGTCCACAGGGCAACGCCTGAGGCCCTAGACTGGCTCACAGACCTAGATGTCCCCCTCAGAGCCCCCATCATACGAGAGAAGAATATTATGATGTACTTAAATACCTATATGTATACAGCGCATTCATAATTAAATTGTCATTATAATCAGAATACCTTCACAATGTCTAACTAACTAACTAATCATCACGCCGTTTCCCCGCAGGGGTAGGCAGAGAGGACGGACCGTCAAACATCCCGGTCTTGGCATACATTCCTTGCCTCGTTTACATTCATACAACGTCTCATACATTCTCTTCTATTATTCTGACTCTTGACATGGCCCGAAACAAGTATCTGATTCACTTGGTCGTGCCATGTCTTTCTTGGGCGTCCTTGACTTCTTCTACCATTCACATCTGCGTCATATATTCTCCTTACACTCCTTTCCTCGTTCATTCGCTCTACATGCCCAAACCATCAGAGCGTTCCTTTCTTGATCTTACTCATCACGCTTCCATCAGCCTTGCATTCTTTGCGGATTTCCACATTTCTCGATTGAAGAAAAGAACATCTGAAGTGGTGCGATTTTAATGGGCCACGGCGTACGCATATTATTAGAATTTTCTATGTTATGAGGAGTAGATACTGCTGAACTCGTGTATCAAGAGTTTCCCATTCCTTATAATGTGGTTTGTTTGCCGTTAACATTTCTTGTAAATTCTGAACAAACCTTATTATTTCAACCCTTTCGGAATTAAAAACCATATTGGTTCTAAAGAGTATATTGATTCACAGATGAAAAAAGGTTCGCCGGAAATGTTGACTTTGTTTATCTTAACGATGTTTGCTGAACTCGGTTTAGAAGAAAGGGGAATTTAATATTGTGAAAATATATAGTAAAACCTATAGGTAATAGGTATGCATGATCACGATACTGGAAGTGTTTGCGAGCTTCTATCTACGTACGACGGTGTATATAAGGGGTGTCTATGTGGTTCAAACACCTCCCCCATCTGCCTCGGAATTGCGTAGGAAAAAAGAGAATAGGTCTCGTAGATTACATTCCTGAAAAATACAACAACATTATTCACCGTTTCTTTTTATCTATGTTTTGTAAATAATAAGTTGTGGTAAACTCTCTAATAAATTTTTTACCCCTTCCCCATCCTTTTACTCTTGGAGTGAACCTCCCCCCGCCCTCTCAGGGTCTAACCCCCTCATGTGAATACTATGCTACGCCATTTGCCAAAATATATATTATGTAAACACATATCGTGATTCGTTGAGCAAAATCTAGTAAATTCAGCCTCGATATCGAATGCATTCCATTGACTAATGATGTAATTTAAACTCATCTAGATGCATTAAGCAACAAACGTGGTTACTAATAAACTAATAACATTAAATTAAAATGCTTTATCGTCTACGATCAAAGTAAAAATTAACAAAACACACGGAGCAGGCATTTTCTTAATGTATTAAACGATGTTTGCGCATTATAATTATACCATACCTATACACAAGTAAGTAGGTACTTAAAGAGATTTTCATTGAATACCTAATAACACTGAAAATGAATTCGGGAAGCCAACTGGAATCCGTTGGAAGGCTTTTGCTTTAATGTAGATTAGGCTGAACAATCCCCCCTGTATAGTCAGAAGATTCGCAAAATGTAGCATTTAGTACACGGTACAGATACATATACTTAAACGGGAACGGGTCGTTTTTTAAGGTTTGTGCTTGTATCAAATAGCTTGGCTAAGAAACCAAATACCGATTGTTTTATGTTTTATCCATCCTAAAACACGTGCCAATTCAAAAACCAACCATTTATTAAGGTTTAATATAAAGGTATATATGTGTCCTTCCTTAAACAGACTGCTTAGGCCGACCGCAAACATCAGATTTTTCCATCCGATTGTCTGATCAGACAAAATTCGATTGGACGGCCGGCGCGGAAAGGCGAGGCCTATTTTCGTTTGACAATGGGCGTGGCCCCGGTATTACAACCGATCGGGTTTCGAATCGATTTTTGTCAGACAATTGGATGGAAAAATCTGATGTGTGCGGCAAGCCTAAAAAGATTCCTTGGGATAACTAAAAAGATATCCCAAGTGAAGAGAAGGAAAAACGGCGATGATCACGCTTGCAGTTGTTAAACACTTTACATTACACAACACTAATAGCAGCCATGGAAGAACTACTGTAACTACTGCACACAGTGCGGCTGTGCATTTGTGTAATGCACTGCCGCACAATCAGGGTGATATTAGATATCTGTATTACATAAGAACAGGAATAGAAATATGTATATTAGCATAGTCATAATGAGAGAATATGTGCGTCAAACATCGATTCACGAGCTTAACGCTCTTGAAGGATTCTCGCCAGATCATTTAAATCTTATTATAATATCCTTAGCAACTCCGTATCAGACACATGCGCAAAAAATGTCGTGCATATTTCAAAATGCCGAAGACGCGATGTCACATGACTTGTTCTCACAGTGGGCACTCGCTCATGTGGCTGAAACCGTGAAATAAAGGGAGACAGATTACTCCCATAACGACATTCGTTAGAGCAGTGAAGACAATATGAATCACATGTGCATTCGCGGCGCTTGTGCAAACAAATCCTTGATCGTTGACCATCCGATACGCATGCGTAATACCAAACGTTTCGAATGAATTAGTTCGGATTAACGGGTTTGAAACTGCCAAAATTAATCTTTAATATAATACAAGTTTGTAAGGTTAAGGCAATAACGGTGATTGGGTTTTGCAAATAACTTTTTTCGAAAGCATTGTGGCTATGTTGATGTGATCGCTTTATTGCAATTTTCGGTATCGATGTATCGTGATTGAAGGATATTACTAAGGCGATGAAAGACATTGAAGGGTATGCAGCTCAGTTATCAAATAATTATTTAAATAATAATTTACCTTTATCACCTTGGGGTGATTTTTCACAAAAACGGCGCTTTATAAATTAATTTTTCGAAGAAAACTTCTTCTAAAAGGTTGTTACTTTGTGATGTCATTATTTATTTATTAAAAGAAAATAACTTTGTTTACATCACTTTATTTTATATATTATAATATCAACATGTTTCGTGAACCAAGTTCACTTCTTCAGGAATAAAAGTACACTTAAGTTTAAAAATTACTATAGTTAATACTAAAGTTAAAAGATAACAATAAACATTGGCGTAGAATTTTATTTGTCGACAACGATACGTCAAAAATTATTAGTAAAAATATTCCCGGTACTATTCAACCAGCGTTTTACACAAATAACAAATTGAAGAAATATATACTCAACAATAAAGATAGCGAAATTAAAACAAAAAAAATCAGGGGTTTACAAACTCAATTGTAATGATTGTAGTTCGTTTTATATAGGTAGAACTTATAGAAACTTTGAGATTAGGGTTAAAGAGCACCTCAGAGCACTAAATGGCAATAGCGATTCTGAGTTCGCAGACCATTTATTAAAATATGATCATAGCTTTGACATAAATTCAGGTCTTCAAATATTACATACAGGATATAAAACATCGCAAATCAATAATTTAGAAATTTTAGAAATAAGAAAAAATGTAAATTCCAAAGCTGACATAATTAATAAGCAAAAAAATTTTGTTAACCCTGTTTTAAATATCTTCCCACTTAACCGGCCTTTTACTTCTAATAGCTTGGTAATCCCCAATTCTTCGAAACTCCCACCATTGTCAACCCTTCCCCCTCCTTCAATTTCTTCTCTCCATATGTAATCTATAATTAATTTTTTAACTTTAGTATACTTTTATTCCTGAAGAAGAGAACTTGGTTCACGAAACATGTTGATATTATAAAATATAAAATAAAGTGATGTAAACTAAGTTATTTTCTTTTAATAAACTTTATAAATTATCCAATTCTTACGCACCAGATTTAAATGTCCGGGTTTAATTTTCCCCACAGGAAAAACTAAACCCTTTCACACACTTCCCAAATGATCATCTGGTCAATCCACGCTATGCAATTGCACTATATAAGTATTATAAATACAAAACACTACAAGAACAACATGTCAACCTACCAGAGACCAAATGGGAAAATAATTCACCGACTCCAGATATTTTCATATCAGAGGGTTCGGCTCTGTGAAATTCCTAATTGAACCTATAAATCCTACTGATCTCTCAATATAAATATTTAAAAAATCTTTTGTAATCCTACATGTATTTAAAATGACTGATTTTTGCATTTTTATATATAAATTCTTTGACAAATCTAATATGCCTAAATTTTGAATGAGAGACCTAGGTATAATGCAAGTAGCCAAAATAACAAATGGTAATACTTTTATAGTCTGAGAATGCCAAATTCTTTTAATCTCATTTCCTAAATCTGTGTATTTTCTTATTTTTTCAGAAACAGTTTTTTGAATATTACAAGAATTTGGAATAGCTGTATCAATGATATAAGTTATTTTTTTTAATTTTGTCATGTAAAACTATATCAGGTCTATTATGACTATTTGTTCTGTGTGTTAGAACAGTTTTATCATAATATATTTTATAAAATTTATTTTCTAAAAATAAATTTGGTTCATATTCATAATATGGTACCATATTACCGCAGTCAATCAAGTTATGTTTAATTACCAAACTTTGGTGAATTATTTTTAAAACCTGATTATGTCTAAATGTATACTCGGACGGTGCTAATATAGAACATCCCGATATAATATGTTCTATAGTTTAAAAGCCAAACATTTTCTGCATAAATCATCAATTTGATTTATATCTTTGATTATATGCTTCCTATAATTTTTAGTATTAATGACTCTATCTTGAATGGCAAGCATAAATCCTTCTATTTCAATACTCAACCATTTGTTTGACGAAAGTTTGTCAACATACGTTTGGTTGAGATAATTGAAGTGTTTTGCATGAATAATTTTATTTGACCAGGAATCTAATAATTCCTGTTTAGTATTTATAAGAATGTTGGCATTCTCGTCATATAAATTTAAAGGTGTAATGTTTATATCTGCCTTGCAAATTATTTTGTGCATTTCTGAGCTATTAGCTTTCCTACGGAAAAAAATTCTAAGCATTTCTACCTGATTGTGTTTCAAAGATGTTATTTACCTATATTTATTTACCTGTAATATAAACTTGTTAAAATTTTTAAGCGAAATTAATTGCTGTCGGCTTCCGTCACCTGCCGCCTTTGCACAAGGCTTTATACACCGAGGTTTTACAGTGGACTTTTTGGAGGACCCACCACTTACCCGCCCTGGTATAGGTAACAGATGGTTACCCCTTCAAGGCTCTTGCAAGGACTCTAATTTTTTTGGTAAAAACGACTCTACATTTGAAAACGAAACTAAACCTCCAATGTCCCTGTATACGTTGTTTATAAGCAGCATGCAAGTGCTTAGCAGGAAATACAGATACAATATGTGTTAGTATGACAAAATATAGACAAGACAGTGGGACAGGTTGGTGAAAGTCCACGAGGTGGCAAGCGCTGGGTGATTGTATCCAGCGTATCCTACAAGCACCTGTTTGGGAGGAAGACACAGTAGATAAGTAATAAGGGCATGGCAAACGGTTGGGAGTCCTCTCCAATCGATTGGCAGTCCCAGCAAGAATGCGCATGACGTTCGGTCTAGTCGTGAACCACACTCAGCTTCCGCGCCCCTTAGCCGGTTCCTCGGTGATGCCTCAAAGAAAAGTAAATGGGAGATTGGGGGGAAATACCCGACGACCCTAAGGAATTCAGCGTCGAGTAGCCGGAGGCAAGGCGAAGGAGAGCCGAGGTCGCCCCCCCAAACCTAAAGCCTGCACATGTTGCTGGGGGTGGCGCAATTGATTTTAGAGGGCACCGTGCCATCGTCAACCGACTCCTGTTGATGCAAGGACGAGGTCTAGCGCACCCCCAGAAGGGGAAAAAGAAACATAACAAAATAGATAGATGCAGTTCAGTTCAGCCTTCTGAGCGAAGCAAAGTAGCATTGTGAGACTAAAAAGAAAAAGAGAACAAAGAAACCAAAACAAACTAAAAAAACAAAGTCGAGTATGTTAGTTGTATCAATAGTGTTCCTTGGAATATGAAGCTGGAAAAAAAATAAAATCACACAAAAATGATGGAAAATAATGAAAATAATAAACAGGTATCTCGATAAAACATCGTCTAGCATAGCTTGGTTAAATCTAAAAGAAACCATGTGAAAAGAAATAAAATAGGCATACAAAAAATAAAAGAAATAGGAAAAAAAAATGTATACAATAGAATAAGATAAAGGTACCAAAGATAGATATGATATAACAAAAAAAAATGCAGATATAAAACATAAAACATAAAATTCTTGCAGTAGATGTAATAAAGTAAAGGGAATGTCCGTGGATTCAAGAGCAGATACACCTGGCAACTACATGATTTTACAGCTAGTCAGCGACTCTAAGATCAGGCCATCTCTCAACCCAGACTTTCGTAAATTTCCTTAAACACTCAAAGTTCACCTTATTCGAAACGAGATCCGCGTTCCAAGCTAGTCTCGTAGTAACTTGCAAGCCATCGAGCATTTCCTCTCGGGCATCCGTCAAAATCTCGCAGTGCCACAGAATGTGCTCGGCTGTTTGATCAGTATTACCGCAAGCGCAGTTAGGATGGGGTGATAGAGAGAGACTATGAAGTCTCCCTCTGAACTCCCCATGACCGGACAGAAGTTGGGTCACATGATGATCCCTAGTGATGTACGCCCCTTCCATTCTGAGTTTAACTGACGGGAAGAAGGAGAAAGTCCACCTTCCCGTATTTGACCTATCCCAACGTTCCTGCCATTCTCTCAAAGTTCTTTCTCGCATCTCTCTAAGAAGTCCTGGGAGGGAAACCGCTCCACCTGGTATTAGCTCAATACCATGATGGGTTGCAGTTCTTCCTCTTGTTAGAAGCTTCTTTGTTAACACCTCCCTAATTTCAAGATCGATAGGCAAAACGCCGGCCAAAACTGGCAAAGCGTCCGAAGCGACTGTTCTGTACGCACCCGAAAGCGCCAGCAAGGGGACTCGCTGGCCTCTCTTGAGCGCCGAGAGTATGAGTGCATTCTCCAGGCGGTGCTCCCACACGGAGGCCGCATACGAGACTTGCGCCACGTAAGCCCCCCTGTATAGGAGTCGGAGCGCTGGAAAACGCAGTCCCCACTCAGCAGTAGAGATTCTTCTCAATTTCAAAAAGAGGGCCTGGGCCTTACTTGATACGCTTTTAACATGGGTCAAGAATGAGGACGTTCGATCCAAAGTGACGCCTAGGTATTTAGTGTTCTCAACGAATCGGATGTTGGTATCTCCCATTTTGATAGTGGGATTTCTACTTCTATTGAGGTTACCCTTCATCAGGAGTCCCATGGTCTTGTGGGGAGCGAAGGTCAGCCGATTTCTCTTTCCCCATTCTAAAGTCACACTTAAAACCTCTTCAGCTTTACTCTCAACTTCTTTTCTGCTGTTCCCCGAGACCAGATACAATTTGTCATCAGCGTAATCTACCGAGATACATCCTTCAGGCAAGGGCAGCCTGGAGGAATCGTCAAACAAAATGTTCCAAAACTCAGGTCCAAGGATTGAACCCTGAGGACAACCCATGTCAACTATTCGTTCAATCAGATAGTCTCCAAAAGAAAGGATGATCGTTCTGTCGCAGAGGTAATCAGCAGATCTTGAACAGATTTTGTGGACATTTCCTATTTTTGAGCTTGACAAGTATCATCGGCCACCACGCATGATCGAAGGCACCAGTGATATCGAGGAAGATTCCTATTACGTACCTCTTTTGGCAAGCCTTCACCCAGTCAAGCGCATACGTGATGGCGTGCTCAGTGGACATACCGGGGACAAAACCGAACTTCTGCTGGCAGGGTGGGGATAAGGTTTGACGTAAACGCTGCCTAATCAGTTTCTCCAGGATCTTCCCCAGGACAGGTAGCAGGGTGATTGGACGGTACGCTTTCACGTCCGACCTTGGTTTATCGTTCCCCTTTGGTATAATCCTAAGCACGCCCCTCTTCCATTCAGAAGGGAAAGTTCCTCTTCTCATGCATGTATCCATCACCTGGAAGAGCTCCTCCTTGGCGTGGATCCATACTTGCTTCGCTATTATTCCATTGAGCCTATCATGCCCTGGTGCCTTCTTAAGACCCAAACCTTTGATTATCAGCTCGATTTCCACTTTAGTTACTGGTGTCATCCTAACCTCCTGGGCGAGGTTTCTCGGTGGGAGCCGTGACAGATTTCTAATCTGTTTGTGGTGGTCGCTTTCCCCAATTACTGAATCTACAGGAACTAACTTGCCCAGAAGTGTATTGAGAGTGGATGCCACGTCCACACTTTCAAGGTTCATTCCGTCCTTTTCGGTTATTACGCTTGTCAAATACCGGTCAGAGCCTTTTCCCGTTTTATCAATGGCGCTGTGGATATCCCACGGGTTGGCGTTGCCCACTTCTTGTACCCAATTATGCCATGCAGCTCGTTTCGCTGAGAGGATATTTAACATATGAATACAGAATATACATAGATAAAAAAAAGAAAAATATAAATATAAAATTCATAAAGGAGAACAATAAAAAATAAAAAAGTACAAAGAGTAGGTTATTAAATACAAAACAACATATTATATATTCCGGATATTATGTATTAGGAAATTAATACTTTTAATCTGTATTTGATTATAGTCAAACTGAGAAGCGCTGACAGACAGTTTTAATTAAGTAGTGTTTGTATGAGGTTACACTAGCAATGTTTATAGAATCATCCAAAACATATTTATTTCCAAGTACATGCAGGCGATTCATTATGGAATTGAGTTCAGCGTTAGATCCTGTATTGTTGCAATGATAAGGTAATTTGAAACGAACTGATCGACTAGGTACATGGAAACTTATTAGCGAAAGAAGTTCAGGGGAGTTCAACAGGTTGGTAACGATTTTAAATAAATAAAATAGGTCTGAACAAATTCTTCTTTCTTTTAATGTATCGAGTCCCAATAATTGTAACAGAGAGGGATAATTAATGTTTTCGATGAATATTCCCAATTTAAAATTAATATAACGTAAAAATTTATGTTGGACTCGCTCAAGAGAATTCTCATGTACACTGTAGTAAGGATTCCAAATGGTGGAGTTAAATTCTAGTTGGCTTCTAACAAGTGAAGTGTAAAGTAATTTGATAGTTTTTAAATTTTTAAAATCCTTTGAAATCCGTAAGACAAATCCTAACATTTGCAATGCTTTACTGGTTATATTATTAATATGTTTAATGAATGTTAATTTAGTGTCAAAGGTTATACCAAGGTCTCTTATTTCATCAACAGATAATAATATATGATTATTGAGAAAGTAGGTGAACAACAATGGTTTTTTTTTTTCTGTGGAATCTCATAAGTTGACTTTTTTTTACATTAAGAGTTAATTTGTTAATAAGACACCAATCATAAAAGCTATTAAAATTAGATTAAAGTGTCAGACAGTCCTCGATATTATCAATAATTCTAAAAATCTTTATATCATCAGCGAACATTAGAATGAGAACACGGGTGAATATGTTTGTTACGTCGTTAATGAATAAATTAAAAAGTAAAGGACCAAGATGCGAACCCTGGGGTACGCCACTGGTGGCTTCGAACATGTAGGATAAGTAATCATTAATACAAACAATTAGCTGACGCCTAAGTAAGTAACTCTTAAACCAAGATAAAAGGTTTCCATTAATGCCGAGTTTCAAAAGTTTATTAATGAGAATTTTAAGACAGACCTTATCAAACGCCTTACTGAAGTCGGTGTAAATAGAATCAACTTGTTGTTTGTTGGCAAGTGCATTAGAAATGAAATTTTCATATAATGTAAGGTTAGTTAAAGTTGATCTGCCGGAGATAAAGCCGTGTTGACAAGTTGCGATACATGAGTTTACAAAGAAGCTGATTTTATTAAGAATCAATTTCTCAAAAAGTTTAGGTATAGACGATTGAATACAGATAGGCCGATAATTTTCAACAAAGGATTTATCACCACTTTTAAATATAGGAGTTAGGTAGCTAAGTTTCTATATTTGTGGAAAGTGTCCTGTAGAGAGTGACTTATTAAACAGTATATTAAGCGGAACAGATAAACTTTGGACACAATTCTTAAGTAAGATGGAAGGAATATTATCAGGTCCCGAGCTTGTTTTAGGTTCAAGTGATTTAATACAGACTATAATGTCTTCAATATCAATATGTATTTGCGATAAGTGTAAATTTATATCCGAGTTGAAGTACGGAATTAAGTCATCTGGAATATCAGGTTCATACACGTCCTTAAAGTAATCAGCAAACATGTTAACAATTTCATAAATTTTACTGGAGCTGTTTTGTCTGTAACGTACATTACCGGAAATACCAGCATCATTGTGAAGAGATTATGAAGAGATCGGGTTAATATGTAATTTTTGGCAAGGTTAAGGAATGAAGCAGGACAGAATATGAACTACATATGTGCCTATTGGTTTCAGGCAGAAACTAGAGTGGAATACGGCAAATGGGATATCAGCGATAAAGAATCAGGGCCTTCGCATAGAAAAGAAATAATCTGATAGCGGACAAGTTCAAAGAGACTAAACCATCAGGTCCAAAGAAGGAAATCTACGCCTCTAAGAATTCATTACACTGCGTTCCAGGTGTTAATGATTTATGAGTGTATGTGCACATATCGTGACCTCAATGAAACTGAGCAGTTATAACTACTGCGATCTCGAACTGGTAATGAAATGATGGACTACCCTGAAAGGACTATGTTTCTGTCAACAGCGTACTACTAGAGCGCTAGGATAGAACGGTATTGGGGCCAACGAGCGGTCTAGCAAAATGGCAAGGAATGGGCGGAAACCCCACTTAGAGCCGGCGCGGTGGCTCGCCATATTTACATGCACTAGAAGTAATAGGAGAAAGCACCAGGAATGAGGCAATTTAGTTTGCTCACAGACGGTTCAAACCTCAGGCGGGCAGGTAACTACTCAATATGTATAAGAGCTCCCTAGGGAGATAGTGGAACTATTAGCAAATGCTCAAGTAGCTTATGGGAGTGGAAAGCAAGCAACAGTAGTTAGATAAAATAATACCAATAAATTTATGCCGCCTATGTAGTCTCGGTGTAAGGACAAAGAAGGTTCAGTTTCCCAGGAGACAACCGATTGGAAAATGGAGAGTGCTACCGGAAAGGGGATAACGTGAAACACGATGATAAACAATGAGCTTATGATCCCGGACCTTACGGGACCCGTGCAAACCAATTCCTACATATTTTACTATAGTTTTTATTCCAGCGGTATTGCGAGGCTAGTAGTTTCCTCAGGAGGCCCTGAGGAAAATAACTCCCTTCAGAGCCTTTGCCATCTTTGGGGATGCTGTGCGGAGGGTTTTTTAGAAAAGGAAGAAGAGGTAGTTGTGGGAAGGAAAAGTGTGTTCCGAGTGACGGACATATGAATCCATCCCTCTCACCGCGGTGAAAGGCGATGCTCCGAGTGGGTGCGGCTGGAGAAGTCAAAGGGACTCCCCCATTCTCTCTCGGTCGGGCCTGCCGTGCAGCTGGTGGGCAGACGTATCCGCCGCCATAACCCGGACAAACCTCACCCCATAAACCATGGCACCCCTGAAAAGTCACCAAACGTAGCGAACTACTTGAGGTGACCTATGGCAGAGGTGTTGGTTATCCAATAAATGGTTTCCGGGGCGGCAGTACTGTGGCACAGGCTTTTGATTCTTCCTAGTTGCAGAACTAACCTACCAATGGTGTTGCCCTGGGAAGAATCACTAGGTTAATTAACTGCGCAGGAAATGTGGATATTTTCCACATATCGTACAACGAGTTTAAGCGTGAAATATCACTTATGTTTTAATTTTTACCTACCATAAATGTAAATATATTTATTATGCATATACCGCCTTTGCAATGAATTGGTTGTTACATTGTTTTTGCAAATAAATACTCGCCTCCGATAACATAAAATAAAAATTAAAAGTCATATACATAAGTAAAATTAAAAACAAAATTGAAATAAAATACGAAAATTTTAAAATTATCTAATAGTTCATCGGGGAGGTCATTATGTAATAACACAATAAAATCCAGGCTCAGCATCGTCTTATACAATAAACATTGCCGTGATTTTAAAATATAGGACTAACAACAACGTATTTTATTTAATTCGGAAAGGCCGAACATTGTTTATTTTTTATATTTGTTTTAATCTTTTTTTCACTGCCGTCTTTAGGCAGCTCTCCAGTTTCTGATCGAAATAAAAATTAAAAAGAATTCAGCTTAGCGGTGCCGTCCGTCAAATTGACAGCGGCGCGGCGGTGTAATTCTATATTGCGAAAAGTAAATAAGATACGAACTTTGTTTTTAAATCATAAATCGTTGAAAGCCAAAAGTTGTCGAGTTTGAAAATAGCATTTTAAGCAAAATACGCTCATTTCACGCTGGACCGCTGCGGTTACTTCTAGAGTTGTACGTATTTTTTACAGCCTACACAGGCAAGTTCCCCGAAACATCATTCAAGAGCTTTATTTACTATTAGTCAGCATAATCACCAATAGGAAGTTGTCAAAGGAAGCCTGGCTTCCTGGCCAGTGGTGCATGTAAGTGAGGGACGGAATCGGCAGAAAAAGGAGAAAAGTAGACGAAATTCAGTAGGAACGAGTCACGGAGGCACATTTTGTGTAGATAGGTACAAGCATTCCCGGGTTACTAATGATCCAAAAATATTTTAAAATCTCCTATTACCAACACAGTAAGCGGATGCTGATTGTGTCATGATGGAGGACTAATAGTATAAATGAGTGTAAATGACTAGGTAGGTATCTGCCTACCATGCATGAATATACCTTTAACAATATTACAGGTGTGAATTTAAAATAAACGTTCATTTGACGCAATAGTTTTCCATTGGTTGTATTGCGTACAGCAAAGTGAATCCTACGCGATGTATTTTACCATAGATATTGAAATATAATATTTTATGTATTTGTGTTCGAAAATATTGGTTGCGAAACCACAAATTAATTATTTCGATAATAATAATTATTGGTTAAACGAAAGCTGAATATAGCATCACATTATTAGTGTATATAGCATCACATTATTTGTTTTCATTTAATGCATCAAATAAATATAATGAAGGATAAAACAAATTTCAAATCATATATTAATAACCAAAGTTAATAACCTTCAAATGTTATAAAAGATATTTTTTCTTATAAAAAATTGAATATTCATTTAGACTTTTATAAAAAGTCAATAGTTCCATATGAATAAATTCGGATACTTTTATCCGAGACGCTATCCAGGATACAAACGATTAGAATGATTGTTTCCAATAAAAAAAGGGTAGTTGCCCAAAATATGGAAAAATAATTAGTTGAAGATAATATAGTTAATTCAAAAATTTTAAATATGAGATCGACTATTATGACGGCTTGACAGAAGGGAGCAATAGCGAAATTGGTTAACATGCACGTCCCGGTTAGACGAGAGGTCTTGGTTCGAGTCCCAGTTGCGACCATTGTATTTTTTCTATTTTCTGTGTCTTGTTCTCTTTCATATTTTCGTTTAGATTATTATTGTTATCTTCTCCTTCAATGATATATTACGTTGATGGGAATAACCTTCAAAAGTTATAAAGAGAGTTTTTTTAATAAAAAATCATATGTTATATATTCATTTATTGGTACAAAATTATACGTCTCATAGTACAATTCAGTAATGTTGGCCTCATTGGGTGGCTTACCCGTGCTGAGGCCCCCATTTTATACTATAAAAATTTAAACATAATACATTTTGAAAAAAAAATAATGTTGGTGACGAAAAAACACTTAAAATTAAGAAAAATTTAAACTAAAAATGAAGATTAAAAATTAAATTTAAATTTAAAAAAATTAAATTAAATGAAAATCGGCATATATTATGAATTTGTGTATTTATGAGTGTTGCGTGTATATGTTTTAGTCTTTTATGTCATAAAATTTTGGTATTATTGTTTTTTTGTTCTTTCATTTTTTTTTTATTTTGTGTCTGAATGTATTCTTGACTTCCTCAATTTTTGTTTCAAGTGAAAGACTTTAGAATGCTTTTTTAGCGTATTAGGTAACATTGACCTTAGAAGAGACAGACTTGCCCTAATATAAAATCCGGGTATCATTTTGACGAGCTGGAAACAAACCAAGTGACAATCATTTTTGAACCAGGAGAGTTCCAACATGTCTTAAATAAAGGACGATATCATTCGTACACTGACCACCGGCGAGCAAGCAATAAAATAACGAGGCCCTTCCCAGAAAAGTAAAGTTCGCGAAAGTAAGGAAACGGTTTGCAGCGCTATCTATTGTGGTACTTTTTTGCGCAGTGTCCGATCCGCACACGTTCGATCCGACTATCGGATCTATAATAAAATTGGCCACGGCCTTCCACGTCGGCCATCCAATCCGATAGTCGGAGACTGCGGCCGGCCTAACGCTGCGTATACATGCATTGAAGAAAAGGCGAAACGAACCCCGAATTATGGAAAAGGAACGAATTAACTCCAAGTGGCGTTTCGCGCCGTTTGCTGATGCTTAATTCCTTTTCCATAATTCGTGGTTCATTTCGCGTTTTGTCACATACATGTATAAGCAGCATAATACTATCACATAGGGTCGCGTAGCAATACAAAATTTTAATGATATTCGTAGAGAATTAGGGCTGTGCATTGTGCATTTATAAAAAACGCAGCTAATTGTTACTTTTACTTTCGTAATGTTATGTGGTATTACAGATTTCATGTTACGTAATCTCAATTTTTCTTTGTTTATTCAAGGCAAAATTATCGTACCCTTAAAGGAATTTAAGTTTTTTCAAAAGCTTAGTCGAAAATACAAGTCGAATTATTGTAGCATAAAATTATGGCTAAGTAATTAGGGGTTTACGTTTTATTTTAATTAAAGTATGTGTGAGATAATTTAAATAAATTAATTACATTTATGAGGTTGCGGACTGTGGCTCCCCACTCCCGGCAATGTTGCTATGACACCTAGGCTCAATAGGTACATACAATATAATGAAAGTATATAAAAAGCTTAATACAATTTGTCTTATTACAATTATATATATATATATTTTAAATATTCTCCCATAATAAGCAAATGCTTGTGTGTACAGGAGGAAGTATTATTTGTTTGGTTATTTAGATTTTTTGTTTTTGTTTTTATTGCTGTTTTTATTTATATTTAGTACTTTTGAAATTTAGTTTATATAAAGAAGATTTAGTTTATATGATATAACTGGTATGTATTATTTTAGTTAAATTATTTACTTGTGAAATAATGGCATTCACTCAGCTGGTATTAAGTAAATTATAACTCATTTTTTAAAATGTCTTTTCTAAATACTATATAATATTCGATTTCGGAAACAAATGGACCGGGTTTTGGAATTTGCAACAACGTTGATTACAATTAACTAGAAATTCGAAAGCAGATTTTATTTTCGAAGTCTTATTAGTGAACTTAGAATGCGAGTTGCCTGAAAACTGTCAGGTTCATTTATTGACCAGTCATTAAAAGGGTGACGCCTACGTCACTCTCCCTGTGCTGCTTGTAACATGGTTTCTTCCCCTCACTCTTATCTTCCAGTCTACTGTTTCTCATGTTTATGTCAAGTAGTTATTTTTTGCAAGCCTAAAGCTCCGTGTGATGCCATTTTATTTATTTGAGCAAACCGTAATTTAATTTTTCTCTTATTGATATTATATAAAGTGAGAGAGTTTCTATCGGCAAAACAGGCACGTAGTGGTTGGTCAAAGAAATTACGATCCACACGCCTTTTCGCGATTCGGTAAAAACAGGATTTCGATACACCCAAATTCGATTATATAATAACAAGGCGTCGCGCGTCGTCAGCTTTACAATTCTGCTCGAAAGATAAACAGCAGCCGTAAGCAAAGTCGAATGAAAAAATATTTTTTTCTGATTTACCTAAGCCACCGAAATAATTTCGTTTAAGAGAGGCCGTTCATTTTAAAGAGCGCACGTTTGAGTGTAATATGTACACTGATAGTATCTATCAATGTCATCGTATGGACGCATCTAACTGGTTCGAACTAGTTCGGAACACCCGCCCGCAGTCCCCTCGTACCCGACAGTAGACCAATTATACAGGTACACCATTACACAAGAAGAATATATTTATTCTGATTTAATTCTGTATTCATTCATTCATTCATAATCATGGTTTTTCATTTACCTTTACCCACTTTCAAATACTGTGTAAATGTTATACCCGGCCAGTAAGGTGGAAAATTATTTGGAATATTTCCCACCTAAAAATGGAAAATTTGACGTACCTATTACCACGGCGTAGGTGAAGTTAAACGACTTAAATATCAACGTGAACTGACTATCTTTACATTATGAATACCAAAAATATTATTTACAGAATCTGAAGCTTTTTATATCGTTTCGCTTGTGTAGGAATAAAAAATATATATTATTTACTTTTTAAAAAATACGAGTAAAGAGAAAAAAATATAACTTCTTCTTTAGAAATCTATGAACGCGTAAAAGATACACATTGTAACAATTTCACCTGATTACCTTTTTTCTTTCTTAAAAAAATATCCGCGAAATGAATTAAAATTAAATCGATCGTTTCTGGACTCCGTTTACCAAGCAATTTTTATGCATAAATATTACTCATAGATATATTACTTATATTTGTGGTGATACAGAGCAAACCAAGAATATACACATTTTTGCCTTGTGTATGTGTAATCATCTTAAGGTCGGCTTAACTACACCAGCGCTGGCGCGTAAGAATTTAATAAGTAGGTCGAATAATGTACACTAACGAAGAGATAAGTCTACATAAATTAGTTGTGGGCGTATTCCCGAAGTAAGTTCAACTGTGTCTTACTTCAGATGAAATTGATCGAATATTTTGAAGCATCAAAATTCTTTCTTGAAAAGATGAAATCATTTTCGGAGGTATACGTGCAGTGCTTACCTATATAACTTTTGTAGATAACCCTTATTTTAAAGGGTTTTATATTACAAAAAAAGTTGTTTTGTTCATAATTGAAGATTGATTGACTTGGTTTCAGATTCTTGATATCATGATGCATAGGTAGATATTATATTCTGATGTAATTAACTCGTGTGTTGAAAAACACAAAGAAACTAAAAAAAAAACATATTACGAACTCAAATATATTTAAAATATTTCGCAAATACTCAATATAACTGTAATGACCGGTCAGTGGTTGAGTGGGCATCGCGTTTGGGTCCCACGCGGGCGTCGCGTGTTCGATTCCTCGGCTGGCTAAGTCCTCCATCACAACACAAGCAATATTTTCGGCTTTCTGTGGTGGTTGCAGGAGATTTTCAAACATTATCGGCTTATTCGTAACCCGGTAATGTATGTCTTTCTTTAAAAAAAAAAACTAATTACGCTCTGAAAAAAACCATATACCACAACTAAATATAAAAAAAAAATGTCATTAAGTTGAAGACATTTAAATACTCTAAGGTAGTATTTGAATGCGAATGCTTTTTGTAATTCGTCTCCTAAGGTCGGTTTTCTGCGACAAAATATCCAATAAAAACATAAACATAGGGGCAGAGCCACAACGTTTTTGGTTTTCCATCGACCACGGATATCAAAAACATTATGGTCCCGACCTAATCATCCACAAACAGTTGTAGAAACGGTCGCCTTTAAACTTTTCGAGGTATTTATTTTCGCTTGCATAGTTCGTATATATTTAAAAATATATATTTCTAAGTTTATTTAACAAATCATTACTCTTTACCTTACGCAGTTTCCCCGCATTCTAAGAATCTTATTGTCTTTTCAGGAGTGAAGCCTAGTAAATCAATTCCAATTAGTTTTATAAAGCCGTTACCCATATTATACAGGGTGTTAAGGGACGTACATGATTTTAACCAGTGATTCCTGAAATTATTTGGAGTAGAAAACGTAAATGAAATTTTGGTCACCAATGACATTTTTGACCTTTTTTACAAACATAAAAAAATGTAGATGTTGGACAGTTGGGGAGAGGTAATAGGCGGTTACTCGACTTAGTGACCGGTATCGACATGTGGAAGATTTTTGTTGTTTTGTTTGATTTGAAAAAAAAAGAAAAAATAAATATAAGTCATCGCAGACCAAAATTTCATTAACATTTTTTACTCCAAATAATGTCAGAAATCACTGGTTAAAGCAAGTCAAGTAAATCCCCTAACACCCTGTCATCAATCCCTTAACATATCTGTCCATTGATTTTCAAGAATATTTTTTTACTGTTTATTTTAATGTTTATTTACTTTAAAATAATCAACGTACTATAAATTATTGTTTTGTTCCAGTACGAATTGCGGCTCGCAGTGTTCGCCCACCGGCGCGTTAACTACACCACGGTGGTGATCCATGTGAAGGATGTGAACGACAACCCGCCGGTATTCGAGCGGCCCACCTATCGCACGCAGATCACTGAGGAGGACGACCGGAACCTACCCAAGAAAATCCTTCAGGTCAATCGTCGAACGGTCTTTGCACGTCAGTTTTACTTTGATTTGTAGCTCTCCCGATTTTGGTTTTCTTCACTCATCGTTTTAATTTTTCGTTTTAGGTGCAATCAAAGATAATGGAAACAAAAGTAAATGAGACATTTTGTTATATTTGTGAATACAGAATAATATTTTATTAGAGTCCAACTGCTCCCGGTCGTCCAATACCAATGTGACGGCAGCATCCCCAATCATGATATGTTGAGAGTTGTGCGGTTGAAGTTGGGAGGGGATTGAGATGGGGAAGAGGAATGCGAGGAAGAACCTGGTTATTCAGAATTGGTCACAAATCTAAAGTTTCGATTTCGAATGATGGTCTTTAACCAGGGTCATACTAATAGTATCTTCCACTATGGAAAATCCTTCAAATATGCACCCTTTTTTAATTACGAAGAATTAATAGTTGTGAAGTAATACTAATTAATTAAATATAAAGTATTTGAACGCTCTAGGATTTGAACCCACGACCCCTGGATTAGTAGTCGCGGACCTTACCCCTTCAACTATGGGGGTCATCAATTAACGGTATACGAGCCGACTGTTGTCAAACTATGACCAACATGCACAGATTTTATAAGAGCGGCGCGACGGAGCTTATCAAAGAACTGCCTTTGGTGTGTATTAGAACTAGACCTACGGATAACGATTTTGGCGACACTTTTATCCGGTTTATTGTTCATGGCCTATTTTCCTTGTTTCTATTGTCTATGAGTGTAATTCGATATAAAATTTATTTATTATGTTGGTAAGTGTGCACATAAAAACAATGAGGTCTAGTCAAATTAGGGCTTGTGTTAGAGCTTGTTTATGTTATTTGTATAAGCCTCTCATATGTTATTGTCTTCAATTTACCCTTAAAATTTGGAACACCATTTGGAGTCCACATAATATTAATCTTCAAAACAATTTACCCTATGTTTCACCTTTATAACGCGAAATATAAGGATTATTAATTTAATCTTGAAAATCTGAAATTCTTTTTAACATATTGTAGGTTATTTTATTTAAGAACATTGAAAATTAATAATAATAAAATGGTTATTGGTAAGTTTAAACGTATCCCCTTCTGAATATGTTGGTAAGCTAGAACAAGCTAGCAAAACACTTATTCGACAATTTGCAAAGAAAAGACTACTAACATTTATTTTAGATTATCACGAAAATTCACCTCATTGTATAAAGTACATTACTTAGAAGCACATTTTTACCTTTCATAATACTACCTAACATATATTTAATTAGGTTTTTTTCTGATTTTGGTGAAATTTTGGTTCTACAGATCAAAGGGAGTCTTTTTGTACCACCCGTATCATCCGTTAGTTACCTACTTAACTACTAATGTTAAAATAATTATAAAAGCTCTAAATAAATTTGCTGACATAATAAAATAATATCTTTATTTTACCATTGACTTTAATTAATAAAATCACTTAAAAAATATTACATATTATAGACATTGATAAAACAAAACACGTAAGAAATGTATATAGAACCAGATTTTTTTCTTTAAAACTAACCCTCTTACAAATAAAAGTGTTTTAAATTTTACACAACTGAAATACAACCAGTTACCATACATTCATGGTTGTTTATCAGTCGGGAAAAATTTTATGTTAATTAGTAAGGATTATTTTAGCATGATCAAAGTAAGAAGGTAACTGAATGGGTTTTTAGCAAAATTCTTATTATTTGATTAGTTTTATTTCATCTTTGATGTTTTCCATCCAATCAATTTAACAAGTGTGGGTATTCCGAAGTGTTGTAGATAGAATATTTTTATAACTGTGCATGTAGTGTATTAGATAACATATAAAATGATTAGCAAATGGATAATTTTTTAGATAATATATTATTATAATCTTTCTTACCATAGTTTTACATTGTTACCTATGTGTTTACGAATATCTTTTTGTTTAATCTTGTTTTGAGACCCTTCAACTTTAAACTCTAAGCAAAGCTAATTCAGTGTAATTAAGGCTCGTCACGTTTTGTCGGATTCTTTCTCGGGGGCATGTCTAGCATTGATAATTTTATCGTAAGATATTTTAATAAAGGACGAAAAGAAGGTATCGTAATACGTACGTTGGAATATAATAGCGAGAGACCGAAGAAAAGTAGCTGGCTAATGTTTGGCCTAAGGATAAAATAATTATTTTAAAGGGTGTAACATTATTATAGGGGTGATAATGTTGGTAACTTGATGACTTTTAGAAGTAATTTTTAGTGTAAAATATTGTTTAAAATGTTTCATCTTGTTAAAAAGTGCAACGATCGCGAGTCTCTCAACCGCGCACTTTTTCCAAAAAAATATGATTATCTCTCAAGAGTCGCAACCAAAGATATTCAAATACAAAAGAGATATGCTATGATGTCCGCACGACTGTCGGCGGACTACTACTTATCGGAGTAGTTTGCATAAGAGAAGAATTTATTAATTTCGTTGATTTTTTTTTAAGGTGTGCATTAGTATTGGTTAACAATGTAGTTTGAATTCGGAAAGAATTCGTTCATTTAGTTTAACGTTCGTTTGGTTTATTTTAATTATTCGTTTATTTAGTTTATTCGTTAATTGGTAAACAATATCGGCGACACCGGAAGCGCAGTCCCACCTAGTAAAAACTGCGGATAGCACATCTCTTACATTTCAGTATCTTTGGTCCCAACCGGCTTGTGCTAGTGAGACTACGGCATCCCCAATAATCGGGGTATGTTGTGAGGCTGAATGTAGAGGGAAGAAGAAGGAGATAGGAAAGAGGAAGGCAGGGAAGTATCCGGCTATTCAGATCTGGATACCAAACACGGCTAAATATATTTTCAATTCTTAATTAATGGCGATACTAAGAGTATCTTCCACGTAAGAGTAAATCAACACCACTGATTGAAAATTGACGTGCTTCCTTTCTCAAGAGTAGGTAGGTAGGTATGGAGTAAGTTATTTTAAAGTTTAAGGTTTTAGAAATCTTTTACTTATCGTAGGTTTTTATAATGGAATCATTTTATTTTCTTCCGCTAGTTATAAAACTATTGATATTTAGATGAAAAATTATCGAAGTCAAACCAGTCCTAAGATGCTAACAGCTAGTTTTATCCCTTAATGTCTAAAGTATAATAGTGTTATGCATTAGCATTTTTCGTGGTAGAGGAGATTAGATTAAGATCCTAAATATAATAATTGTCTCTAATAATTCGTGAACCCATGACCTTTACGCTAAGTGCCGATACGTTTCATGAAATTAATGTCTAGCTGAATAGCAGTAAGAGATTCTCTAATATTTTAATGATTTTAGTGCTCAGAAATTATTAACTGTATTGAATATCACCATGATCTATGCTTCTCTTGTCAAATGAGATTTAATACGTTTGAACATTTCAATCGAGATTATAGCGTTATACTCAATTTACGTGGAACTTGCCTAAGGTAATAAATTTTGTTTTCATTGGAATCACTTGACAGAATAATTTTATTATCTAATTCTTTTTCCAGTGATTTCCATATCAATATTAATACTAAGATCATTTTAAAAAACAAATGTGACAGTAAATTAATAAGTTCATTATAATAGGTACTGTTTGTCTCTGAAAGGTCTCTCTGTTCTCTAAACTATCGTATAGCCTTTGCCGAACAAACCACGATTTCGCAAAGTAAGTAGTTACCTAACTCTATAGAACCCTTCGCAGAACATGGGTACTCTCGCTGTCATGAATAATATCGCGACAAGAGAGAGGATGGACTGTTAATCTTTATTTGTGCGAGACAAGACAATCTACGGCGATTTTTAAAGTCAATCACAGGATTTGGCAATTGAAAGGAGAAAGCCCCTACATTTGATGGGTTCATATGCTGTGATACTGCAATCTTGATGGTGGCTGCTCTCCACGACAATAGCACAAAGGGTGGTTACAATTACCGACACTTTTGGTATTAATTAGCCCTTTTTACGACCTTTCAAGCGAGATTTCAATGACAAGGTGTGATCGATTTCACGTCGATTTTTCAACTGATTAATGTGGGTAATTTTAGATTTTTATGCGAAATTGTGTATATGTACCAAGTAGGTAGTCAACATCTTCTTCTTTTTGTATTAAATAAGTAGGGACTTTCAAGGAAAGGAGAAGAACAAAGGGAGAAAATAACAATGCAAGGACTATGGAAAATGATTTCAGTTTTTAAGCTGTTTCAGAACTAAACACTCGCCTTCTTGCTAGCCAATTCCAAACCTAGACATATACGTGTATGTATATTATTTGTCTGCCGCTTAAACAATCCTACACCTTTAACCCAATGTGAATCCGTTTTTTCAAGAGTTACTCTTTCGAATCATTCGCAAAAACATGGACATTATTGCCCTACTTTTAGACATTTGATACCTTTCCAAAATTTTATCTCAGTTTTTGTTACACTTTGAATAGATTGAAACTTTCAATGCTTATCAGAACTCTTTCTAAAAACATTAACACGTACTCTCCCGCAAGTCACCACCCTCTCCTCTGAAAAAATATACAGAATCGTTTTCCTGTATATTCTGATACAACCTTCTATCAATCCAATTTTTTTTGTAGATACTATTTAGTTTCTATTTGGGAGGCGGGTATGGTACCGGTACAGATAGTATGGGTACCATAATTTGAGAGGCGGGTATGGGTATCGCCGCCCCGGGATAACCAAGACCTTTTGGGTGACTTAGCAGGGATGCCCGGGTGCATGGGGTGATATTTGTCTAGGTAGGATGTGTTTGACCGCCTAATGCGTACCAGGCAGGATCAAGAGCGACTGGTTGAGTTAGACCTTTTGACCTCTCCAGCCGGACTCTCTCGACCCATCACCTTGCACCTCAGTGGGAGGGATGGATTGATGCATCCTTCATTCCTGGACACATTGAACCTTAGATTTTTATTATTACACATTCCTTCCCAGAACTTCTCCTCTCCTTCCTTTTCACATAAAGTCCCTCCACACAGATCCCCAAAGATGACATACGCCCTGAGGGTTTTTTTTCCTCTGGGCCTCCTGTGTGGAGCTAATGTAAAAAATGATCCCTTTGCAAATAACAGGCACCCATCTTCCCCTTCAGGCCGTGTTCATATTAAATCTTTGATTTATCTAAAATCTAAACTAATTGATTTAATCCTGTGGTCATCCAACACCTTCCCCTTTAATATAAGCATATTAATATTTATTATTATTTTTAATTGTTAAACTAACGTTTAAGACAAGATTTTTATGCATAGTACAAAGGGTAACAATTATTATAAGCAATAATTATCAGCCTGAAACACTCATCAACATTGAAAAAATCTTCCGAGAAAAGATACATGACGCCAACGGGACTATTTAAAAAATATATATATATATAATAAGCAGTAATTGTTGAATGAAACACTAGTATATATTGAATCATTTGGCGGGTATAAGATAAGCCGCCATAGCCCAATTGGGAGAGCAGCTGACCGGCAATCAGAAGGGCACGGGTTCATGTCCCGTTGGCGTCGTGTATCTTTTCTCGGAAGATTTTTTCAATGTGGATGAGTGTTTCAGGCTGATAATTATTGCTTTTAATAATTTATATTAATATTTAATTGAAATACATACATTCTAAAATTTACTCAGAAGTATTCCAGAACGCTAAATAAAATATTTAGATCCTATCTCCCGGAATGCTTACACTCCCCCCACAAAGCTCACAAGAAACAAATATTGTTTAAAATGATTGTGTTTGAGGCTTACGTAAAACAAAGGTATTTAGAAAAATATTTTGTGAAACCTTATTTTATTTCTCCGTTAAAATCACATGCGTATGCTTTTAAAGCACGCGAACTGGAATATTTAATGAATTTCTAGAATTTACGAGTACAGTGGATATAAAACGTAAAATATTATCATATAGGATATTCTCAATCAGGGTAATTTCAGATCTTGGCATGCTTACAAACATTTTAGCGAAAGTTATTAATGTTTTATTTTACAGAAATATTTAATGGATTTGGAGGGCATTACCAGAGAAAGCCTGAAATACGTCATTTTCAAAAAAGTTTTTAGACGTATTGACTCTTTTCCACAAAAAATTATAAATGGATTTCGAAAGATTGTTCTTTTATCTAGCATTCGTATGTAATAAATTTTTTAAATTTTTTAAAATTTTTAGTATAATAAGGTTATTCCATAGGTCGTTGGCAGATTTGTTAAATTTTCAAAAAAGTTTTTGTATTATACCACACCCATTTCAAATAATGTAATCATGCAGTAAAATAAATCAATACATTATCTAGCAAAGCTATGTATTAGAATTTTAATTTTAGTTTCAATAAAATCATTAAAAAATATGTACGTACATGTGTTTCTTGACGAAAATTGGTCCATTTGTGTATTTATTTGCGCACTTACAAACTAATATATTTCAGATTTTTTTAACATTCTTATTAAATTTAGACATTATTGAAAAATGATAAATACTTATAATCAAAAAATAACTACAAAAAGTACACTATTTTAATAGTTTTATCATCACGCCTTTCAGCATTTTTGGATGAAGGTATAAATTAAAGCTAATTTGGATTGAAATAAATTCGATATTGAGTTATAATTTAAAAAAGCTGGTACCGAGAATAATTAATCTTTCTCATTGTAACCGTCCTGCACGATCGGAAGAACAACTTTCGACGAAATGTGGATTTTCGTCCGCTGGCTGGTTAAACGCTCTTAAATCCTATATATGTACACACATATATAATTTTATCATACTTTGGACATTCTGAATGTACAACTTCGTAGAAAGGATAATAATAACATATTGAAATATCTACTTGATATTCTGATTAACAATATTATTGACAATCTTGCAAACTCTATTTAATCACGTATAAAAAATTTGATAATTTTAGAGTCATAATAATTTTCCCGGCGTGTACGAAAATATGTATACCTACCTGTCACACGGAGTTATGTGTTGGTAGGTACTGTAGTAAATAATTCATGTTCGGTTTTCCACCGCGCATCAACCCGAGCTAATTACAACAGCGAAATGCGATCGGTTTGCCACGAACTAAGATAATGATTACGTCATAAACTATTATTTACCCGTGACAGTATGATGTACGACTCCATTTATTCATAATTCAAAATCGTATGAGAGCAAGGGCGTACTAGGTTTTCAAATTAACGATGGCCGCGTTTAAGCGAGTACAATTTTTTTAAGAAAACATAAACTGCATATTTATATATTTTCTTACATTGTTGTAATGTTCCACGAATCCACGTCTGAAGAAATAAAATTTTTGAGTGTGAATGAGCAGTCTATTGTGAAAACAGCAATATTAGTTTTGGGGATTATTACAATAAAAAAGTTTTTTTATCAACAGATTACTAGTTCTTTGAATTTTTTTAATCAGGTTTTGATTAACAAGACAAGTGAGAGAGAAATATAAAAAAAAACTTGACACCACCTAACCAGGCTTTTAAATAGTCGTTTTTACAATGTTAGCAGCCAAAAATATGGCATTCTCCCATCAATTGTTCCAGTGACTACATTGCTATAACAACTTCGTTTGAATACATTTTGTCCTAAATGTTGATTTCATTTTCATCTTATTTACTTCCTTTGAAAATTAACACATTAAAAATGATAATATCAGTTGTATTCAATAACGGATACCTACCATGCCACAAAAATGATATTCACATTTTGTAAAAAATTTCAAACCTCTATTGCCTAGGAAACCAATAACGCTTTTGATATTTTATGTCAAACAATAAACCGTAATATTTGCATTGTACACTTTGTGGTATTCGACACAATTTCATAAAACACACGAGATTCAATTCAACGTCACTGATTCTCCATATTCATAGTTTTCCTCGAAAATACGTTTTTATTCATTGCCTTTGCTATTGGTTTCTTTTTAAAATTTATCATTTCTGATGCACCGTGAAATAAAATAATGATCTTTACTGAATATTTCCCTACATAATATATAATATATTACTATTCTTAGGTTTACGTAAAACATAATGAGCCTACAAACATTTATAATTTTCCAAAATTGTTTGAATATTTATTTTGCCCTGCATTATTTCCATTTTACTATTTAATTACTTATATATTGTTGATTTTAATTGTATTTTGAAAAATTAGAAAGACCTTTATTTACAAGAAAACTAAATTTTAATGTTTCACGGTATGAAACATACCAGTTGTTCTAATTCTCCTACAAAGCTTTTAGACATATCAAATCGCAGCAATAAACCAGAATTGTTTTACTACCCCTTGATTACGAGTTCGATACGTCCATCGGATCTTGATCCTTCCTTATAACATTATTGTGTTCTGAGAAGTAATTTCCAGTACTAAAACAGGTAACGGCGATCGACGGTGATAAAGACCGGCCGCACAGCGTGGTGTACTTCCCTACGGGACAGGGGATCGACACGGATAACCCGGCCAACAGCAAGTTCGAAGTCAACAGAACTACCGGAGAAATATTCGTCTTGAAGGTACCTAAATTTCTATTTCTAAACTGACGTTATACAACAGCCACATTAAACAATAGCTATGTCATATTGTAATAGCTCCGTTACGTAGTAGTAGTTATTTTGTCTTACAGACAATGTACCTGTAAACCTCACGATGCTTCTTCGTATTTTAGTTTGTACCTTGGTATTTAGCTTCAGGGTGTGGGAAAACGTTGAATGTCGTTTGGTATTTACAAGCTATGCGTGTATTTACATTTCTTGTCTTATTTAGCACTGAAATAATTTCTTGGAATATTCATGAATATTTGGTGCTAATGAGGTAATCTCGTACATTGTTTTTATGGAAAAACCCCTGAGGCATTCTTCTCTTAATCAGAAAAGCTGGTTGATGAATTTAAATATTTGTAAGAAAGATGTTTTTTAAAAGCGGTCATTGTTTGAATATTCTCAAAGTTTTTAGTAGTGCAGATCCGTGAAAAATCACGGAATAGTCTGAAGTCTTAAAACAAATTCGTTAGAATTTTTAAAATGACCATAAAACTAGTTCTGTTAAAATATTATGTTATTGGAAGGTACTTCATCGTTTGTCTCAATTATTCACACAGTCAGTTCCAATTTTTAAAATGACACTATTTATTAACACCGAAATCAGTATTTTAGATTTTCTTTTTTTTCTATAAAACTACATTTTTAAACCGCAATTCCGTAATAATACCATTGAAAACAGTACAAACATATTTTCAAATTCAAAATCTTTAAAATCTTTGTTTTCAGCCCTTGGATCGAGATCAACCCAATGGACGACCGCAATGGAAATTTACTATATTTGCTCAAGATGAAGGCGGTGATGGTCTGGTTGGTTATTCTGAAGTCCAAGTGAACTTGAAAGATATCAATGACAATGCTCCAATATTCCCTTTGGGTGTTTACATGGCGAACGTTACTGAGAATGGAACAGTAGGACTGCACGTCATGAAAATAGCTGCCGTTGACTACGATGACCCAAATGAAGGTGGAAATGCTAAATTAGTGTATTCCATCGAAAAAAATGTTATAGAGGAGGAAACTGGATTTCCAATATTTGAAATTGAACCAACTACGGGTATCATCAAAACCGCAGTATGCTGTTTGGACCGAGAAAAGACTCCAGATTATTCTATACAAGTTGTGGCAATGGATGGTGGGGGTCTCAAAGGAACTGGAACGGCATCAATCAAAGTAAAGGATATAAACGATATGCCTCCACATTTTGTAAAAGATGAATGGATTACAGAGGTTGATGAAACAAACGATACCGCATTACCGCTTCACTCGATTTTAACCGTTACTGTTCACGATGAAGATGAATCAAATAATTTTACCTATAAAATAATTGAAAATAGCGGTTATGGAGCTAACAAGTTTGAAATGGTTAAAGGTGCTGATGGTACAGGATCATTAAGAATAAAGGAACCTCTAGATTTTGAAGATCCAATGCAAAGAAATGGATTCAGATTTAGAATACAAGTAAAAGATAAAGACATCGGTAATAAATCCGACTCATATCATCGAGATACTTCTTGGGTCGTAGTAAAATTAAGGGATATAAATGATAATATTCCCGTTTTTGAAAAAAACGTTTCTGAAGTACAAGTTTTAGAGAATGTGAAGGTTGGTAAAATTATCCAATCTTTTCGCGCGATTGATGCTGATAATGGTGGAAAAAGTAAAATTACTTACATGATAGATCGTGCATCTGACAGAGGTCGCCATTTTTATATAAACGATAAAGGCTCTGTTATTATTCAAAGACCACTAGACAGAGAAAAGTTGTCCCGACACGAAGTGAAAATATTAGCAACGGATGACGGGGTTCCCTCTAAAAGTGCAACAGCACACTTAATTGTCATAGTAAAAGATGTCAACGACAATGCTCCGACATTTCTTGAAGACTATAGACCTGTTCTACCGGAGCATGTGCCATCGCAGATGGTAGCTGAAATACGTGCCAAAGACGAAGATGATCATTCAATGAAAAATGGCCCACCTTACAAATTTTACATGGACCCCTCAGCTGATGAAACAATACGTGCAGCATTCAAAGTAGAGCAAGTTGTATATAAAACCAGTGAGAATGAAAACATGGCTTTTGTTTATTCCTTGGGAACATTTGATAGAGAATACCAAAAAGAGTACATGATTCCAATAGTAATAAAAGATAGTGGAACCCCACCTTTGCTAGGAACAAGCACTTTAACTGTAACAATAGGAGATATAAATGATAATAAAATGCAACCAGGAACAAAAAATGTATACGTTTATAATTACCAAGGACAGTCTTATGATTTTGACATCGGAAAAGTGTTCGTACACGATGCAGATGATTGGGACCTATTTGATAAAATCGTCAAATGGGAGACATCGGAACATCCCAGATTCAAACTAAACGAAAAAACAGGAATGGTTCAACTGAGACAAGGCATTAAACAAGGAACTTATAAACTTAAATTCAAAGTTTCAGACTACAAACATAATCAGTTTAACGTATCATCATCATTTAATGTCATGGTTCAAGAAATAAGCCATAGCTCAGTTATGAACTCCGGATCCATAAGATTCGAAGGATTAACCGATGAAGAATTTATAAGAGAATGGGATTATAAAGTTCACACAACTAAAAAAAGCATCAAAGATTATTTAAAGGACAAACTTGTAGAATTATTTAAGACAGATAAAGAAAGTGTGAATATTTTTAGTGTTCAACAGAGCCAAAATAAGCCGTCATCTGTAGATATAATGTTTACCGTCCAAGACCCAAACATAAACTCGGTCAACATGAATGGAATTATATTATTGCACAAGAGTGAAATAGAAAATCACTTGGGTATTAATATTACAATGGCCGGAATCAACGAATGTTTACAAGAAAATAAGAAATGCGAAGGATCGTGTACTAATTCATTGGAAATAAAAAGAAATCCTTATTTGGTCGATGCTAACACAACCGCATTAGTTGGAGTAAGAGCAAAATTCATTCCGAATTGCGTCTGTGAAGCTAAAAATTCAAAAGTCGAATCATGTCGATCAAACCCTTGTTATAATGGAGGAATATGCATTGACAATAAACTTGGAATAACATGTTCTTGCCCTGCAGGGTATGGAGGCCCACGTTGCCAGCAAACTCAACGCAGTTTTCAAGGAAAAGGTTGGGCCTGGTTTCCATCTTTAGAAATGTGCGATAAGTCTCATATGAGCTTTGAGTTCATAACGAGAAGTGCTAATGGACTTTTTTTATACAATGGTCCAATCATTTTACCAAAAGCGCACGAGGAAATATTGTCTGATTTTGTATCTGTGGAACTTCAAAACGGTATTCCTCGCCTTTTGATAGATTTCGGATCCGGGACATTAGAATTAAAGATAACAACAAAAATATCATTGGATGATGGAGAATGGCACAGACTGGATATTTTTTGGGATACGGAAAATGTTAAGATGATTCTTGACTATTGCAAATCGGCAGAAGTGAAAAAAATTGAAAATGGAAGCTTATCAGAGCTAGACTATACAAATTGTCAAGTACAAGGAATCGTCCCCCTTTTCAATGAATATCTTAATGTTAATACTCCACTCCAGTTAGGTGGAGCCTATATTGAGGAATTTGACAAAATGCAATATTTTTGGCGACACACTCCCAACATTGATGGATTTAATGGATGCTTAAAAAATATTATATTCAATAGTAAATTATATGATCTAGCTCACCCCGGACTGCAGCAAAATTCTGTAGCTGGGTGTCCACAGACAGATGAACTTTGTAATCAAGATGAGAATACAGCGCGTTGTTGGTATAGTGGATCTTGCGCCGCTACCTATTCCAGTGCAGATTGTAAATGTAAATCGGGGTGGACAGGCCCGACGTGTACAACGCCCACGACACCCATAACATTCCAGAGCCAGAGTTATGTTAAGTATGCCTTGAGTTTCGAGCCAGACAGATTTACTACCACTATTCAACTGCGGTTTCGAACGCGGGAAACTCACGGTGAACTTTTTAGAATGAGCGACCAGCACAATAGAGAGTATTGTATTTTGGAGATCAAAGATTCTCGCTTACATTTTCGGTACAATTTGAACTCGATGAAATTAGACGAAAACGATATTTGGCTCAGCAAACTTTTGGTGAACGATGGGCACTGGCATGTCGCCAAAGTAAACCGTTTTGGAAGTGCTGTTTTACTTGAAATGGATGGCGGCGAGGGACTGTACTACAATGAAAGCTTCAATTTCGTTGGACAACAATGGCTTTTTATTGACAAGCAAGAGGGTATATTTGCCGGCGGGAAGGCTGAATTTACAGGAATGCAAACAATAGAGGTTTTCGCCGATTTCCAGAAAGGCTGTCTGGATGATATTCGATTGGATGGGAAACAATTACCTTTACCGCCAGCCATGAATGGAACACAGTGGGGGCAAGCCACAATGTCACGTAATCTGGTCAAGGGATGTGCGTCCAGTACCCCTTGCATCAATGTTGATTGTACGGCACCATTTGTATGCGTTGACCTGTGGAATAAATTAGAATGCAGGTAAGATATAAAAAAAATGTTTGTTTCCTCGTGGAGAATATTATAAAAAGAGTTTTGATAATTATCGGAGAATCTAAATATTTAGAAACATATTAATGTCGAAATCATTGGTTTTAGTCTTGAATTTAGACGAAACTTGAATTTGAAGTATTTAATTCTAAGAATAGATATTCTCAGAATTAAAAAGTTAATCTGAACATCTATTTACATCTTCGTGTTACATGAACCCGAAATTTAATTGCTATCTACAAATTAGAGTTTTAATTTAAGTTAATTACATAGAGCATTTAGAGATGAGTGGGCTAGACGGTTTCCTAAGCTACTTTTTCCCTACGTTTATAAAAAGCTGTGAACATTTTTTAATGAAGACATTTTGATTGTTTGCTGTTCTGTTGTTGTGTTGCTCAACCCTTTCTAAAAGTTTGCAGACTTTTAATTAATTAATAAACAGCACCGAGAATCCTGTGCCGATCAAATTACAGATTTTAAAATATTAGAGGTAATTTTTTTTCACCAATAATGTAGGAGCCATAATGTTTTACTCTGTATGCTCAGCCATAAAAAAAACAACATGCATAATCAGTTTTATGCTCAGAAATAATAGAAAAAACCACCGTACATGTCAGTTTAAGTCATGTCTCCAAAGTAGAGAAAATGATTGAAAAATATATAAAAAAATTTCAAAGTTCACTCGTGTTGTGAAAACATCGACAATTGTAAGGAAATTGAAAATACGGAAACCATAAAATACGGGAAAATGCCCAACTCAAATGCAACGTATATCATAGACCGTATCACGAACCAACTGCTCAAAACAATTATTTATCTCTATTAATTCGTAATATTTATACGTAATATTCAAAATATACATAATATTCAGTATAATATGTACATAATATTCATAATATAGCTTGTTTAAAAAAAATACTATGCACTTAGCCAAAATACCCAAAATCATTTTAAAAAACCAATACAAATAGAAACCAACTATGTATTTGCGAAATTTGACGTACTAAATGCGAATGCACTATTAAATCATTCACTCACAAACAGAACTATCAAAACTACAGATTTACACAAACTATTAAAACTCTCAATCAATTCTACTTTTGGACAAAGGACACAGGATTACTGAGGACGAAAATTGTATAATATTATTGCGGTTGTAATTAAAACATAAAATCAACAATTTAGCTTTCAAAAACAAATAATAAAAATGGATAATAAAAAATGAAGAAATTCTATAAAAAAACCAAAACTAGAAAATGACAAATATCATGTACACGAACCATAAAGACAACACAACTAACAGAAGTAACACACTAACATTTACTCTTTGTTTATTTTTATACTAGATGTTCAAATTACCACGGAATAATGTAAAACAATAATTGTAATATGTAGTCGTAATGTATGTACATTCTTCTTCTTCTTCTTATTGTGCCCTGTCCGTTCAACGGACGTTGGCTATTATGTTGTCTTACTGCGTATGTAAATATGTAAGAAAAATAAACAGTTTGTACTTACTATTTTTTTTTAAAAGTAATAAATAAAAATATTAAAAACTCTTTCAGATGCGCGGAGGGCCAAGTTATTACCCACGACGGCAAGGGATGCATGGACCGCAATGAGTGCGTCGAGCTGCCTTGCAAGAACGGGGGCCGCTGTATCAACCAAGACCCCAGGACCCGCTACAAGTGCGTCTGTCTGGACGGCTTCTGGGGGAAGGATTGCGAACTGGAACTCGATAGACACACTTTCACTTTGAGCCTCGGGGCGGTGGCGGCGATATTCATTTGCCTACTGATTATATTCGGTAAGAAAAATAAAGCATATGCGACCTGTTCCTGACCTTACAGCAGAGGCAGAGTGCTAAAATACGATTAACGGTCTTAAATTATAGACACTTTTACAAAATATAAGGTGCATTACTATTATACGTATTTAAAAATTTTCACAACTGATAAACAATAATGCAATAGTTGTTTAGTTGTTTATACATGTATTTATTTTTTTCCTTTCAAGTATATAGTTCAAATTTAAAAATTCTAATAATCCGAAAGATCGACAAAAAAAATTAGCTCGCCGTTCTTTGATGTTTTAGCCAATTTCAAATAATTTGGATAATAAACCCGTGAGTCGTCATTTGAAAATAACTCACATAATTACTAGAACAACGACCCTCAGTCAAATTTAAACAATACAGTAACCGGAAAACTTTAAAAGGATAATAACCTTTAAGAAATTAGTAAGGACATAGGTAACTTTGTCAAAACTAAAAGATCACACGGATGGCATTTCTAAGGTGTCACTTACACTATAAAATACAATCATATTTTAAATGGAATGAAAACAATAATGTTGTGATCAGAACGGTTTCTTTCATATTTATTTCATAATTATTTGATAGTCACTTTAATATTGCATAAGAAAGATTCGCTCTAATGTAATCGCTTATAAATCATTGTTTTGTTTCATTTTTTATTTTTTACACGTATTTAAAAAAAAAACCTTAGGACATATATTTTTTTTAAATTTTATCTGTTGTTGAAAATGGTATGAACTAATGATATAATGAATGAGAACATTTTGTCTGATCTCTTAACACTTTGTTATTAATTCATATATTTTTATCACTTATTATTTTCTCTGTTTATCATTTTATTTTTAAATTTTATTATTTTGCTTTTACTTAACTGTTTTGCATGACCGATATTTGCGTGTGTTATTTTTATTAAATTGTGAAATTATTAACCCCGATACAGGCGAACCCTAGTGGGGTTAATAATAACATGCTAAAAATATATGTATACAAATTGTGAAGAAGCAATAAATAAATAAATAAATAAATAGGTAATAAAAAATCGTAAATACCTATCTACAACTAATATATAAGAACATTGTCTATAATCGGTATTAACACAGTTCGATAATGCCTTCAGAAGACGAAATAGCTGTCATGCGTAATAATAAGTACACAGTAGAACTTGTTTATAAATTAACTGTTTTTATAAAACGAATAATAGTATTATTGAATATTTTAAAAGAAATTAAAATTAAAATGGAGTTCTACATATTAAACTTGATAACAATAAATTACAATTAAATAGGACGGAAAGGGAGAAGTTCGGGGTTAGCTAGAGAGTATAAGGTAGATTATGTAGGTAGAGTGTCGCCCCGGCAAGACTTAGGTCTTGGGTACAATTCTTAGATGTGACCGTATCTTTTTGTAATTTTTCTGTTTCAAATTTTCGATTGAGAATTGCTAATATTGTCATCAGTGATTAAATAATTTTATATTCCGCATCCAGCACCATCGGGGTAGTATTTCACCAAAATGGCGTGATAAAAAATAGAAAAGAAATATCGGTGGCGTAAACTGTGATATTCATTTACCTATTGTTAGAGTAAGATTTATGTGGGTTTTATTTAATTAAATCGAAACCAGTTACGCGATAAATCACGACATTAAAATGTGGCACAGAAATGTTTTCCAAACTCGTCGAGTCCTGGTAAAAATACTACGAATTTTGGTTCGGCGAGTAACGTTTCACTTAGGACTAGCGATAACTGCGATGTTCAAGTTAAAAATTAAAAACTTAAAAAAATATATTTTATATAATATTATTTACTATTTACCTACTGTTATTCGTATTGACATTATCATGTGTCATTTTGTATTACCCCCTAGAATTTCCCGTGCTGGGGAATACATTTTTCTTTATCCGTATTTATTTTATTTTATTCAATTTACATTGTAGTATAATCTTACACAATTCACTAGTTAGGATGTGCACTACATTTTTTGTATTCCTTATACTGCGTATAAACACGTAGGTATTTCCGCGAATCGAACGGGTATGACGGGAAGCGTTGCTTCGATCTTTCCCATTCGTGGCTTGGCTCACGTTCGTGTTCGTGTGTGAATATGCAGCATTAAATGGTTTGTTTTGATTGTACTAATATTACCTGGATATTACACAAGATGTCTCACTTCAATCAGTCAGTGTTTGGTTGCAATATTCTATCAACTTCGTATGTCCCTCTGTCCCAAATCCATTATTTTAGTATTGATTTTAATGAATTGCTGTGTTTAACTTTTTTGTAGGAGAGTGGTAATGTTTTGTAAAGTTTAATGCCGCAGTAAATGAAATTTTTCTGTCCAAATGTTATGTTTGTTTTTGCTTGTAAGTACCTTTGATTGAAGGATCTGGTAATATCGTTAGGAATGTTGGTTAATAGATCAAGTTAAGCGTATTATTTTTACGAGTATAAATAATTATGGTTTTGGCATAGTGGATTAATGGATAATTAGATTATAGAAAATTTAGTCAAAGCAAGTTCTGAAAGACTCTGAGTAGAATTTTCAACATGGCTCTTTGCGTGTATAAATGTATGCTTATATTAGATAAAATTAAGTGGATCTATTATTATATATGTGTGAATCATTTCCAATTACCAATAAACTAATGCCGAATGTAAAAGATAAAACTTTCAAGTTTTAAATGATATCTGGGTAAACAATTTTTGTTTTATAATTGTTCATATAGGTGGGTAATTTTCGTAGTACAGTTAATAAAATGCGATTATTGTACATATTAGTTCATAAACTAAAACCAAAATACAAGTGGATTCAAAACTTACCTGTTATAAATATTAAAATCAAATTGCAATTTGTTTTTAATTTTTTATGTAGAATAAATGTTATATATTCTAAACAGAACAGCAAATTTGAGCTCTATGTAATTTTGTGTACTTAATATAATCTTTCCTAAAGTAATCTGGTATTGCGCTTAGAAAAAAAGTGTTAATACATATTATAATAATAATTCGACGACCTCCGTAGTCCAGTGGGTAAGACTCTTGACTCACAATCCGGAGGTCGCGGGTTCGAACCCGGCATGCGCAAATAAATTTTATTTGATTAATTTGTGTTATTTCACAATTAATTCATTTAAAATAATGTATAGTATTTTGTTATTTTGTTATTAGTTTTTGGGGTATTATGCCGTGTTGCGCTACCTCCTTTTTTAGAATATAAAACCGTATCTAATGTATAGTATATTTGCGGCATGTTCCAGAGTGGAAGATACTATCAGTATCGCCCTGGTGTAAGACCACCATTCAGAAATTGAAACGTTGCTTGAAAATGGCTTTAGCCGTGTTTGGTGACTAGATCTGAATAGCCAGGTACTTCCCAACCTTCCTCTTCCCCACCTCCTTCCCCTCCCCACTACCTTCAGCCTCACAACATACCCCAATTGGGGATGCCATAGTCTCACTGGCTCCAGACGGGAGCAGTTGAGATTCTTGTGCGGTATTCACTGTAAAAAAAATAAAAATAATAATAATACATTATGTATTTATTTGTCGGCTTTTTATTGTTTTTCAGTGGTGGTGCCAATATTCCTGACCTGCAGTCGCAGGAAGGACGGTAAAGGAAAGACTCCAGGACCTGAGAAGGACGTAAGGGAAAATGTGATAAATTATGACGACGAAGGTGGCGGAGAGGACGATATGACTGCCTTTGACATAACCACTCTTCAAATACCCGTGGCCAGTACACAGCTGAATGAATTCACGGATATTCTTAGAAATGGTAAATTTCTTATATTCATATTTTTTCTCCATAAAAAAATAATCATTTTCATAGTTAGCAGACACTATAAAATAAATCAGTAACTTCGTATGACACCATTATCGCCGTGTAATACGAAGTTAGTTTTTTTCATACATTTTGGAAAATTTCAATAATTTTGTTACTAAATAACGGTGACATCTATGAAAGAAAATTGGAAGCTTTTGCATTGGAAAATTACCTAAAACAATTTTCTTGTTGTAAGTAGGGACTCAAACCTTTTAATATTATTCAGTTTTACCGAATATTCAAACCAAAGAGCATATAGGATAGAAAACCTTATTTTTGTGTATGGAAGAGATCGTTTCGCCTCAAAAAATATTTAATAGGGTAAATAACCAGGCTGTAATTTTTTTAACATTAGCTTCACACAGAAGGCTTCGAGGAAAACAATTTCCCTCAAGGCCAATGTCATCTTAATGTGGAGGGTATTTTTAGGAAAAAGTTGTACATCTGGTGATTGTCCTCTCTCACTTTGTTTGTCCTTATGTGAATTTATCCATGTCTCTATTAGTTCTATGTGAATCGACAAATTACCATATCGGCGCGTCGCTGAAAGGTGAAATCAGATTTTGTGAAGTGCGTTGGCGTTTTTTTTTTAATGAAAGCTGGTATTTTATTTGTGTATAGTCTTACCCCCCTTCAAAGTGATGTGTAAAAGCGTTATAAAAAATAATGCAGAGCGAAAGATCAAAAAGTGTTACCAACCATGAGAATTAAATTAATAAGACGGTTAATGCTTTAGCACTCATTAATGGTAAAACAAAATAAATTAGTGTAAACCATCTTTGTGTTGTTTTAATTACAACTTTATTGGAATCTCTAAAAAAGGCAATCACTGTTAATCACTATGAACAACAAACACCACCACTGTATCTACATTTAGCTGTGTTTTTTGCAAATGAAAAAAAATATTAAATGAAAACAAATTACTTTGTAAAAAGTGATTGGTTTTCGCCACATGATGCCATAAAGTGAATTTGCAAAGATTGAGAAGTAAAAAAATATTGTTTTGTTGTGGTGTAGTATAATCGATGTAAGGATAGGTAATTATTTAAACATTTTGCAACTATGTACTGTTTGTAATATGGTGTAGGATCAAACCTACATTCATTCAAAGTCAAAATATTACCTATTTTACCGCTAGTAATTAGCAAGTAAGCTCAAAACATTTTTTTCGGAAACCCTTCGTATTATTTTACGTACGTTTCGGCGTTCATTATAACATTTTTTGAGTTCATTATATAATTTTTGAGAGTTCATTATATAATTTCCAGAATTTCAGCATTTAATTGAAATGCAATTTAATCATTTTTGCTTAAACTTTGAAAATACTGACGAAAAGGTGTGTAAATTTCACACAGCTCGAGATTTTTTACTGCCTCAGAAAACAGGTTTCATATTTTTTATTACAAATACTAGCGCAGACCCTTCAAAAATCAAGGGGTATTTATAGGATTGGTGACATTAAGTGTCTATAAAAAAACTGACTTTCAAGAGGGGAAATATTCCTTTCGAATGTTAGTAAACTTGAAAAATTATGACATCTGTCCGACATTAAAGAAACACAAAATACGTTATATTTATTCTAATCCAAAGCAATCAAATTTTATAAATATACTAGCTTTTTCCCGCGGCTTCGCTCGCATGGTGTGAGGGGGGTTCCCACTCCGACTCCTCCACCTCCCCCCTCCACCCCTCCCCCCTCCACCCCTCCCCTCTCTTCCTCCACCACCCCTGCATCAAATCACCTAAGTTTCATTGCAATCCGATGAACGGTTTAGCAACGCGCAATTTCATGACGACAGAGCTCAATATTGTATACAGAAACCATCGCATGCACACATCAAATCCCCAAAGTTTCATCGCAATCGGATGAACGGTTTAGCAACGCATAGGCCCCATACATACAAACCGGAAACAAGCATATTTTGATTTTTATTTATATATAGACTAGCAGACCCGGCCACACGTTGCTGTGGCTAACCAACACAACGCCATTACTCAACCTTTATAAAATCCATACCACCCGCTTGCCAGCTGCCCGCTGCCCGCTGCCTGAATTGAATATTTGAATTTATCGGCTTTTTTCTACTATAATAAGCATGTATTATACATGTAAACTAATTAACTCGCCACTAATTATACAATGCTTGCAATACAACATTGGATATTTGAAAAGGGAAAATCAAATACCTACTTACTCTAGGACATCTATTTTCCAATTTCTTCCGTACAACGAATTTCAAAAGTGACTATAGTACGGCCCCCCAGCCGTTTTAAATCGCACAAAAATATGTTTTCTTTGAATTTCTCGGCTTTTCTCTAATATAATTTACATGTATTATACATATAAATATTCCTCTTCTAACACTCTATCTATTGGTGAAAACTGTATGAAAATCCGTTTCGTAGTTTAAAAGATTAACGCGCACATACATTTTGAACGATTTCATTTTATACTATGTAATGATGATGATGATGAACGGGCCGCTAAAGTATGTCCACCGGGATTTTTTTTTTTTTACAGTGAATGCCGCACAAGAATCTCAACTGCTCCCGTCTGGAGCCAGTGAGACTATGGCATCCCCAATTGGGGTATGTTGTGAGGCTGAAGGTAGTGGGGAGGGGAAGGAGGTGGGGAGAGGAAGGTTGGGAAGTACCTGGCTATTCAGATCTGGTCACCAAACACGGCTAAAGCCATTTTCAAGCAACGTTTCAATTCTGAATGGTGGTCTTACACCAGAGCGATACTGATAGTATCTTCCACTCTGGAACACGCCGCAAATATACTATATATTATTTTAAATGAATTAATTATGAAATAACACAAATTAATCAAATAAAATTTATTTGCGCATGCCAGGTTCGAACCCGCGACCTCCGGATTGTGAGTCAAGAGTCTTACCCACTGGACTACGGAGGTCGTCAAAGGAGGGATTAATTTAGTGAAATCGAAACACAGGCGTTGTCTCAGTAACGTACATTCACCTCCTATGGATTCACCTAAGCATCTGTCAAACATTTGAAAAAATGAAATACGCATACCCATAAAATTATTTTAATGTCTATTTTACCACTTCTCTGATATAATACGTAGTGTGAATTTTTAGATAAAAGTTCATTGAATTTAAATGATCACGCGCATCACACAGGAATGTTTCAAATTACTTACCAAATTACCCACGCGTCAACAAATATTTTTTTTAATAATTTGTTTGTTACATAAATATACCTATAGGTATAAATTACATTTAATTTTTATTTTTAATGAACAGTGAAAAAAAGAACAATATAATTAAAATTGAAATTGAAACACTTTTTAACTTTTTTCCACTTATTTATTTCACCAGTACCGGTTTCATCCTATTATGGACATCTTTAGGCTGGCAATTGACATTCTTTTGTTACAGAATTTATACAAATTTATACATATTTACCTTAGAGAACAGTTGTGTAATTTAATTATGTAATTTTCTAATCTGACTATTTTTTGTCCTTTGTTACAAACGTGAAGAATTTTGACATTTCTATCTTTGTAGAAATAATTTTGGTTTTCTGGTAAATGCAAGATTGTTTTCAATAGATCATAACCCCCCCCCCCCTCCCCTTTTTTGATTTGCCCAACTAACGAGGTATTCTTTTGTTCAGGTTGATTCTTCTCTTCCGGTTTGTCCTACATGATATGCAAGACAATTCATTATTTTTAATTTATTAAATTATCGATTATTCTGCTATCGTGACCATTGTTATATTATTATTTCATTTGATATTTTTCCCAATGTTAATATTATTATTTCTTATTCATGGCGTATTTACCTTAAAGAGCAGTTGTAACGTAATAACCCAAACATATGTACCTATCTTAACATTGTGTACCTACCTACCTAATTTTGTATAAATTCTGTAACAAAAGAATGTCAATTGCCAGCCTGAAGATGTCCATAATAGGATGAAACCGGTACTGGTGAAATAAATAAGTGGAAAAAAGTTAAAAAGTGTTTCAATTTCAATTTTAATACAATAGAATTCCACCACAAATAACAGTACAATAAATAAACTCTTAAAAACAATAAAATTATTACACAGATAAATGATTAAAAAATGTAATTTAACAAAAAAATAAAATGTACTTATGTATGATACTAATGTACCGGTCAGTGGCTGAGTGGGCATCGTGTTCGATTCCACGGCTGGCTAAAGGTGCGATTCCGTACCACGCGACAGTCGGCAGACGGCAACAGCAGACGGCGACTGCAGTGCCGCCGACGGCAGGCGGCACTAACGCGCAGGTTCCAAAGTCGACGGCATTGACGGCACTGCAGTTGCGTCCGCTGCGTACTGCCGACGGTTGTGTCTTCCATTTAAAATTATGAATAATAAAATGCTGCAAGTGTTATTGCAAGAAGAAGAAGACGACGATGATTTATTATTGTACTATTATTCAAGTAGAAAGCCTATACTGCCAATGTACTTAAATAGATTGGAAGAAGGCGCTTATGAAACTTTGATAAAAAGACATCTAAATGAGAGTGAAGACATTTTCAGAAGTAATTGTCGTTTAAATAAAATTGAGATCTTGAGCGATTTCTTTCCAAACGTTTTCTCTTATCCTTTGATCTTTATAATGAACATTCTTGCAATCAAATAAGCACGGATTTTTAGACACCAAATTAATTAATCTGCGATAGATTGCCCGGAATTACTTGAAAGAATTCAATTAAGAGTGCCCACCAGACAAACTAGACTAAATCATACACTTAACACACCTCGATGCAATACTAACTCTAAACAAAACACATTCATTAACCGCGTTTCACACTTTTTTAACAATTCATACAATGAATTCGACTTATTCAACACAGCACCCCAAATTCTAAAAAAATAAACAATAAATAACTTCTAAACATATACAAACTATTATACTCCTATACAAATAACTTATTCACTCCCAGATTAGATCCGTCCCCTTCCCCTCCCGCCCACCATCCCATCCCAATAAGCTATTATAACTATTATAACTTTTATAACTTTTTAATCTCTCTAATTAATACACACCAGTGAAAACCTATTATTGGTTCAATAACATATACATATGTAAATACACCTAAGTAAATAATGTAACTGTTGGTTTTCCAAATAAAAATAAAATAAGACTCTCGCTTTCTCCGTCTGTCAACACGTCCATTGTGTCTGAAGTCGACGGCAGTACGGCAGTACTATGTTTGCACCCGAGTGCCGTCTGCCGCCACGCGTCAGTCATCGACGGCAAGTGCCGCGCGGCACTTGTAGTGGTGTGTCGGAAACGGTCCAATACAAGTGCATAGAGTTAAGTAGTGCCGTCTGCCGTCGGCGGCACTGCAGTCGCCGTCTGCTGTCGCCGTCTGCCGACTGCCGCGTGGCACGGAATCGCACCTTAAGTCTTCCATCTCCCATTTTCCGCTTTCTTAAAAAATATACATAACAAACATATATTATACATATCAATCTTTTTGATGTTACCTATTATAGAAGAATTATTCCACTATGTTAATGTAAGTAAGTACTTGCATACTGCTTACTATCCCCGTATGCATGGACATTGAAGAGTCTAGAGTCGTTCAAATAAATGTAGCTTCGTTAAAAAAAAAAGTAGAGTCTTGACGTGTGCGGTGGAGGAGGAAACCATATGTTTCCTTATAACGCCGTTGAGAAAGTGGTGGGTCCCCTTCAATATATATACATATCAATATATTCCATATAGGCATCGCCAGTTCGTGGGTGCACTTGTGTTTTTTAGGCAGTTAAAATGTACTCATATAATGTATGTTCATTAGTATGTGTTAAGAATAGTTAGTGACATCTATGAGATAAATATTGTAATTAATTCCATTTGGTTAATTATTCTTAGTTTATTAGAAAAGTGTGCATATTAGAGACCTCTGTGGGAATTTTATAGAAGCTAGTGTTATCAGCCAACAAATTTAGGGCACGTGACCTCAGTGGATATTTGCTACTTGTATTGTTATTATTGTATTTTAAAACAGTCTGAAAGACGGTATTTTTATAGTTTTTAGTAGTATAAAAAGGGCTATACTCAAGAAATTTGTTCTCTTCCATTAACCCTTACCTAGAGTATAGACGCCGTACCGCTTGAGGCGGGGTCCGGGCTGAATTTAGTTCTAAAATGTTGATTTCATTATTGCTCAAAAAGTGTTTGTAAATAAAACGACTCTTCAATAAAAAAGTGTTTTACAAATAAAAAGTCCACCACCCTTGATGAGATTGAAGTGATCCTAACAGTATGTTTAATTAGGATAAAATAAAATGATGGCCAATTTGGTGAAATAAATAAATTGTTATACACGTTTCTTTTTCAAGGTGGTAAAGAAAAAGAAGGCAAAAAGAAAGTCACAAACAAAAAGCAAGAGATACAAAACTACAAAAAGTGCGCGGACTGCGACGTGAACTGTCCGCCTTTCGACGACTTGAGAAATTACGGCTACGAAGGAGAAAGCAGTACCGCGGGCTCGCTCAGCTGCTTTACCCCAGGTACATGGTAATATCTCTACACATTTTACTTTTATGTCGTGAACTACTTTTGAGCCATTTCTGTTGTAGTTTGTTATGAGGAGGTCACACATTATAATTATATATTTTTATTTCTTCAATATTAATTTTCATTCACCAACACTAAAGTGTTTTTTTTTATGAGCTCCACACAAGAGGCCTCGAGGAAAACAATTTTTCTCTTGGCCTATATCATCATTCGGCTGTATTTTACATTATTTTTTTACGATTTCTTTAACTTATTAATCACCACCATTTTAAATGTTTTTGTACACAACATGCACTTAGTTGTCTATATGTGTTTGTACTTGTCAATTTTGTTAATTTTAATTTTATCCTGACGACGGAAACATTAGTTTAAAAATAATTTTGATTTAGTATGTGGTGTAAACTAAGTGATTTGTTTTGATTTAATTACATACTTTTAGTTTAATACATTACCTTTGAGCACTTTTAATTTAAAAAAAATAGCATTTAATAAATTAGCATTAGATGTATGCTGTATCTAAAATATTATTATTCATTTTGGTTGGGCATTTTGGAATCAAATCCAAATTTAAGTTTGGTATGATAAAGACCGCTCAGCCGTTCCTCTGAATATTATTATACAGATGAACATATAATAATATATATATATATATATATATATTATTCTTATCAACATTTTCATTTTACTACTATCATTCATATTATTCTTATATTACTTATTATTTATTTATTAATCTTAAATTAGCTGGCATCGTCGTGTGTGCTAATAATTTGAGAAATATATTTATGTACTCTTTACATGGCTCCATACGGGAGGCCCCGAGGTAAATTATTTTCCTCATGGCCTGTGTCATCTTAGGGGATCCTGTGTGAAAGGTCTTTTTAAAAGGAAGGGAAGCATGTGAAGTTCTGTGAAGGAAAAATGTATAAGGGGTGGGTAGTAATCTATGGGTCGGTGTGTCCAGGATTTATGGACTCACGGATTTACTCACTTTTTGGTGAAATATGACAAAATTTTGCTTGGTAAATGTTATTTTATTTTTTCTGCCTCAATTGTTATTTTTCTGTGATTTTAATAATATTTCTGCTATTACTTTGCAGCAAAACCTTTAATGTAAAAAAATTAAAACTAATAACAGAAAATATTTAGTTATCTGGACATTTAGTGTTCCCGTTTCCAACCCGAAGCATTTTAATTTTCCTGAATCCCAACCCTTCATAATAATAAAAAATATTTTTAAATCCACCCCATTCTGGTTGCCCTAAGGCAAAATACTGTTTTTTTACAGAAAATTCTTCAAACATTGAATATTTCAAACATTTATCTACGAGTAATTAATTTTTTTTTAAGACAGGGATTTCAGGATTGAATAATTTTTATCCTCCTCTTCGTTTTGAACAGACTAAGCGCGTTCCATGTGTCGTAATATTTTTATTGCATTATTACTTCACTGTTTCTCCCTTGTGCAGTTAGATGTTCTCAATCTATTACAATAGTGGAACTATTGTCAATTATTTCCTAGCTACTACAACTACGGATCGTGAACAAATCTATTCAAAGAAAATGGTCGAAATGTTCCATAAAAAGCACTTGACTAATTTCAAAATCAATATTTTTTTAAACTTTCTCTTTTTTCGATCCATTCAAAATAAACTTTTAAATCCCTTCTTATAATACGCAGACATATAGTAATTACTCGTACATCGCCCATTCAGATCATAATGAATAACAAGCTCTTTTCTCAAGCACGTTAAGGTAAATAAAATGTTTTTGAAGGTCTTGGATTTTTTTTTTGAACTCAATAACAAATTTACAAATTACTTTTATATCGAACACCAATTGCAATGATAACAAACGCGGTTCCGCTAACCCATGTTGGGAACAGTTGTTTTAGTTGGGGAGGAAGACACTATCATTTTAATTGCTTTGGATTTTTCCTAACGATGTTATTTTTCTTCCATTTCAGACAGTGTTGAGGAACAAATCGGATGCAATCACATAGAAATAAGTGAAAATAGTTTTAAGAAATTAGAGGAAGTGTACAATATTTACCAGCAAACTACCAGAAATCTTACAGATATCAAAGGAAGTTGAGGGGTTAAAAAACTATAAATATGTAAATATGTTTAAATATACTTGTTGCCAAATTATACTGATAAGTTTGAGGAAATTACAAATGGTCTTATTTATTTCTGCAATATGTAAACTTATCAATATCGCTACTACATCCCAGAATAAGATGTGGCTTTTGTCAAAAAGGTGGGTCACGACTGTATGGGATTGTTTTTCTTATTTTGATATGTCTTATAGTGACGAAAGGGTGTTAAATGAAGATATAAAATCACGTAATTTTTTTAATAATATTTGGATATCATCTTCTTCATCAGGATTGACTTTGAAATTTTACATAATAGAAAAAAACCCACCGTTGTTAAATCTTAAAAAAATGTTATGAAAATGAACTATTTTTCAAGAAAAATAAGAAATAAAACAAGAAATAGAGGGAATATTTTGATATATTTATCTAATATATATATATATATAAATATTTTTTTTTTACATGATCTCCGCACAGGAGGCGCTGAGGAAAATAATTTTCCTCAGGGCCTATGTCATCTTTGGGGATGCTGTGTGGAGGGTTTTTTTAGGAAAAGGAAGGAGAGGAGAGTTCTGGGAAGGAAAAGGGTTTGAGGGGTGGGTAGAAATCTGGGATTCAGTGTGTCTTGGTCATCCGCCTCCAAGACCTAGACAAACCTCACCCCATGAACCCGGACACCCCTGCTAAATCACCAAACGCAGCGAACCACTTGGGGTGACCTATGGCAGAGGTGTTGGTTATCCAATAAAGGTTCCCGGGGCAGCGGTACCCATTCCCGCCTCCCAAATTGAAATTGTAAAAAATATATGAATATAATTCAAATTATCTCAAGGCAGTGTATTCAAATACCAATAGAATCCTTATTACTCTCAAATTTCGGCATTATTTTGCGAAACTCAATCGTGGGACTTTTTGTAAATGATTTGGTAAATATATACTACATTTGCTATGAAAGAAAACAAAAAATATAGCAACTTTTATATGCACTAGAAATAATCCCTTAATATGAAATATCTTAAAACTTTGAAGTGAATCCGGAAGAAAAAGATCGTATTAGAAATTTGAAAAAAATTTAAACACGTTGTTTTGAATTCATTTGGCACCCTTTTGTCGCTCTTAGAATAAAAAAGTAACTTTTTGTTTAATTGTGCACTTTATTTCTCTATCAACAAATATTGTTCTACGCTGGCCTCGGATTCTCTACAGTATCTCTACTTTCTCAACAGTAATTTCTCTACAGTTCTCAGGTCTTCCCACCAGTCTCCAATATTCATGTAATTCACTTGATTTGAGGAATACATATTAAATGTATATAAACATATATATATATATATGTGTGTTTCTTATATCACCGCGAATATAGGTAATAGGTATAAAAAATGTTTGACAAATGGAGTCCAGAAACGGTCGAGTACAGCGCTTAAGTAGTTTTTATTTATTTTGGGAATAATTTTATAAGAAAGAAAAAATATAATCTTAGATAATTTAAACCATAAAATTATATTTGTTTAAAGTTGTTTCTTATATGCGTTCTTGCATTTTGAAAAAAAAAAACACATTTTTAGTAGTTTCACTAATATTTTTGTAAGTTAAAATTAACAATTTTTATTCAATTCAACTCAAGTGCAGTATTAGAAAAGCTTCATTTTATTCAATGGATATTTTTTGCTATTTATATTCTAAACCAATTTTTAGTAAAGATTAATCGTTAATATGTAGTAATTTCACATTAACCTGTAGTACCTACGTGGGATGATATTTCGGAAACGCGAAAATCACCTCGATGAGTTCAGGTTAAATAACTTATAAAAATAAAGCAGTTATTTTTTTGCAATTGTTTTCTGTCTACCAGATAATATTTATCTTAATATTATTCAACATTACATAATAATATCATAATTTTTTTTTCTCAGAACTAAGTAAAGAAAAATAAAAGAAACTCCCATTTGGGAAACAACTGTCAAAATTGTATTCATGCGAATATAAAATGATTTACGTATTACTACACAAACTTGAATTCATACCCTACACGAAAAAAACAATTCAAAGACGTTTTCAAAAAAATAATGACCTACATACTCTTTTGAAAATGTTAAATATTATTATTTCTGCCAGTGACTTGCAAAAAGTGACGCGCAAATGTCATCCGTAAGGCTTTGCCTTATAGTATTTGCTCCCACGGCAGTTGTGCCCACACGATGTACAGGAGAGGCTTAAAAGTTAAAAGATAGCCGTGTATGAATGTAGTGAGATGTAGACTACCGAGCATTTAGTCGACGAACGCCCGTTCATTCATTCTCCGGCGGAAATGAATGAACGTCTATAAGGGCGTCATGAGATTTTTTTGATGTAGAATATAGATCCTTGGCTCTTCACCATAACAAAAAAAATATTTGATAATTGAAAACTACCGCAAAAGTTGTAATCACGGATATGTGAAAGTTGCTCGGGTCCATAAAGTTTTTCATTTTCTACATTCAACGATATGTTGACATTACCGAGTTAGACGCTTTCTAAACGCAGTCCATCAAAACGTTCCACCTATCGATCATAATAAGGGTCTAACAGTCTCTGCCTGTGCAACGATCTGTACATATAGGTAATTATTAATATTAAAACATTATCATTCTATATTTGTAATAAGCATTAACTTTGTGGCTCGCCATAATTTACAATAAAAAAACGCATAAATTTGTTTAAGACCACTTTTATTTTAAAACACTCTACATGTTTCAAAATCATACAGCAGTTTCATAACTATCAGTTATAATATTCTCCTGACGAAGGAAGGGTGCTTCTGAAACATGTAGTGTTTTAAAATAAAAGTGGTCTTAAACAAATTTATGCGTTTTTTTTATTGTACATTATCATTCTCTTTTAATTTATTTATCATAGCTATTTTACGCTCAATTTGTGATATTTTGTTACTATTTTGTTTTTTATGATAAAAAGATTTTTTTTATTTAATTTGTACTAGAGTGTTTTAGATTACCATCCATCAGAGATCCACTGGCTGGACTGTTATAAAATCATATAGTCCCCCGTTTGAATGGTGTTATGAGGCGAATTGCGAAGGGGCTAAACTTAATCAACTCGGTCGACTTACGTGTCGTTTCACAAATGAACAAGTTCAACAAATGTAAACCAAGTCCCCTGCCGGTATATTGGTATGCAGGGATCATTGGATTAGTCCTCAGAAATACATTTAAAACTGACCCAGAAAGCCAACATCTCTACAGTGCAAAAGATTTGCCAAATATTGTTCTATCAATGATGGTATGCTATTAGTGTAGGGTTGAATGTTGTCGCTGTTAAATCCTCTAACCCAATAGAGTTACATATATAAAACGTGAGAATTCAACAAAAACCATAGATTTTTGAAAGTCTGGTTTATGGCTTGATTTAATCTTCAGTACTTGAACTGTTCTAAAATCTCTCTCTTTTTCTATATACCGTTATTAGGAATCAATGCGTATTAAGCTAACGAACTTAATAATAATTGAAACATTGAAGTCGACAACGTTGACTCCAACCCTCATCAAAATGATGTATTTTTTTTCACAATCTTACCCAGACGTTCATATGTGATGGAAGAGGACTATCAGAAATACAGCCTCCATAACCATTATTTTTCCCAGATGAATATTTTTGTTCCAGATTTACCAGATTTAAGATATTTCAGATTTTATTTATTAGTTGAACTTTCATAGAACAATTTGCGGAGTCAGTGCTTCTAGTCGATATTAAGTCGAATATAGTCAAAGTTGGGAAAGAAGATATGGCAGCTTTTCTAGTCGAACAAAGTCAAATATGGGAAAGAAGATTAGATAACGATTGTATTGATAACTTTCGGTAACTTCTAATCGTTCCCTAGGTCAACTGCACATCGCTAACGTACAAACAACAGTTGACGTAGAATATGTTAAGAACATTTATCGTGAACTTTATTTATTCGTTGACGATCTGCAGTCATGTCAGATAACGATTGGAACTTATCAAAAGTTATCGATATAATTCTTATCGATCGACCGTAGGGGTCCCGGTAGCTATTCGATAGTATGTGGTGATAGTATATGTAGTAGTCAATAATATGACGAACATAGTCAAAGACAGTAAGAAGATCTGAATCATCTTTTTGGCGATTCTCTGGTTATGGTGGCTCATTGATTCGTTGAATAATTTGCACTCTTTATGACGTTAATGATAAAATGGGTCATTAGAGGTGAAGTAAACATTAAAACACAGAATTATTTATTTATTTTAAATTTCACGCCCGACTGGGCTTTTAAATGTTATTTTTTTATTACAAAAAACATAAGCACAACAAAATAAAAAAATAAAAATTGAACAACAAAATCAGTCCGTTAATTACCCATTTACTTAATAAAATCTTGTCTCCAGCATCTATACCGCATGAGCTTAAATGTAGCATTATTAGGCCAATATACTACGGGGGAAAACATACTTAGATAGAAAATTACAGACCAATCAGTATACTACCAGCTATTGAAATAATTATAAAAAATACATCTCCGTAAATTTAATAAAATACCTGGAAAGTTTCTCCATTATTGATCCCAACCGATACGGATTTCAAAAAAATAAAACCACAGAAATGTAACTACAGGACTTTCAAATTACGTAAATCAAGAACTCAATAATAAAAAACATATTCGGTTTTATTCAAAGACGACTCTAAAGCGTTTTTTTTACATGAATACCGCAAAAGAGTCCTAACTGCTCACGCTGGAGCCAGTGGGACTATGACATCCCCAATTTGGGTATGTTGTGAGGCTGAAGGTAGTGGGGAGGGGAAGGGAGTTAGGGAAGAGGAAAGTGGGGAATTACCTGGCTATTCAGATCTGGTCACCAAACACGGCTAAAGCCAATTCAAGCAACGTTTCAATTCTGAATGGTGATTTTTTTCCTACAGGAAAACAGAAATAATCACATTATGCGGGTTTTATAATAAATTCCAAAAAACTATATTAATGCAAATAAGATCTCCACATGCCAAATTCACCATCACGCCTAACATAAAATTGGATACATTTGAGTATATTCACAATTCGTCACAGTCCTGCAAATGCGGAACCATTGAACTTGTACAAACGTATGTACTCGTATATTTGGCGATAACTGTAGAAATGGTATACTCACATAAGCAATGACTGCAAACGCCTACGAGCTATTGCGGGGCGAATTTGCAAAATTTAACATTTTATGCCCATAAGTACGTTAAAAATAATGTATTTGTCTCTAGCGGAATCTATTACTAGATACGGAAAAACGTCTTGGGGAAACTCATGCAAAACATATATAGGTTACATTCAAACAATTCAAAACTCTTTAACTAAGCTCTTCGTAAGCAGAAGTATTTCTGCACAAAGAAGAGACATAAAATTATTGTATGAGTCAGTTAATATATAACCTGTCTGTATATTTTATGTATTTGTATTGTAGTTACTTAAAAGTTAATCTTCTGTATCTATTTTCTACATTATGGTTTCTTGCTTTATTTGTGCTTTAGTGTTTTATTAATATAGTTTAATTGACCTGCTTACAAACTGCTTTGGCAGTTTAGGGAGCGCTTAAAGCAAACCAAAATAAATAAAACAAAATAAAAGACAAAATCAAAAACAATATCCAAAACAAAAACAAAGCCAAAAACAAAATAAAATCAAAACTAAATACTCCACCATGCAAGATGGAAAATTTTAATACTAGGAAAAGTACAAAACATTGATAAGTCGAAGCAGAGGTACATAGTTTATTTAGTTAAATTAAATTAAATTTCTTCTTTCCGATACGACTTGTTTATATTTAAATAGACCTCGGCTGAAATGATTACCAGCAAGTGAGCAGAGGAGTCATGAGGAATCCATTCTCTGCCAGAAGGAAACGTAGGTAAGAAAAAGGACGAGGAAATGAGATGAAAATCCGATTTTACGGTTGGTGTGTTTGCGACTTGCTTCAGTCCATTGATAAAGGAAAATGATTCCGCACGTCTACTTTCTACGTGTGGAGTTAGTTTGTTTTTAAGCTTCAAAATGATTGTTAATTTTGAAGTCGCCAAAGATAGAGAAATTAATTTAAAGTTGTTCCTCTGACTGTAAATCCGGTACAGTTAACTCTAGATTAGCTTGTGTAGTGACTTGATTAGTGTCTCAATAGAGAAAAAAAATGGCCTTACTTTTAAACCCCGAGGGTCTCAAAAGTTTCGTATGATCTATAGCTAATCGAAAACGTAAGAATAAATGAAATTATTGTTCACTATTATCCCGCTAGAATGGCCGGAATTTTTGAAAATAAATAGATTTTGTGATTTGGAAAAAAAAAATAAAACAAAGGGTCCATATTTTATATTTTGTACCAAACTTATTTTTCTTTCCATAACTTCAGTACAAAGAACGCAAAAAAACATTTTTTTTTAAACATATGTGATGTGTGGGTTAAAAATATAAAAGGGGAAAATAACACTTTTTCTGGATAAAATCAGAATTCTTGTTGACTTACTTGTATTCAAAAACATCATTTTTTTTTAATTTTTGTCAGCTATACGCATTTTGTTAATAAAAAACAAACGTTAAATGGTTAAATTATTGAAAAAAATAAATTAATAAAAATAATTTAAAAAAATGTTTTTAGGTTTGTTTTCTGATTTTCAATGCATTTTAGCGGGCTAATAACCATTTAAAAAAAAAATTAAATGCAGTTCTCATTTTCTTTGTAAGACGCAACTTTTGAGACCCCGGGCGTTTCTGAATTCAAAAGTTGAAATAATTGACACACCTTACTCTAGACTCTAGATCCGTAGTCGTCAAACTGCGGCCCGCGACGAATATTTGTGCGGCCCGCACAAATATCTGGGGTTTTCTTTTTAATTTTTTTTTTCAAGTACAATTTATACTGTCCGTTTTTTTGCGGCCCGAACAAATATCTGCCGTTTTCTTTTTTAATATATATTTTTTCGTGTACAATTATACTATCCGTTTTTTGCGGCCCAGACAAATATCTGCCGTTTTCTTTTTAACAATATTTTTTTTCATGTACGAGTACAATTATACTATATGCGTTTTTTTGCAGCCCGCACAAATATCTGCCGTTTTCTTTTAAAATATATTTTTTTCATGTACAATTATAGTATCCGATTTTTTGCGGCCCGCACAAAAATCTGTCGTTTTCTTTTTGACTATATTTTTTATCATATACGAGTACAATTATACTATAACCGTTTTTTTGCGGCCCGCACAAATATCTGCCGTTTTCTTTTTAACTATATTTTTTTTCATGTACAGGTACAATTATACTAATTATATCAGTTTTTTTGCGGCCCGCACAAATATCTGCCGTTTTCTTTTTAAATATATTTTTTTTCATGTACAAATTATATTATCCGGTTTTTTGCGGCCCGCAATATCTGCCGTTTTCTTTTAAAATATATTTTTTTACGTACATTTAAATATACTATCCGTTTTTTTACAATTAATTATATTGTCGTTTGAGACTTTCAGGGGAGTAGTAGAAGACCCAGAGAAAGAGAGCGTGGAGATGACACGGTGAGGGTGTAGGAAGGTAAAAAAAAAAAATTCAAAAAAAGACCAAAAAATCACGCTTATCACGTACTAATAAAGCAAAATAAACTGTAGTATTGGTTAATTTTTGTTATTGTATGTATTGATATCATTTTTATCACGTGTGCGAAAATTCACACCTTTCGATAGTTTCCCGAAGTGGTTGAAAATTGAACCGAAAGATTCCATTACAGATACAAACAAATTTTTTTTTTTATGTAATATTATGAATTTACGTGTATTATTATTATCAAGAATTGACACTATGTCATGAACACGAGAAGGAAGGAATAGCAACCCAGTACTTAAATACAAAATAATTGATTTTGTAACTTGCTAAACAAAAAGGTACAACACCCCCCCCCCCCCCCCCGAAATCATAAGTGTGCGGCCCGCGGTGATACCTCACATTGTCCTATGTGGCCCTTGACCAGAAAAGTGTGACGACCGCTGCTCTAGATGGTTTACTATGAATTTAAGCTTCATTTTCAAAATTGGAGGTGTTTGTTTAGAGAATCCAGATAACCGAGTGAGTGCCTACTTATAATATAATGTTTTTAACAGAAAATCATTTTAATCGCCATTTTCAACGTCGGAACTGATTTATCCGGAATTCGGACTCTCCCCATTGATGTATTTTAATATTTAGATGAGACATGAAGAGAAAAATGTGGTTAGATTTTTTTACTCGTATTAGTTTAATTTTAAGCACGAAAGTCACTGCTGAACTCAAGACCAGTAGGACAAAGGAGCCTGGGAAGACCAAGCTTAAGATGGAGCGACAACGTTCTCAAAGACATATCTATCTTCTAAACTGGAGAGAGCTGGCAAAAAACCGAGATGAGTGGAGGAAGACTCTTGAGGAGGCCAAGACCCACTAGGGGTTGTAGAGCCAATAGTGATGATGATGATGATTAGTTTAATTTTAACTCAACGCACTAACGCCGAACCACCAGAAACTACCGAATCCGGTTCCCGCGCACCACTATCCGCGTGATAATGTTCGAACACATTTCGGTGGGATATTAGTACGCATTTCTATGACTACCTCGTGATTTTTTACGGATCTGCGCTGATGATAAAAGAAAAACAAGCGTGCAAGTCAATATACCATGTAAAATCGATCCAAAGGACACCAAGTGAATCACAAATACTGGCAGCTGGATCTTCACTGGTAATCGTACCGAATACAATAGTATATAATATAACAGGGTGATTGTACTACCCACCCTTGGTGTAAGCCCAATAGTCAGGTTTCCGTACTATTTACAATCAGTAGAAAGCGTTAACTGAATTATAGGTTTCCCTCAGCCGTCCTTTATAAGACCGATCCGCCTCAAACTATTGTCCTGTTACAGCCAAACACACCAAAAGCCAGCACTGGCACTCCGTTAAATTACCAAACGTCTGTTAAATCACCAAACGTCTACATGAACAATTTCAGGCGTCTTCGGCAAAGTCGTTAGAACTGAAAGTAGATTTTTAAATTCGAAATATTACACATACAACCAAAATGCTTAGGTAGAGTACATTTACTAACTAAATTTCACATGAAGAATTTTTTAAATGGATTAAAAGAAAACTAGTTTCATTCAACTTGTTTCGTTAACCTCATAAACCACAAATAATATTGGACATTACGAAAATGGATCCATCGATGTCTGTAATCAAATGGGCCATAAAAACATAATATGGTTTAAACTAGCGTTTTAAATGCGCCTGCAAATAAGATAGGTAAAAATTTATACGCTCCTAGTTATGAAGAAAAATGTTTTGGGCCGTTTTCCTATTTAGAGAGATGTTACACAAAGGATACGCCATATTTTTATGAACTTTCCGTGCTCGGGTCGGTAACGATCTACCATGTGCTTCCTTACATATTATTATCATATATGAACGTAAATATTGTATATGGAGAACGTAGGTATATTACACACACCGTACATATGTACTTATAAGCTCTTCTGCTTGAGAAAGGAAGGAGTTTTAGAATTTCATAGATTCATAATGATTATGACATAATATACATAATATTTATACATATACATTGGTTACATTTAAAGACTTATAAGAACTTAGATAAAAAAAAATCTAATAATGTTAAAAAGACGATTGAGTATTGATAAAAATATTTAATTGACTGCTTTATTTTGTAAAAATAAATTACTTTTTAATATACTTTTGAAGGTAGCTATAATTTTGTAGTTATCCATTAAAGATAGATGAAACAATTTAATTTTGTTTGAACCAATTTTATATTTCTGTATACATTTGCCCTGAAGAAGGAACGGATTCTGAAGTCGGATTTACTCAAATATAAAAGTGGTTCAAACAAAGTTAAATTGTTTCATTTATACTATTTAATACTTCTGTTTTTGATACTAGCAATTGCTATAGACTTACGTGATTTTTCCTTTGAGATACAAAATGACGTGGAATTATTGGAATACCATTATGTGTACCGAAACAATTTGTAATTTTTTCACTTTCTTTATTTCCGACCGTTACCGATTTCACGGTCATCTTAAGACTGGTGCAATTTTGTCTAATGGTATATGCAATATACACATATCTATACAGAAAACGATAGCCCCTTCCCATAATATTTTGTCTAATGGTATATGTAGATAACATATCTATATAGAAAACGATAACCCCTCCCCATAATGTTTTGTATACATGTTATGGTAAATCCTCGAAGATCCGGCGCTCCTAGGTTTGACTAGTCAATCCTCAGGTCTGACTTGAAGTCTTTAGCCCGAAGGCTTTGATCAAACGCGAAGAGACTGCATACCGACCTTTGACTATGACATATACACCATAGTTGAAAAATCGTACCACTCGGTTACGGAAACCGGTTACGGTCAGATACAAAAAAGGGAAAAAAAGTTTAAAACTTTTTCAAAATTATTAAATATTACCTAACATAACTTTATATGTTAATATTCGATTAATATTATATTTTCAATCTTTTTACGATTTTTCCATATTACTGCTACCTTTACGTTAACAACAAAATATTAGATCAAATTTATATTTTCCCGCAGAAAAAGACACAACCTCTTTATTCATTTAAAGTTCAAAGACTTTATATTGTTTTATTTGATAATTATTATATATGATTCAATAATTATTATATGTGATCATTAAAATCGAGGCACTCCTTCCAAATTATTGCAAAGGAATCTTTTTTACCAGCGGATATTTTAATCACGTTTAATTGATGAATTACTTGTAACTTCAGCGAAATAAACCGAAGTTGTGTGTTCACAGTTCGTAACTTAAGGGAAGGAGTGTGGTAAATGTAAATTATTACAATGCTTTCTCGTGTTTTGGTAAGAAGTTGTCTTCTTTATCAAAAATTAAAGTTTATCTCTTACAGTACCCATCTAATAACCGAGAACCGTGTGTTACAAATAATATGAATTGTGTAAATATTCTTTTTAACCACGGAAAATGTTATTTATCCTGTTTTTCATTTCGTTACGAATGGACGATTTGAACAAACACGGTTGCCGAAACTTATTTTCACAATCGAAATTGTTCAAATCACAATAATTTTGACTTAAAATAAAATAAAGAAAATTTGGTTCTTGCCGATTTTTGAACGAGCTTTAATAAAATTCCTTTGAAGGGCAAATAATATAAATTATTTTCATATAAAATCTTCTTATCCGTTAAACTTGAACAAAAGGATTGTCTCCATTGTAGTAAATGGGAATCATAACGACCAGGAAACGTTGACAACTTGCTCGCTAATCATTCAGCTTTCTCTTTATCTGTTTCCTTTCAAACCGTTAAATACAAAGTACTTGCTTCCTTTTAGAGAGAGCGCTGCGTGGAGTTCAAAGAATACGCGTTAACCCTAAAACTATTACATATTTCAGTGACCTTAATAAATAATTCAAATTTAAATAATCCAAGTATTAAATGCTTAGTCATTGCATGGTTTGACATTAACTGCTAGTTCATGATGGGCATAATTTAAAGAAAATCTACGTAAAATAAGTGAATAATTCATGGATAAATTTTACCTGGATATAATGACGTTACATTGGCGGCGATTTTAATGATTTCATATTACACGAACCAGGTGACTAACTGATCAACATGGACAGAAATTCAAGGAGTGTTAGGACTACCAACGGAATAATGCAATTTCAGAGATCAGGGGACAAGTGCAGAAGTTGTTCAGTTTGGAAAACACCAATAGATGCAGGAAATGTAAAGAGGATGAAGAGACTTTTATTCCCTTACGGTGCTTTATTTTATTTCATTTATTGGGGAAAATCAACAGATATTTTACATTTATAATAATATCATTAATAATGCACATAATATCCAATAATAGATTTTCACTTAATTAAAATGTTAATAATTGAGAAAGGCAAAATTGTAGATGGACACGAGGGTATATTTAGAAATTTCAAAATTAAAAGTATGAAAGAGGATGAGGTTTATAAGTATTTAGGATACCCGCAATCGAATAGATTAGATCACACTAGTATTAAAAATGATATTAGGTTTAAATTTCAAACTAGGATCAGAAAACTTTTAAAATGCAATCTATCTGCTAAAAATTTAGTAAAAGCAATAAATACTTGGGCAATACCTCTATTAACGTACTCATTTGGCTTAATTTAATGGTCCAATACAGATTTAGATAGTTTAGAACGATTAATTAGAACTACGTTAACAAAGTTTAATTGCCATCATCCAAATTCAGCTATAGAACGAATTAATTTACCTAGAAATTTAGGAGGTAGAGGTGTAGTCAAAATAACATATTTGAAACACAATCAGACCTGATATAGTTTTACATGACAAAATTAAAAAAAATAACTTATATCATTGATGTAGCTATTCCAAATTCTTGTTATATTAAAAAAAAACTGTTTCTGAAAAAATTAGACACACAGATTTAGGAAATAAGATTAAATGAATTTGGCATTCTCGGACTATAAAAATATTACCATTTGTTATTTCGGCTACTGGCATTATACCTAGGTCTCTGATTCAAAATTTAGGCGTATTAGATTTGTCAAAGGATTTATATATAAAAATGCAAAAATTGGTAATTTTAAATACATGTAGGATTACAAAAGATTTTTTAAATATTTATATTGAGGGATCAGTAGGATTTATAGGTTCAATTAGGAATTCCACAGAGCCGAACCCTCTGATATGAAAATATCTGGAGTCGGTGAATTATTTTCCCATCTGGTCTCTGGTAGGTTGACATGTTGTTCTTGTATTGTTTTGTAATTATAATACTTATATAGTGCAATTGCATAACGTGGATTGACCAGATGATTATTTGGGAAGTGTGTGAAAGGGTTTAGTTTTTCCTGTGGGGAAAATTAAACCCGGACATTTAAATCTGGTGCGTAAATAATAATAGATTTTCACTTAATTCGAATGTTGCTTAGCAACGCTAGCCTTGACGTTTGCTTATATTTTTGCTCTCTGATTTTTTTATTGTATCAACTAGAAAAGAATTAGCTTTGATCCCAAAACATATAAATATTTGAAAATAAGTATATTAGATAACGTAATAAATAAACTGCCAGTGAACCGTAGGATATTTAGGTAAATAAATACATTATAATTTTTTTCCTTTTGTGAGGACTTCAGTAACCGAGGTAAACAACAATATTTTGAGATTACGTTGAAATATATTTTGTAGGTAAATTTAATTATATATTTTATTTTGATAACATTATTCTTAAATATAATATATGCTTTAGATTGTAGTATTGAAGGGTAGTTTACATTAAAATATTTAATTTGGACATATTGAAAACTATTTGTCGACAAATGACAGCACTAGGTAACGACAGTTGCTTGGTTACTGGAATGTAGGAATTAATAATAACAATCATTTCCAAGTTGTTTTGGAAGGTGACCAAATATCATTTTCAACCAACCATTTCTCAGATTATCAATGTTCATCTATACAGATGAACATTGATAATCTGAGACCTCAAAAAACAAAAGCAGGTATTCCTTGGCAGCGGATGAAATGGACGAACGATGTCAATATGTTCATCGTTCGTTCATATTTTTATGTAACTAAACTAGAAACAGATTTGTTATTGTATAGGAAAAAATTACATTTACTTTTCTCAAAAAATTATCCGGTAGCCCAATTAAACGAACAAAGATTAGCTGACCAAAAAAGGGCAATTTTCAAAAATAATTTTATTCCTGTAGTAATCAGATAAAAAAGGAAGTAGCAGATAGATTGCAATTGGAGAATAATTTAGAACAAATTAATACGAGTAGTAATATTATATTAGATGCATTGAATGAAGATAGTTTAGATAATATTCTAGTAGAAGAATCCAATGATATTACAGTAGATTCAAATAACTTAGACGTTATTCATAATCTTAGGGAAATCAACATTGCAAATTTAAACTTACTAGATGATAATGTAATCGAATTAGCTAACTTGCTTAATAATAATATTAATAGATATATAGATATAGAGCCCACAGTTAGACCAAAATTACCAAAATTGCATACGTCAAAGAAATTATCTAAATTAATTTCTGAATTAAATAATTTAATTTTACCAAAAATAATATTTGACGATATTAGTTTTTTAGATCTTTATACAATAGTGTACGCTAGTGCTATCACTATATGTAATAAGTTAGGAGTTAAATTAACGTCCTCTGATGAGAGATCATATAGTTCTAGTAAATCAGAATGACAGATTTAATTAGAAAATGATGTAGTATTTTTAAGAAGTAATATAGCTAGAGTAATTGAATATAAAAATGGAGATAGTAGTAGGAATATTTTGAGACATGTAGATGAAATTGGGAGAAAATTTGGTTATAGCATTGATAGTAATAATAATGAAAATATAATCAATGATTTATTACACATCTGAACTGTGGACGCAATACACAGCAGCGCAATGGGACAAACTGAGGGTATGCTACAACAATGCATACTCTGCAGCGCCTCCACGATGTTCACCGAAGGGAGGGTGCACTCATTCCCAGCATTACTTCGCCACCGGCTAGCCAGCTTCTGGAGCAGGAAACGGAAATCAAACAACATCATTGTCGTGGCTGCATCCGGGTGGCTCAGCTCCCCACTGAATGAGCGATGGATGCAAATGATGAGGCGACCTCCCTGATGGACGATAAAAAAAATATTTTTTTTAAATTTTAATTTCTGTCTAATTTTTGTTTAATTTTATTTTGTGATTAATTTTTATTATTATTATTTATGTTCGAATTTTATTTTCATTTTTTTGCTTTCGTTAGGTACTTAACCTAATACGCTATCATATTTTATTTCTCTTAGATTTTTATTTACTCTGTAAAATATATTATACTATAGTTTATGTAATATGGCAGACTGGGATTGCACTACCCTCCCAGCCCTGCTGGAATAAAAACTTAAATAATAAATAAAAAAAATTAGATTTATTAAAACAAAAATTAAGTGTAAAAGCTAGTAGATTAAAAATATTTAATTATACGTAACATAAAATAAATAATAATAGATTATTTCAGAAAAATGAGAAAATATTTTATTCCAAACTTGACGATAAAAAAAATATTATTTCGAATAATAATATTCCGTTGCCATCTGAATCAGATATGCGCGATTTTTGGACAAACATTTGGAGTAAAGATATAAAACATAATGAGACAGGTCTCTGGATAGAAAATGAAGAACTCAATTGTTCAGACATTGAACAAAAAGGTTGTCGCAGAAAACATATGGGATGTAATGAACAATTAGTTATTGATTCTGTAATTTTAAAACAATTTCAAAATCAAAAGAGTAATTTACATACTTACAATATAGATTATCAAAAAGCTTTTGATAGTGTCCCGCACTCGTGTCTAATCAAAATATTAAAAATATATAAAGTTAACCCAATTATAATTAGCTTTTTGAAAAATATTATGTCTTTTTGGAATACAGATTTACTAGTTAATTTAAAAGGTAAGAAAATAGTACCGGGCATTTCAATAAAAAGAGGGATTTTTCAAGGAGACTTATTGAGTCCTCTTTGGTTTTGCTTAGCATTAAATCCCCTATCTAAAATGTTAATTAAAAGCAAGTTTGGAATAAAAATTAAGGGTAATACAAGAGAGAGTAGTATAGTTTCACATCTATTATATATGGATGATATAAAATTATTTTCAAACTCTGAATCAAATTTAAAGAAAATGATTAAAGTGGTTAAACATTTTTCAGATGGTATTAAAATGACTTTTGGTTTAGATAAATGTAAAACGATCCATATACAGAAAGGCAAAATTGTAGATGGAGACGAGGGTATATTCAGAAATTTCAAAATTAAGGGTATGAAAGGGGATGAGGTTTATAAATATTTAGGATACCCGCAATCGCATAGATTAGATCACAATAGTATTAAAAATGATATTATACGATACGATATGATACGATTGTACCACCCTAGCCAGGAGCACTCCTGTCCCGGCGAGACCGGTACACCAGGGGGCACTGATTTGTTAGGACTAGGAACACGTGCTCTGAGGATGGGAAGGAGGTTGGAGTTTAATCGACCGGTATACATGGTAACCTAATAAGCCAATATTGGAATTTAGGATGGGCAGGAATAAAGGAATGGATTGAGCGTTATATATGATTTATTTTTTTCTTTCTTTTTTTCCCTCTTCTTTGTGTCTTCCTTCTTCTTGCCTCTTCTTGCATCTTCTTGACTGTTTTGGCTCTGCTTGGCTCTTCTTGACTTTCCTTGTCTCTTGCTTTTTCTAATTTCTTCCTCTCTTCTTGTCTCTTCTGTTCTTTTCTTGTCTCTGTCCTTTGCTTGTCTTGTCTCTGATTATCTCTTCTTGAATTTTCTGGTCTCTTCTTGCTTCTTCTTGGGTGTTTTTGTCTCTTCTTGGATCTTCTCGGCTCTGCTTCCTACTTGTCTCTAATTGCCTAAAATTGGCTTCTTCTTGGGTTTTCTTAACTCACCTTTGTTTTTACTGAATCTTCTTTCAAATTCTCACGTATTGTTGGCAAGTCTTGCTTTATCTTATATTTTCTTGTATCTTAGTATTTCTTCTTGTTTCTTCTAGTCTGTTCTTGTGTCTTCTTGCTTCTTTTTATATATTCTCGCTCCTTCTTGGCTATTCTTGGTATTTCTTGCGACTTCGTGCGGAGTTTAATCCACATGTTAACCTAATATGAATTAAGATTTTGATTGGGATTTGTTTTCTGAATTCTATAATTTTCTTGCTTCTTCTGATCTTTTCTTGCCTATTCTTGTTTCGTTTTACCTCATCTTAGCTCGTTTTCGTGAATTTCAGTCTTCCCTAGCATCTGCTTTCATGTTCTTGCTTCTAATAGCCCTTTCTTGGTTCTTCTGCCTTCAAGTTGCTTCTTACTGCTTCTTTTCACTTCTTCTTGACTTTTCTGGCCCTCTTAATCTTTGCTTTCATTTTATTGATTCTTCTGGTCTCTTCAAGCGTCTTCTTGCATCATCTTGACTTTTTATTGCCTATTGTTGCTTCTTCTAGTATCTTCCAGAATTTTCTTGATTCCTCTTATGGCTTTTCTTGCTATTTCTCGTCACTCAGTGTCTCTACTTGGCTCTTCATGCTTCTTCGTAGATCTTCTCGTCTCTACTTGTCTCTTCTTGTCTCATCTTGGATCTTCCCGTCTCTCCTCTGCTCTTCTTGGACCTTCTCCTTTCTTCTCGGTTCTTTTCTCTATTATTGGTGTTTTTTTCACCTTCTTGTCTCTTCGTCTTTCTTCAAGGTTCTTATTGTCTTTTCTTGGCTGTTCTTGATTCTTCCCTTCTGGGTTCTTATTGTCTCTTGGATCTACTCGCCTCTTGTTGACTGCTCTTGCCTTTTCTTGATTCTTCCCATCTCTTCTGGCCAATGTTTGACTCTCCTTGCTACTTCCTGTCTCTTATTGTCTCTTCTTGCATCTTCTTGGATGCTTTCATCTTTTCTTGGTTCTACTTGCATCTTCTTGCCTCCCATTGGATACTTTTGTCTCTTCTCGGCTCTTCTTGTCTCTTCCTGTATATTCTTGGGTCCTCCATCTGCGCCTCCCCCAATGACATATGCAGGCTTGAGGCTTGATCAGACGACCTTGACTATCCTTTGTCCTACCTCTGACTACCCAACGCTGAATTTTCTTTTAGTCTTCGGGTATTTTACCCCAAATATTCAGTTAATATTCTTTGAGGCTTCACTGAGTGGTTGGCTAAGGGACACGGAAGCTAAGTGTAGTTTATGTTCAGACCGAAGGCCATTCACATTTTTTGTTGGTACTTGCCAATTGATTTGCGATTTATTGTATTACTTATGTTCTCTATTTTATGCAGGTGCTTGCGGGTTTTTACAGATGCAATGCCGCCTCATGGAGCTTCACGAATGAGTTTTTCTTTTGCCCTGTTTAATTTATCTTTGTCTTACTAACCTATTTTTTGCATTTTATTTTTCCTGTTAAGCACTTGCATACTGCTTACTAACAACGTATGCAAGGACACTGGAGGTCTAGATTCGTTCAAAATAAATAAATGTAGCTTCGTTTAACAAAAAAAATTAGAATCTTGCGAGAGCCTTGAAGGAGTAACCATCAGTTACTTATACCAGGGCGGGTAAGAGGTGAATTACCTCCACTGCCTCTCGTCTTGTCTCTTTTTGCTTGTTCCTGCCTCTTCTTGAATCTTCCCACCTCTTCTTTAATATTCTTGACTCTTCTCCTCTCATTTTGCTTTTCTCGTCTCTTCTTGGCTCGTCTTGGATCTTCTCATCTCTTCAAATCTATTCTTTTCTTGTCTCTTCTTGCTCCTTCTTGCATATCTCGTGTATTTCCTCTTCTCGCTCCTTCTTGCCTCTGTGTTTTTACTCTTCTCGCCCCTTCTTGGCTCGACTTGTTTCCTCTTGTCTCTTCTTGACTCTTCCAACTACTTACCGAACCTTCTTGTCCATTCTTCTCTTCCAGTCAAAAATGATCCCTTCTTGGCTCGTCTTGTTTCGCACTTTCCTATCACTGTTCAACTCCCATTAATCCCATATCATTCGCATGAATCATCTGTGTACATCTGCGTATGAATACCGAACTTACTTCTGAAATACACTAAGGACGAGCTGCCTCAAAAAATCTGATGAACTCATCAAACATTCGAAGCCGATTCTCACACTCCGCGCAAGCGCTATCCAAGCCCTGCTATATCATTATAGGTCAGTTGCTTCATAAGACTGAAATAATCACAGAGCTCGAATAGAACTCCCACAAAACGCGAAAATCAACCTCAAATACCCCGCCCAAAAAGTACCGAATAGAAAAATAAAAACTGTGGAAAATAAACATGAACAATTAAATAACACAAATATATTGTTAACTTCACATCGCTAAGTTCGTCTAGTAAAGTATATGCATTGGTAAATAAATACTCAAGAGTGGTACAAATGTGGGACTTTTATGTACCCCAAATCAGGCTAGAGATTCTAATAATAACATGATGAAATCTATCCAAGTTCAGTGCTACAAAACCTTCTATTGCCTTACGTGCATACGTAGTCTTGCAAACTAAAACTGTCATGAAATCTTTAAGAAATTTTAAAAATACGAATAATATTCCGATACGGCGATTGTTAAAAGAAAACAAAGTCAAGCAAGGTACATATATTCGTGGCTTTGCAAAGTACTTTAAAGGCACCGTGAAACTCCGGTCTCCCGGTCTCGCGGTCCAATGGTTGCACACCGGTTGGTCCGAGAACTAGATGTTCAAGTGCGGCGTTCTAACATAAACATAAACAAAGGATTTAATTTCAAACTAGGATCAGAAAATTTTTAAAATGCAATCTATCTGCTAAAAATTTAGTAAAAGCAATAAATACTTGGGCAATACCTCTATTAACGTACTCATTTGGCATAATTTAATGGTCCAATACAGATTTAGACAGTTTAGAACGATTAATTAGAACTACGTTAACAAAGTTTAATTGCCATCATCCAAATTCAGCTATAGAACGAATTAACTTACCTAAAAATTTAGGAGGTAGAGGTGTAGTCAAAATAACATATTTGAAACACAATCAGGTAGAAATTCTTAGAAATTTTTTCCATAGGAAAGCTAATAGCTCAGAAATGCACAAAACAATTTGCATGGCGGATAGAAACATTAAACCTTTAAATTGATATGAAGAGAATGCCAACATTCTTATAAATACTAACCAAGAATTATTAGATTCATGGTCAAATAAAATTATTCATGCAAAACACTTCAATTATCTCAACCAAACGTATTTTGACAAACTTTCGTCAAACAAATGGTTGAATATTGGATAGTTGAGCGCAGAAATAGAAGGATTTATGCTTGCCATTCAAGATAGAGTCATTAATACTAAAAATTATAGGAAGCATATAATCAAAGATATAAATCAAATTGATGATTTATGTAGAAAATGTTTGGCTTTTCCGGAAACTATAGAACATATTATATCGGGATGTTCTATACTAGCGCCGTCCGAGTATACATTTAGGCACAATCAGGTTTTAAAAATAATCCATTGGTAATTAAACATAACTTGATTGACTGCCGTAATATAGTACCATATTATGAATATGAACCAAATTCATTTTTAGAAAATGAATTTTATAAAATATATTATGATAAAACTATACTAACAGACAGAACAATTAGTCATAATAGACCTGATATAGTTTTACATGACAAAATTTAAAAAAAATAACTTACATCATTGACATAGCTATTCCAAATTCCTGTAATATTCAAAAATCTGTTTCTGAAAAAATAAGAAAATATACAGATTAATGAAATAAGATTAAAAGAATTTGGCATTCTCAGACTATAAAAATATTACCATTTGTCATTTCGGCAACTGGCATTATACCCAGGTCTCTTATTCAAAATTTAGGCATATTAGATTTGTCAAAGAATTTATATATAAAAATCAGTAATTTTAAATACATGGAGGATTTCAAAAGACTTTTTAAATATTTATATTGAGGGATCAGTAGGATTTATAGGTCGAATTAGGAATTCTACAGAGCCGAACCCTCTGATATGAAAATATCTGGAGTCTGTGAATTATTTTCCCATTTGGTCTTTGGTAGGTTGACATGTTGTTCTTGTATTGTTTTGTTTTTATAATACTTATATAGTGCAATTGCATAGCGTGGTTTGACTAGATGATCATTTGGGGAAGTGTGTGAAAGGTTTTAGTTTTTCCTGTCGGGAAATATAACCCGGACATTTAAATCTGGTGCGTAAAAGTAAGGGTCCTGTACCCGTAAAAAGTTAACAAAAATATAATCTTGAAAATTGTAAAAAAAAGATATAAAAGCACAATATATACTAATAATCTGCTTACTAAATTTCACAACATAAAGTAGTCAGAGTCATAAATCTCACTCCAACAGCAATAATAAAGTTATGTAAATTTTGTACATACCTACATCTCAGAGTAAACACAATGGTAAGTCGAATGGCAAGTAAATGCAAAAACGGTCAAAAAATTATTTGATGTTAGATTTTTTTTTATAAAGAAAGACAAACATTCCCGGGTTACGAATAACCCAACAATGTTTGAAAATCTCCTACTACCACCACAGAAAGCCGAAAATGTTGCTTGTGTTGTGATGGAGGACTTAGCCAGCCGAGGAATCGAACACGCGACGCCCATGTGGGACCCAAGCGCTATGCCCACTCAACCACTGACCGTATATTTAAGATCTCAGAGATGAAACTATTAATTGTTATTCCTTGAGTGCGCCCATCAAGTTAAGAGACCAACCATCAATACAAATTCCCCAGACTTAAATACTGGTGTGATAAGAGAACACTTCCAACGATTCGGAAAGATGCCATCTTTCAATGAGGATTGAAAGAGCAACAATAGGGCTTCGAAATTACCTTGCTACACATTTTGATAAAGAATGCTGGAATTTTATCACTACCTGCACCCAATGAGCTAGATATAGAATCAATTATTTTTTCTATTTTTTCTTTTGAAACAGATAATAAAAAAAAGGTGTTAATTTTATTGTTTATATTATTATTGGTATGATGGTTGGAAGAGTGTACTTCGAAAGAAGTGTTAAAATTAAAGGTGGAGACGAAGTGCTGTGAAAACTGGTTGCATATTGCAAAAGGATTCACAGCAGTAATGTAACCCAGTTTCATGACATGAGGTAAACTAGAATTATGTCTTTTTCCCTTAACATAAGACCAGAGTTTTTACGTTACGGTGCCAATGTTCCGCACTATGTGATGTTCTTCCTTCCTCGTATATTTGTCTGTATTTTATTTACTCCTGGGCACTTGGCACCAGTCGTAAATTTTTCGTTTTCTCTTGGCTCTGATCGATATTTAAATTCTTAAGGCTTTGCATATGTGTGGTAGGGATGGAAAATTCCTCCCCTACGTCACACAAGCCTTTATGAAAATTGGACCCTTATTTCCTCTGATAACTACAGAAAGCTACTTAAAGCTCCCTTGTACTACATACCTTTAGAGATATATGTACTTAACTAATAAATACGTTATTTACGACTTTGAACGTAAATATTTTCGTATTTAGGTTGTAATTAAACTCCATCAAACGTTGTGTAATTTTTTGATTTATGATATAGGACTTTAATTACTTTCATTTTTGTGGTAACCCTTTTGATTCTAAACGGAGCGTTGAATTTCAAACTGTATTGGTCTCTCTCTTGCAAATCTAACCTTAAGTAATTTCTCTAAATGAGCTAACTTCCCTTTGACGTTTATTATGATTCCCTACATCCTAATGAGTTCATGAATAAACAATACTAATCGAAACTACACATGACTAATTGAACAGATAATTAAATATAACTCAAATGGTTAAATGTTAGTAAATTTGATTATGATTGTATCTTGTATCTGCTGGGCGCCCCTCCATTTGGATTCAGCTGCTATAAGGTACATATAAAGATGGATTTAGTAGGTTAATGTAATTAGTTAATTGCATATTTGACGAACTCAGAATAACCCTTTTCTGGCAAAATTTGGCTCCTGCCTCCATCAAGTAAGCAAGGTGATCAGGTGTCAACCCAAAATTCGTACAATCTTTTGGCACGGTTCGATTGATTGATACCTAAGTTATCGCGTCCCAACCGAATCTTCCTTTCGCCATCATGCACTGCCTTCAGGTCTTCACCCGAGCCCAGATACTTCCAAATTCCTACTCCTCCAAAGTTTACTATTTACTTAGGGCGAACCGGTTTCGTCCTATATGCAATCATATACTCACGGGTTTGTGTGGAGTTACGGGTCGTGAATCCTCCCTCCACGTTCAAGAAACGAGACGAGAGTGACCCGACAGGCCTAAAGCACTAATTGTAAGTGAGTTCGTTTCATCCAATGAACAGTACATAAAAAGATATATATGTAAACATACATTTTGGGAAGGTTTATAACTTGCAATACGAAACTACTTGCATCGCATTTCAAGCTCGGATCTCGTCCATCGAATTCTGCGAAATTCTAAGGTTGATACCGAATACATACGTAAGAATAGTGGGGGATATAAATAGATACTAGTATATTAAGATCTTATCTGGCGATGTGTTCTGAAGATTCGCCAAAACTCCAAGCTTTTGTTTGGTTTTTTTGACGGTTTTGTTTGAGAGATCCGTCATCTCTATGGTTTGGTTAATGGTCCTTGTTATAGAAGCGACCACTGCCTTCTGTTGGTTGAACTGTATTTTTTTTCTTTCCCTCCCCTCCAAGGTTCAACTTTTTTGATAAATTCTTACAATCCCGTGATTCTCAATTGATTCATGTAAATCTTCATTACCCCTTATTAAGCTATCCCGTGATTTATCAACTGCTTCATGTAAATCCTCAATACATTTTATTAAACTATCCCGTGATTTATCAACCGCTTCATGTAAATCTTCAATACACCTTTTTAAGCTATCCCGTGATTTATCAACTGCTTCATGTAAATCTTCAATACACCTTATTAAGAAGCTATCCCGTGATTTATCAACCGCTTCATGTAAATCTTCAATACACCTTTTTAAGCTATCCCGTGATTTATCAACTGCTTCATGTAAATCTTCAATACACCTTATTAAGCTATCCCGTGATTTATCAACTGCTTCATGTAAATCTTCAATACACCTTTTTAAACTATCCCGTGATTTATCAACTGTTTCATGTAAATCTTCAATACACCTTTTATTTGATTTGCTATAATAAATCTGTTTATTTTCAATTGTTTAGTTTGATAGATATCTCTTTACGTTCAAATTAAAGATTGTGTTTATTTTTTTTGTTTCTCATAATTGCGCAATATCATAATTTTATCCCGTTCCTAAAAGTTAATACCTAAGTACGATATCCACTAATCAAGGTCATTTTTTTTTTCTTTTTAACGTATTCGAACTAGTATCCCAGTGACCGACTTATTTTGTAAACAATTTGAATTATGTAAACATTCCCGACGGCCTCGTGACCTAGATTCAAAGCGTATGATGTGTGTTTACTTTTGACATTCCCGAAGACGTGTGAGATGGCTCTAATTTTTTTTTCCTTTGTTTGATAATGATGTACCTAGCGCAATTGTCTAGTCTGATCCCCGATTACGTATACATATTTATTCATTTTTATATACTTTGTCTCAATAAATAATTAAATACTGGTATATACTACTATATTATTATTGAAATAATTTCCAATATCATAACTTATTTCAAATGTTCTGGATTTTCTGAAATTTATATTAATACATATATAAAATTAAATATAAAATATTGACTTGTTATAAAATTTTCAACATTTTTATAGGAGATACCCCCACTTCGGCCCTTAAATTTCTGTCATTTTTATTGCTTCATAGAGATCGTCCCACAAATTTCGTCTCGCTCTTACCCAAAATCCCATAAACCATATGCTTTGACAGTTGTATACGTTAATTTCTGTACCCACCTGGCAATAAATTCACTTTTATTTCAGTGTCGTCAACTTTTATGTGAATTCTATAATCTAAATATTACGTAAGACCCATGATAATTTTTATAGCTCTTTTAACGACTAATTGCTCTTATCTAAACAATTTTCATGTTCGAATATTCCTTGTTTATCACAACAAAATACATCTGAGATCGACAACCATTGTAATGTCTCATTTTTCCCTACAGTCGCGTACTATGTTACACTATAATCTCCATTTTAATTACGTAAAATGACTCCTTTTCTTGAGTTAAATCTATCGCAATGTTTTCAGCATTTTCCACTCCCCCCCGTACTCTACTCTATTTTCCTCTCAAACACTTGTTACTGCACTAAACCTCTGAAATGTACCCTCGTCTACTCTTTAAAACTCTCATTTTTTTTGACGTTTTCTCCCTAAACATTTCATCGTTATATCCTCGCTCCGTCTAGAATTGATAACAATAATTTTCCATTGTTTTTTCAACATTTCCATTTCCTTTAGCACGTTTTCCCTCGAATCGATCATCTCCGGTCGTCACAAACAATCGTATTATAGATGGAAATCTCCCGCAGACGTGCCTCTCGATCCCTGCGTTTTCTACTCAATATATTACTGATAAAATTTTTCCATCATTATTCAAGTGTGTTTTTTTCGCACCTAAAATGCTTCAATGCATTCGAGAACTAAGGTTTCCGATCTCTGGAATGTACCCGTTCTTCATAACATTTCTCGGGTTCATCGTACTTATGTACCTGAATCGACTATTGTTTCCCATGGAGTTTATTCACCTCTCGGTCCGATGAAAACGAAAGGATAATTAATTACATTCTTAATTGCCGAGTCCAAAGGTCGATCCTTTGTTCTAAAAATGGGCTCGGCCCTCTTCTTGCTGATAGGCCGACTTGATTTTTAATCGCTTTTGCTGCAATCCAATTGGCTGTCAAGATATCACGGCCTAAAATAAATTGGGAAGTCCCTGTCTCTGATTATTTGTTGATACCATCTGTGATTTTTTAATCAATACTCGTCTCACTTTGTCTAATTATAGATCCTTACCGTAAATATGAATTCACTTTTCTCTGATCCGATAGATGTCGTAGGTGTGTCCGTTTAATAAGTAATTGATATTTTCTTTTTTTAAATTAGAGTGGGAAGCTACGATATTTTCTAATTTTCACTGTTGATCAATGCAATTCATCACAACTAATAGGAACAAAGCTCCGATACCTGAAAAGATACATTGTGGAACCAGGAGACATAGCCACATGTCATATGACAACCCTGGTGAACTTTACCAAAAGGACCGGGTTATAGAAGGAATTAGGTAATATGGGATATTGGATACAAATAGCTAGAGTACTCACGGGAACTATACTTAAACCGTCTCCGTTCTATAAATAATTTTTTTTTTTTTTTTTGAAAGAAAGACAAACATTCCCGGGTTACGAATAACCCAACAATGTTTGAAAATCTCCTACTACTACCACACGAAGCCGAAAATGTTGCTTATGTTGTGATGGAGGACATAGCCAGCCGAGGAATCGAACACGCGACGCCCAGGTGGGACTCAAGCGCTATGCCCACTCAACCACTGACCGGTCGTATATATATATAATATTCGATTCGAAAGTCCCAACTATCTGTAGATAGTGGAACTGAGGCTTCCCCAACATTAAGAATTTTGTGAAGTTGGATATTAATTGTTATTAATTTTCCAATATGCCTATTAAGATAATTTTCATTGATCCAATAGGGCCGAGGTTTATCAGAACCATATGTCCTTAATTTCCTCGAAGAGGTAAATCAATACGTTGAGTATTTTGGCATCGAAACCAAAATTAAGTTGTGTATGAAAAAAAGACCGAGCTGCTGTTCCTATCGTAAAAGAACAAATTCCTCGAATTTTAAAAGTACGGTTAAAAAATTTTAACTCAAAAAGTATTCATCTACTATCTACATAAAAATATTCATCTACTTTACAATTTAGTAAAGTACAACCCCGTAAATGTTTTAGTTGTATACTAGCTGACCGGACGAACTTCGTTTTTTTATTAAGTTAAAAATTACACAATGAAGCAATTATCGATGCCCAACCGTCCGTTTTTTGTTTTTGTCAGTATCTGAGATGGCGTTGTGTACGGATTTATATTTTTTTTGTGATTTTCTTATTTTTTCACTTAGTTACGGGAATTTTTGAAAGCAAGCGGGTACGGTTGCCGTGCCCCGCGAACCATTTATTGGATAACCAACACCTCTGCCATAGGTCACCCCAAGTGGTTCGCTACGTTTGGTGATTTAGTAGTGGTGCCCGAGCTCATGGGGTGACTTTTGTGCGGGTCTTGGCGGCGGATGCGTCTGCCCATATGCTAAGTGGCAGGCAGGATCGAGATAGATTGGTTGAGGGAGGCCTTTTGACCTTTCCAGCCGGATTTTCTCGACCAATGGGTCGAAAGAGTCTGGCAGGAAAGGTCAAGGTAAAAGGTCAATTCCGGTCAAATCAATGGGCTTGCACCGCAGTTGGAGGGATGGATTCACTTCCGGATACACTGACTTCCAGATTCCTACCCACCCCTCATGCCTTTTTCCTTCCCAGAACTTCCTATCCTACCCTTCCTTAAAAAGACCCTCCACACAGCATCCTCTAAGATGACATAGATCCTGAGTATAGCTTACGTAAAAAAATGCGTTTCATTTCAGAGATTTATTATTATTGTATTTTTCCTTTGGAGGGGTGCAGAGACATACATTCACCTTTTGTCTCATTTTCTACTATTGACATTTAGTGTCTAAGAAAGAGGGGCAGCATTACATGATTTAACAAAATCAAAACAATTAGCGCATTGACATTTAACGTTTTCGAATTTTTGGAATTCACGCACAATTAAATACCTATCACAATATTGCTGCAGTCCTTTCAATTGAGAATTCCTTCCGTACAAAATGTATGAAAAAAATATTTTTCTCATAACTTTCTTTTTCGCGAATTTTCGCGATATTTTAATAGTTATTCTGTTATCAGGGGCGGAGATATATCCAACAAATCAAAGATCATCAAAATCGGTCCAGCCGATCTCGAGTTATAAATAGTGAAACTAACCCGACTTTGTTTTATAAATTAAGATTCTTGAAAATTAGAATTTAAAATAAATATAAAAATAAATATAAAATAAATTTATATTAAATACTTGCATGTTGCTAGAAACATTCCTACATACAACGTTGTGTGCAAAAAGTGTTATCCTTGAAGTGGCTAAATGGCAGCTTATGTGAGCCAGAAAACCAGATAAAAAAGGTACAAAAGATGGTGGACACTTTAATTCACGTACGAAAATAGTGTTTTAGCTACATTGCTTGGACAGGGGTTTATAGCGTTTTATGCTTCCAGTGTGATAGAATCTTTAATTAAACTAAGCAAACACCAAACACCTTGGATAAGAAACTCCACCTCTTGTATAAATACATATAATGTGTACCTAAACTTGTAGTTTCTAGCTATATTTATATGACCTCTGTGGTGGGAATAAGTTTGAAATGTAGGAACTAATCAACGAGAATGTATGTAAACTAACCAACGAGAGTTAATAAAATACCTACATAGGTAGTCATTTACACAGGATTGGTATATAATAATCAGTTTCCGTTACAATTCAGGAAACTAGAAAACTAATTATTTCACAAGTCTTGGGCAAGTAACACTCAAAATAATATTTTATTATTTTGTCTACTTCTTTTCATCACAGAGTCATTTTAATTGGTCGCTATACTTATAACCCCAAACAAACTGTATAAAGTGTTCCGAATATTTCAAATAAGTATTGGAATTTTCGAGAATATTAGCTTTTGGTGTCTAACGAAATGACATTTTACGAAAACTTTGTATTATTACCGCTTCACAATTAAAGCTCTATAAATGAAACATTTCTGAACGTAACCGAATAGTAAAAACTGTTTTAGAAAGGTTATAAAATAAGCTTTTGAATTATTATATTACAAATAAATATTAACATTTTTAAATATTAAAATTTAGAATGCAAACATTAAAAAAATGTGAAAATGACTCACGCGATGTTTTTATGTGAAAACGGTAATAAAATCACAGATTATGTAAACAATAATACTTATTCTATTGTATAAATATGTAATAAACACTTTTGTTACCTCACTTTTTTATCATTTCATATTAAAATATTTAATAGAAATTAACAAAGTCGGGCGCCCGTAGGAAATTTGGCGGGATAAATTATGTGTCAGACTGCGCGTCTGACAGAATGTTCTTTTTATGTATTTCTATGGACAACTTGAATAGAAATGTGCAGCATGATTCACTATCGAACTTTCACTTTTTATTTTACGGATGTAACTAAAACAATAACGGAATTATAACGGTTTCTATGGAGACACACGCGCTGACGTGTAAACACGCTTATTGTACTTGACTGCTGTCGTATTTTTAACGCATATATCTGCTTACGTTGCGGAGGGGTTGTTAAAATTCCTCAGTTATGAAATGTAACGGAATTTCAGCTTGTTAACTTTTATAAAAGCTTGCGAAAGTCTATTTTAGTACACAAAATGCTACACTTGTACTCTTTCAGTCTCATGAGAGTTTAACCTTTCCTTGTACCGAGTTATTATTGTTTTTGTGTGAAGTAACATTTTTGAGAAATTCGAATTTTTGCAAAAAAAATTAAATTGTTTGTCAAAAAAGGTTGTTGTCTGAAAGATAAGCGTCACGAATACTTAGTTCAATTTGAAACGCCGGAATTTTTTTAAATAAAGACAAACATTCCCGGGCTTGAGGTACCTAATCCGACCGCTTTCCCGCCCCGGTATAAGTAACAGATGGTTACTCCTTCAGGGCTCTCACAGGGACTCTATTTTTTTTAATAAACGAAGCTTCACTTATAATGCACGAAGCTAAACCCTCAAATGCCCCTGTAAAACAGAAAAAAATATTTATAAAATAATATTAATATTACTTTTATAAACTAATAATATTAATCATATTCTCTGTATTATCTCATATTATGTTCATCATTCATTACACTAACTCGTCATCCCATTTTCAGACATTCCCGGGCTACGAATAACCCAACAATGTTTGAAAATCTCCTACTACCACCACAGAAATCCGAAAACGTTGCTTGTGTTGTGATGGAGGACTTAGCCAGCCGAGAAATCGAACACGCGACGCCCGGGTGGGACCCAAGCGCGTTGCCCACTCAACCACTGACCGGTCAAAAAATTATTATAAAAATTGTCATAAAATTATTATATTTAAAAAAAATCTGTTATATTATTTATGACTAGGTACTTAATTGCCTCCAGCGCTGAGTATTATTAACTACGCATTTACCGGGAATAAGTTTAATCACTTACCTAACAATAAGAATCTATAATTTACGCAACATCACGACAAGGTAAATTAATCATTCAAATTAAACGCGTCGTTCATTAAAGGGCAATCTATACCGTAACACGTTAAGTTGAGTTTAGTTTGTGATTAAATATTTCAATTAGATATAACTCCTTATCGTCACGGTGAAATTAACAACGCCCCGCGAGGACGTTAGATGGAACTTTGAAGCCGTAAAATTACCTATATTTTACAGCTCAAGTAATGGCCTATTTCCACTAAGATTATTCCTTCACATCATAATGTATGAAGCCGTTTATATTTTACGACGCACCAATTTTTATTACAGCTTCGCTTCACACCCGCTTCTATGCCGATGTTACGATAAAACTTCAATGATGATATCGCCATTATAGCGAATTTCACAAATTAAGATTCTGTTGAGGTATGAAAATTCAGGAATTTAAAGGTAAATTTTTTTACGACACACGCGAGTGCCTAATTTTTTCCAGCAAGTGAGACTACTGCGCTGTTTGTTCAATGTGAGAAAAGATGAGCGGCTTATTTGTTTGCTTGTATTGTATAATTTTTTGAATAAATTGATGTTGTGGGTAGGAAGGAAAATCGGATATCAAATTTAGTTAGAACATATCAGATTTTACAATAAGTTTCAAGCGACGTTTTAATTTTAAATACTTGTCTGACAACCATGTTAAATAATGAAAAATAATCTTCATTTTAAATATACTATACCTGCCACTGTTAAAAAGACCATTTCGCTCTTCCACCAAGGTTGTCAACAAAGATATTGAAATATAAGGAGATATGCTGTGATATCCGCCTGACTATCGGCGGAACTACGGTCTAATGGTCTATGTTTGAATACGGAATTTAGTTGATTTTTCGATGGTATGCAGTAGTATTGGTTAACAATATAGTTCGACTACGGAAAAAGTTCGTTCATTTAGTTGTTTTTTTTAAGGTGTGCAGTAATATTGGTAAAAATATCGGCGACATCAGGAAGCACAGAACCATCAAGTGAAAACTGCCAATAGTCCATCTCCTTATAATTTTTATAAGAAAAACTCTCTTTTTATAAAATTTGAAGGTTATTCCCATCAATGTAATATATCATTGAAGAAGAAGATAATTATAATAATCTAAACGAAAATATGAAAAAGAACAAGACACAGAAAAACATAATATTTTCAATGATATATTACATTGATGGGAATAACCTTCAACAGTTATAAAAAGAGAGTTTTTCTTATAAAAATTGAATATTCATTTAGACTTTTATAAAAAGTCAATATTTCCATATAAATAAAATCGGATATAATATTTATCCGAGACGCTATCCAGGTTAAAAACCAATTCTTAGAATTATTGTTTCCAACAAAAAAGGTAGTTGCCTATGATATGGAAAATAAATTAGTTGAAGATAATATTGTTAATTCTAAAATTTGAAATTGGCTATTAAGACGGTTTGACAGTACGGCGCAATGGCGAAATTGGTAAACGCACGTCCCGAATAGACGAGAGGTTCTGGGTTCGAGTCCCAGTTGCAACCATTACCTTTTTCTGTTTTCTGTGACTTGTTCTCTATCATATTTTCGTTTAGTTTATTATTACTATCTTCTTCTTCGATGATACATCTCCTTATATTTCAATATCTTTGGTTGTCAAGTAAAAACATACATTGTAAATTAAAAAAAACGAAGAAAAGAAGAACGCAAAATTCATTACGTAAAAATGACACGCAAAAGCTTGTACCTATAGCAAGCTGTAGAATTATTTATAAATTTGTATCCTTATTTTAAACAAATGAGCGTAATCCTACATTTTTAAATGTTATCTCGGCAAAGGAGAACCTGAGGGAAAAGAACCCAGGCACCCCAGCTAAGTCATCAAACGCAGTATACCACTTGGGTTGTACTATGATAGGGGTGCTGGTTATCCAACAAATGGTTTCCTAGACGGCGGCACCTATATCTTCCTTCCAAATTAAATTATATAAACGGGTAGGTACCTAAATAAATGCAGGTAATTCCATTAATAGAGGACTGAATGCCGTTGGCGCTAATAAAAAAACTGTCAAAAGAAGCGAAGCTATCAGTCCCCAATGGAGTCCTGGTACCTACCCTGAGTATGGCAGTGAGGCATGGAACTGGCAGAGGAAGGATGAAAGTAAACTGGATGCTGTTGTAATGAGATCCCTGAGGCGAAACCATGTATGATCGTGTGATAAATGTGGATGTCCGCAAAACATGTAAGGCTGATGTAAGCATAATGAGCAGGCGCGGCTGGCCCAAACGTTCAATAGTGCGCCGAACCGCCAACAAAATTGAACATTTTACAGCTGCGCGTGTTCCTACTTAATATTTTTTTTAAATTTAAATTACGCACAATGTTAATAACAACTAATTACGTATTTAAATGCATGAATTTTGCCAGAGATAATGATTGCAGCCGACTGGAGTTCTTTTCCCGCGCGCTAAGAACTAGGAACCAACGTACATACCATTCGGCGCGTTTCGGTCAAACGCCCCGTTTGGGAATTGTCATTTTGTATGGTGCTCCTACAAACATGTCCAGACCGTCAGAATAACGAAATGTACCAAAAATCTGCTTCTGGCGACGCGGCGCACGGCGCTACGAAGTGCGTCGAAAACATCCGACGTATTCCGAAGGGCTCCAGCAAAATAGGTTTGAACGGGATAGTAATATTTAGCTTGCAAAATTCAACCATAAGTCAACGTGTCTTGTTATGTTTGGGATTTAGGGAACCTATTTGACAACTTCATTAGTTTTTCAGTTAAAAATGACTTTTTACATATGTGTGTGCGTTTTAAATTCGCTACACCGGGTACTGGCAAGAAGCTTGAAGTTTATTTATTTGATTATTAAGGACCGAAGAAGTTTATTTATTTATTCTCTATAAATATGGTAGCTACGGTAGCTAGCTGTGTGACCTACCAAAAATTAAATTACATTATACGTGTTTGATTTATTATAGGTGAACCACCAAACATTTTAGGCACCAGCCGCGCCTGATAATGAGTAAGATTAAGAAAGAGCGAATGAAAGAAGAAAATAGTGTGAGAAGAATATATGACGCAAATGTGAATGCAAGAAGAAGTCGGGGACGCCCGAGGAAGACATGGCACGATCAAGTGCATCAAATACTTGAGTCGGGCCATGTCAAAGTCAGAATAATAGAAGAGTATGTAGGAGACGATATATGAATGTGAGTGAGGCAAAGACTGTGTGCCAAGACCAAGTTGTTTGGTGGTTCGTCCTCTCTGCCTACCCCTGCGGGAAACGGCGTGATGGTTAGTTAGTTAGTTATGTACGTACGCCTATTTCATTACTATTAATGAAAATAATAAATTGTAGTCATTGCAAACTTTCGAGAGATGTTGCTGCTTAAGAAAACAGATATCTTCTATATAAAAGATACCAAGTGGAGCATATAAAAATGATTTCCTTCCTCGTCTAAAGTATGCGGTACGAAACGTTAGATTTTATATGAACGATGCAGATTATACTCTCAGAATAACTGTTAGTTGATAAATTATTCATGAGGTATCCCAATTTTCGTGGTTGGCTCAGCCGCGCCTCTCCCCTGCCCTTCCCTTGGGAGATTTATCTCATGCAATTTTTTTTAACGAATCCTTCGCGAATGTGTTGAGATAATAATACACAATAATATATGTAGGCTCGGAGAAGGGTCGTATGTTTGAATTAGAACGTATGATACGAGTCGACAAGCTTCGTGACAAAACGGTTATATTCCGCCTACACAAAATATTGTGTATAAAATTGATAATCGTATTTTCTTTACACTGTATCTTACTATTAAAATATCTATGGGCTAGGAATAACAATAGTTAAAATGATTAATGTGATGAAATTGGTTACAGAACCTAAGTTATGAAATTAATTTTAAAAACGATCAAATGAGAAAATAAGTCGGCACGAACGATGGCTTAAAGGCATGGAACTACGGTTGGTTGGAAAACATAGCGGCTGGAGGAAGCTGGTGAGAGGAAGAGTAAGGTTGAGAAGAGTATTTGATTGGGAAACGCTGAAACAAAAACCAATAATGTATAGAATTAGACGCTCGGGCAGAAATCTGGAAAACAACGATGCTAGATTTTTGGTAGCGTCTGCGTAGCGTCCCAGGTCGTGGCCTCAAGATAGTCTGCAGTAAGGCGTAAATTACGCTGCCTTTGGTAACTTTTTGGTAGAGAGAGGTGATGATGCTTTATAGGTCATCCCTTTATAAGTAAAAACACTTGTGTTTTGTACTGGATATTGTTGTCACTTGTTTATTCTGATGAATAAATTTACAGAGTTTGATTGATTTGATTTTAAACACAAGCGATTTGTAGATAAGAATTGAGAAAGGAAATCGAGAAAAGAATGACGTTGCAATAAGCAACAAGCTTATTTATAAAAAGTGAAAGTTAGCGCGGCCACAGACAAAAGAGATTATAGATACAATATTCATTGCAATGCTTTAGTAAAAGGTGGGATAGACGCGAAAGTTTAAGGTAAGAGACTCTACACATCGAGATTAGATAAAAGATTAAATGAGAAGTGTTCGTGCTCAGTGAAAATGAAAATGAATTTAAATATTTAAAATAGGACATTTACAACATGCAACATACAACAGTGTCGACATATTTGTTTTTAAGTTAACATTAAGAAATAGAATATATCCGTTTAATATTACAAAATTTTACATCCGAAAACATATTTTTAATAACATATTATTTATTTAGATAACTTAGAAGCCTTGGAAATAAAAAAAATCCCTTAAAAATAATGAAACTGTTATCAACAAACAAAAAATATTGTCTTATAGCCCAATCATGGATATGTTCCCCTACCCACCCACTCTCCATTATACCTACCCACCCACTCTTAATTAATACCTAGCAACGGCTCCACCCCTACCATAATAATACGTTGTTTCCATCCATATTTCAAAACTGTCAAATCAGTATACATTTTCCCTGAAGAAGGAACGGTCGTTCTGAAACCGGTCGGATTTACTCAAATATAAAAGTGGTTCAAACAAAGTTAAATTGTTTCATTTATCTATAATGGATAACCACAAAGTTATAGCTATATTCAAAAGTATATTATTAATAATTTTGGAGATACGGGTACCGCAGCCCTTGGAACCATTTATTGGATAACCAGCATCCCTGCCGTAGGTCAACCCAAGAGGTTTGCTGCGTTTAGTTACATAAAAGGGGTGCCCGAGCTCAAGGGATTCGTTTAGGTCTTGGCGGCGTATGCGTTTACTCACCTCGGGAGAGATTGGTTGCGGGAGATCTTTTGAACTCTCCAGCCGGACTCTCAAGACCCATGAAGGATAGATTCATACGACTGTCACTCCTGAATGCATTGACCCGCAGATTCCTATGCACATTTCATCATTTTTCCTTCCAAAAACTTCCTCTCCTTAATTTCCTTAAAAAGACCCTCTATACAACATTGCCGAAGATGACATAGGCCCCGAAGGATTTTTTTCCTCAGGGCCTCAGCTAATGTAAAAAGAAAAATATTGTGCTTTTGACAGTAATTTAATCAATGTAAACCGCCCAAATAGTGTAATGGTCTGCACTGGACTCAGGACTATGCATTGGGGAGTTGAGCAATCATTTTTTTTTAATGATTTCGGAACTCTCTCTCTTTAAAAATGACTTTAGCTTTAGAGGATGTAGGGACATGTACCTAAAGCAATTAAGATATATTTAATTAAATGAAGACAATATAAGCGAAATTCAATCGAAAATCTGGAAACAGAAAAATCAGAAAAAGATATTGACACCTCTGGGACTTGAACCCAAGACCTCTTGCTTTCCGGGCAAACGCGCTATCCACTGCGCCACGGTGCCGATATCAAATTCGGTAAAAAAAAATATATTCATCCTAGACTTGCAGAAAAGTCAATAGATGTCGCATATGAAAATAAAATGGATAAAGATTTATCCAGACACTATCTAGAGGGCATTTAGTTCAGGTTTGAATCTTGCAATCATACATAAAGATAGTTGCCAATAATATATGCGTTAAGAAAATGAAGATAATGTGGGTGGTTCTTAGTCGAAGTATGATACAGTTAAAAATGACCGAATTTGATATCGGCACCGTGGCGCAGTGGTTAGCGCGTTTGCCCGGAAAGCAAGAGGTACTGGGTTCAAGTCTCAGAGGTGTCAATATCTTTTTCTGTTTTTTTTTTGTTTCCAGATTTTCGATTGAGTTTCGCTTATATTGTCTTCATTTAATTAAATGTTGCAATTTGAGGTTTTACTCATAAAGTTAAAATAAAAATTAAGATATAGTTTTACAAATATTGTATAACAATACGTTTGTGGCAATAGTCATAGGTCTTATCATTATTTTTCCACGGGCGCGTCCAAAAGTAACGTAATAACCCGACATACTCCTCTGAACTTACATTTACCCAATCATTGTAATATAACTACGATTCACATAAAACATCACCCTTAAAATTGAACACGCTTCAGTAATTGGGTTATTTA